>OW799236.1:128321612-129521612 GCA_941918925.1 Phyto melanocephala | reverse complement strand
AGTTCTAATCCTAAAACTTTTAGCTTCATTGGTCATAAATTATATAAACGAAAAAAAAACTATACAATAACATTATTAAAATATTTACCGGTATAAAAGTTTTTTCCCATATATAAGTTATAATGCGATAAGCAGGCAATACTGGTTCATTAAACGTGTTTTTTTTAATGAATAAAACACAAATTTCAATAAGTTGTTCTTACAAATATCTTAAGGACCACTTCTTTCTTAATATGTATGTACATACATTTTTTAATAATTTATTTATATTTTCTATACTTTTACAAAAAGGTAAAAATATTCACGAGTTTTACTTACATATTTTTAATGTTTTAATAATTTCCATTTGAAGCAATTTGACAGCTGTTTTCTCCACATCTTAGAGGATTACAAGTAGAAGTTCGTACTGTGAATTTCTCTTAGTTTTTCGTTAAAAGTAAATTTCTAACAGTAACGGTACACATGTATATTCATATATATGTATGTATATATATATAAAGCTCCCAAGCTCTTATTTATTGATTTTTAACACTCAACAGATCCAGAGTGTGTGTAGTTACAGTAATGTCCCCTTAAATGCGCCTCATAAAATACATATGTAGATTTAAGTTTATTAAACAGATAAATTATTTAAGCGAAACCAAATACAACATTAATTTAATATTATTTGTATTCGAATGACAACTATTGAAGGCAAATAATATTTGCTTTAAAAAAAATAAAGTATGTAGTGCAAACACCATATCGTCGCTGCTCTGACCTAATCGGTTATGTGACAATTTTTAAAAATTTTGTTATTGCTTCATTTTGAACCTTTACTGGTTTAATACTGTAAAGTAACAAAATAAAATTTTTCTTTTTTGCTTTTTGAAAACTCTGTAAAAAAATGTACAATCACAAAAACTCCATTTAAAATAATGATTAAGATTTAAGATTATTAATATAAGATCTATACATCAATTCGTTTGTTATTCACACTTTTAATGACCCAAGACAATTTTAAGCAGGTACTACTGTTGTTGAAGTAGCAAAACAAAAATAAACATTTACGCAACAGTTTGTGCGCTAAAAGGAGCCGAAAAAAATTTTAAGGTGGAGAAGAAAAGCTTTTGTGTTCGTTCACTGGCTCGTATAATTAGTATCAACTCACAAGTTCAAGTTAATAGAAATTGGAGTAAAGTTTAGATAAAATAAAGCTTTTTGTTGTACACATTTTTCTATGCATATGTGTATTTGTATAAGGAGCATGCGCTGTTGAACTGTAACGAAACCGCCTGTTGCCATATAAATGTTTTAAATACTTTAAAATATTTTTTTTTTTTTTTGTAATTACGTTCATCTTAAAGGCTCCAAATCATCTTTATTGTTGTTTCTACATATTTGAGTTGTTATAGTCGTTTTTTTGCAGTTTTATTATCAAAAGGAACAAAACATTTATTTAAAAAAAATAATACTTAAACATGTACTTATGTATGTATATACATTAGGCCGAACCGGATTATAATATAAAGTAATTTACAAAGTAAAAACAAACTATTTTTTTCTAGAGGTCGCCTTTGACATTTTTCGTAATTTCTTTGGTAAATATTAACAATACGATATTAAAGTATAATCTTTTGCTTTATGAAACATAGATATCAAGAAAAATTTTAAAAGAAACCCTTGCAATCAGCAACAAAAAAATATTATAAAACAGTCATCGCAATGTTTCAATGATATTTTGCGAGTTTAGTTTTCTGACATCAAGGGTTGTATGTACGGATATCTATTAGGTAAATGTTAGAAAACATCAAGGGTTGTATGTACGGATATCTATTAGGTAAATGTTAGAAAGCAAAATATTTTTTCTCTAGTCGAAAACATCTATATATTAAACTCGAACATCAGTTTGTAACTACCAATATTTTAACAAATAAAAAGTAAAAAAAAATGCGTTGCAAATATACGTGCAATAGTTTTTTTTAAGCTTAAGGCCTTTCAATAATAAACATTTTTATATTATTTTATCGACACATCGCTACTTCTTTGTGTAGCATCATCAGGATACGAGTATTTATTATCTCTTTCTTTTTTTTTTAGTTTAGAGTCTTGATGTTTGTTTTTTAACATATTGAAAAAAGGTCAAATAAACTAATAATTGTGCAAATATACTTCATATTAGAAAGTGTTCGGCGCACTTTTTTGCTTGCAAGGCGGTACAGCCTAATGTACATATCCAAATATACATACATATGTATATGTATGTGTTGATATGCATATAAAATGAAATTTATTGTTAAAGTTTACAAACATAAATATATGTATGTATGTATTATATGTACATATCTATGTATGTGAAGGCATGATGTTACATAAACAGACACTTGTTGTCTAGCACTACAAAATTTTTTTAATATATTTTACTTATTGTGTGTTTTTACAACACCATTAAAGATCAACTATAAAAGACATTATAAGTATTGTGTCATCTTTCTTTTCTGCCAGTCTGTCCACTTGTAATATATGCAACATATGTATGTATATTGTGCTTAGTTACTTATGAGCGGCATTATTTGATTGGAATAGTTTTGCCCATTACTTTGCGAACTTAAATCGCATTTTCAACAAGTTTGTATATATATACATAGTAATATAAACATATAGTTTTATATACTTACATATGTTAATACTTATGTGGTTATAGTGTAAAACAATTATAAACATATTTTACATAACTCATTCAATGGAAAAATTTTATTTATGTATGTACATACATACATATGTATGTATATATGTAAATATATCAAAAGCATTATGAGTGTTGTTGTGGTACCTGTTGCCTTGTTTACTTTGATAATTAAAAAAAATGAGATCCTTGACACTTTAAGGCCGATTTTTTAAACGTTTTTAACAATTTTAAATAACTCATACGTCTAATTTGTCGTCTTAATAAATTCTTATGAAATAAACACTTTCATACATATTGACTTTGTTTCATCTGAAATCAAAGTTGAATTATTTGATACCATTAGACTTTTGGTCCCTCTTTAAAAAATCCATTATTTTTTTAAATAAGGAGCCTAATATAAAATTCATTATTTAAAAAACAAATACATCTCGCTTATGTTGATGGCCTTTATAACATACAATAACGTTAAAGAAATAAATAAATATATAATAAGGATGTTATAATTCAATTATGTTTTTCTTATTTTTTTCTTTAATGTAACAATAAAACAAATCAGAAGTGAACATTTGTTTACTTCTACTAGCAACTCAATACTTTTGATGTGCGTCACGTCCGTTCCTTCCCAATGCAGTGCTTCTAAATATGTACTTGCTTTAACGTTTATTTATTTAAAAAATGTTGTAAACATTTTTTGTTTTAAAAACACTTCCTAGTTGTACACGTAAATCTATTAATAGAAGTCTATTTTCGTTTGTAAATTCAGGAAAAACATTGAAGCAGTTGTATTTTGGTCCTTATATCTCAGATAGTTTACAACCGATTTGTTAACTTTTTAAGAGAACATTTTCAAGGCTACATCTTGCAATTTGCTGTCTTAAGTGGGTCCAAAAATTATTTAAAAGCTTGAAAAACTTGTTATTTTGAAACAGTATAGTTTTTAAAATAATTTTTGCTTAAAATTTTTAACGAATATTTCTAGAGGCTAAAGTATCTAAAAATAGTAAAAAAATTTCTATAAATTATTCTATGATTAAAATTTGTAATTTTTGTGGTAACAATATGTGAAAAAACAGTGATAGTCGTATTTATTTGCTAATATCTAAGAAAGTTATGCGCCGATTGTGATGGATTTTAATATCGATTCATTCGATGCCAAGGATATACATATAAGTTTGTCATTTCGTTTGTAATTTACTTTTTGTAGCCTCCAAGTACGCTTTAGACTCTTAAATAGTATAAATTTATTAGATATGCTTTCCACAATTTTGCTATTGAAGATCAATTTTGTGGGCACATTACGATCTGAGATATGAGCGAAAGAACACGATTGCAAAAAACAATTTTGCACTTCCTTTTCGAAATGTTTGTTACGTACATATAAAATATGTGTCTGGCAAAATTTGCGGAAAATCTTGCTTCAAATAGTCATTACCGACAAAGATATCGCCAAAATAAATCAAAATTTAAAGTTCAGATAATCGATTTTCTTAAAAGGTGTTAGACACAGTTGCATCACATAATTGTTAGTTATGGACTCAAAACTAATAGTAGTGATAATTAACAAAAACGCCATATTAATTACTGAGATATACTTAATAACCCCTATTAATAATAAGAAGAGAATTATTTGTTCCCAGGAAATTTTTATTCCCCTCCAATCAAAAATTGATATGATGAATTTTCCGTGGAATATTTTCTTCCTTAATTGACTAGTCGTTTAAAATAAAGTGCATTGATAGTTACACATTGAATGTAAAAAAGAAGCGTTTGGTTTGGCAAGAAGGGAAAGTATTTCGAGAGCAAAAATATTCACGATAGGAGTAAATAATTTCTGCAGTATTCATTTGCGACCCCATTTAGTATATATATTATAAATACTTATAGATAGAGAAGTCGATTTAGCTTAAACAACAAAATCTAACGGTCGCTAATACATACCTATGTATGTATGTATATATATATGTATATATATATGTACATGATGGTTGAAACTGTGTGAAGGGTATATAAGGTACGACACGCTCTTACTTGTTTTTGATCTCTCTCCTTGCCTTTATATTTGAATAGTAAATAGTTTCTTCACACAAATTTCACAATTTAAGTTAAGGACTTTTTATACTCTTCACCTGTGGTGCACAAGGGAATATATAGAGCTTTGTCATTCCATTTGTAATTGTATCAATCTTTTGGAAATGTCCGGAATGAATCGCTATTGAAATTTAGCAAAATCGCCCCATAACTTTCTGAAATATGAGCAAATAAATGCGACTGCCTCTGTTTTTTCCCATATTTTTACCACCAAAATTAAAATTTTTTCAGCCATAGAATAATTTTTAGGTACCTTTGCTACTATTTTTAAATATTTATAACATGCCTCTAGAGATATTCGTGTAAAATTTTGGATAAATCGGGCTCTTATCGGTAAAATTATAGTCAAAAAATTTTTTTGCAAAATATATTAAAAAATTTACAAACGAAAACCAATTTTTTCAGCTTTTAGACAACCGAGAGAGTCAATATTGGTATCATCATGATGGCCGTCACCACAAAATGGCAGACAATAAATTTATGGTATTTTAAAATGTAACTCCTTCAACCCCCACAATATTGGTATCAAATGAAAGGGCTTGACCAGTAGAATACAGTAAATTATTAAAAAATGTAAAATCCAAGATGGTGTCTAAAACAAAATGGCGGAACAAATTTTTTTAACCACATCAATATGGGTATCAAATGAAAGGGCTTAGTTAGTAGAATGCAGACAACTACGTAAAAATTCAAAATCGAGGATCGCGTGATAATGAAGGGTATTATTAGATTCGGCACGGTTGAATATAGCACTATTACTTGTTTTATGTTGCATTTTTTTAATTTTGTAGAAGTAGTTCGGTAAATAAAGTTTAAAATGATTCACGTCAAATTTAAGATACAAAAAAATACTTTGAAGGTAATGATAATTTAACTTCTTATTCACAATATGGGTGATTTAATTCGACTTTTAAAGTGAGAATGTAACTTAGACAGGCGCTGTTAAATGGGAACTACAAATTCCTAAATGTAATTTGAACCATATTTATTCATCAGGTACTCTTGATTCGTCAGCTGATTATTTTTTTTATTACTTATTTTTAATTTCAGCTGTCATAATACATAAATAAAAAACAATTTTCTTATTTCTCTTTTTTTTTTCTTTCTTTTCTTTTCTTATTAATTTCAAATGTCAAACTTCATATATAAAAAATATAAACAAAAAATTCTCTCCGAACTGCAATTACCTGATGAGTAAATATGCCTTGCAAATTATTATACATTTTTGAATTTAGGTAAAAAGATCTAAATCAGAAATTGCAATTCTTGTTTAATATCAGCCAATACACAATTACGATTAGAATCAAATTGATACCAAATGAGAGAAAAAAAATTTAGTAAAACCCAATAAAAAACTCTAGGTGACTTTTTTTTGACTTAAAAACTTTTTGCCTTACTTCAAAGTAATGCTTCACAAAAATATTTTGTAAAAGTAATTAACTTTTACTTCAAACAAAAAAAGCATATTAACAAAATTTAGACCTTGAATTTGACTGAAGCACTAAAACCACTTTTTTTATTTTTGTAATAAAATAAAAACACATTTTGTTAATTTTTTCTTGTTTTATGTATTTTTTGGAATTATAATTTTTTGTTGTTGTTATTTATTTTATTTTCTAAATTAATCTTGATTTGTGTAAGTGTATAATGCTATTTTCGTTTTATTTTTTATTTAAAAAAATAACTTAATCTATGATTAATGAAAAAAAAGTAATACAACTAAAGCATTATTAACACACAACACAAAGAAAAGAAATATAAACTGAAATTAAATTTAGAGAAGACAGCAATTTCGAAGGAAACTAAAAAAATGGGGAAAAATAAAACGGAAACCTTTTTAAATAAAAGGAAAAAAAAAACATTTTTTTAAAGAAAGTTAAACTTAATTTTAGTAGCTTATTTGTTTATATTGTGTTCTTTAACTTAATGCAATACGGTTTGGAGCTTAAACTAATTTTTTTTTTTTACAAAATATAAATTTTAATAATCATTTAAGCAAAATTTAATAGAAGTAAAAAGATATACATACATAATTAGGTTTTTAAATATGAAAAACAAGAAGAAGAAAATCATAAACGAAGAAAAAGAAAACAAGTTTTTACTACATACTTTTAACAAAAATTATCGCTAAAATCAGATAGACACTACGGGTTTAAGTTCTTTTTATTTGCTTTTTTAATTTGTAATGAAATCTTTGTTTTAATAAAGATAAATTAAACATTTATTTTAATTATTTCATTGATAATAATTGCCTTAATTATGAGCGATGTTTAATCATCGACTGTGGTCGAGAGCTGATGGAGAGGTTTTTTAACACAAACATTCGAAAAAAAAAAAAAATTGGCTATTGTGAATTTAATTTCATATGAGTATAATTCTTTCAGCTGTGACTAAAACTTAAAAACAAAAAAAAATATTACGTTCGAAATTTCTTAAAAAAATAATTTTTTGTTTGGAATATTATAAATTATCAAACATATTTTTGTTACTTTTTTAAGAACATGATTTGTTTGCAAATAAAAAAGGAGTCTAAAGGAAAAACCTACTCCACAGACAATTAATATCGAAGGGCTCATAATAGGAATTATTTAATTTAAAAATGTACGTAAATTACTGTTTTTTTTTTTCTTGATTATGCAGTGACGTTTGATTAAAAAAAAATACTTTATACAAAGTGTTATTAAGTAGTAATTTATAATAAAAGGAAAAAAGGGAAAAAAATTGTTTAATTTACTAAATATTATTACAATAATAAACACTTTGATTTTCTTTTTCATAAGGCAAGCAGTTCTGCAGCGAGGATTAGTAGTAGAAGTAGTATGTTTTTTTTTTAATAATTTAATTGTTTATTCATTTTTATATAATTGTGGGTAAAAATGTAGTTCTTAATATCTTTTTTTTTTTTAAATATGAAAAATGAGTAGGCGGAAAACCGATCAATTGCAACTACCTAATAAACTGTATCCTGGTAGTTTTGAACTTTGAAACAAAGCAATTTACATGTAAACACAATTTTGTCTATTCGTTCAATTTTGTATACGGATTGTAGTTTTATAAAGTTTGGAAAATTTTATTCAAAACAAAATTATTTGAAATTTGTACATTATATACATACATATGTATGTATATTATATTTTGATGTTTTTCTTTTAGAAAAAGGGAAATAATTGTGCTTGGAAAATTCTCAACATGAATTGATATACATAATTTTAATTTTTGTCCAAATAAAATTAAAATGAGTTACCATTTCCTAAAAAATTTTCGCATAATAAAAAAATAAACGCTTGACAGCTTTGTTTATCCGAACCAATTTTTTAACATGTAAGAACTGTGGTACAGAAAGCTTTCAGCAAAAAATTTCTCCAGACAAAAATTTTGTTCGAAACAAATAGAAATCGTTAGAAGTTTACAAATTAAAAATATACTGATATTGGTTTTTGTATTTAATGAAGTTTTATTTTTGCGTAAATGTATTTATTTAAAAGTTTTGAAAAAACTCAAATGCAAAACAATTAACGTAGAATACTAAAGCAAATTAATCAATTTATATTAAACTATTTCAATGAAGTTTTGTGGTTATCATTACTACAATGTTGCGTTATTCGGTGATAAAATTATGTATTTGTAGAAAATTTTCGAATGTTTTTCGTAATTTTTGTAGAATATTCTAAAATTTGTTCTACATCTTCAACTTGTTTTATGTAAATTAATTTTATGAGAATTCAGATTTATCCGGGTTTGAAATTTTAGATTTTTATTCAAATAATACTTATATAATATTTAAATTGATTCTTCAAGCTCGAGGTCTTTATAATATTTGTTTTATTTATTATTCAATATTTCGCTACTCCTTTGTGTAGCATCTTCAGGAAAGAAATTGTGTGTTTATACTATATATAATAATTATAATTGTGTGTATATACTTATATACTAAAATGTTAATAAGATAAGTAATACTGAAAGGTTACTCTGCATGATAAAATAAATTGTTCGTTCGTATTTATGTGCTTAATACAAACCGAATGATTTGAAAACGAACAATGTCTATGACATGCCTTTATAATTCAAAGCAATTTTCTTCCACTTTTTAACGTGCCCATAATATGTAACGTAATCGCTCATGTTTTGCATTTCGAGTGAAATTTAATCAAAACGATTTAATTTCACTAAGAATGCTGAAATTATACGAATATTTCGTAACGTACGTAACATACTTTCATATTATAGACACTAAAATGAATTTATTTTTACAACATTTTATCTATAAATCTGATTTGATTGATTGATATATTTTGACTAATTAAGATATACATTTAGTTTAATGTTTGAATTTAATGAGCCACTTTATATAAAACAAATTTATATAATTTTATTTTTTGCTTCATAATTTATGATCTATTACCTTGTTTGTTTTTACGTTTTTCGTGAATTCGCTTTATTATTTTAGTAAACAAAACACTTTATTTTTCGCTTTTCTAAGCGATATTTGGTTGAACGATTTTTTTTTTTCAAAATGAATCTTGAGAGAAAAATTTTGTTTGGAAAGCTCTAAGCTTAAATTTTTGTCTGAACAAAGTTGAACTGAATTGCCACTTCATGAAGTGTTTGCATAGTAAAATTGTAAAAATAGCAAAACATAACCGTCTTGTTAACACATAAATTTCTTTATGAAAACACCATAAAGAAATTTGTGGCGCATGCTGAATCCGACCCTGGAAGAAGAAAGACGCTTAAACCCTCGGAGTTTCCAAAAATGGAAAGAGACTAAGAAGCAGTGTAGTACTGAACAAGCGACTTTGTACACAACAAACAAAAAATTTAAATTTCTTTAATTCCACATGTATGTACATATGTATGTATCTACTGTTATACGAATGAGTTGAACTTAAGTGTTTTAAATTGGAATACATTTTTCACTTAGATATTAAACAGAAGTATGTACCTTTTATTTTGTATGGGAAATTAATACTCGGTACTTGCGACAACCTCGAAACTTGCACCAAGTCCGATTTTCATTACGTGCAGAATCGAATTTATACTATAAGTGAATCGTGTTGCAGAAATTTTTTAATAAAAAAAATTTTTGGACGAACCAAGTTTTGCTTCGAAACAAATCAAAGAACCATGTAGTCTTTTTAAATTCTATAAATTTCTAATCGAAAACAAATTTCCAAATGCTTTTTTTTTTTTAATTTAACATTTGTTCTGTTTTTTGTATAATTAAAAATTTTGTGAACCATCTGACAGTTTTGAATAAAGTAGATAAATTCGTTGTACTTGAGTTCAGTCTATAAAACTAATTTCTTTAGTTTATCTTGTAACGTTAATCAAAAACTCTACGAACAAATTTAATTTCATATTCGAAGATTTTAACATGAATTTCAATAAATCCGTGGACTTTTAACAAAACATCTGAAGTCATATATATGTTTAAATTTTTCACAAAAGAAAAATAAACTAAACTAAAACTTTTGATAAGTTGATTCTACTTTGAATCTGATGTCTCTTATAAATACTCTCATTTGCATAAAGTCGCCGATTAGTGTAAATAAAGCGTTTTAAAAATAAACTCTTTATGATCAAATTTTCTTATCTTATTAAATAAGATATTTTGTAAAAATTCCCAGAAATAATTGAATAGTTTAACATTAATTACACAATTCCGCCTACTTTTTACTTAATTAAGACTTTTTTTTTCTAAATTAATTTGAAATTAACAGGAAAACTAAAAAAAAAGATTAATTATAATTTTATGTATTGTTATACATATCAGTGCCAGTGTTTTTTTATTTTGTTTTTTTTTTGTTTTTGTAATATATTTTATTTAAGTATAAATAAATGTTTAAACATATGTATATGTATGTATGTATACTATAGCAATAACATTTTATTTCTTTGATTTTCTTATTTGTTTGTGAGTGTGTTTTGTTGTAACAATAATGGATTTTTAAATACGAAGTTGTATTTTATATGTATGGTCGGTCAACTACTATATATTTTATGGAATAAATATTTTAATGACGGTGATGTTAATTATTGGACAAGGGGGGGAAAAAAATAAACAAAATTCAATAATTTAGATTAAATAGTATAAAAATTACATACATATAAATATTTATATATGCATGTTGTGTATGTTTTGTATGTATTACTATAAAGCATCGTTGTTGTTTCTAATAATAATAATAATAATATTAAATAATATTAAATTATTTTAATTAAATAATCTAAACTAAAACTATTTTTTTTATATGTATGCATGTGTATGTATACGAAAAATAATAATTATAATAAAAAAAAGTTATCAATTTAATTAAGCACTAAATATTACAATTAATTTATACAATAAAGGCTTTTTATGAAATTTTCTTCTTAAATTGTTTCATATTTTAATGAGAATAATTAATGTGTTTCGCATATTCATACAATAATTTATTAAGAATAATTATGATTTCTTTTATTATTAAAAGCCAAAAAAAATTTTAGTTTTTTTTTTAATTTTGTTTTTGTAATATTGGTGTAATGCGTGTTTATTTATTGGTTTTGGACATCAATTTGTTGTAATCTATAATTTATTGTTTTTTTTTACCTAAACATTAAGCATTTCATCTTTTATTTTGTAAATTTCTATTTTTATAAAAATTGTAATGGTATATAAAAATTGAAGGCTTTTAAGGCGTCTTTAGTAGGAGTATATCTTTTTTTCGGGTTCGTGTTGGCATTTTATTTGTATTCGTAGTTAATGTCGTTGTTATTGTTGTTAATCGTTGATAGAAGTAATTACGTCCAAATTTCTTTTGCATTTTATAGGATTTTCCCTGTAGGAACTTGGTTAACGTTTGAACATAATTACTCACGTCCTCTTGATTTTCCATCAAATGTATTGAAATTATTTCAATTTTTATTTTATCAAAAGGCAATGTTTCCAGTATCTGTAAATAAATGTTATTAATTTAATTAACTTTAAAAAGAAAATATGTATGTATGTACACATATATAGTTGAATTTTTTTTTCATTCAGTGAAAAAAAAAACACCTTAGGCACATATTGCCTGGTTGTGAAATGTATCTGTTTTGCAATATCAGCAGTATACAATTGTTTTGTAGCACTATTGCTTACCAAACTATACAACACTTTTGTAAAATAAAAATTTATATTTTCGCCAAAATATTAAACATTTTATGCATAAATATAGAATATGTCGAAAGGTTAAGATTTTTTTTTAGATTTAATTCCCACCTAAGATTAATGTTTAGTTCCTTTCGCGTTTCACCATTCAAGTGTGAATGAAAAGTGGGTGGTAATATATGTATGTCCAAACATGGGGGGAGATATTACGCCTACCTCAGGTGGGCACGCTGCAGGAGAAAACTCTGTTCTACGTGTATGGACAAACATGATGAGCTGCAACAATGGTTTCTGCTTTGACTGTTTAAGATTTTTACATGAGCTTCAGCCAATTATGTATCCCTGTCGATCCTTTATATGACTTAGCTCCTCACATGAGAATCTGGATGTTACTATTTTTCCATTATCATCGGATATAAAGCAAAAAAGCATATGGATCCAATATGGCACGGTCACAGATGATGACTCGAAAAGTTTTAACAATACGAAAGTCGAGAAAGTCGAATCCCAAACGGTTAAACCACGGTGAAAGGGAGGTCGAGTAGATGGTAATTTTACAATCTGGAACGACTGTAACCGAAACGGAGACAAAGTCGACAAATATTTAGAAAGAATAAAAATGACTACAATGGAACGACGGTATAGGGCAAATATAAAAGGAGAGTAGAAGGGTAATGACAGCTTTAAGATGCCCTACTCCATCTTACAGAAGTTTGAAGTTAAAAATTTATTAGGTGTTTGATTGGAACAGGACGAATAAATCATATAAAGGTTTTTATCAACAGAATAGAATATCTGTCACCGTTCTTTAATTTTCCTACCGTAGAAGTAGAGAATATATAAATGATTACAATGGTTACATAGCAAGTGAACTCTGCAACTACAGCATGTATTTCTAGTTAATCACTGGAGATCGAGAAATCGTATATATTAAGCGATCCAAGTAGTGAATTCCAAGCGCAAATTTTTGCAATTAAGGAAGCTTTTAACCTGGTTTATCAAATGAGTTACCTGAGTTTATATACACATGTAGGGGGAATATCGAAGCAGACCACTACTATCACGGGTCCCTTTTCGACCCCCTTCGCTCCTCAGTGATTTCGTGTATCAGTATACCTTCAATCACTGAGTCCCGCGCCACAACCGGCGTTTGCTCTGGACTAGGAAAACGATTTCACACTGCCGACAATCCTCATCGCACAGTCCTTTATAATCGCCAGCATCTCCCTCAGACTAAGGTCCCCCATCGCACTCACACTTAAAGTGTGCTTGCCTGTGATCCTTAATCTTCCGCTCGCCAAGTCCGGACACTCGCATACTACATGCGCTGCCGTCTCGGCATCCTCCAGGCACATTCTACAAATATAATCATCCACGATCCTTATCCTCTTCAGATGATATTTGAAGTTACCATGTCCTGTAATCAACGCAGTGATCCAGCTCATCATACTCCGATTAAAACCGAGTATCTTTACTGCACCCCTGCCAAGTGGCTCCCTGAGCACCATACGGGCCTGTCTACATGTGGTTCCCTCCATCCACCTTCGCAAGTTTAAAGAGTTCACCCATTGAAAGATCCTCGCCCGCACTAACCCATTACCCAAAGCAGTTCTGGGTTCCGGTCCGCAGAATGCAGCCTCAGACCCCTTCTTCGCAACTTCGTCAGCAGCCTCATTCCCAGCTATGCCTACGTGTCCCTTAACCCACATCAGCGTTACCTCATTTGTAGAGGCACACCTATTGAGCTTTAGAACACACTCAAGCACCAAAGAGGAGTTCACATCTTTCCGCTGCATACGTTTTATAACCGACTGGTTGTCAAGTGCAATAAGAATTCTCTTCTCATACATTCGACATTCCAACAGGTGGTCCAACGCGTGCAGCAAACCAAGCATTTCTGCCTGATAGACTGACACGTACTCCCCCAGATTCAGGGTGCAGGATAAGTTCAACTAAGATGAGTACACTTTCCGTCCATAAAGGACCCATCAGTAAAGATACTGATGTCATTCTCCATGCACTCATCGAGCATGAATCCATCCGCTATTAGGGTGTGATGTAGCCTTTCGACCACTTTCACCCGACTCATGCGTACCTGAATTTAATTAACAAGTTAAACGCCAACGCCAACGCATACTTTCGTATGTGGTTCAGCAAGATGCCCTGAAATTATTCTGGACGTCCAAACCATAAAAGAAGGGAAGAAGTTGTTGTCAACGAGCCTAGTGATTTGTATACTTTTGACGGTCCTATGGGGGAAGTGACATTGACTGAGGTGTGATCGATCACAAAAATAAAAAATTTTTTATATATAGACTTTGACAATTTAGGCGATGTAATAGTTTTAGTAGCTCTAACATTTTTACTTAGGTATATGGAACTCTTCGACTCTTTCTCTCTCGCCGTGTTAAACTAAACATTTCAACTCCAATGCCCGATCAACATTATTATACGGATGCGAAACATGGAATTTAGCTGTTTGTGGTATGCATGCCCTACAAGTTTTTTATAAATAAATGCCTTAGAGGAATCCTACGAGTCTTTGCCCACAATACATAGCAAACAATAGGCTATGGCATCAAACGAACCAGTCCCCCATAACTATTGAAATACGAAGGCGAAAATGAAATTGTATTGATCACACAATATGAAACCCGGTTACAGATAATGCCAGAACAGCCATCGAGTGGGATCCTTATGGCAACCATGGAAGAGGTTGACCAACTCATCATTCATAGCGAAAACAAATTAAAAACGAAGCGTCAAATATGCAAACAAGTTGAAATAAAGTAAAAAAAAAAGATTCAGATGAAAAGATTTTGTTGAGGTCCTATGCTCCTTGTAGGAACGACGGGTTAATTATTTTTAAAAGTCTTATTGATTCTTTTGTCATTTTCATTGAAACTAAATTAAAGTAATGTAATAGTTATGTAATAGTTGCAACATTTCTATTGTACATTTCTATTGAATTCACCCTATATATGTGTTTAAATTTTTATACCCGCCACCAAAAAAATGGTGGGGGTATATTCATTTTGTCATTCCGTTTGTAACACATCGAAATATCCATTTTAGACCCCATAAAGTATATATATTCTGAATCAGGGTTTGATTTGATGACGATCTAGCTATGTCCGTCCGTCTGTCCGTCTGTTGAAAGCACGATAGAGGTCGCACCGAAAAAGCTAGGGAGCTCAAATTTTGCCAGAATCTTTCCTATAGACAAGGTTTGTTTGGTATTGAAAATGGGCTAAATCGGAATATTAGGAAGGGAGTTATAGCTCGAAAAGTAAGAGTAGGTCGAAAAAACCGTGTCCTTCAAACATCGAATAAAATGGAATTGTGTCCAAACGCATTAACGTAGACTCATGAAACTTCGAATATATATTTCCTGAGTAAAAGCAATATTTTTCCCCGAAAATTATCAAAATCTATGCATTAGGAGAGGAGTTATCGATCAAAATGTACGAAAATTTATACCGCACAGTGTATTTTTCGGTATATTTAAAAACAAAAACGTCATAAAAGCAACAAAATTGGATGTACGACTCTGAAATTTTGCACACTTTGCTTTTTGGTGACACGCTTTCTTGTAACGGAAAATCAATGTGCCACGCCCACTTTTACGCCCACCTCCCATATAACGTTTTACCTAAAATTCATATAATTTCTCTATTAATAAAGATTTTGGAATAAAAAAGGGCTATATTGAAACACCTTAATTGTACTCATTAGCAAAAACAACTTTGACACGCCTACTATAACGCCCACTTTTCACGTTATCCACCGTTAATGAAATTTAAAAGCTCATAAAACCGCCAAAATTGGATGTGTGATGATAAAATTTACTACGTATATCCCCCTAGGCAGTATCATTACTGTGCCGGAAAATTAAGGTGCCACGCCCACTTTTACGCCCACCTCCCATATAACGTTTTACCTAAAATTCATATAATTTCTCTATTAATAAAGATTTTGGAATAATAAAGGGCTATATTGAAACACCTAAGTTGTACTCATTAGCAAAAACAACTTTGACACGCCTACTATAACGCCCACTTTTCACGTTATCTACCGTTAATGAAATTTAAAAGCTCGTAAAACCGCCAAAATTAGAAGTGTGATGATCAAATTTGCTACGTATATCCTCCTAGGCAGTATCATTACTGTGCCAGAAAATTAAGGTGCCACGCCCACTTTTACGCCCACCTCCCATATAACGTTTTACCCAAAATTCATATAATTTCTCTATTAATAAAGATTTTGGAATAACAAAGATCTATATTGAAACACCTAAGTTGTACTCATTAGCAAGAACAACTTTGACACGCCTACTATAACGCCCACTTTTCACGTTATCTACCGTTAATGAAATTTAAAAGCTCATAAGACCGCCAAAATTAAAGGTGTGATGATCAAATTTGCTACGTTTATCACTCTAGGCAATGTAATTACTGTGCAAGAAAATTGAGGTGCCACACCATTTTTTACGTCCACATCCCATATAACGTTTTACCTAAAATTCATATAATTTTTCTATTAATAGAGATTTTGGAATAATAAAGGGTTATGTTGAAACACCTCAGTTGTACTCATTCGCAAAAACAACTTTGACATGCCTACTATAACGCCCACTTTTAACGTTATCTACCGTTAATGAAATTTAAAAGCTCATAAAACCGCCAAAATTAGAGGTATGATGATAAAATTTGCTTCGTATATCCTTCTAATCAATGTAGTCGTTGTGCCAAAAAGTTTAGGTAACACGCCCACCTTAACGCCTACCTCCCATATAACGGTTTATCTTAAATTCATGTAATTTATCTATTGACAAAGTTTTTAGGAAAATAAAGGACTATATTGAAATATCTAAGTTGTATTTATTAGCAGAAACTTTATTGACACAATTACTTTAACGCCCACTTTCATTGAAAGACTACATTTACAAAAGCATTTTAGTAGCATATCGAAGTTATAGAGGGTGGTTAAATTTTAAGGACCGATGTTGAATTTAAATAAAACACAAATTATTTAAGAAATTATTATCATTTCTTTTTATAATGATAATATTTGTATGGTTTAATTATGTATTTAACAAAATATCGGCCAAATAGCCCCCCCCCCATCCTTGGCGCCACTCCTCTATCTGATGGTCCAAATTTTCAATGACAATGTTGATGCTCAATTGTTAGGCATGATGATGAGGCGAGGTTGACTGCTCTTTTGCCACACTATCGCAAAAACCAGCAGTAGTTCCCATTCAGCGAACTAAGAAGGCATTCACAGATTTTCTAACATTTTATACAGACCTGTTTTGCAGAAATGTAAATATTTTTTACAATTCTCCCGATTGTGGACGAACTTGAACGATTATGTTGACCAAAATAATCACGAAGTGCACAAAATGCATTTTGATTTGAACGCCCATTTTTATAAAAAACCTGAATAACTTTAAAGCGTTGCTCATTTGCATATCTTTCCACAGATCAAATTGAGTAAGCTTGAGAAATGTCAAGTGAAATGCAGAAAACAAATTTAAAGACTAGGTGTAGTTCACCTTCAACATGGGCCCTAAAAAATTTAACCACCCTCTACAAAGAAAGTGATACATATTTTTTCATAAAGATATTATTCAATAGCGATTAACAAAATAATAATTATTGTGCTTTAAATGTACACAAAATTGGTGGTGGGTATAAAAGATTCGGCACAGCCGAATATGGTGCTCTTACTTGTTTTACTTATTATGTGTTGTAACATTTTTTTAAAGCTATTGTGATCTGTATTTTCTGCATTTGTTTGCTTACCTCCAATTCGTGACCATGCACACCTAAACTAAGAAGATCGTATTGAACACGATTTGATGCTAGCATGATTGTATAAAGCGGAAAACATTTGACACGCGAATTGAACCACGATGTCTCCTCATCGAGCAGACTGTTAATTCGCACTTCAGACTCCTCATTATGAATAGATACCTGGTTAATATAAAATAATCAAAATTTAGTTTTTATAAAAAATTAATTAAAAAAAATAATAATTTGTACCTCTTTGGGATAGGGATTAGGTGAAACACACGCGTGCACTACTTGCAAGCGTGGTCTTAAGGCATTTTGTTTTCGTAAAGTAAAATATCGCCGAGGTTCAGGTTCCACAATTACGCCAGCCCAATTTAAGGTTTCCGATAACCAGGGCGCTGTCATTAGATGACCCAGAGAGCCAGTCAGCGATTGTATAACAGCACCATTTTTTTTTCCATGCATCTTATTAGCTACATAATAGGCCATTTTAGGTGTTAATTCAATGGGATATGCACTTAGATTTAAATGAGCAGCTGGCGTTAGGTCATTGAAATAATTTCCTGGTCCGCCACCGCTTCCTCCACTTGTTAGTCCATTATCTTCTGTTGTTGGGGATGATTTGAAAAAGTGCATAGGATATTTGCGCATGTGTATTTCACGCAGGAATGCTATAAGTTGAGGATCATCTTGCGCCACACCGTACAGTTCATAATCGCGCGACATATTTAAACGAAATTGTTGATGGCGAATTTCTAAAAAGAAAAATGAAATATAAAAATGGGTATTAAATGAATAATAAAATTGTTCTAAATAGTTAACATTATGTGTGTGTTGCAAAATAGAAAATATTAAACTTGTTTTCAGTGCATTTTTATAAAACAGAAGAAACTTTTAGATTTGAAACTTTCTTTTGTATGTTTTATTATTATTTTTATACCCGCCACCAAAAAAATGGTGGGGGTATATTCATTTTGTCATTCCGTTTGTAACACATCGAAATATCCATTTTAGACCCCATAAAGTATATATATTCTGAATCAGGGTTTGATTTGATGACGATCTAGCTATGTCCGTCCGTCTGTCCGTCTGTCCGTCTGTTGAAAGCACGATAGAGGTCGCACCGAAAAAGCTAGGGGGCTCAAATTTTGCCAGAATCTTTCTTATAGATAAGGTTTGTTTGGTATTGAAAATGGGCTAAATCGGAATATTAGGAAGAGAGTTATAGCTCGAAAAGCAAGAGTAGGTCGAAAAAACCATGTCCTTCAAACATCGAATAAAATGGAATTGTGTCCAAACGCATTAACGTAGACTCATGAAACTTCGAATATATATTTCTCGAGTAAAAACAATATTTTTCCCCAAAAATTATCTAAATCTATACATTAGGAGAGGAGTTATCGATCAAAATGTACGAAAATTTATACCGCTCAGTGTATTTTTCGGTATATTTAAAAACAAAAACGTCATAAAAGCAACAAAATTGGATGTACGACTCTAAAATTTTGCACACTTTGCTTTTTGGTGAGCCGCTTTTTTGTAACCGAAAATCAATGTGCCACGCCCACTTTTACGCCCACCTCCCATATAACGTTTTACTCAAAATTCATATAATTTCTCTATTAATAAAGATTTTGGAATTATAAAGGGCTATATTGAAACTCCTAAGTTGTACCCATTCGTAAAAATAACTTTGACACGCCTACTATAACGCCCACTTTTCACGTTATCTACCGTTAATGAAATTGAAAAGCTTATAAAACCGCCAAAATTAGAGGTATGATGATAAAATTTGCTACATATATCCCCCTAGGCATTGTCATTACTGTGCCAGAAAATTAAGGTGCCACGCCCACTTTTACGCCCACCTCCCATATAACGTTTTACTCAAAATTCATATAATTTCTCTATTAATAAAGATTTTGGAATTATAAAGGGCTATATTGAAACTCCTAAGTTGTACTCGTTCGCAAAAATAACTTTGACACGCCTACTATAACGCCCACTTTTCACGTTATTTACCGTTAATGAAATTTAAAAGCTCATAAAACCGCCAAAATTAGAGGTATGATGATAAAATTTGCTACGTATATCCCCATAGGCAATGTCATTACTGTGGTAGAAAATTAAGTTGCCACGCCCACTTTTACGCCCACCTCTCATATAACGTTTTACCTAAAATTCATATAATTTCTCTACTACTAATGACTTTGGAATAATAAAGGGTTATATTGAAACACCTAAGTTGTACTCATTCGCAAAAATAACTTTGACACGCCTACTATAACGCCCACTTTTCACGTAATCTACCGTTAATGAAATTTAAAAGCTCATAAAACCGCCAAAATTAGAGATATGATGATCAAATGTGCTACGTTTTTCCTTCTAATCAATGTTATTGTTGTGCCAAAAAGTTTAGGTGACACGCCCACTTTAACGCCTACCTCCCATATAACGGTTTATCTTAAATTCATGTAATTTCTCTATTTACAAAGTTTTTGGGAAAATAAAGGACTATATTGAAGTTTCTGTTAGCAGAAACTTTATTGACACGCCTATTTTACGCCCACTTTCATTGAAAAACTACATTTATAAAAGCATTTCAGTAGCATGTCGAAGTTATAAAGGGTGGTTAAATTTTAAGGACCGATGTTGACAAATTATTTAGGATATTATTAGTATTTCTTTTTGCAATTATAATATTTGTATGGTTCAATTATGTATTTAACAAAATATCGGCCAATTGGCCCCCCCATCTTTGACGCCACTCCTCTATCTGATCTTCCAAATTTTCAATGACAATGTTGATACTCAATTGTTGGGCATGATGATTAGGCGAGGTTGACTGCTCTTTTGCCACACTATCGCAATAACCAGCAGTGGTTCCCATTCAACGAACTAAGAAGGCATTCACAGATTTTCTAACATTTTATAAGACCTGTTTTGCAGAAATTTAAATATTTTTAACCAATCTCCCGATTGTGGACGAATTTAAACGATTATGTTGATCAAAACAATTACGAAGTGCACAAAATGCATTTTGATTTGAACGCCCATTTTTATAAAAAACCTGAATAACTTTAAAGCGTTGCTCATTTGCGTATCTTTCCGTATATATTCCGTATCGGAATATTAGGAAGAGAGTTATAGCTCGAAAAGCAAGAGTAGGTCGAAAAAACCATGTCCTTCAAACATCGAATAAAATGGAATTGTGTCCAAACGCATTAACGTAGACTCATGAAACTTCGAATATATATTTCTCGAGTAAAAACAATATTTTTCCCCAAAAATTATCTAAATCTATACATTAGGAGAGGAGTTATCGATCAAAATGTACGAAAATTTATACCGCTCAGTGTATTTTTCGGTATATTTAAAAACAAAAACGTCATAAAAGCAACAAAATTGGATGTACGACTCTAAAATTTTGCACACTTTGCTTTTTGGTGAGCCGCTTTTTTGTAACCGAAAATCAATGTGCCACGCCCACTTTTACGCCCACCTCCCATATAACGTTTTACTCAAAATTCATATAATTTCTCTATTAATAAAGATTTTGGAATTATAAAGGGCTATATTGAAACTCCTAAGTTGTACCCATTCGTAAAAATAACTTTGACACGCCTACTATAACGCCCACTTTTCACGTTATCTACCGTTAATGAAATTGAAAAGCTTATAAAACCGCCAAAATTAGAGGTATGATGATAAAATTTGCTACATATATCCCCCTAGGCATTGTCATTACTGTGCCAGAAAATTAAGGTGCCACGCCCACTTTTACGCCCACCTCCCATATAACGTTTTACTCAAAATTCATATAATTTCTCTATTAATAAAGATTTTGGAATTATAAAGGGCTATATTGAAACTCCTAAGTTGTACTCGTTCGCAAAAATAACTTTGACACGCCTACTATAACGCCCACTTTTCACGTTATTTACCGTTAATGAAATTTAAAAGCTCATAAAACCGCCAAAATTAGAGGTATGATGATAAAATTTGCTACGTATATCCCCATAGGCAATGTCATTACTGTGGTAGAAAATTAAGTTGCCACGCCCACTTTTACGCCCACCTCTCATATAACGTTTTACCTAAAATTCATATAATTTCTCTACTACTAATGACTTTGGAATAATAAAGGGTTATATTGAAACACCTAAGTTGTACTCATTCGCAAAAATAACTTTGACACGCCTACTATAACGCCCACTTTTCACGTAATCTACCGTTAATGAAATTTAAAAGCTCATAAAACCGCCAAAATTAGAGATATGATGATCAAATGTGCTACGTTTTTCCTTCTAATCAATGTTATTGTTGTGCCAAAAAGTTTAGGTGACACGCCCACTTTAACGCCTACCTCCCATATAACGGTTTATCTTAAATTCATGTAATTTCTCTATTTACAAAGTTTTTGGGAAAATAAAGGACTATATTGAAGTTTCTGTTAGCAGAAACTTTATTGACACGCCTATTTTACGCCCACTTTCATTGAAAAACTACATTTATAAAAGCATTTCAGTAGCATGTCGAAGTTATAAAGGGTGGTTAAATTTTAAGGACCGATGTTGACAAATTATTTAGGATATTATTAGTATTTCTTTTTGCAATTATAATATTTGTATGGTTCAATTATGTATTTAACAAAATATCGGCCAATTGGCCCCCCCATCTTTGACGCCACTCCTCTATCTGATCTTCCAAATTTTCAATGACAATGTTGATACTCAATTGTTGGGCATGATGATTAGGCGAGGTTGACTGCTCTTTTGCCACACTATCGCAATAACCAGCAGTGGTTCCCATTCAACGAACTAAGAAGGCATTCACAGATTTTCTAACATTTTATAAGACCTGTTTTGCAGAAATTTAAATATTTTTAACCAATCTCCCGATTGTGGACGAATTTAAACGATTATGTTGATCAAAACAATTACGAAGTGCACAAAATGCATTTTGATTTGAACGCCCATTTTTATAAAAAACCTGAATAACTTTAAAGCGTTGCTCATTTGCGTATCTTTCCGCGGATCAAATTGAATAAGTTTGAAGTTGAGAAATGTCAAATGAAATGCAGAAAACAAATTTAAAGATTAGGTGTAGTTCACTTTCAACATGTGCCCTTAAAATTTAACCACCCTCTACAAAGAAAGTGATACATATTTTATTATAAAGAGATTATTCCATAGCGATTAACAAAATAATAAATATTGTGCTTTAAATGTACACAAAATTGGTGGTGGGTATAAAATATTCGGCACAGCCGAATATAGTGCTCTTACTTGTTATTGCCAAGATTGTAAATTTCATTATTTAAGGTGGGAAATTATGATTTTAATTAAGTTGGTCATGCTTCGTTGATTTTTGTGTGGCTGTAATAAGTATTGTACTTGTATAATTGACTGGAGCAAAACAATAAAAAAAAATGCAAAACCTTGTATTCTCTTCTAGTATTAAAGATATTAACATCACCAATCATCGTCTTGCGAAATTGTCAAAATGCGTAATACGTTGACGTGAGCACCAGCAATATGAAATAAGAGTAACTGTCATTAAGTTTAGGAGCATTCGATTGTTTTTTGGAATTTTCAATATTTTCCCTTTTGATACACTGGCCTTCGAAAACAAAAAATTGTCTATCCTTTAAACAAAAATATGTGGATAAATAAAAAATCCGCTTTCAGTTTTTTTTTATCGGGCTCAGATTTGTTATTATGACATGCCTAATATATACTGGCCGAAATATGGCGGTTATGCTAATACATTACATCAAACTTGAGAACGATTAGTACGATTTTGATAAAAAAAAAAACAAGTAAGAATGCTATATTCGGCCTGTTCATAGGCATAATTCTACATCGTAGCTTAACCTATATTTCATCTTATACGCCATTTTTCCTTATTATTTCCGACGCAATCCTTATTTTGAATTTATACGTATTTAACTGTATTCTGCTAGTCAAGCCCTTTAATTTGATACCAATATTAATGGGGTTAAAAAAAATTGATCCGCTATTTTGTTTTAGACGCCATCTTGGATTTTGAATTTTTTTTAAAATTTACTGTTTTCTACTGGTCAAGCCCTTTCATTTGACACCAATATTGAGGGGGTTCAAGAAGCTACATTTTAATATACCAGATTTTGCTAAATTTCAATAGCGATGCATTCCCGAATATTTTCAAAAGATTGCTTCTGAAAGTTGATTTCAACCAACACACGGGCAGACGGTCAGGGCTTAATCGACTCCTCTATTCATAAGCTTTCAGAAAACATATACTTTATGGGGTTGGAAAAGAAAAATGTATAAACTACAAACGGAATGACAAAGCTATATATACCCTTGTGCACCACAGATGAAGGGTATAACAACAAAAAGTAGAGTATTTGATGTTTCTGTCAGCTGGCTTTTGCAGACATAGTATACAAGAACTCCATGCCTCTACCTAAAATTTATAAATTGTGTGTTGACATTACAATATGTTAATTAATAATTATGTATTTATAATATATACAGTAGATTCCCGATAATTCGCAACCAAGGGATTGAACTATTTGTTACGAATTGTAGATTTCAAAAAAAAAAAAATATTTCGATTTAAGAGGTTAAAATAAAACAAGTAAGAGCGCTATATTCGGCCGTGCCGAATCTTATATACCCTTCACAGCGTGTAGTCATGCAATAACAGTAGTTTGTATCACCATTTATCCCATATGAAACACGTACATACATATAAAAAACATAGATATATAAAAACATCCCATTGTAAAATTATATATTTACGTATGTATGTTAAAAAAAAATAAAAAAAAAATTTTTTAAAAAATTAAAAAAAAAAAATAATTAAAATATATATAATAAATATAAAACAAACAAAAAATAACAAAAAAAAAATAAATTTATAAATAATATATTAAATAAAAAATTAAAAAAAAAATTAAAAAATTAAAAAAAAAAAATTAAAATATATATAATAAATATAAAACAAAAAAATAAATAAGAAAACAAATTTAAAAAAAAAAATTTAAAAAAAATAATAAAAATATAAATAATATATTAAATAAAAAATAAAAAAAAATATATAAAAATTTTTTTTTTTTGGCTCAGCTGGGATTCGATGCCACGGTTTCTCTAACCAGTATACACGTTTGTATGTATGTTGTTGTTGTAATGTTGTTTTTGTGAAAAAAAAATCGAGGTGGTCGTGGGTTTTTGCTCATATCTCAGTTGTTTATGTACCGATGTTTCTGATTTTCAATACCGATCTACTCCCGAATATTTCTGATATTTTCATACCTTACCCGGGTCCAACCTATGTCAGAGGGCTTCAAAAAGTTGACGGACAGACTGACAGAGCTTAATCGACTCCCCTATTCATAAGCTTTCGGAAAATATATACTTTATGGGGTCGGAAATGAAAATTGTAGAAATTTCACACGGAATGACAAACCTATATATACCATTTTTCACTGTGTGAAGGGTATAAAAAGAATGAACGAGATAAAGGGTTTCGAATTTAAAATGATTTTAAACTATTTCGACTTAACAATTAATATGTTTTTTTTTTAGAAGCTGAAGGAGCTTCCACTTTGTTTTTTTTTTTTTTAATTTGATGAAAGCGTTGAATGTTTGAACTAAATTTTTAGCAACTTTAGTTTTCTTTGTTTCTTTGGCATTTGTTAATATTATATAATTTTTCCAATAATGATGTTTTATGAAAAAAAAGAAAGTAAATTTTAATACATACTACAGACAGCAAATAAACAACTTTTAACTTAATAGGTATATACTAGTTTAACCTGCCCTATCCTTTACTTACAAAAAACGTTGGGAAGAAATTTCCTGACAAAAAGCTATAAATCTCTCCCTAGTGGTTGTAGAATGATACTAAATAAATGTAAAATTTTATCTAATGAGCCGTAATGAAAAAAGCCCACAACAGTCATCTGCTTAGAATAAAAAATCAAAAACAAACAAAACAACACAAGTGAAGAAAGAGATAGACCTTGAGTTGTGAGTTTGTTTCTATGTGCTATTTCAGGTCATGTGTGAAAATAAAAAGGTGAAAACCTAATTTTTTTTTTTTGTTAACTTGATATTTTAAAGTTAACAACCTTGTGATTTCTATATTAAAAATTAGTATAATTAGCAAATTAAACATAAAAAAAGACAAATAAACATAAAGAGACTAATAAAACTACAAATTAAATTAAATTTATAAAAGCATTGGATATGATAGAGGATTGGAGATGTTATTAACATTAACATTTCAAAAAAAGGTATGTACTTTTTATTTTAGAGATAAAATTTAAGTTTTTCTTAGAAATATTCGATTTGATAATGAAAAATAAATTAAAAAAAAAATATTTTTTCGATTTAATAAGTATGTATGTAAGTATGTGTATATCACCCTTGAACTTAATAATTTTATTGAAAATATAACTGTTCTTGTACGATTGTGTCAAATCAAGTGTATTTAAGTTGCAGAAATATTTTCGAAAAGTGTTCTTACAGTTAGAATTATGTTATATGAACTAAGTTTATGTATTATTTCTGTTTTCTGGGTAGAATATTCAACAATATTTAATTGTGGTTGAATGTTTAATTGAACTAAAAACATAAACGTGAGTTTGCATTTGAAAAACCACTAATAAACCACCCCATACAAGTTTTATATTAAAAATTACTTAAAAGAAAGACACCGGCTGCACCCTTAAAACTTTAATTCTTATTGATTTTATTTTATTTATTTATTTCTTAATGAAATAATATTTGAATAAATCAAAATTATGTATGCAAATGCGGTGCAATATTACTGCCGCACGTCATTTTTCAGATATTTCTTTTACTAACATAAAGATTAGAAAATATCCATGTATTTATACCATCTGACAGAAAATCAAAAATTAATAACTAATGCAAAAAAAATAATGTTTATTTATTTATTTTTAATCGTTATAACAACAAATTTGATTTCAAGGTGGTGCATTATTGTAGCCGCAGCATTAAAAATCATGTGTTTTACTTGGCTAACGGTAATTTTCTCTCCAGTTTATTTTTAATTTGTTTGGCGTTAGTTTTCAGGAAATCGGGCAGAGCTTTAGCCGATCAGATCAGGTAGCCCGCAAAGCTTTCAAAAGACCCTTCAATATGCGGACTAACGAATAAAATGCATAAGAAAATCGAAACTTTCCGAACTTAATAAACGTGAAATTTTGTCAATCGCAAGCACTTTCACAAAAACTGCAAAATAAATGATTTCGGTTTAAATGTGTTGGACTGTACGTCATGTGCTACAGCAGTCAAAATTCTTTCGCCGCCAAAAATTGAAGAATGCGCTACGATTATTTCCCCGGCATAAAAAGACGCATTAAGAATAGCTTCGCAAAAATACTTCAGAAGTTTTGTTTGTACATATTTTTTTTTTCGAGTTCCGGATGGGCTCTCTTATGGTTAAAGGCGCATTATCTGACATGGTGTACTAGAGTTGGCTTTTCCCAGGTTCAAAATGAATTCAACAGACAAACCTTTTTTGGACAGAAATCGTAGAAAATAAATGATTTTCTAGTAGGGTAATGCCGCTGTACATAAAAGTAACTAAAACCGAATGTAGCTAGAGTCAAATTACATGCCACAATTTCAATGGCCAACCTGTTCTCCAGACCGAAATCCTATGGAAAATATCTGGTAAATTATTATTTGCTAAATCTATGTTGAAAATCAGCTAAACTTATAAAAACTATGCCAAATCGAATCTTCGAGCTCAGTTCCAACTCACTACTGAATTATAAATTATTTCTTAATTTAAATATGCGACTATTAAAGTGCACCACTCTGAAATCAAATTAATTGTTACAACAGAAAAAAAAACATGTAAAAAATATAGGTTTTTGCTGTTTTGATTATTAATTTTAGATGCTCTTTCAGATGGTATAAATAGATATTTTCTGATATTTACATTAATATTTATAAGAAATATTTAAAATTGACGTGCGACCATAATATTGCTCTGCAATGTTGTTAATTTTCTAATTGAGATCGTAAGTCTATCAATAATTCTTCGAAATTTGGCAAAACGGTCTTCAGTTTTTGTTTAACAACAAACAAAATAAAAACTTACAGGACTGCAACGTCATGACAGGAAAAGACACTTTCACAATGTACAGGATAAAAGATTAAACAAAAAGTGACGATAAAAATTTGTGGTATGCCAGAAACATATGGAATTCCTATTAATAAAAAAAAACAAATAGTGTTAAAATAATTTGAATTTAAAACACAACTACTTTTAAATAAAAACCTCCAAACCATTTTTCCTACTTTAACTACACATTGTCATTTCAACTAGAGTGAAGACCAAAAAAAAACGTGGCCTCGGAACATAATGCATGAAGCCCTTTTCTTTTATCTTGACACGTGCTACGCCGAAGAATTTTTCAAAACTTAAAAAACAATAAAAATACTTAAGATTTTAATCTATTTTGCTTGTCTTATCAGCAGCAGAATAAGAAAACAAAAACATTCAACGTTTTATTGCAAATACATAAAGAAAGGACTAAGAATGTAAAAATAAAAAATAAAACTGTAAGTCCTTTTTCCCCTGTATGTTTTAATGAAATTTATTTTGAACACACAATTTTTGCGCAATTTTTCAAATGGAAGGGTATAATTTATTTCTTTCGTCTTTTAAAATTAATAAAAAAAAAAGAAAAGAAAAAATAAACAAAGAACAAAAATTGCCATTAAAAAATACTACACCAACAACAAAATATTCAACATTTATTTTAAGCGGTTAAATGTACTATACAGTTCGTGACAACAAAAACTACATGTTGGTTAAACATAATGCACGTTTTATTTTTGCGAGTTTTAAAACCAATTTGTTGACAAGAAAAAAAATTAAAAAAATAATTGCAATTATATATAATAGTCTTTATATTTTTCAAGTATAAGTTGTTAATAATGATTCGTATACTATTTAATCGAATCTCGGTTCTTATTTTTTGCAAAAATTTGGTGTTGAATTTTTTAAGTTGTATTGGAAATTTTAAATCCAGTAAGTTTTGAACACAAAACTAAATATCAAATTAATTATTTCAGGACTTATTATATTATATTTAAAGTTAGTGTTAGTAAAAGTTAACTTTGTCTAATCACATAACACTAAATAATTATTTACTAAAAAAAGAAAGGCCGTAAAAAATTCAGAAAAAATCGCATATGTGCGATATAAACACCACAGAAGAACTGTATACAAAAATTGTATTGATACATTTAGAAATCGGCCCTGATTAACGGTCTGATACATTCTAACTTTTAACTAACTCTCTTTTAATGAAGAATGTATAACAAAAAAAATGAATTAAATAAAAACAAGAGTCTTGCAGAATCTGATAATACCCTTTTTCATCATGTACATATCGCTCATTTACTAATACAACGTCATAACTCGAAATTTAAAACTTTGGAGTTAATCATACAGAATTGTTTTCCATTTCATGTTTTATATTTTGTATACGTTGAATCTTTATATATATTTTTTTTTACTTTCCACGTTTTAAGAGAATAAGCCGTTTTTTGTCTATAAGATGAGAGCAAGTAAAAAACGTCAACTGTGATTATCTCGAAATGGATGTTTTTGAGTTATGACGTTATATTAGTAAATGAGCAAAATGTATATTCATACATATATATGTATGACCTCATCGTAGACCAGATTTTTATTTATTTTCAAAGCTATCTTTGATTTAGAATTTTTACATAGGTTACTGTACTCTACTAGCAACTCCTTTCATTTGATACCCATATGATGGGTTTAAGAATAAAATTTTCGCCATCTTGGATTTTACACTTTTTCATAATTTACTTTATGCTACTGGTCAAGCCCTTCCTTTTGATACTAATATTGTGGGAGCTGAAGGAGTTAAAACATAAAATCCAAGATGACGCCCTAAATAAAATGGCGAATATATGGATTAAATTCTACTAATATTGTGGGAGCTGAAGGAGTTAAATCAATAATTAGTAGTATTTAATCCATATATCCGCCATTTTATTTAGGGCGTAATCTTGGATTTTAAGTTTTTTACAGTTTACTGTATAAGACCCTAAGTCAAAATATTTTTGTACGCTATCTTGTAGTGTCGGCCACAATGGACTTTAAATCTATATATATATAGTATATTACAATCTGGTCATTTCATTTTTGATGCTCATATTGACCCTCTTGGTTGTCTTAAAGCTAAATAAAATCGATGAATGAAATTTCGTGTGAAAAACGCTAGAGGCATATCATAGTAACAAGGGTGTCTATAAGTTATTCAAGAGCAGAAAAATTTTAACTTTTGTGGTAAAAAATGTAAGAATTCATTCCCGATTATTTCCAAAATACATATCTGTGCAACATGTGGGTTTCTAAAAGGGGGTCGGAAATTAATATTGTAGAAATTACAAATACACTTACATACATACATATATAAATTCATATATGAAGGATATAATAAAATAACCCGAAAACTACTTAATATTTTGCAATGATTTATAAAACCTTGAATAATTTTTGTTTTTTGCCGTGAGTTGTAAAGTAATAACGTGTATAACTAAGCCACAAAACCAATTGAGGAAAGATAAAACTCTAATACGGGTCGTTTAAGAATTTTTTTTCCTATATAAAGCAGCAACTATAACAAATATTGTACAATAAAAACAAAAGAACTTAAAAAAGACGCTAACACGCACATACTTGTAGACTTGTTAAACAACAAATCACAGAGAATTGCATATGAAAATCCAACAAATAACAAAATGTTGTTAAAAAAAATTTAACCTACGAGGGAGGTTTTCTTAATATATGTATGTAAATACGTACATATGTACATATATACATGCAGCCACACATCCATTCACACATATAAATTGCAATTCGCAAATGGTAATCGTAATGTTGGTGGTGGCGTTGTGGCAGTGGTGGTTAAAAATACAAGAACAAATTCTTTATAATTCTCGCTGTGGTAACGACGTAATTTCTTGTTTGCGTCTCAAAGTGGAAAATCGAAAAATCTCCAACAATAAATTAATAACTACGATATTTAATACTGTGCTGAGCCTTAAGGTTGCTTGGCAGACTATAAAATGGATTAAGTCAGTATTTAAAAATTATTTATCAAAGAAAAAAAACTTATTATTACATCACTTTATAACACATACTGTGAACGTTAAAAGTCTGTCAACATCGATTATTTTATATTATCTTTAGTCAGCACAATAATAAATATGATAGACATTACTATTAAAACAAAAAATAACGTTGTTTTAAATAAAAGAAATATTGGACCTTAAAGGATTTCAATTGCTTTTGAAAATTAATAAATGCATTATTCGACACAGTAAACAATTCTTATTCCTATGAAATAGTCGTTAGAAAACAAGTAAGAATGCTATATTCGGCCGTGCCTAATGTGATAATACCCTTCACCATCATGATCATAGGTATAGTGAACACATCGTAGCATTAACCAAGAATTTATATACAGGGTGGTTCAACCAAAACGAACGATTAGCCAAGTGTTTTTATTTAATGCCCATATTGGATTTCTCGGCTGTATAGAAACTAGGGTGATCGATTATTCGACATTTTTAAGAAACCGGTTTTCAAATAGTTTGAAATTTAGAATTTAAAAAAAAAACCGGTTGCTTTTTTAAAAATTTTGAAAAAACCGGTTAACCCGTCGAATACATAAAATATAATTTTTTCTTATACCCATGACAGAGATACAAATATAGTTATAAACTAGTTTGTTCTATTGTTTGATTGCATTTTAAGTTGACACACATTCAATGGCATTGTTATAAAATGCCGTTATTTAAAATAAAGATGTTAAAGGACAGACACTATTTTCCTAACAGTGACCGAAAAGTTAAGTTTATGTTTCAATTAACTTTAACTTTTATGGTTAGGTTTATAAATTTAAAAATGCCATAGTTTTTCTACATGAAACAAAATATGTAAATAAATCATTAAAATTTAATTTCGTTTTGTAAATAAAATGTATAAATTTGTTAAAAGTAATCGGTATTTGCCCTGGTACTGCCATATTAAAAAAAAAACTTTGTTACTAGGAGGTTGTAATAATGAAATATATTAAAAAGTCACTTCACAGCTCACTGTAGTCAAAGTTACCTTTTATTAACATTAACTTAATAGGCAAGTTGTAATAATGACCCTTTGTGTGCCAAACTATTTTAGTATACAAGTCATATTTTATCAGAGATATTAGTTAAGCTATGGGTAGTCTTTAGTATAAGTCGCTAGAATTTGTAGAAGCAAAATAATGTGTTTCCAAAATGAGATCAAAAAGTATTGCAAAGTACAATAATTTGGTCAAAAAACTTTACTGAACAGCAAATTATAAGCGCAACAACGTAGAAAATACCTGCTCTCCATGTAAACTTGCCTAGTTAGAAAGGGGTCATATGCCTTGTCAGAAAGGGGTCATATGTGTCTTAACAAATGCACGGGGTAGTTTAAAATTGCTCTCCTTTTTTTGTATTTTTTTGTTGAGTTCAAAATAATTTACTTGTGAGAAAACTAAATCGCGTAGGAAGTACTTATGAGTAATCACGTAGTTTATGTGTCTACAAACTCGATTACTCGACTTAATGATATGCGATGTTATGTAACGTGATGTTTTGTATTTTTTTTTTTTTGTAATATAACCCCTCGACAACACGAGCAATAAAATCAGCAATAATCAAATTGTCTAATTCTATAGCCAACACAAAATATTGACTTATGAACCACGGGGATGTTTTAACACAAGCTGTCAAATAAAACATAAAATTACCAACAACACTAAAATTAACATAGTAATTATAAAAATGTATGTAAGATGACGAAACGGAATTGTTTTAATTTAGTGAAATTTATATACACTTTTTTCTGAAATTTTGAATTACAGTACAACCCGCATAACTATTATAAAACAAGAGTGCTATCTTCGACCACGCTGAATCTTATATACCCTTCACAACGTGTAGTCACGCAATAACAGTAGTTTGTATCACCATTTATGAAATACGTACATACATATCAAAAACATACATATATAAAAACATCCCATTGTAACATTATAAATTTACGTATGTGTGTTAAAAAAAAATATGAAAAAAAATTAAAAAAATTAAACAAAAAATAATAAAAATATAAATATAAAAAAAAAATAAAAAAATATTTAAAAAAAAAATAAAAAAAAAATTAAAAAAAAAATAAATAAAAAAAAAAATTAAAAAAATATAAATAATATATAAAATAAAATAAATTTTTTTTGGGCTCAGCTGGGGTTCGATGCCACGTTTACTCTAACCAGTATACCACCTCGTTTGTATTACGGTCAGACGGACAGAGCTTAATCGACTCCCCTATTCATAAGCTTTCAGAAAATACATACTTTATGGGGTTGAAAATGAAAATTGTAGAAATTTCACACGGAATGACAAACCTATATATACCCTTTTTCACTGTGTGAAGGGTATAATTATAATTTATTAGTTATTTTAATGGAGTTTTTTATCGCCATTTTAATTTTGCCTTTTTATAGATTTTTGTAAAATATTTCTAACAGTACTTTTACATCGCTTTGCTAACCAAAACATATCAGCTGACTTTCAAAGTTTAGATTTACGTAAGAGTGTTCCTACATTAAGTATTTTAACTAACGGCGAAAACAACTACAGCAAAACAGCATGCGGAAGAGTTCAACCCATGACACAATAAATGAATGACATACACTCAGTGAATGCAAAATTTTATTATATTTGTATGTGATTTTAACATTTTTCTCTTTCATCATGATGAGGTTGGTTTAGAGTTTATATAAAAAAATATATATATTTGTATGAATCACATCCGGTCTTAGAAGCCAGCGAAGAAAGACAGACAGCTTTTAAAATATAAGAAAAGTAATGGCGCAATGCTTTTGTTGCCTGTGTGTCGGGGTATTAGTAGTAGCAGGCGTAGAATTAGCAAAAGCAGAAAAAGCGACAGACTGCAATTCTAAGGTCTTAATAATTTAAATTACTTATTACTCGTACAAACTACTGTTTTCTATTTATTAGATTTAGTTTTTTAATATTCGAAGTGCGATTAAGAGAAAATTTGCTTTTAGCTAAATTAATTTGCACAGTTTGTTACAATTTAGATGAAATTTAATTTGATATGAGATAATGGATGAGTGCTAGATAACAAATTAAATTTATAAAAATGTACATACATATTTACACATTAGAAATTATATAGTATAAAAATATATGAATTTAAAAATGTATGTTCAGAATTTGTTCAAACTAATAAAAACTACACAAATTTTCGAAAGTTTAATAAAGTTGTAAAAAATTTATTTCCAAATATTTTCTCCTTTCACATGCCAGTATTTAAACTTAGACTTATTGGGAATTATTAGGGCAGTTTTATAACGAATCCAAATTAAATTATATTTATATCTTTATTATTTAATATTAATATAAACTTCACCATTGTTACACACACGTGTAAGCATGTAGTCTATGTAGTTCGTGTCAAATGTTATCTGTTTAACAAACCAATAAACATTTTGCAAAATACTTATAACCAAATAAAAATAATACTTATTACCTAGACTACGACAACAGCAATAAGATCTAATATAACATAAGGGAGATTTGGGCTAATGCGATTTGTGAAGGGCTAATGACATTTATTGTTTGTAGTAAAATACGATAAATGAAAACATTTTGCAAAACACAGCAATTTTTAACACTCTACAAACAAAATAAAAGAAATAAAAATGCACATATCTATTGAAGGTTGGCTGATTGGTTGGAAAAGTATTTCGAGAGCAACACAGACACTATGTAAATGTAAAGCTTTCAAAGTTGATGTCAAACAGGCGCTATATTCGGCGGTGCCGAATCTATAGAAACAAAAAATCCAGATTTCCGTTTGTAAATTTTTGGGAAAACACCGAAGCAATTGTACTCCAGTACTTATATCTCAGTTGGTTTTAAACCGATTTGTTAGTTTTTTTTCGAAATAATTTCTGAGGTTACGGCTTATAATTTGGTATCTTAATCATGGTCAAATATTATTTGGGAGTTTGAAAAAATTTAATATATTTAAAAAATATATGTATATTTTTCAAAGTTTACAAATTTTTAACGAATTTATCCAACATATTTTCATGAATATCTCCAGAGGCATACCAAATCTATAAATAGTAACAACCGTGTCTATAAATTATCCTAGGTCTGCAAAATTTTAATTTTCATGGTTAAATATGCTCATATCTCAGAAAGTTATGGGGCTATTATTTTGATTTCCAATACTGATCTGCTCCCAAATAATTGTGATATTTTGATACTTTACACGGGACCGATGTCGGTAGGCTTCAAAAAGTTGATTTCAACAAACACACGGACAGACGGATAATACTAAATCGACCCTTGTCATAAGCTTTTAGAAAATATAAATATACTTAATGGGGTCGGAAATAAATATTGTAGAAATTTCACACGGAACGACAAACCTATTTATATATACTCTTCTACACTCACTGTGAAGGGTATAACAACTGAAAACCATTGAATATTCAGGAAGTTCTACTATTATAATATACTTATTCTTAAATATAACGAATACACAACACATCATACAACAATTAAAAGACAATTTGTTCTCTTATCTGAACAGTTAATACTTTAATTTTTAAATATTTCAATTCGTTTAAAGATTTGCTTTGGTTTTTTCTTTCATGTTTAATCTTGAACAAAACCAAACAAAAAAATGTAGAATAGAAAAAAAGTAAATAAAGAAAACACGAAAAATATTCCCAAGAGTGAATTGGAACGTGACTGCATGGCATAAACGTTGGATTGCACTAAAATTAATCTTAGGAAAACAATTAATTTTTGTTAGCTATCATTTAAAAAATTACCTTGTCTTTAATTCTTTTCAACATTAAAATGCTAAATTATAAAGAACCCAGGAATTAGTAGAACATTTATAGAAAGAAATGATGAATCATGTTGAAATAAAGCCTGGGAATTTGGGTTAAGCATTTTCAATAAAACCCTTAGATAGAAATAATGTAGATAAAAAAAAATTGTCACTTTAGAGTAGAGATAAGCACAGCTCACGCGATTAGCGTGATCGTTAATAATTGCTTGTTTCAGTTATTTGTGTAAGCGTTCACATTTTGAATATTTTTTTTTTCTTTTTGTTTATTGAATCTGAACTTGCAAAAAGTATGTGGAATCTTATATACAGGAAAATCCCGATAATTCGTACCCCGATAAATCGTAATCCCCGATAATTTGTAATAAACTGTTGGTCCTTTGAAAAAATCTCGTTAATTCGTAAAATGTCCATACATTTTGGTACCCTCGCTAATTCGTAATTTTTTTTTTTCAAATAAAATCTTCTTTACCTTTTTTAAATCGTAATTGTTATAATTAAAAAAACTTATAATTCTTAAAAAAAAAAACAACAAAAACATTGAGAAAGAATGCTAAAGTCTAGCAATATAGAAAGTGATGACGACGACGATATTGGCAACATCAAAGTTCCATTAAGATTAATTAAGATTTTATGTCTCCAATCATACTGTGGACGAAGAAATTTTTAAGAGAAAAGTCTGAAACAAATGCAAATCACTCATTTTTTTTTTAAATTAATTTTAGATAATGTAAATATGTACATTACGTATTTTAAGTTAAAAAAATAAATTTTTCAGTTTTATAATTATTTTCTTGTTTTTTGTTTGCTATTAAAATTACACGTATTTTACGCTAAGTAAATAAATTTTCTATTTTATTTTATGTATTTATTATATATATTTTGTATTTTAATTTTAATAATTGTTTTTTATGTTTCTTTTTATCGTTTTAGTAAATTAAACGAAAACCCCCGTTAATTCGTATTTATTTTATTTTAACACCGTTAAATGAAAACCCCGCTAAATCGAAAACTCCTATAATTCGTAAGAAATGGCCGGTCCCTTGCGATTACGAATTATCGGGATTTGACTGTGTACATAAAAACGTATATAAAACGAAAATTTTAAAAACGACTTTACTTCATAAAAAATACGAATTTATTAAACGCTTAAAGCTGAAGACGTGCCCCCATAAATTTATTTCACAGCAGTTTGGTTAAACAAGATTTAAACTTTATTCATTATTTTGAGATCGCTTTATTCAATTCCTTAAAAATTGACACTATCGATTTATGCAAAAGAAAATGTTTTATTAAACTTGAAAAAGAGGTCGTCAGCACTCAAAATGTTTAATTATTATCTAAGATCAGAAAAAAAAAGTTTTAAAAACAATTTTTATTTAGTTAACGATTATTTGTTACAAAATCTGATGCAATATGCAATGAAACAAAAACTTCTTTAAAAACGTATAAAAAATATTATTTTTTTAACCAAATAATATGATTATATATCGTTCTTCTGGACGGTTTCATCACGTACAATGAAACTCACGATCTCATCTCTACTTTAAAATACTTTATACAAAAAAAAAAAAGTTATAACACTTAAAAAAAATAGTTTTTTAAATTAAAAAAAACAAATAATTTTAAAAATATGAAATTTATGGAAAATCCATGTTGTTTTTGTATTTAGTTACTCGGTTGTTCAAAAAATGTATTCGTCCAACGTTATTTACTTATAGAAGTATTTTTTCTTAAATATTTGCATTAAATTCTTTTACACAAATAAAAACAAAAGTAAACGTTTGTATTTTTAACAGTTTTAGTATTTTTAAAATGACTAAACTGATTTAAACCAAATTTGTCACACGGATATTAAACAACCTACTTTTCTTGCCGATAACTACGCATACGAAGTCGCGGCCACAGGCTAGTATAAAATGAAATTTGAAAAATTATATGCGCAGAGTGAATCGGAAAAAAATTATACAAACTATTCCAGCAATTTTGTTTTTTTTTTTATTGACTTTTGAAGTTTTTATTAAGGAAAATGATCCTTAAAGCAAAACATTAGTTATTTTGAGATAAAATGTATTACACTTCAATATTTGATTTAAATACAAAAGATATATCAAAAATGTTAAAACGCAACCCCAACGTTCGGCAAAAAAAATCCAAATTGCCTTTCAAAAATAATTACATTTTTCCGGTATGGTCTAAGGTACTAAGTAGGGTGATCGATTATTTAACTTTTTTAAGAAACCGGTTTTCAAATAGTTCGAAATTCAGAGTTTGAAAAAACGGTTGCTTTTTTGAAAATAAAGAAAAAACCGGTTAACCGGTCGAACAGTAAAATATAATTCCTTAATGAAAAAACTAAAAATATTGTAAAAAAAAATTATAATATAAACGCTATCTAAATATGGACTTTTTATAGTTGATATTCGTTCGGCTGTCAATGTCAAAACGCAATAACTGACATAACAACAGTTGACTTACTTAGATTTTAATTAGTTTAACTTAAGGACAAAAGTACTCATTACAAGTAAAATAAATAAATAAATAAAAAAGACTTTTTATTGGACTGTTATAAATTTTTGTATCTCCTCCTGTTTATTTTTTAAATGAAAGATATGACTTTTAAACTTATATGCACTCACATATTTTGTTTAAAATGATTTATTTAATTTAAAATACAATTTAAAGGCTAGGGAGAAAGTCTTAAGAGTTTTTTTTAGAACTTCATTTTAAAATGTTTTCCTTATACCTTTTTCTTTTTTTACATTTGTTTTTGAAACATCAAATAAATTTCTTACAATATTATGGAAAAGTATTTAATAAGTTTTCTGATTAATAGAAATTTTTTTAATAATAAATATACTATGGTACGATTTATTACAAAGATGTATGAACATAAACATAAAAAACCGGCTTTTATTGGTTAAAAAAAACCGGTTTTAAAACCGAGTCGATCACCCTAGTACTAAGTAACATATTTAAAGCTCGATCATATTATATCCTATACGGGTGAATGTTAAATTTATTTAAGAATTTTAATACAATATAACAATATATATATATATATATATATATAAATGAAATAATTCAATTAGCAAATTTAAGCATTAAGGTGTTACAATTGAATTTGAATTAAAAAACAAAACAAAGTATTGCAAGCAAGAAAGAAAGAAAATTCTTTCAAGTCTACACTTTCGTCTAGTCTGGGTGGCGTCCATGTAATTGCAACGTCCGCCAAGTGCCATTTATGTGGTTGTTACCAAGAAACTTCCGATTCATCAGTCACGTCGCAAAGGAATGAATTTTGCATGTTCGAAAACTTCCACAAAAAAATAATACAATAACAACACAAAAAACAAACAAAAACCGTATATTCAAAGGAACTGAATTGAAAGGAATATCTTAACAATAAAAAAAATCATCATTTACTTATGCTAAATAAAGAAAAACTACGAAAAGATATTCACACACAATCTGAAAATAAAACATAAAAATAATAATAAAAAAAATCAAACTTGTACCTAAGATAACAAAAAAAAACATGCTGAACTACAAGAAATATAATGTGATTTCAGAAAGGAAACCGACGAAAATTGCTAATACTTGTTATGAATATTAAAATTGGCAGAATGACACTATCTGTTCAATTATTCACTCGCTCACTCACACTCGTCAGGAAATAAATTGTTAAATACAAGACAAATTGTGCAGCACTAAAAAAAAAACACTAAAATTATGTCTCAATAAACATTTGAGTACGCTAATTCTAATATAATTTAAAATGGTAAAGGATTCACACAATGTGAAAATTAATTGACATGTTGACGCTTCAATACAGAGAGTTTCTGGCTGGAATCAAACTTGCAATAATTAAACGCTATCTTTAACACATTTGTCTTCACTCTATAACACATTTTGTACAAGGTATTATATTTCAAATGAATAAAAAAAAAAACATTTTATTAAATTAACTCCAATTTTGTCAGAATTTGAAAATCTAAAAGAAGCCTTTTTCGAGTTTCAATTTTTCCACAAAGATCACATTCTATGCATTTGCTACTACATTATCACTTGTAAATAGTTTTGTTTATTATGAATAGAAGAAAATCGATCGAAAATCATAATAAAAAGAAATAACAATAATTTCCTAAATTATTTGTGTTTTATTCAAAATCAACATCGGCCCTTAAAATTTAACCACCCTTTCGTTTCGCAGTTAAATAATTGTTTTTAGAAATATTACAAGAAAAGTTTTAATTGAATTTAATTACTTGAAGTATTTGGTTTTATAAAAAAAAACTATAAACGGATAAGAGAAAAATTTAATAAAAATAACTTTTAAACTTAAACAAAAATAATATTGTTCTAAGATAGATAATCAAAAATACTGACGAATCTCTCTAAAAATTGTAAAAACAAATTAAAGTCTGCAAACCAATTGTAAATTGCCAAATTCTAAAGCCAAACAATATTTTCAAATTTTAAAGATTTATTCCAAAACCTTAGAACGAACACATATATCCCTTAAAATCATTTAAAGATAATTCAATCAAATTCGCATGAATCACACTTTTGTTGCAGACAAAAGCTGCATGTCTATCAGATAAATTTCCAGACGAAAATAGTAAAACGTTCAGACAAAAAACCGTCTCATAATAAAAAATTAACTTTCAAACCATAAACACAAACATCCTTTCTATTTGGAAAACAACCAAATAACAATGAGATAATAAATAAGGAGTGTTTTAACCAACCTTATCCTTGCCGAGAAGTGATGGTAAATCACATAAAAAAAGACACAATTTTACAAAACGAGTAAATAGAAATTGAAAAAAGTTTTTTTTTTTTAAATTTAATTTAAAGTAGAAAAAACTACACCCGCACAATTGTACAAACTTTTAGCTGGTTGTTTAAACCAACGTAAAATATAGTTTGTCAAGTTTGATCGAAGTATTCCCTACAGTACAATATTATTAAATACATTGTTAAAATAGAAAGTATGCCTTATATTATATTTGTTTCGATAAGGAGATTTATTTTTATACAAACCTGTTACATTTTTATTTATCCAACTTTTTTGTTTTAAACCAAGTGATATTTTAATTTTTATTAAGGCTTGAGATCATTTTAAACTCTTTTTTAATTTTAACAAATAAATTTAATTATCATAATGAAAAAATAATCTAAAAGGGTATGTTTTTCATACACTAGCCGATTAGAATACATTTTCGAAACCAGTTACGATTTCATCATTAGCACTTTTTGGTCCGTGATTATGTATTTCATGTAAATATAACTCCCAGCATCTAAGCTAATAGAATTCGGTAACTATTTTGTTGCCTTTTTTAAATAATTTTTTACAATGGTTTAGATTAACATTTTCCAACAGGAACCCTTTTTCTCTGTTTGTGATTATCTTCCATAATTGCACTAGTTTTGTCCTGTTCTAGACATCAGTTAGATGATTACCTCCCTGATCCACACCTGACACCAAGTAATCAGATTGGTTTACATAAAGTCGGACTGTCTGTTTTTTTTTTTGGATTTACAAACACTATAAACGTTTAATACCTTTTCCCCTATGGTGATGTAGGGTATAAAAAAGTGTAAGTTAGTGGTTGCCACACATGCAGTCCTACGTGGTCAGCCAATTTAACATTGACGAGAAAAACAAAAGAAGTTAACAACAGACGCCAATTTGTACATGGACATGCCTGACTTTAGTGGTTACTGTGCATTTGCCAATAACAACTCGTCATAATCATTGTCATTTGCTTTTCACTATTTTTCTAACATTTTCGCATAATTAACACAATATTTTACTAACATTTAATAAAAGTTTTTATTATATTCCGGAAAAGTTTTTTAATTCATAATTTTCGGAAATTAAAAATCAATTGAAAATTTTTATTTAGAGAATTAAAATAAACTGTAAAAGAATTTACTGAAAATTTTAAAAACAAGGACGAAAAATATGCTAAATTTTATTAAAAATTAATCTTATTGATCGATCTAAAATGCGAACTTTTTACAAAGTATAACAACAACTTTTAATTTTAGAAAATAAATCACATGATAGTATTTTACTTCCGGTTTTTAAAATAAAAAAGACAGCAATGGCTCAATTTATATCACTTATCTTTCCTTAAATAGTTTAAATATAAACAGCCATATGTTCAAATAAAATTAAAAGCATAAAAAAAAAATATTAAAAAACTATTGTGTATAAAAAACAATGTTTGAAAAAATATCAAAAACTCACCTGTCGTATCCATATAAACGATTAAAATGCTAAACACAGTCGCAAATGAAAGAATACATAAAGCTATTGGCAATAGTTGACGGTAAGGTGATGGACCCAAACGAGGATCAAATTTCTTTAAATTTTTACTTCCGCTCACCATGACCGAATCAAACGAGGATTTGTGTGGCTGCTGCTGATCTTGCTGATGATGATCATGGTTTTCATGTTGTTTGGGCAGATTGTGATTATTGTGCTGGCTATTATTATGGGTTAAAGTGGCGGAGGAGGAACAGGAATTTTTTACATGTGCAACAGACTTTTGGCAACATGTTGGCAGTTGTTGCTGGTGCTGATGATGATTACTACTACGATGCTGAGGTGAGAGTCTTGTGGGCGTTGAAAGTGGCGAGGATACTGTACTAGGACACGCAGAACTAAACACACTACTAATTTCACTAGTGCAACCATTATCACTAAATGAATTGTCCACCGTCGAGTGACTGCTAAAATTGTGATGTGATGCATGCCGCGTATTAAATACCGTCGAATCGGTATTTCGCGCAAAACGATGTTGCAAATGATCGGGTTCATCGTAGGACAACATCGAGGACAATGAGGGTGCTGTTTGTGTTGTTGACTGAAGAAATCCATCTTTGGTTGAATTTTGTAGTTCACTGCGTGCACTGTTATCAGGTAGCCTTCGCCTTCTGGTTTCATCACCATCTACCTCATCGTTATCTCGTTTGTGTAAATTTCGACTGTTACAGGACAAAACATTTGCAGCACCATTAGCTGATGTAATTCTATCTGGGAGTCTAATTTGATCATATTGTATATTTTCCAATTTTTGCGATATATCCGTTATGGACGCCGATTTGGTTAGTGTTTTAGAGCAAACTCTACCACTCAAAGAGTTGTGCCGTCTGTGCTGTGTATGCACGGTATTACTAGGATTTTCGCTAGCCGCTCTTTCTGAACGTTGCACTTGTTCTGTTGCTAACGCCGAGGCGGTTGCATACAATTTAGACATAATTTTTTCAAGAATAAATTATAAAAGTTTCGAAAACTATGAATGTTCGAATACACTCAAACTCATTTTAATGGCGACATTAATACTGGTACATTTCTTTTTAGTTTTTTTTTTTGTTAAATAAACTGAAAATAAAAGAAACATATTTTAGAAAAATGTTAATCATTTATACAGATGTACATATTTATTATTAAAAAGAATGTAATAAAGGAGTGAATGAACTTCTTCTTATTGTCAAATCAAAAATATTTTAAGAGCACAAAATGCAGGATGCACAAGATGCCTGCTTGTTTTTAAAATTCAAAAAATGTTATAAAAAAAATAATGCAAAGAGAAGAACACTTTAAATATTGTCTGCCGAATTTGAATGAAACAAACACCACCTGCCAAAAATCTGTAAAAGATTTACAGACAAAGTAATATAGAGAGGGAGTGAAACGGAAGAAGAGAGCCAGACGATAATGGTTATATAATACGAGTACACTTAGCAAAATTATATAAGAGGCAGAAAACAGCACATTTTTAATCTATAAATATGCAAAATTTATAAGTAAGCAAGATTTTTTTTTTAAATCCAAATAGCGAAAAATAAAAATAAAATGTACACACATATTTGGTTTAGTATTTTTGCAAAGTATGTAGGTACACATATTAAGAATGATTTGAAAGTTATATTTAAAAAAAAAACTTATTTGTGGATGAAGAAATAAACGTCTTTAATAAAAGATTTTAAAGTGTTAATAATTTTTAATAAGAAATTTAAATTAAAAAAAAATTAATGAATGAATGAATGAAATTCCGCCAAACATGCACTAGAAAACTTAAAATTTTATTAACTCGAAAGGGAATAAAAAATGGTTCCAAAATGTGAATGAATAAACAACTCAACCTTAAGACACGACATCAATACGAAAAATATTTGTATAATAACAAGAAAATAGTCAATATTTAAAAGAGAGTGGCAGTACATTAAGTACAACAAGTACCAGTGATATGAATACTACTGATCTTAAAACAGCAGATGTTTTAATTTTTTTTCTTAATTAAATTTTAACGACCAAAAGACATCTACTGCACTAAACGATACAAGCTCAAATAGTGTTTGCAGACGAAGAGTTAATGTTCGTGAGATTTTATGAACCATAACGCGTTTGATGATAAAGTATTTCATCAAGTAAGGAAATATGTGTGTATGCATATGTGTGTTCATAAATATAGGGTTTCACAATAAAAACGGATTGATCTTACAACGCTTTATAAGAAGAGGTTTTAAATTTTTTTTTTTTTTTTCAACGTATAAAACATTTTTTACATTTAGTTCATGACTGAACAATAATAAAGATTAAGCATTTGGATTTACTGCTAAATTAACAACTTATAAACAATAAATACGTTGTTTTATTATATAAGATTGAGATCAGTTTTTTATACACAAAATTATTTTATTTTAATCCAAAATTTCGCTACCACATTGGGTAGATTCTTCAGTGAAAAGTATCTATAGTTTTTGTATATTGATTTTTTTATTTCCCTGCAGAAGCTACCCAATGTTGTAGCGAAATATATGATTAACATAAAATAATTTTGTTATAAACAACTGATCGCAAGCCTTAATAGTAGGACAACGTATCATATAAAAATTATATATTATAAATCATATATAAAAACAAGTAAGAGCGCTATATTCGGCCGTGCCGAATCTTATATACCCTTCACAACGTGTAGTCATGCAATAACAGTAGTTTGTATCACCATTCATCCCATATGAAATACGTACATACATATAAAAAACATAGATATATAAAAACATCCCATTGTAAAATTATATATTTACGTATGTATGTTAAAAAAAAATAAAAAATAAAAAGAAAATTAAAAAAAAAATTTTAAAAAAAATGTTAAAAAAATAATTAAAATATATATAATAAATATAAAACAAACAAAAAATAAAAAAAAAAAATAAAATAAAAATATAAATAATATATTAAAAAAAAAAAAAAAAATTTAAAAAAAAATGTTTTTGGCTCAGCTGGGATTCGATGCCACGTTTTCTCTAACCAGTATACACGTCGGGTCCAAGCGATGTCGGGGGGCTTCAAAAAGTTGATTTCAACATACACACGGACAGACTGACAGAGCTTAATCGACTCCCCTATTCATAAGCTTTCAGAAAATATATACTTTATGGGGTCGGAAATGAAAATTGTAGAAATTTCACACGGAATGACAAACCTATATATACCCTTTTTCACTGTGTGAAGGGTATAAAAAACAGATTTGAATGGCGTAGCCGAAACAACATGAACACCATATACTAACACCATCGACCGACCTATATTTGAAAACCCTTTTCAAAAACAGGGAGAAATACTATTAACGAATAAATAAGTATAAACAAGTTGTAGCGAAAAGTTAAGTTAAGATTTATGGATAAAACCGAAATAGATACTTCCTAAAAGTGAAAAATAATAGAATATATGAAAATTAGTCCCAAAAGCGTTGTCTGAATTAAAATAACAAATTCCTGCTTGCTTTGCATTCCGATTGAAATTAATTTATTCTAAAACAACAACACTTCAATGACAATTCCGAACAATTTAATTTCATTCTAAATACAGAACGTATCCCATTATCTAATTTTCAAACATTTTATTTGGGAATTTAAAGGAAAAAATACAAAAATCTTAAAAAAAAATAAACTGCAATAAACAAATGCATTTTTTCAAAAATATTTAAGGAAACAAATTTTAAACTTTAATTATTAATACGTATACTGATCAATATAGATTAAAGTTGTTAATGAAATTAAACTTAAAAGATAAAAACCTAATTTATTAAAAACGTTTTTCTTTGCATGTATTTATTTCGCTAAGAACTAACTATTGCAGCAGTAAACATTAGACGTTAGAAGAAAATATATAAAAAAAAAAGAAATATTATATTGAATAATGGTAACTGACTGATGGTCTGTTGCCAAGTGCAATAAAATGAATGTATATCTCGACATATGTATCTACTCTACATTCACATGGACATGATTCACGCGACCTGCTAAAACAAATCGAAAAACTAAAGCACAAACATTTAGTACGTAGAATGGTGTGTTAGTCTGTCCATCCATCTGTTTTGATCAGTGCTTCTCAACACGATTTATACGATAGAAGAATATAACGATAGTTTAGGTTGGGTACTGGTGGACATTTTTATCAACAAATTTCTCGTTAAAGAAAATTTATTAAAAATTTACTTTAAAAAACATATATTGGGAAACACTGATTTGAATAGTTGTGTATTGAAATTGACTGAATAACAGACCAACAAAAAAAAAAAAAAGTAAGTAATAAAGTAAGTGTATTAGCGAGCGTACGGCTTGGTTGGCGGGTTGCTTTATCGATTGTCAGACAGACATATAATTTTGAGTGGATTTTAAATACTATGCATCAGGAATGGATCTTTAAAAAAATATTGCAGCAGCATTTAAAAGAAAATAAAAAAAACAATGATTTTCAGCAACAACCGAATAGTCGTTTTTTTTAATGCAAACGATACATTGACGTTTTCTAAATAAACAAATGAGAGAATCCCCCGCTTATGTTTTATTTAATATATGAAATTAAAAAATAAAGTGATTTTCCCAGCCATCAGCTAAAATTCAGTGAAACAAGTAAATGCGAATGTGGTTAATTTTTTAATTTACATAACTCTAATTGTTTGCTTTTTATAATTATTTGATTAAAAAATGCTTAATTGCATGATTTTTATTTTAAATAATTATTTTTTAATAAAAAGGTGCGTATAAATTGCTGCAAATATATATTTGCCGTTACACTACTTTTGATTTCATATTTAGGTAAAACAACAAAAAGTTAAATCGGAAAAACATCGATGTATCGGTTTTATTAACGAAGTTGCATCCCTAGCTGTAGCAGACCTGTTACATACATTAAAAACATTTAACATTAACATTATAGTTAAAATCAATATTTATTCCAACTTTTTATTTAAAATAATTGTAAAGCATTTGTTCTGGCTTAAGTTCATTTTCATTATTAAACTATATTTCTAAATTAAAAAAAAAAACATTTAAAAATACTAAAAAGTTATTTCGATACTATCAGAACCCGGACTGGTTTTGCCTCAAAAAAGTTATTGCATTGTCTTCATTAGAAGATAAATATTAATATTATCGGCCAGCCTTTGTTAGATATACAACAACTATTAAAACTAAATAGTAGTTTATTCGTATGAGGGTATCAATCCCCCTTCATCGATCCCTTTTATTTTTAATTCAAATTAGGAATGTTATCAAGAGTAGCTCGCACTAAGTTTAAAAGAAATAGAGATTTCAGTTTTCCTCCAATGAAACCAAATATATTTTTTATATTCTTTAACAATTATAGTTCTGCAGAAACGGCATTAAATATATTTCCTTTGTATGGAAGGTACCACGCCCTCTCATTATCTCCTATCTAATTATTAAAATAAATTGAGCACTCAAACATTTATTGTTCCTAAAATAAATCATATATAAGTTGAAATAAGACAAATGAGATAGAAGTAAAACAAAGTTTTAAAATTAAAAAAGCAAACATTTTTTAGATATCTCATAAAATGTGTTTTCTTTATATTGAAGGTGAAAACCTCATTTTTCAAACTTATTCAAACTCAACTAAGTTGTTTTTATTATATCGGACAAGAATTTCGAAGACTTTAGGTATTACAGTGTTCTGAATATGATGCAAAAGCTGTAGAGGTAGATGCCATATCCACTTAAAATTTTAAGAAAAAAAAGTCCGTAAGAACCTCACTTTGTATGTATTCATTGTTCATAGATTTTAGGAAAAAATTAGACAAATCGTTCTGATGTTAGATAAATTAAAAAAATGGGGCGTGGTCGATTTTTCTTTCCGTAAAAACCTAACTTTTGTTAACATTAAAAACAATAATAATAACGAACGATATTTGATTTTAATTTATTTTTTTAGCCGAGTGGAATGCATTTTCGAAACCAGCTTCAAAGTCATCACATCAGCACTATTAGGTGGTGTTACAACTATAAAGTTATAATGGTACTCACAAAGGGTAGTGCAAACTGTGCAGACGATGCAAATTATTGCAAAAATGCACAACTTTTTTAACACAACAACAAAATGTATGCATTTGCAATTAGCTTCAAATAACCGATAACTGCTGCTTTTGACATTTCGATCGCCATTAATTTTTTGTAAAAGAAAACTAAAATAACAAGAAATTTCTTTTAGTAACAATAAAACTAAAAAAATTGATTCTTTTGGAAAAAAAAACATTTCAGAAATTCAGTAAGAAGTTGCCAGATTTTTTCAGTCGGTTACTCTGACAACAACGGCTGAAATAAATATGTATTTCGGATTAAAAAAGGACGCTCACGAACTTCCATAATATGCACAGAAAATTTGCTCTGTGCAAATTTGCACAGGTTCAATCGTGAGTACCCTTTATATATATGTTTAAAACTCTATATTTATTACTGTTTAATAAAATTAGAAAATGGAAAATATAGCATTTATTTTTCAAATTTTTCATTTAAAAATATATTTTCTTTATGTTCATATACTTAAATGTTTACAATTTAATTCAAAAATGTTTTATGAAGTTTAATAAATTATAAAAATAAACTTAAGACAAAAAAATGATTTATAATAAATAACATTTTAGTTTTTTTAATTATAGAAAAAGTTCAAAAAGTTCGTCATCGCAAAAGTTGGCCGTACAAAATCTTATCATTTCGGCACATAAATTTAGGAATCTGTTGTTTAAGTATTATCAGCCTCAAATTTAACGCCTGAATATTTTCTAAATAAATGTTATTAAAAAAACTAAAATATTTTATCCCATTAAAAAGCAAATAATAATAACAATAATATTTTGGTCTGTTCTTAATGCAATTATTCACATTTAATTATAAAGCGATGTGAGATATTTTTCAAAATAAAACGAGTAGTAAAGATAATAATGGTATATACGATTTTGCTTACTTCCAACCCTGTAACTTTATAAATACTCACACACTTTTAAATTCAAAATAAAATTGGTCTGCTGCTTTTATAAATTGTTAGTAATCAATATATACATATATTTTGTTTGTGTGTTCTTGTTGTGCATTTTAGTTGTTATTATTAATTATGACCCTGATGTATCTATATTGTAGTTTTTTTTTGCGCTAAGATATTAATAAATTTTGTTGTTTATTTTTTAACGCGATTTTTATGTCATAATATACATATTTCAAATCAAATCCTAAAACTACATGTGCATGTATATGCACACTCAATCAGACACAACATTTAATATTTTATGTATGAAAAACATATTTGTATTTAATAAATTTGCAGCCAAAGTTGGTGGGAAAATGTTTAAAGTATAATAAATTGTTGGCGAAAATTATCATAAATACAATTTACTTGTGTAGAGCGTGTATCTTACGAGAGATTGAGTGTTGAAATTCATAAAGTAATGAACGAACGTTTGAATGTGTGTGTATGATGATTTTATTTACCAAAAGCGTTAATTGCAATTCGAAAGTGTTGAAAATCTTATCTTCAAACTAAATTGTATTGTTCACTTATTTTCTTTTGGTAATTTTCATTTCCAATGCATTATTTATTTAATTAATTTTTTTTTCTCTTTTAATTTAAATAAAACATTTTGACACAAGTAATGGAACATTCAATTAAAAATAAAATGCAGATTTTCCATTATTTTTTAGTTTTGTGCCGTGTTGAACGAAAAGCTTATGTATACCCTCTTATTCTTCATTCGTTAAAACCAATTAAACAAAAGTTTTTTGCAGAAAAAGTATATTATATACATTAAATTTACTATGTGTGCCAAGTCGGTGAATGTAAATAAAATAAAATAAATTAACAGCAAATCCAGAAAGAAATCACTTAAATTTATCGTATTATCGCCTTTTTAAGTCAGCGGGTGTTACTTAATGCAAGTGCAAATTAATACATTTTTAAACAGTGTCAACAGTAAAGATTCGTTTGACTAGTACTTTTCTTAAGTTCTAAGTATTATAGCATACGTATTTCCTTATATTATAGCTATTACTTATTATGGACCGATAATGAAAAAATTTGAAGAAGGAAGCTATTTTTCTTGATCATTACTATTTTTGCTTAAGCTTATAATATCCTTCCCACCTATGACGGTGTTAATATTAAGACACAAACATACTTATGGTTAGTTGAAAGAAAAACTGCCTTTTTAATAAAATCTATTAAAAATAAAACTGTTAACAATTTTCTGATTGAACTGAATAAATGGACAAACGAGTGTTGTGTGTAAAGTACTGATTTTACTTTATAATAATTGTGCAAAATAACGTTGCTGTTGTAGTACAAAATATATGTAAAATTAGTTGAACCACATTAAATTAGTTGAGTTGATTAGGGGTTTTTATGGTAACTTTTGAACAAACAATGTACCTACAATGTAACAATGTTAGTTAGAAACTGGCAAATAAAGGTGTTAATTATAACAGTTTGATATTTTAACCGTTAAATGTACTTAAAAACTAGTTAAAATAAAACGAAAACTTATTATTTAACAAATAAATATAAATTTTCTCATAATATTTAAAAAAAAAAAAAAGTAATTTAAAAATGTACAAAATACATAATAAAAAAATTCAGCATTCTTACATGAAATTAATTATAAATGTGTAAACAAAAACATTGATTTCGTTTAAATTGTAAGTAACTTTGATTTGCTAAAACAAAGACATGTCATCGTTTTAGTGACTGTAAATTTATTTCTGCAACTTGTTTTAAAAGAGACAACTGCATTTTTGTAGATTGTTTTTTTTTTTTAAGAGATTTTCCAAGAAATGGAAAACATACACAAACTATTAACAAAATTTTTTATGCTGGCTTGTTAGTTGTTTGGTACACCATGCCAGAAAACAAAAACAAAATTCCACATTTTACCAATCACAGAAGTAAAATAATAAGAAGCAGCATAAATGTTTGCCAGATTACTCTCCTGTTTGCGTTAAAAAATAACAATCATCACGATGATGATCATCATGGTAGGTAATAATATTAACGAAGAAAACATATTTTTAAAGAGTTTTTGTTTGTACGCAGTGTTGCCAATTTAGCAAGAAATTTATCACACTAGTTAATTTTTTTATTATTATATCATTATTGATTACGAAAACAATATTAAATACAACGATGATTAACAAATTGAAATCTTGTAACATTTAATCAGCAGCTATGCATTCATCAAGTAAAAATTATATAAAAATATGGTGGGTGAACCGCTCATTATTTCTATCGACCGACTTGATTGTACTCTCATTTTAAATAAGAAAAAAATTTAATTTATGACTTAAATAATCTAATATAAACCAAGGTGTATTGATTTACATACAAGATTCAAGCAGAATGCACCAACTACAACAAAGGATAAACTAAAGACATTTTGTTTTTGTAAAAATATTTATTAAGCTATTTTTATTTTTTTTATCCACGAAAAAATGTTTACATCTGTTAATGAATTTTTTCATAAAATTTTTCATACATTTTTTCATGAATTTTTTACCCGCCTTTAATCACAAAAACAAAACTATCAGATTCATGATAGGCAAAACGAAAATAAATATAGATACGAGGTTCATATTTATAAATTAAATAGTTTTACAAATTTTATATAAAAAAGTCATAAAGTTTTTGTGTTTTACAAATTGCTGCCTTCATGTATTTATTTTATGTTTTGGTAACTCTGGTTATATTTCACGTAACTGCACTCTAGTCTTTAACCGAATCAACTACAAACAATGAAATGGAACAATTTCAGGAAAAAAATAATGGTAGGAATGTGAAATAAAATCGAAAAAGAAATAAAAAAATAACATTTCTAAGCTGTATTTAGCGGTTAATGATCATATGCGTTAAATGTAACAAAATACATGATCAACAATTGTAGAAAAACTCAGTTTCGTAAAGCTGAAAAAGACGATGACAGCAGACATACACCGACAGACATAGAGAACCTTAGACAAACACACAAAAAACAGAATACAACAAATAGAAATAAAGGCAAAAAGAAATTAAAAACATATATAGCATATAACATTCCAACTGATTTGTTTTATATCGTTAATATACACACATAAATGAATGAAGAGAAGGTAAATTACACTTAGAGAAAAATAAGAAGTTCAATTTAATACTAGAATCAATTATATATCGAATTACTTAAATCGCTTGTTCAACTATTTTGAATAATGGTCCTAACACGTTTTTATTTAATTAAATTATTTAATGAACAATACACAAAGCTACGGACAGATATGTTCATATTTCTTCAGAAAAACAGTTCAAGTAAGATGTGTGTTAAGAACAATTTTGAATTTGTAGCCATAGATACAAATCTAAAGGATGAGTCAGTTACAAATTAAATATTTATTTTAACTGTAAATGAATGATTCTTTTTAAATGAATCTACGAATTAGTGAGGCATTAAATTGTGATTTTTTTTATATCAATTTATTATGATCCAAAATATTAATTGAATTAAAATATGAATTATGCCTGTATTTATTTCATCTAAAAAAGAGATACATTTAAATTGAAATGAATTCAGCTGTGTAAAAAAATCAACACATAAAATATGCCTAATGATTTGTTGTATTATTGAAAATAACTGTAATTACTAGGCCGGAAAAATTCATTCAGAATAATAAGTCTTACTAAAAAATTAAATAAAAAATGAGTTACAACATTTCTATATCGTCAAGTTCTTGATTTAATTATTTTTTATATGAAATGTACGCATTCCAAAGTTTCCAACTAATAATGAATTCTTGCTATTTTAATTCAATTCTTATTTTAGACCAAATAAATGTATTCAAATATTGTTAATTCATGTTAAAAAAAAACCAGTGTAAAATTTGTCATTCCTTTAACGACATGTATTTAGTGTAAAGCATAAGAAAAATCGCTTGCAAGCAATTTTATTATAAAATAAAAGATACTTCCAAAAATATGTGTTTTGCTTTACGAACAAGACATTTAAAAATATAATAAAACTCAAATAAAATACAGCTGAATCAGAAAAAATAAATCTCAAAACTAAAAAATAACTTTGAAAATATGTTTAAATGTTTTGATAATAGACCTGGACCAAAAAAAACTTGCTAAAGAATTTATCTTTTAATGTTCTCTTATGAGATGAGTTCACATGTACTGAAAAAATCGCTTAAAAGAAATTGTTGAAGTCTTTAAACTGCCCAAAATGTAATTATTTATTAACTCTGCTGCTTAATATTTTTACATTTTTTGTATATATTCTCTTGTACTCGATGTTTCTGCTATGATTTACCGTTTTCATTGTCGTGTTTGGTTGAAAACACAAACACTAGCTGCAGAGAAAAACTTTTTCAAGTGATGATTAATTTGTTTTAGTGAGAGTAATTTTTTGTTGTTTCTAATATTTACACTAAAATATAGTATGTAATTGGAAGTAGTATAAAACAAAATACAAACATTAGGAACATTATGCCTAGCTATTTAGTAAATAAATATGATTTCAGAAACCTCACATTATGATATAATTTTTTTAATAATAAAATTTATAAAAAAAACTGACTATAAAAACTTTAACATAAAATTGAATTCCAGTACAAAACACATACATAAAACACTAAACAATTTAGTGATAGAATAAAACTACGTTTTGCGCTCAGTGTAAACATGTTGTTTATGTTTGTTATCTAGTTTGTTTGAACAAACACTGACACGTAAAAAAGAGCAAAAAAGACACAATCATCTAATCTGGCTACTCAGCCATGGCAATTCGGAAACAACTAGTTGTAATATATACTATGTGGTTGTATGTAAGCCTGGCTGGTATGCAACAGCATTAATGTGTGTGTGTACATGCATTTTCACCTAGTGGAAGTGTAGTTTACAATAGAAACAGGTTAACAAATAAACAAAAACTGAATCCGAGGAATAAGTCCTTTTATTTATCAAAATACTCCATATGTCACGTTGCTCGTTTAAATGCAATAAAAAATAAAATTTATAATTATTTTAACGTACATATGTTTAAAACATTTTTGGCATTTTTTCTATGTGTTTCAACATACTCACAGACACAATTGAAGAAACTCATTCTTGTAGGACAAGCAGAAGAATTTCAGACGTAAGTTTTCTTTATGTTTTTTTTCTACTAGGGTTCACTGCTTTTATATGAGTTATGAACCAACCACGTTTTTTTCTCTTTCTTTAAAAAAAAAAACGTATGTCCTTGTTAATAATAAACTGGTTATACTAAACCCAAAGTGATGACGGCTGTTACTACAGCCCATATGTTGGCTATTGGTCTGACTGTTTGACTAAATGAGTGAGAGACTGAGTAACTGGATAAAAAATGTTTGTATGGTAAAATAAGTATGTATGATATTTGTTCATCATACATCATGAATATGATGACGAAGATGTTTCATTATCAAACGTGCCCCCACCTGTGTGTGGTCATTTTCAAAATTGTTTGTCTTTAAGTTAATTTTTGTTCCTTTTCCAAAATTGTATTGCACAAAATTTTTTTCTTACTGTTATATTTAAAAGACGGTAGGTACCTTAAGGTAGACATGTGTTTAGATAGTTACGTGTCCTTAAAAAATGCTCATAACTTGGTATCTCTTTGAGAAAGACAGAGAAAGGGAAACATTATTTACTAAGTTTGTAGTAAATGTAAAAAAAAATTCACAGTAATTAATTCTTTATCTTAAAACTTATGCAAATATTTAATTTTGCCGTCAATTCCCGTTAACTGTTCATTATTCGAGTTTAGCATGTCAAGTTATTATTAAATTCTTTTTCCTTCTTTGTCTAAAAAAGCGTAAAATGTCCTTAGTAAATTGCATTAAGTGTAAAAGCTGTTTTTTCTAACGTTATTTTTGTATATGTTTACTATACCGCTATTTTTAATCCTTTTAAGTCTTTACACCATGCAATGTTTTATGGAGATTTATGGAGTTTAAGAACACAAAAATCAGCTATAAAACATCATAATAAAATTTTTTTCAAACTTATAGTTTATTTCTATATAACAATGAAAACATTGTTTATAACTTACGTCTTAAACTTTTCACCAATTGGAGTAGTGTCGGTCTTTCGTTTGGTTTTTGAGTTGTGATTACATTAAATGTGCTTTCTTATACATACATACATATTTGTTGTGTTTTTTATTGTTTTGTTGAGTAGTCTAATGTCTACAAAGAAATGAATTAAAAACACAGTGTGAGTTGGTTTTTTTATTACTTTGACTGCAATTGTTTGCATTTGGTCTGGTGATTTTTGGAGATTTCGAATGAGTTATGAAGCAGAAATAAAAAAAATTACATAAATTAGAAAAGTGACAAAGTTTAATTTGAAAATTTTAACATTTTAAATCCAACAGAATCATGGGTGCCGAGTTTTAAAAAATTATATTTTAAAAATCGATATACAAAATATTTGATAAAAGCAATAAAAAAAATATTGTTTTTATCTTTTAAACTTTTATTAAAATTACTAGAGTGCAAAATTTTTTTATTTATTTTTGATTTGATTTTCCCGCTAAAACAAATCTCAATAAATTACATTTGATTACTAAAATACAGATGAAGTTTTTATTTTTATTCAAATTTACAAAATAATCTAATAAAATATACAACAAATTTTTTGATTTACCTTAAGCATTTATGCTTTAAAAATATATGTATATTAAATCATAAAAGGTAAAAGAAAAATTGAAAACGAGTAACAAAACAATGGAGATACACACAAATATTCATTCATTTAAATTTTCTGTGAATGATGAAACAAAAGAATTTACAAAGTTTGAAATAAAATATAGACATAAACCTGTCTTAGGCCACTATCGTTGGTTATGATTTTCCCCTCCTCTAGATTATTTTATGGTGTTAAAGAAATTAAGCTTTTGTTTTGGAAAATGGAAAAATATTCAAGCAAAGCGTCGACAACGACAACAACAACAACAACAAACAAATTAAGTTTAAGTCGTCTGTCTTTATTTTATAATTTTTATTGCTTCAAAAAAGGCAGATTGAATTTATATGTATATCGAGGTTTTAAACTGAAAAGAGCTGTAACGCTTTACTCTTTTTTATTATTTTTTTATTTTTGTTCTCGCATGTGGTGTGGTCTCTATGTTTTTATGTAAAAAAAATCTCCGCACAGCACTATAACCGCATGTGGACTGGGTGCATGATGCATGCAACGATAACCACATCAACCAGAAACAGAACAAAACCAAAATATTAAATACTTACTTAGACACAAACAATTACAAATATAGATATGTATACATATTGCTCGAGAAAACAAATTTAAATTCATAATATAGTTTGATAGACAGCCAGTCAGTCAGTGAAGTCAGTCATAAGTAAATCATCATAAATAACTGAAGCGTTTGAAATGGATTTTTTAGATAAATTTATCTAAAAATACCAAAATACTAGTTATTGCATTTTTTTTATAATTAATATAGGTATACAAACAATATACAAATTTTTACCATCTTTAAACTTTGTCTATTTTTTTCACTATGGTCGAAATTTGATAAATTATACACACATATAATACAATTTGATTTTTAGTGTTGACAATAGTTGTCTCAGCAGATATAATAGCATATATTATAAGGTCATGTATAAGTTCATTATAGCCGCACAGAATTATAATTTTCAATTCATATTAAATTATTCGAATTTGCAAGAAATCAAATTCAAAATTTATTTTCCATCGTACATAGCCTTTGAAATTTAATTTAAAAAAACCTACCGTGTTTTATTTACTAATGTACAAAAGAAACAAAAAAAAAAAAAAAAAAAAAAAGGAAAACAGATGCTTTAAATTTTATTACAAAAACATTAATTAAATAAATGTTTACTTAGCAGTCTGTGAAATATTTACAATTTTCTTTAAAATAAAATAAATTCTATAAAAAAAACTCACTACTAAAACATGTTTAAAAAAGAAACAGAAATTTTGTTAAGCGTGTCAAATGCCCTGGGATTGAATATAAGAACCAACATTCAACAGTTCTAGACATAACAAATGACAGATGTTAAGAAAAATACATGTTTAGGGACAAGTACGCATTATTAAGAAACAATTCTAAGCTAACAATTCACATGTCTGAGAGGTTCAGATGTCTGCGAACGATAATATGAGAGGTAGGTAAAAAGAAATCTCTGTTTAACATTCGGAGAGTTCAAATACAACTAAGAATAATAAATAATTCACTTACTTAGAGAGGATGATTTTAAAATACATACATACACACACATACACATTTTTGTTTTCCTTTTTCCTAGCAAGTATTTTGAGTGATAGATGTTTTTATTTGATTATGTGTATTGGAGGGTTGCCGCCACACCATCATGTTTATGATTTGTTTTAAGGAGATTTCTGAAGCAAGTTATTTTTTATATTAGAAATTTAAAGGTGTAGATATTTTTACAGAACTAATTCCTATTGTAGTTTTTTCCTGTTTTTCTTTGTTTTTTTTTTCAAGATAAGTAGCAAAGGTAAGAGCGTACTTTTTCAAAAATTTTAATTTTTGTTAGGAAGGAAACAAGTTTCAGGTATCATGTGTTAGAGACGAAGGTGATGGTGGAAATTTTGAGTTGTTAACGACAACTAACAGACAGAAAGAAGTAAAAATTAATATCAGTAATTTTGTTCTTGATTATAAAACTTGTACTTACAAATCTCTTGTTATGAAGGACAAAAGTTTTAAAAGGTATTTTTTTTTGCTCTTAGAACCATTTCCTATTAGAAGCGTCAGTGTTTCTATAAAAAAAATTTTATTTAAAACGTGGAAACTTTAATGAATCCCCTTCTAAATGTTTAGTTGTTTTCAGCAGGTCTTCTTCCTAAATTATTGTTGGCTTACATTTAACCTTAAAAACTATAACTAGTGCACAGTGGCCTTATTTTTAGTTTTTTTTCCTTCCTTTTTTATAAACAAAAAAAGTAAAAACTATATAGTTTTCAATAGTTAACGCTCTACTGAATATAAGTGGTTGCAAATGGAAGAAAAAACACCCCCTATAAACACCAAACCGACCATCAAACCATACAGTTCAAAGATTATGACTAAAGTATAAACAGCAACAGCTGCTTCGAAAAAAAAACAAGTAGTAAATACTAATTGTTAGAAAAATATTAATTACTTTCGTGAACATACCGAAATTAAACAAAAGAATTCAAGCAAAAACATTTAAATAACACAGTAATGAACGAATGTAAAAAAAAATATATTAAAAAATATTTTATGGAAATATTCAAACAAAAAAAATCAAGCTACCACTTTAAAAAAAATATATATGCGCTCCATTTCTGCATTCAGAGTGAAATTAAATTGATTGAAATTTTCATTGCAATACTGTTTATTATAAGAACAATGCTATGGTCGTTCTGAACATTTTTATTTACTCCCTACAAAAAAACCTTATTTTCCAAAACTGCTGAAAGAGGTAGCAACAAGTAAGGGAGAAATAACAAAATTTAAATACATTTGACTCCTCTTTTCTACTGCTGAAAGAATGAGCAGTGCAGATGCAGTGCATGGATGTGGTGCGGTATTGTAAGAAAGTCTGCACTACCTACAAAATTCGAAACAAACATTTTTTGGTGGCTCATGTTTTACCCGTTTTGGTAAAAACAACGCTACAATGACAGTTAATAATAAATTTAAATCATTCAAAACACAGGACATAGAGCAAATTATACACCTAAATTTTCGCTTTAAAAATTATTTTTTTAACTTGTAGTCCGCAAAAAATCTTAATAAAGAATTTTTATAACAAATTTGTGCTGAATATATGCATAGCTTGGGAATAATGATTAGTAATCCTAATGATTAGCAATTGGATTAGAAATTTTTATTGTGCTTAAAAATTGATTAATTATGATTAGTTAGGCATTTTAGACGATTACTAATTGATTAGATTAGAAATAATCAAAAATCTAATCACAATTAGTGACGATTAGCATTTCTAATCAAATCTAATCAAAACTAATCGAAAAACTAATTGATTAGATTTCTTGATTATTTTTGATTAGATTTGATTAGATCAACTATTTTTAACTATTTTTGTGAAAAGAAAATATTTATTTATCACATTTGTTGCTATATTTACATAATCTAACAGATTTTGAATATTGCATAAAATTGCATACGATTCACCCTGTTCTTAAACTAAACACTTGACACAGCTAGTTCACTTTGTTGTTGTGTTATAATTAATGTTAATTTTCAACGTCTTTTGTGATTTTAATTTTGCTTTATTCAAATTGAAGTGTTCAAAATTATTGGTAAGTAAAAATGCACGGATTTTTTTTTTATAGCAACAAATGTGATAAATAAATATTTTCTTTTCACAAAAATAGTTAAAAATAGTTGATCTAATCAAAAATAATCAAGAAATCTAATCAATTAGTTAGATTTTTGATTACTTCTAATCTAATCAATTAGTAATCTGAAATTTTTATCAAAATTCTATTCTAATGATTAGATTATTTTATTTTTCTAATCGTAATGATTTCTAATTCTAATTGAAATTCCCAAGCTATGGATATATGTATGTTTGTAAAAAACAATAATATTTAGACTTAATTTTAAATAAAACAAACATTTGCTTTTAAAGATAATTTCATTTAAATACTGTTTCAATTACTCCTTCCGGCATAACAAACTTTTTGTCTGAAATTGGAGCCCACAATATCAGCGACATTTGCGTCAAATATAGAGGAAAAAAAGTTCTAAATGTCACCCTAGGTTAGGTTAGATTCGGCAGCCGCCCGAAGACATAGCTCACTTGGGTCCTCCGAGGGTCTCGTTGTGATACCGTAGGCACCAACGCCCGTTCGTCTATGTCCTCTGGCCGTCGTTCCTCAGCCATCCTGTCCTGTTTACAAAGGTGTGGATCTTTCCCAGATCAACTGCGGAAAGACAAGTTTTACTTTCAAGTATTCGCTGACCTAGAATCTGGTGTCTTAGATCCCCGAATGCAGGACAATTACAGAGAAGATGTTCATTTGTCTTCTCCTCTTTCTTGTTATCGCAACTTCTGCAGAAGTCGTTGTAAGGGATATTTAGCCTATACCTATAGGCCAGAGTTCGGTAATAACTGCTATGAGGTTCCTAAGGTGGATTCGGGGCATATTCACCGCATTTTGCGTCCTATGCACATCCATGTCAGGCCAGATCTTTCTGGTTTCCAAGCAAGTGGGTTCTTTCATCAATTTTTCCTTAGCATCCAAATAGAATCGATGCGAAATTAGCTGCTTACCCTTCGATAAGGGAATACCCAAAGCACAACTGGATTCAAACGAATTTAAGGTGGTACCGACTTTTGCATGTGCATCAGCTCTATTATTACCATCAATATCCCCATGTTCTGAAACCCACACAATGGTAACTTTCGAACGTCTCACTATCTCCTCAAGAGACACCCGGCATTCCTGGGCAAATTCGATGTACTGTACACACTCTCCAGAGATCTAATAGCCGCCTTGCTGTCAGTAAATATATGAATATCCCTGCCAGATATTCCATTATACTGAATCTGTTCCGCGGCTATATAGGATTTAAAAAAATTTAGTTGATGACCTTATTTAAAATATTTAATTGACAATATAAATAAAACTTTTTTAACCCAAGTATATAATTCAAAGAAATGTTTCAAGTGCGAAAATTTACTGCCTTGCATTTACATAGTGCCATTCAAGAACACTATACTATTTTATTAATTTGATTAGTTCTATTTAAAATCTGTTAACAACCAATAATGAAATTATAAAAAAATATAATTTTAGGTCAACAACAAGGCAATTAACACGTACAATTCAAATTAATATACATAATATAATTAATACGTTATAAGTATTAGCAAGAAGCAGACATAAAGAAAGCACAACACATAACCATCTTTAAAATGAGCGACAAATAAAATAAACATCAATAAATGTCAAACAGAATTAAAGCGACTCATAAATCGTTAAAAAGAATCAACAAATTTTATACATATTGAAAAACATAAAAAAAAAATAAATACAAATACAAGAAAATTAAATTTATATATTTATGGTTGTCGAGAAGGTTAAGTGACAGAGAATCACAACAAGGTGCCAAATAAACTAAGCAAAAACTTCACCAGCACAAACAATTTGCAAGACAACTACCGGACCGCAAGAGAGGGACTGTTTTGTTAACACAACACCTGCCTGGCTTACCTGCCATAACAAAACTACCGACCATTAGTGTACACACAGAGACAAAGAGAGGGTGACAGATGAACTTAACAAACTGTCAATTTATGTCATTTAGTTCATATATATAATTACGAATTATTATGCAATAAAGGGTCAATCTCAAAGTTGCATATCAAGATATTTTGAAAAAAATCGCGTTTGGTTTAAACTGAAACTTACATACATATTATTACAAAAAAGGGTTGCTAATCTAGAACAAGACATCAATTTCGAAAAAATATGCATAATCGCTAAAGATGAATTTGAAAATAATCTGTATTTTTCGCTCTTTAAGATTACGATAAAAATGAGAGAGATAAAATTTTTACTAGGGTAGAGGAGTTTTTAAATCCGTTACCTTTTATGAACAGAAAAAAATGTGTGATTATATTATAAGCAACAAAAAACCCTAAATAACTTCAGAAAAAAAAAACAAAGACCCTTTTTTATATTCTAAATTTTATCGATAATTTGCAAAATGTAAGGGGACTCGTATGCAATTGAAAACGAAACTTCCAAATTCCAAAGTAGATTTAATATGTGAACTTACTTAAACGATTAAAGACAAAATAAAGGGATTTTAAATCAAATGTCATACAGTTTATACAGGGAGGGGGAAATATAAAAATAAAATCATGTATAATCATCCTTTGTTAAAAAAAAAACTTAATTTTGTGGTTGTAAATTAAAGTTTTTGTTGAAACTTTGTTTCAAAATAAAATCCTTTAGGGGTTAAGGTTATATGTATACACTTTAGACAACAATAAACTTAGCTCAACCTTAACTTCAGCTTTTGCAAAATTTTAATTATGATAAAACCTACAGAAAACATTTAAGAAAGAGTAATGTGCAAAAAAAAAAGAAAATTGCAAAATATGTTTATTTTTTGTATTTTGAAAAGGTGTGTGACCTGCAAACGAAATATATCAAAAAATTTAGGGGCAAAGAGTGATGGAAAAGTGCTTATACGCCAAAACACACAAGACGGAAGAAATAAAGTAAGAAGGGCACGTGCACACGTTCTCAAAAACTTATAACCTTTTGGCCAGACCACACACATTTTGAGTTGTTGGTAATTATAACTTTTTTGCATAAAATCATTAAATGCTGCTCCCTTTTTTGTTGGGTTTCATTAAAATTACAATGAAACTGAAAAGCAACATTTTTAAATTTTATTCTCTCTTTCTATTTGTTAATGATTTAATACGTTTATTTACTTATATATAGTAAATGATAATAAGCTAGTAACTATAACTTCTTCACAATTGTTCTGTTTGTTTTCAGTTTTTATTTGTGTTTTCTTTTACTCACAGAATATATAAATAAAAAAGTTTTTATTTAATTGTTAAATAGTTGTTCTTTGTACAAGAAAAAAATCCAAGGTTTAAAAATTAGTTGATATTGAAGAGAGGAATCGGTGTAATTGTAGTCATATTAAATAATAAAGTTGGAAAACTAAAAATTAGTTGAGTTATTTATTTTTTTATTTTTCGAGATATATAAAAGGGTCTGACTAGTTTTTATATGTAAGAAAAATAGCTTAAAGTTGAGTTTGTAATTATTATTTCTTTTTTTTTTTTTGTTTTGATTTTTAAAAATAACTAATATTTATGTAGTAATATATTTTTTATGATCTCCATTCAAATTTAATAGCCAAGTTAATAACGTTATGTATATTAGGTCACTTTGTTATTAATTTCATATGCGACTGTCCCAAAAAAACTACACACACATATATCACAAAAATATCTACATATATTTCTTCACGTTGGATGTTGTGTTACATTGTAAAAACTTTCACAAAATTAATGGTTACATATACACAAACTTTTTAAATAAAAATCAGATTTGTATAAAACTTCAATCATTAGTAGAGAAAAAGTTAGGATTTCAGAATAGACAGTTGACCACATTGAATGAAAAATATTTATGACTTTTTCAATTTTTTTTACGTTTTAATAAAAAATATTAATTTTGATTTCTTAGTCTCCCCTTTTTATACCCTTCACCAGTGGTGCACAAGGGTATATATAGCTTTGTCATTCCGTTTGTAATTTCTACAATTTTCATTTCCGACCCCATAAAGTATATATTTTCTGAAAGCTTATGAATAGAGGGATCGATTAAGCCCTGACCGTCTGTCCGTCTATATGTCTGTCCGTGTGTTGGTTGAAATCAACTTTTAGAAGCAACTATATGTTCCTCAGATCTGTATATGGTATCAATCTCTTGGAAATATCCAGGAATGAATCGCTATTGAAATTCAGCATAATCGCCCCATAACTTTCTGAGATATGAGCAAAAAACCACGACCACCTCGTTTTTTTCACAATTACAACAACAACATACATACATAGATACATGTAAAAAACATACCAAACAAAAAAAAAATATTAAAAATAAGAAAAAAATAATAAAAAAACTACAAAAAAAAGAATTAAAAAAAAATTTAGAAAAAAATTTTAAAAATTTTTTAAAAATGTTTCTAAAAAAATTTTTTAAAAAAATTTAAAAAAAATATAAAAAAAAATAATAAAATATAAATAATATATTAAATAAAATAAAATAAAATTTTTTTGGCTCAGCTGGGATTCGATGCCACATTTATTCTAACGTGTACGTGCACGTATTTTATATGGGATGAATGGTGATACAAACAATTGTTATTGTATGACTACACGTTGTGAAGGGTATATAAGATTCGGCACGGCCGATTATAGCACTGTTACTTGTTTTGTTTTAGCATAAGCTTAACTAAGTTAAGTGTAAAAATTGCATAAAATTGCTTAAAAGTTTATAAACAAAATTATAGATTAAAATTAATCTGCACAAAAATAATTTGTTTAAAAAGAATTATTAGATTTTTTTTTTTATTTTTAGAAAATTTTGACAAAAAATAAAAAATCAAGATAATTAAAAGTGAGTTAGATTAGTGGTCAAACTGCCCAAGTCCAATTTTTACGAAATTTTAATTTTAAGTACAACTAAAAATAACTTATTCCCAAAAAAGAAAATGTCAAAATATGTCATAAAAAACAAACGAAAATGAAAACAGTCCAGTTAGTAATGACAAATTTATTAATTTTAGTTATTATTGTTGAAGCTTTTGTTTTAAACTAATATTTGAATTTTATTCGGGGCCCCTTTTTTAATTTTTTCTCTTATTATTTTTATTAAGAAATTTAATTGTGATAAAGAAATAATAATCTGAAAAAATAATTTTTGCCAACATTATCTCTTTTTCGAAAAGAGATATGATTTCGTCATCAGCACACTTTTATCGGTGATGTAAATGTCATCCATTTAATTTACAGATCTTTAGTTAATTGAATTCGGTTAACATTATGCTGCCTTTTTTTACATTTTTTTTTATCACAACGAGTTTGAATGAAAGTTATTAAAATTCAACACTTCTGCCATGTTTGCTGTTGTCTGTTATATTGTCAGAATATAGAGTGGGCCATTTAAAAATATTAATTTGAACTACAGATTACTTTGATTTTGAAAGGTAGAATAACATTCATTTTTATCTTTATTTTCAGGTTCATGTTTGACATTTGCAAAATAGGATGCAATACGCTCTAACAAAACTGGAAAATATTAAAAAGTGCAAGAAATTTACGTGGAAATTTTTCGAGAAGAGATCAACCTTCTGTTTGTGCGTCAATTTGTACAGCGAGTTCTTGAAAATGGATCGTTATTGAACGAAGCAACCCATGGTAGTTCTCGTCCAGTGCGTTAAATAGAAAACATTGCTGCTGTGGCTGAGAATGTGCAAGAACATCCATTAAAATTAACTTGTCAACTTTTGCAGTCTTATAAATGGCATAGTTCATCTTTTCCAATAAAACGAGAAATTTAAAAAAAGAAGAAAAAAAATAATACCTTTTTTATAGCCGATTCGAATTTTAATAAACATAACTAGTGATATAGCCAGATAAAAACTTGATTTATATAAAACTAGTGATATATTTCTTCAGATTATTCTTTCATTATCCAAATTAAATTTCTTTTTAAAAATATAAGACAATTTTAAATGAACTAAAGCCTGAATAAAGTTTTAATATTCATTTATTATTAGAATCAAATTGTTAAAAAAAAAAATTTTTTATTAACTGGTTTTTTTGCAAACTGTACAGATTTGGTTCAAAATTTAAGTCTATAATAAACACTGTGTACAATCTAGAACATTTATGTTTTTAATTATTTCGCTATATACAACAGACGGGAAAAAAACTACAAGATAATAATTATTTTGTTAATTTTATTTAACACACAAGAGGCAATTGTTTTTTATTCTGTTTATTTTTCTACCATAGAATGTGCAATGAAAAATACAAATACTGAAGTATGTGCTAAATAAATTAGTATGTATATTAGTCCGAAAAAAACCTGCACCTTATTCAGGTTATACATTCTTTTTAAATTATTAAGTTTTAAAAGTATTTAGTATTAAGTTAAGTTTTGTAAAAGTATTAAAGACGGACGTGGTGAAGGCGATGTCAAAGTAACTGGCATACGTGGTATTAAATACAATCCACAAGATTTTTTTTTTGGGGAATCGAAAACCTCAAAGAATAAACAAAAAGATAAATGCTTTTGCGTTTTCGAATATGCACCAACTTTACCCGGATAGAAAAAAAGTAACTATTCAAAAAAAAAAACGAAGACTTGAAATTCTTTAAATCAACTATACCCAAAGACAAAGATAACTTTAATAACGCTTTACCTAACGAAAGTTCTTTTTCATTATTATCTACTTATCTTATCACGGTAAAAACATTTACGATTTTAATTTAGTTTTTTTTTACCAACAATGTAATAAGAAACTTTTTTGTTATTGCTTATTACTAAAAATAAATGAAAGCTTTATGATCTTATCATGTTATTTTTCTAAACATTTATCAAATAAGGCTGTTCATAGTTTAATTTTATAAGAAATTGTGTCAAGTCCAGATTAAAGTAACTAAATCATTAACAGCAAATGTACTAAGTCCAAAAAAGAGCTTTTACTTTCTAACAGCATTATTTTTAAATAGTTCAATTAATTGTATTTAAAAACGACAAATCAAAGAAAAAATCTCGGTTTACAAATTTAAAAAATATTAAAAAAATAGAACTGGGGCAGTTTATTCATTTAGCTAACGATATGCTAAATATGTACGTAGTTATCGCTATATAGAAGTTACCTTTGTTTTTATTATTTATTAAAAACTAGTGGAACCCGGGCTGCGATGCTGGTCCCAACAATACGTTTGTATTTCCTATTCTTATTTCTTTCTAGCTTTCTTATATCTGACCGCTTGCTAACCAGGATAACCAAGATATACTATGTGTTTGTCTAAGCTGTATTTTTGAAGAAAACTGTTTCTGCGTAGTAAACATTTTGCAGATGGTCAACGGTTTCGATTTTGAATTCCACAAGTGTTGTTAAGTGTCCGTCAGATTTGGTAAATTTTATGAATATATTTTTAAAACGATCATTTATTTGCGATCAGAGTTGCATTTTGTAATGCAACTGTTAAGAAAACAACATTGCTGACTTTATCTATTTAAAAGGTGTATTTAATTGCTTGTATATTAATTAAAGAAAACAAAATTTAAGATTTTATTCAAAAATAAATAAAACAGGTGCTTTTGTATCTTTTTAGTTTGATAGTTATATCAGATTTTTCTTTGAATGAATACGGCATCCGTAGACTATTGATATTTTTCTAGAACGTTCGAGTTTTGTATAGGGTATTGGGATTCTAATAAGATTTCTAAAAATTCGATCACGTTAGAATGACGTTATTTACCCCAGCTATCACTCTAATTAAATAAGAATAAATAAATCTACTCGACTTACAGAACATATTTTTAGAAAATACCTCTAATAAAAAATTCCCATAAATGTTAAATTACTATTACTATGTTTACTTTTTTTTCAGTTTTGTTAAGAAAACATTTATTAGAAATGTTAGGTATTTACAATACAATCAGTCTTCTAAATAGCCGATTTTCAAACATGTATGCATGTGTGTTTTTCTTGATAAATATTTACTTTTAAAGCTGATTAATAATAACACTTGAAAAATAATTAGTGCTAAATACACTTATAAATGAAAATATTTAACACTTAACAAATTTAACAAATAACACTCAGTCGTAATAAACAGACTCGGATAATGGTAACTCACAAACTTACAAACCAACCGACTGACATATTTATACGTATGCATGTATATTGTTAATAAATAAATGTTTATGGAAACTTATTACACACTAAATAAAATAAATTAAACATTATTCTTGTATCAATGAATTAAAAGCAAATGTGTGCAGCAGTTACAAGAATGTATTTTGAATACACGCTTTTTTCTTTTTGTTACCTTGAAAAAATATTGATTGTTTATTATCTTATCAGCATATGAATGTTTGTAACTATTAAATAAACTAGCAATAATGAAAATAAATAAATAAATATTTAACAAAACAAAAGCCAATTGTCATAAATATTTTTGGAATGAAAGTGTGTTTTTTTTTCTTAGTAATTTAAAAAAGATAGGACTAAAAAAAGTCATTTGGTGGATAAATATTACATAAATTCTAGATTATGTGTTCTAATTTATGAAGCCCATACAAGCCCATACAAACCCAATAAATATTCACATGATATAAAAACAATGTCGTAGTAATTAACTATAAAAAATCGTGATAATGTGCCAAGTGTTAAATCGATAAATTAAAGAATACAAAATTTTATTAAATTAGACTGATAAACAAAATTTATATTTTTTTAACAAATTTTACTTTGTTTACCTTGCTGGGTTCGAATTTAATTTTACTTTATGCACCACCCCATAGAAAATTTTTTGAAGCAAATTTTGTATAATTTGTAGCGGCCTTTCCGAATCTGACAATACCCTTTACCGTCATGAACATAGGTATAAAGACCAACCGCAACATAGCCTAGATTTTATATATATATATTGTTATACGCCATTTCCCTCTTTTATTTTTTACGCCATCCTTGATTTTAAATTTGTATATAGCTAACTGTTTTCTAGTAGTCAAACCCTTTTATTTAATACCCATATTGATAGGGGTTAAAATCAAAACTTATCCGGTTTTTTCTTCAGGCGCCATCTTGTATTTCTTACTTTTCAATATTTTACTGTATTCTATTTTCTTTTGATACCTATATTGGGAGTTGGGGAACACCTAAGCCGTAATTAATATATTTGATCCATATACTTATGTATGTATTTGCCTTTTTTTTTTAATGACGCCATTTTGGATCTTAACTTAAGGGTCAAGAATTTTAATTTGATAAAAACAAGTAAGAGCGCTATATTCGGCCGTGCCGAATCTTATATACCCTTCACAACGTGTTGTCATGCAATAACAGTAGTTTGTATCACCATTCATCACATATGAAATACGTACATACATATAAAAACATACATATGTATATAAAAACATCCCATTGTAAAATTATAAATTTACGTATGTATGTTAAAAAAAAAAATAAAAAAAAATTTAAAAAAAACTTAAAAAAAAAAATTTAAAAAAAACTTAAAAAAAAAATTTAAAAAAAAAATTAAAAAAAAAATATTAAAAAAAGTAATTAATATATATATAATACATATAAAACAAAAAAAAAATAAAAAAAATTAAAAAAAAAATAAAAAAAAAATAAAAAAAAAATAATAATAAAAATATAAATAATATATTAAATAAAAAATAAAAAAAAAAATAAAAAAAATATTAAAAAAAATTATAAAAAAAATAAAAAAAAATTTTTTGGCTCAGCTGGGATTCGATGCCACGTTTTCTCTAACAAATATACACGTTTGTATGTATGTATGTTGTTGTTGTAATGTTGTTTTTGTGAAAAAAAAATCGAGGTGGTCGTGGGTTTTTGCTCATTTCTCAGTTGTTTATGTACCGATGTTTCTGATTTTCAATAGCGATCTACTCCCGAATATTTCTGATATTTTAATACCTCACCCGGGTCCAAGCGATATCTGGGGGCTTAAAAAAGTTGATTTGAACATACACACGGACAGACGGACAGACTGACAGAGCTTAATCGACTCCCCTATTCATAAGCTTTCAGAATATATATACTTTATGGGGTCGGAAATGAAAATTGTAGAAATTTCACACGGAATGACAAACCTATATATACCCTTTTTCACTGTGTGAAGGGTATAAAAATTGAGTGGTTTGAAGGGGTACATTTTTTTTAATGCTAGATTTGATTTATTGTACGTCATTTATTATGTATGTATGTATATATGTATTTATGTATTTATGTATCTACGTATGTATGTATGTACGTATGTATGTATGTATATTTAATACAAAAATATTGCGCTTTAGGTCGATATTTTTAATTAATATATATTGTCTATGACTGCTTATTAAAATGTTTGAACAAATTTATCTGTAAAATCTAAATAATATGTATCATAAAGTGTTTTTCATAATTTTTTAAAAGGATAAAGTAATTTTGTTTGAAAAAAACGATTTTAAGTCATGGACACAAAATTAAAAAGCAAATAAAAATAAAAAAATTAAAACCACACGTGTGTTTAAAATTTAAAGAACCAACAAATTAGTTTGAGTATAAAATATGTAAAACCAATTCAAAATTTATTTAAAAAAATAACCACAAATTAGTAGGGCTACTAAAAAAAACTACACAAACACATTTATATGACATTGATACTTAAAAACACACACGCACTTAAAAACCCAATTAACCAATAATAACAAAAGAGGTCTGGAAATGTAGGTACTTTTGATTTGGTCTTTATATTTCATACCACCAATAATTTTTTGTCTTTTCTTAAACTTTGTAATTTTTGATTGCATAATCTTTTGAATATAAGTCGCAACATCTTCAGCTTATATTAGAAGCAATGTTTGTAAAAGTACTATTTTTCAGTATTATTGGTACAACTTATTCAAATGGTAATTTCGCAACGCTGCAGTGAACATTGCTACACACAACACTACTAACAAAATTACTGAACCACAAAAATAACATGAATCTGGCTAAAAATTCTTGGTAATTTTGCTTTGCTGTATAAAGTATTTTCCCCTACTGATGTTGTTGTTATTAATATTATAACTTTGTTTGCCTAAACATTGGATGCAACAAATTGTAGTCAACATTCCATATTAATGAACCAACGAACTTAAAAAAAAATATATACTCACTTGTACATATTGTACATTTATAGTATGTACTTGTTGTTGTGAGTCGAGAGCAAAAGGAAATTTTGTTTATTTTTTGTTTTAAAGCAAAATGAGTATTAAATAAAATTATGTTGATTGTTGATGTGGTTATTATTAATACACATATTTTGTTGCCTTTTTGTGCTAGTAGTACAAGCGTAGTTTCGGAACTGTTATGCAGATAAACGCACTCAGAAGTACACGCATCCAGGAATTACTCATTAATTAACACGGCAACAACAAACAAAATATTCGGTTTTTTATTCAGTCAGCCAGTTAAGACATTTATTCATTTATTACAAAATTTGTCATATGACGTTAAAACGTCCACATGTATGTACAAACGTATTTATAAACATACACACATATAGCTAAAACTCAAAACGCCCTAACTAACATTTAAATAGTTTTACAGTAGAATTAAAAAAACACGCACAAATTAAAATATTATGACTTTTATTTCAAATTCCAATAAAATTTAAGAAGTCAAATATAATTGTAGTAGTGTTTTTTGAATAAGCACAGCGGAATTAATAAAAAAAAAGTCGGTTTTGAATTGTTTGATAGTTAGGGTGTTATGCGTTTTAGATAACCATATAGTTCACATATTTGACATTTGATGAAAAAAACACCGAACGAAATAAATTGACACATATAACTATTCTTTTTCATATTATTCGGTTTAATTTTGTCAAGAAAAACTTTATTTTATTTTTTATGTAAAGAGGTTGTTACTTGTAATATATATATCGATGGCTTAATATAATAATGGCGTATCTCGATTTTCTGTTTACATGAAAAGAAAAGAAACAGAATGAAATTTAAAAAAAGGCTTTTAATGTGGCAATAAATCTAACCATAGCTCAGTAAATTTTTTTTGGAGTGATGTGTTTTCATGTGGACTACCAACAAGATTTCGTTAAAAATCGAGATACGTCCTTTTCATATTAGGCCATCGATGTACACAACAAATACTAAATAAAATATTATAACGAAACAATAATAAAATAAAAACAAGTAAGAGCACTATATTCGGCTGTGCCGAATCTTTTATACCCACCACCAATTTTGTATACATTTAAAGCACAATATTTATTATTTTATTAATCGCTATGGAATAATCTCTTTATAATAAAATATGTATCACTTTCTTTGTAGAGGGTGGTTAAATTTTTTAGGGGCCATGTTGAAGGTGAACTACACCTAGTCTTTAAATTTGTTTTCTGCATTTCACTTGACATTTCTCAATCTCAAACTTACTCAATTTGATCCGTGGAAAGATACGCAAACGAGCAACGCTTTAAAGTTATTCAGGTTTTTTATAAAAAAAGGGCGTTCAATACAAATCGCATTTTGTGCACTTCGTAATTCTTTTAATCAACAAAATCGTTCAAATTCGTCCACAATCGGGAGAATTGTAAAAAGTATTTAAATTTCTGCAAAACAGGTCTGTATAAAATGTTAGAAAATCTGTGAATGCCTTCTTAGTTCGCTGAATGGGAACCACTGCTGGTTTTTGCGATAGTGTGGCAAAAGAGCAGTCAACCTCGCCTCATCATCATGCCTAACAATTGAGCATCAACATTGTCATTGAAAATTTGGACCATCAGATAGAGGAATGGCGCCAAGGATGGGGGGGCTATTTGGCAGATATTTTGTTAAATACATAATTGAACCATACATATATTGTCATTATAAAAAGAAATGATAATAATATCCTAAATAATTTGTGTTTTATTTAAATTCAACATCGGTCATTAAAATTTAACCACCCTCTATAACTTCGATATGCTACTCAAATGCTTTTGTTAATGTAGTCTTTCAATGAAAATGGGCGTTAAAGTAATCGTGTCAATGAAGTTTCTGCTAATAAATACAACTTACACATTTCAATATAGTCCTTTATTTTCCTAAAAACTTTGTCAATAGAGAAATTACATGAAATATGGGAGGTGGGCGTTAAAGTGAGCGTGTTACCTAAACTTTTTCGCACAACGATTACATTGATTAGAAGGATATATAATCAGCAAATTTTATCATCATACCTCTAATTTTGGCGGTTTTAAGAGCTTTTAAATTTCATTAACGGTAGATAACGTGAAAAGTGGGCGTTATAGTAGGCATGTCAAAGTTGTTTTTGCGAATGAGTACAACTGAGGTGTCTCAATATAACCCTTTATTATTCCAAAATCTTTATTAATAGAGCAATTATATGAATTTTAGGTAAAACGTTATATGGGATGTGGGCGTAAAAGTGGGCGTGGCACCTTAATTTTCTGGCACAGTAATGACAATGCCCAGGGGGATATACGTAGCAAATTTGATAATCACACCTCTAATTTTGGCGGTTTTATGAGCTTTTAAATTTCATTAACGGTAGATAACGTGAAAAGTGGGCGTTATAGTAGGCGTATCAAAGTTGTTTTTGCTAATGAGTGCAACTTAGGTGTTTCAATATAGCCCTTTATTATTCCAAAATCTTTATTAATAGAGAAATTATATGAATTTTAGGTAAAACGTTATATGGGAGGTGGGCGTAAAAGTGGGCGTGGCACCTTAATTTTCTAGCACAGTAATGACATTGCCTAGGGGGATATACGTAGCAAATTTCATCATCATACCTCTAATTTTGGCGGTTTTATGAGCTTTTAAATTTCATTAACGGTAGATAACGTGAAAAGTGGGCGTTATAGTAGGCGTGTCAAAGTTGTTTTTGTGAATGAGTACAACTAAGGTGTTTCAATATAGCCCTTTATTATTCAAAAATCTTTATTAATAGAGAAATTATATGAATTTTAGGTAAAACGTTATATGGGAGGTGGGCGTAAAAGTGGGCGTGGCACCTTAATTTTCTGGCACAGTAATGAAATTACATAGGGGGATATACGTAGCAAATTTGATCATCAAAACTCTAATTTTGGCGGTTTTATGAGCTTTTAAATTTCTTTAACGGTAGATAACGTGAAAAGTGGGCGTTATAGTAGGCGTGTCAAAGTTGTTTTTGCGAATGAGTACAACTTAGGTGTTTCAATATAGCCCTTTGTTATTCCAAAATCTTTATTAATAGAGAAATTAAAGGATTTTGAGGTAAAACGTTATATGGGAGGTGGGCGTAAAAGTGGGCGTGGCACATTGATATTCCGTTACAAAAAAGCGTCTCACTAAAAAGTAAAGTGTGCAAAATTTCAGAGTCGTACATCCAATTTTGTTGCTTTTATGACGTTTTTGTTTTTAAATATACCGAAAAATACACTGTGCGGTATAAATTTTCGTACATTTTGATCGATAACTCCTCTCCTAATGTATAGATTTCAATAATTTTCGGGGAAAAATATTGTTTTTACTCAGAAAATATATATTCGAAGTTTCATGAGCCTACGTTAATGCGTTTGGACACAATTCCATTTTATTCGATGTTTGAAGGACACGGTTTTTTCGACCTACTCTTGCTTTTCGAGCTATAACTCTCTTCCTAATATTCCGATTTAGCCCATTTTCAATACCAAACAAACCTTATCTATAAGAAAGATTCCGGCAAAATTTGAGCCCCCTAGCTTTTTCGGTGCGACCTCTATCGTGCTTTCAACAGACGGACAGACGGACAGACGGACGGACATAGCTAGATCGTCATCAAATCAAACCCTGATTCAGAATATATATACTTTATGGGGTCTAAAATGGATATTTCGATGTGTTACAAACGGAATGACAAAATGAATATACCCCCACCATTTTTTTGGTGGCGGGTATAATAAAAAGCCATGTAAAACATTAGTACCATGTTTGTTTTCTGGTCGTAGTTGTAAAAGTAGCAATTGTTGTTCTTGTTACTTTTGTTATTTTATTATTATACAAGTAAAATTTGTATGTTCACAAACCAGGCAACAATGGTTAGTAAATATGTTAGAACACAGTAGTCTAAGTATTATCAGTATGAAATATCTTGTTGTACTCGTAAGTGAACAACAGTATGTGGAAAAAGTATTTATTAGGTGAAACGAACAACATATGCTTTTATTTGTCTACTCTTTTTAATATAATTTATACAAAACAAGACAAGCTGTAGTCGAAAAGTATAAACGTGTATCTTAAAACATAGAAAAAAAAACTAAAACGATATACTTGATGTTACCTTAATTTGAGCAATAAAGTGTTGACAGCACAAAAAAGAAAACAGTTTGACGACTTACAGTTAAAAGTTACTAATAGATGATTATTTGGCGGCCACAATACATTTCTTAAAAAATATTGATCTAGATTTAAAAAATCGTTAATGCTAAAAGCATTGGTTATTAATAACGGCTTAAATTTCTATATCATTTGCAGCTCACAAAATACACCCACAACGCTTGAATGTTTGGTGTGGATTTTGGGCAGAGACATTATTGGATACTTCTTTAAAAAAAAACGGCTGCTCAAGCTGTGACTATCTCTAGTGGACTATTTATTGCAGGTCAAATGTAAGCCGGAGCTGCAATTTTGCTAATGTGCATTAAATTAAATACAATATCAATTTAGAAAAATCAATTAATAAATATAAATCTATGTAACTAAAATGTGGCGTTCATGTTGACAGCTTTTATAATAAATATTTTATACCCAAAACTTTTTAAAGCTAAAAAAAACTGCCTCAAATTAACACAGATATGCAATTTAGTGAAATATTATTATTTCCTAAGTTTAGATTTGGATCGGACCACTTCTTAATTTCTTTGAGAAACATTTGATTATACTGACGAGTTTATTTAAACAACTTATAAATTTAAAAGCATTAAATTTGTTTTTTAAAAATTATGACTTTGGAGATAAGTACATTTAGTTTTCTCACACAATGTATTTTTGTTTATGTATGTATTTTGAGAAAGTTATGTTCCCGTATTTTTACGAATTCTATTTAAATTTTTTTTAATTTTTTTGTAATTTTATGATTTTGTACTTGTACAAGTATAAAACTAAAAGTTATTTCTTGGCAACATGTAAAAAAATTAAGTTTAAATGTACTCAGTGGAGTACATTATGTACATGAAAAAGAAAATTTTAAAAACATACTCTATAAACTTGGGTTTTCAAACTACTCAGTGATGGACACTTATGATTTTATAGTTATTTTTTTATAGTTATGCTTACTTTAGGTAAAGTAGTGAATAAAGAAAAACAACTTTAAATAAATATTATTGTATGACTTTACTTGGAACGATTACTAACTCATTTTTTTTTTTTTTTAACTTTATTAAAAACCTATAGAGTGACAGATGTCTTACAAAAAGAGAATAGTTTGTTTGTCCCTTAATATCTGATATATGTATATAAAAATAAAAAAAGAGAGCGTAACGAAAAGTATTTAAAATTAAAAAAAAAATGTGTTTGTCTATCTGTTGTCTACATACACTTGTTATATGATACTTTAAGAGGACGACACGCGTTCTTTAAACAAAGTGTGTTTCCTTTTTAGTTCTTGTTTCTTTGAAAACTTTTCCAACAAGTGGTGAAAAAAATATTAATGAAAAAATAACGGTAACTGAACGTAGCTAGCATATGTCACAATACAAAAAATGTTCTTTAACACTATAAACATAAAAATACATCTGACATGTTCTATTCTCAATGGAAATGACGTACAATTTACTACTGACTTATTCCTCAGTAGACGCCATTTCTAATATAGCATAATGATGTTGATGATGATGTTGATGATGATGTTTACTTATGATGACGGCGATGCCGTTGTTATTAGACATCAATTATATTGTCTTGTATAGTTTAGATGTATTAAAACAAGTAAGAGCACTATATTCGGCTGTGCCGAATCTTTTATACCCACCACCAATTTTGTGTACATTTAAAGCACAATAATTATTATTTTGTTAATCGCTTGGAATAATCTCTTTATAATAAAATATACGTCACTTTCTTTGTAGAGGGTGGTTAAATTTTAAATTTAAAACAGAGGCCGAATTACGGCACTCGAACGTGATCGAAATTTGAAAACTCTTATTAGAATCTCTATACCTAAAGCACAGCGTACTCGATCGTTCGAGTAAAATTTCGATCGATATCGATGGCCGTAATTCGGCTCCAGGTCTGTATAAAATGTTAGAGCATCTATGAATGCCTTCTTAATTCGTTAAATGAGAAGCATTCCTGTTTTTCACGATAGTGTGGCAAAAAAACAGTCAACTTCGACTCATCATCGTGCCAAACAATTGAGCATCAGCAATGTTATTGAAAATTTGGACTATCGGATCGAGGTGAGCCGTTGAGGTCGCGGGGGCCATTTGGCCGATATTTTGTTCCACACATAATTGAACCATACAAACATTATCATTAAAAAAGAAATGATAATAATTTCCTAAATAATTTGTGTTTTATTCAAAATCAACATCGGCCCTTAAAATTAACCCACCCTCTATAACTTCGATATGCTGGTAAAATGTTTTCGTAAATTAAGTGTTTCAGTGAAAATGGGCGTTAAAGTAAGCGTGTTTATAAAATTTCTGCTAATAAATACAACTTAGATATTTCAATATAGTCCGTAATTCTTCCAAAATATTTATTCATTGAGAAATTATATGAATTTGAGATAAGGCATTATATAGGATGTGGGCGTAAGAGTGGGGGTGTCACCTAAATTTTCTGGCATAACAATAACATTGACTAGAAGAATTTCCGTAGCAAATTTTATCATCATACCTCTAATTTTGTCGGTTTTATAAATTTAAATTTCATTAACAGTAGATAACGTGAAAAGTGGGCGTTATAGTAGGTGTGTCGAAGTTATTTATGCTAATAAATACAACTTATAAATTTCAATAAAGTCCTTTATTATTCGATTTATAGAGAAATTATAAGAATTTGAGAGCAAACGTTGTATGGGAGGTTGGCGTGTCACATTTATTTTCCGTCAGAAGAAAGCTTTTGACCAAAAAGCAATTCCTGCAAAATTTCAGAATCGTAGATCTAATTTTGCCACTCTTATTAGGTTTAAAATTTTGAACATACAGAAAAATACACTGCGCGGTATAAATTTTCGTACATTTTGATCCCTTCCTAATGCATGCATTTAGGCAATTTTTGGGTAGATATATTGTTTTTGCACAGGTAGTTTATATTTGGAGTTTCATGACTCATACGTAGATGCTGGTGGACACAACTCCATTTTATTCGATGTTGGAAGGACACGGTTCTTTCGACCTACTCTTGCATTACGAGCTATAACTTTCTTCCTTATATTCCGATTTAGCCAATTTTCTATTCCAAACAAACCTTGTGTATAAGACATATTCTGGCAAAATTTGAGCCCACTAGCTTTTTCGATGGGACCTCTATCGTGCTTTTAACAGACGGACAGACGGACGGACATAGCTAGATCGTCATCAAATAAAACCCCGATTAAGAATATACATACCATTTTTTTGGTGGCGGATATAAAAACTCAAATACTTCAAAAAAAAACACTTTACAAAAAAATTTGTTTAGCTCTTTTACTAAAATTTTGCAAAAAATATTTGACCTTGTGTCACAAAAATTGGTCTGGTGATCACGTTTGGATCGTCCCGGGTATACAGTGGGGTATAGGGGTATAGAGGAGAGTTTTATCTACTAAATGGTGCTAATTTCTTTTTGTTATCTTATGTTTTTTTAGAAGTTATGGTGTATTAAAAAAAGGAATTTAGGAAAATTTAGACTTAAAGATAAACATTATAAACAATTTATTTTCATGTACTAATGGCTAACAAATTTTAAAATTATACAAAACTTATTTCGTTTGAAATTCTTTTAAAAGTAAAATGTTATAGAACTTTAAAAATCAAAATCTTACTAATAAGTTTCCCGTTTTAGCAAAATGCTGAGCATGTCCATTTTGAATCACCCTGTGGCCCTTAAAATTTAACCACCCTTTACAAAAGAATAGATAGATAAAAAAAAATTTTGTTAAAATATGTATTTTAAATATTCAAATACTTATTTTAAATCTACTGATGCACATTTTTTTAATATTTTTAAATCTTAAACCTCATAAGACTGTGTGTACAACTATATGTAAAGTTGGGCACAAATCATTACTCTAGTTAATTTTTGTCAACAAACTTCGGTCATTTTCGTTTTCACAAACCCCTATAAAATTCCTTTGTAGTTTGTGCAAAAAAAATGTTACTAGAGTCATCTAGTGTTCTACGTGATGTTTAGCAAAGACATCATCCTCAGTGTTTGCAAAATGTAGTGGCGCCTTCAACAGATGTTGCCATCTGCAATGAATAAATGCTAATGAATATGACTTAAATATTTTTATAAAAATTTAAAAAAAAAGTGGGCGTGGCACATTTATTTTCCGTTATAACGAAGACTTTGACCAAAAATCCATGTTTGCAAAATTTCAGAACCGTACATATAGTTTTGTCAGTTTTATTACGTTTTAAATTTCAAATATACACTGAGCGGTATAAATTTTCGTACATTTTGACCTATAACTCCTTTTCTAATGCATAGATTTAAGCAATTTTTAGGGAGAAATATTCTTTTGACTCGAGAAATATATATCCGAAGTTTCATGACTCTACGTTAAGGCGTTTGGACACAATTCCATTTTATTCGATGTTCGAAGGACACGGTTTTTTCGACCTACTCTTGCTTTTCGAGCTATAACTCTCTTCCTAATATTCCGATTTAGCCCATTTTCAATACCAAACAAACCTTGTCTATAGGAAAGATTCTGGCAAAATTTGAGCCCTCTAGCTTTTTCGGTGCGACCTCTATCGTGCTTTCAACAGACGGACAGACGGACAGACGGACGGACATAGCTAGATCGTCATCAAATCAAACCCCGATTCAGAATATATATACTTTATGGGGTCTAAAATGGATATTTCGATGTGTTACAAACGGAATGACAAAATGAATATACCCCCACCATTTTTTTGGTGGCGGGTATAAAAATTAATAAAAAAAAATGTTCAAGCAATCAAGCAAACAAACGAGCAGCAAACAACTTCAATGACTGTAGTGTAATTATTCAATTGTTTTCGATTAAATGTGCAATTTTTTTATGTTAAGAGATTTTTATTAGTATTGTAAAGATTTTCAGCTCATACACACACGACTAATCATCTTTGTTTTTTTTTATACAAAGAGGCCATATTTTGCTATAAGTATTTAAAAATATTTCTATTTATCTTCTAAGTAAGTTTAGTGTGGATGGATAAGACAGACAAAGAGAGAATGTTTTGGTCTAAAAACGGAAATTGCAATTTATAAACCATTTACACATTGTTGTTGTTTTAGTGTTAAAAATGAGTTGCCATGTGGAAAATTTATTCATTCATTTATTCAAATTACTTATATACACAAGAACATACATACATACATACATACATAAAATATTATTTATAAAACAAATATACATGCATACTGCAAAAAAAAATATTAAGATGCTTATGGAAATTTTACACTTAACGAATTAATAGTAGCGAGATAAAGTTTGCCAAAAAAATATATTACTTTAAAAATTTAATAAATATTTGATGTGTTATAAAAATACACAAATTTACATATTGTTATACTTGTGGTTTTTTCATTTTTGTATTGAACAAAAATTGAAACAAGATAGTAAAATATGAGCAATCGATTAAATATTTAGAAAATAGCCCAAGTTGAAAATGTCTCAAAATCTAAAAATATTCGGATAAGTCGAAAATGGATATAGTGGCAACTATCATATTCATTGATCCAAAATTTATAGGATTCAAAACTTTTCTTACTCTTGTGTTTACGTTTATAGAAAAAAATAATACTTTTCCTTCTTATTAAAAATAGTAAAATTTTAATAATCGTAATAACGGTAATTCTGTTAAGTACACACGCTATCGCAAAGCATTTAAGTAAATATAGTTAGGCACTGTTCCGAAAGAAAGGAAAAAGGATAATAGTCGTCCAAAAGCTGTGAATACCATTTTTTTCAAGTGCAAGTGCGTTTTTTCTTTTAATGCAAAAAATTTAAGAAAAATCGTCTTTTTGTTATAACTAAAAAATAAAAATTCAATTTAAGGTTAGCTAATGATGAATGGAATCAAACAGTGAAGCTACCTTTAATTTTTTTAGATTTCTGAGAAAAATCCAGAAATTGTAAAATTAGACATATATTGTCATCTTAATACACATATATAATTTATTTTCATCGAAAACTTTCGGTAATTTCAAATGTTTTCTTATAGAATTGTTTTGATGAGTGCACGACTTATCGGACAGCTTTAATTGTAATTCTAATGACATTCTTTTTTTATGTTCTTAAAAATTCCGTGTTTGTACAACATTTTTCAGTGTATGATTGTAAAACCTTTCAAAAATGATCTATATGTATTTAAACTATTGTTTACATGTTATTTTCTATGTTCGATTTAAAGTAAATTGCAAATTCAGTTAAGAAATATGTATTTTTAATTTTCTGCTATTGCCGTTTTTTTTTGTTCTAAAAACAAACATCACGTTTGTTTAAATATTCAAAAGGCGTTTTGCCAAAATTACCCACGGCAACACGTAAATAATGAGCAAAAACAAAAAAAATTAATATATAAAAGCAAATTTCGAACATCTAAAAGCGCAGACAAGAAAAATCACATACACCTTTTATTATGGCAAAAAAAAAATAATAATAATAAATAAATAAGAATTATTAAGAATATAAAATATGTAGTAGGTATATATGTATGTAGGTCTCCAAAAATACAAACAAAATAACCAAATAGAAATAATAATGAATTTATGTATTATTTACTTTTCAATTAGTTTCACATTGTGTCTGAAGGTGGAACAATTTCGCAACATAATTAGTCATTCATGTTTGAAAACAATAAATTTTTTTTTTATTATTTTTATTTTTCATGATTCAAAAAAAAAAAAAAAAAAAAAGAAATGCGCCTATAAATAAACTTAAGTAACAATAAAAAGGCATATTTAATGTTAAATAAAAATTTTACTTTTATTTTATAGGTTTTTTTAATTCTTATTGGTTTAGAATTAAACCAATAAATTATGAAAAACAAAGAAATAGAAAACAAACCGGAACCACCAAACAGCTATTAAACTGTTTTATAGTTTTTATGAATGATTTTTTTATGTATAAATAATGAAATTACGCACTTTTATCGTTGAATAATACTAGTTACAGTACCAACTCTATTGAACAATATACGTTTAAAGGTTTTTTTATAACGGTAGGTTTATATTATCACCTGGCGAACCTCGTGTCAAATCATAAACGACGGCATTCGTTGAAAAATATAACTTGTCACAAAAAAGAAGTCTTGTCTTGAACACTCATGAACGGGTTAAAGTGAACGAATCACCAAATTGAACGAGGTGATCCGGTTATTTTTCTGAGCGCTTTTCATTCAATAGTGGTCCGTTCAATGCTTGATTCTTCAGGTATTTTTTATGTCAAATATTCTTTTATTCATTTATGTATGTGTTTTACGTTGTGTTTTTTTTTTTCAGTTGAGTGTTTTTATATTAGAGCTGTGTAGTTCATGAATGAACGGCTTAAATTTAACGAAATGATCCAGTTTTTTTACTTAGCGCTTTTGGTTCAATTCAATTTTTGTTTCTTCAGGTTTTTTTATGTCAAATATCCTTTGTTCATATGAGTTTTTTATGCTATGTTCATGGTGAAATAAGTAAACTTATTACAAAAGAAAAAGTGGCGATATTCCATGTTATCGAATTTATACCTGACAAAGTCGACATTAAGGGACACTCACATCTCCCGTTATTGAATATTTATTGTCAAAGATTTTATTTGTTTCTTTTACACTTTAAATGTACATTGTCTGCTCTAATTGATTTTCGAATTGAGTGTTTTCTGTTAAAGTAAAAATTGTAATTGTTTTGTAATATTGATTTTCAAGTTTAAATTATAACAATTATGATTTCAATGTTATTGTCATTTTGTTTAAGCAAATAAAATCTGACCTCTCTTAAATACCCCTTTAACTTCAAAGTGATAAATTTTCAATATGTAAAAACTGTCACAAACACCGTAATGTGTAGAGTATAATTTTTTATCGTCAATTACGAGAATAGTAAAACTTCAATGTATTTTTAAGTTTTGTACTGTTAGACATATTACAATTAAATTAAATCGGCACCAGATTGTTTACTGTTGTCGGTGCATATGTTTCTCATTGATTGCATGAGGATTTTTCTAACACCAAATTTGACAATTTTGTATATTAACGAAGCCATTTAGATGAAGATGAAAAAGTGGCATTATATTCACTCTGCTCCATTACCCGCTTTCCATGGCCTAATAGTTTGAGCTCCTGTGTAAGCTAAATTTTTTACATATGGAAGTGGAGGTATTTGACAAAATTTGCAGCGTAGTGCTTCGTGATATTTAAAGTTGTTGGAACTATGCCAAACAAATATTTTCGCGTTTTCGGCGAAACTCTCGTTTACAACAGCAATGTTTTCAAAAGATCAACCGGTACCTCGTTGCACAGGAGTCTTACTGTCCATAACCGACATAATTGCTTAAAATTAAAAGGAATAAAAATCGGTGCATATATACATACATGTATTTGAAATTCATTTTGCGTATATAAAAAAAAAACTTCTGCAATAGTAATGTCTCTAAGTAAACGTAAAAGCAAAATCAAAAAAGAAAACTTGTTTAATGTATTTACATTTAACATTTATATTTGTACAATTTTACTATGCAAACATTATATGAAGTGGGAAGTTAGTTTAACTTTATCAGAACAAAAACAAAAATTAGGTCAATTCAAGCAAAGAATTTTCCAAATAAAATTATTTCTATCTCAAAAAGACAGACTACTTCCATATATAAACATTTTTTTTAACCCATAGACGAGTCCATCTTCAAGACGAATTTTGGACAAACCATTATGTACTTTGGAAATTAGATTTATGTTAAAACAAAACTTGCTTCTATTAGATTATATCTGTGGCTTGAAGCTAAAAGGGCCAATGTCACTTTTTTGCTCTTTTGTAAAACATCTAAAGTCTTACTTAACCCAGAACAGCTTCATAAATAAAATGCTGGCCAATGTCACTATGAAAGCACCTATAAAAGTTAAAGTTCAATTCCAATTTTCTTAAAAGTAAATATTTTGACATTTTCCCTTTTAGCTCCAAGCCACAGATATGTAAATAGAAATACATAAATATAAGTGAGTAGTGATTGTTAATGTCCTACTTAAGGTAGACATTTGTTTAAGTATTAGGTAAAATCATGTACCAATTACAACCAACATCTTGCATAAAAACGGTTTCTCATTGGGTTCAAAAAGATTACTTAATTTGGTTGAAATTTATTTAAAATTCCAACCTATATTTTAATTAGCACTATACATGGAACGCAAGGCAGACAAACGTAGAAACAGACAACACTTGTTTGGTTTAGTTTACAAAAAACTTAAAAATTATAGTGGTGTATAAAAAAAAACTAATTTTAGTTTAAGTATCAGGAGAAAATAATAGAAAATATTAAAACAAAGTAGCAAACAAATGAAAATTAAATAAATGTAAAGCAAACAAGTTAAGCAACTTTAAAGTTTTCTCTTTAAATAATTTTAAAGTTAATTTTTAAGTAGGGTATATTTTTCCTGCAGACGTTCATTTACTGGCAAATATTCTAATAAAAAAGTACACCCTTTCGTTAATAAAAGCCAACGCAAGCCACAAAAAAGAAGAAACTTATTTTGCGGTCAAATATGAATGCGTAGACACATAAATACAAAAGAAATTTATACTGTCGTACAAGTATTTCTGTCATAATAGAAAAATAAAAAACCGCAAGCGCAAATAAATAAATAAAAATTGAGAAAATTTACATGTATATCAAGGATATTATTATTTTAACAAACAGGGCACAAACTTTTTAGCAGTAAAAGAAAAAAGATTTTAAATATTGAAAAAATAGGTATATTACATGCTTCATAAAAACTATAACTAGGCGAAAAAAAAGCAATAGCAAAAATTAAATAAAAACTATATATGTATATATCATTTTGTTAAGAATTGAATATGGAAAGAAAAGGTAAAACAATTGGATCATATTGAGTTACGTGGCGAACTTGAAAAAAAAAAAATACAAATGCTTTGTACGTCCAATGTTATTGCAAAATAGGGTGTAAACATTTAAACAAATTCTCTCATAAACTTTTTTAAAACCTTCATGAAAAGGAAATGACTAGAATTCTTAAAACTCTACAGGGAGTCACATTCAATAAAAACATCGAAATGATTTTGAACATTTTTTGTTTATTATTTTCAATTTTAATTTACAAAAAAAAAACATTGCAATTATAGGGTACAACAGATGGATGCGATTACAAAACCCTTTCTTGGTAGAGGTTCAAATAAAAAATATTTGAAATAGTGAGATCTTATAATTTAACAAATTGCCTTAATGTTTATAAGTTTCAAAAAATCTAGCGAGGAATTTTTTAGGTTTTTTTTTAATTTATAAAATACATAAAGAATGAGATCGATAAAACCCTAACACAAATAAAACGCAATAATTTTGAAACGAATTAATCCATTTTAATGAAAATAGCGTGGTTTAACAATAAAATAACAGTAAATTAAAATATTAATGCTTTTTGTAAAAATTCAGCTTTTTTTGATGAACTGTTTCACCTTTTCCGGAATTGAGACCATGAGGGTTTTGATGGTATCCTTAGTAACTTTATTGCTGGAATAAGACCATTTCTGGGAAAAAATTTTAGTAGTATTAGCAACTTGTTTTGTATCCTTCAGCACTCTTTTGACTAAAGCCCAGTAACGTTCGATGGGCCTTAGTTCTGGACAATTAGGTGGATTTGCTTCTTTTGGCACTACCACTATATTATTTGTTTCATACCATTCTGCTGCAGATTTAGTATAATGACACGACGCTAGGTCGGGCCAAAAATATGTTAACTTATTGTGTTTTCGTATGAATAGAAGCAACCTCTTCTGCAAGCACTCCTTGATGTAAATATCAGTGTTGATAGTCCCAGTAGTAATAAATTTACTGCTTCTTTCTCCGCACGTGCATATAGCTTGCCAAACTAAGTACTTCTTTGGAAACTTTGTCTTTTTTTGGAACTTAAATTGGTCATCGACATTACCTCTTCCATCGGCCACATAATAACTTCGCCCTGGGAGCTGAGAAAAGTCGGCAAGAACGTAAGTCTCATCATCTATAATACAACACTCATATTTGTTGATAAAATTTCTAAGCAGTTCTTTGGCACGACTTTTTGCATCCAAGTTTTTCTTCGAATTTTTGTCTGGCACTTTCTGAACCTTGTAGGACTTAAGGCCTTCATATCTTTTAACCTTCCTTACAAAAAAATCGGAACAGTTTGCTTTTAAGGCGGCTTTACGGTTTGAGAGGTTGGGATTTTGGTTAAGAAGACTAACAATCTTTGAAGCTAACTGTGGGTCAGTTATACCTTTTTTAGCTCCACTTCCAGCTTTCCTTTTAATACTACGACGTTCGTTATACACTTTTATCACACGCGAAACTGTTTGTCGTGACACCTTTATCTCATTTGCAATAGATTTGTAAGTACGACTGGGATTTTTTAAAAAAATTGTTATTATTTTTTCACGCACTTTTTCTTCGGAATCCATTTTCAAACAAACTAATAATCCGATTATGCTATTATTTTGTACACATAATTTGACAAGTTTTTAAATGCAAACTTGATCATAAACAGTTATATTTTTTGTGCATGAAGAAAGGTGGAATTAAAAATGTGTGTTAAGGTTTCACTGATCTCATTCTTTATGTATCTTTCGGATTTTTTAAAAAAATTTGTTTGAATAATAAATAGCAAGTTCACTTTAATATCATTTAATAAAAATTTTTTCATATTCTTTTTCAAATTTACTTAAACTGAATTTTAATTATAATAAAGTCGTAAGTCAGGACTTCTTTACATGAAAAAAACAAGTAACAGTGCTATATTCGGCCGTGCCGAATCTTATATACCCTTCACAACGTGTAGTCATGCAATAACAATTGTTTGTATCACCATTCATCTCATATAAAATACGTATGTACATGCATAAATACATATAAAAATCATACCAAAAAAAAAAAAAATTACAAAAAAAAAATATATTAAAAATAATAAAAAAAAATTACAAACAAAAATTTAAAAAAAAAATTAAAAAAAAAATTTTAAAGAAATTTTAAAAAAATTTTTAAAAAAAATAAAAAAAAATTTAAAAAAATAATAAAATATAAATAATATATTAAATAAAATAAAATTTTTTTGGCTCAGCTGGAATTCGATGCCACGTTTACTTTAACCAGTATGTATGTAGGTTGTTGTTGTAATTGTGAAAAAAACGAGGTGGTCTTGGTTTTTTGCAAATATCTCAGAAAGTTATGGGGCGATTGTGCTGAATTTTAATAGCGATTCATTCCTGGATATTTCCAAGAGATTGATACCATATACAGATCTGAGGAACATATAGTTGCTTCTAAAAGTTGATTTCAACTAACACACGGACAGGGCTTAATCGACTCCTCTATTCATAAGCTTTCAGAGAAATTACAGAAATTACAAACGGAATGACAAAGCTATATATACCCTTGTGCACCACAGGTGAAGGGTATAATAAGGACACTTCTAGCTATGACTAATTTCTAAATATTATGATCAGTTTTATGTTTTGCAATAAAAAATGATTTTTTAATATTCTCTTGACATTTTTAATATACCTCTTAACATTAAACAGATCAATTACCATTCTCTAACATTTCGATGTTAAAAAAACATGTTACTGTTTACATATGTTGTTAAGGAAGATTAAACTTAATCATTTTTAAAGCACACGTAATGATACAGAAAAAATGCTGAGAAATTTGGAGACATTTATCGACAATCCTAACATATAGTGGTTCTATAATTACCAGGGTACACTTAATAAAGTGGTTTAATTAAGCAGCTGATTACCAGCTGTTCTCTCCCAAATATCAAAATTTTCGTTCTCTCATAATTTTCAATTGTCAAACTTCATATGAAAAAAACCATATTAAAAAAATGTACTCCGAGATGCAATCACCTTACATAATTACACCATGAATAATTGCAATAAAAAATGTATTGCTTTATATCTAAACAAATTTGGTTTACCGGGTAAAGTTGTTAGAATATAGGAATACTTGAATAATACAAGGTTCCAAAAAGGTAACATCATTATTTTATGCTATGTAAAAACTGAAAATTTATAGAATAAGCAGTAAAAATAGTTTCACGTTCCAGACTTTGCCCTTTATAGATCTTAAAATTTTGAAATATGATTTTGAACACAAGTCAAACAATTTTGTCCTTTTTTTGGATTGGACAGATTCTATACAAGTAACTGTATTATTGATTCTTGAATTATTGTTGGTTATGGTATAAATTAATGTTTAGTTTTGAAATAAAACTCAGGCCTAACTTCATGCGCAATACTAAATCTGCTTAGTTTTTCCTCCACGATTTAATATTGTCCTATCTTTATAAGCAGTTGAATAAGTAAATTATAGATTAGAGAGAATATGCATAAAAAACAAATTGAACTTTTAACCTCATTTCAAAGGCACCATAAAATCACAATTTTATTTTAATTTTTGTGTTTTTTGGCCACAAAACTACAAATCGACTTTAAGTAATTCATTTTAACTCTACAGGAAATAAGATGTGTATTGTTGTGATTTTCAACTACTATTCACATACTGCCAAAACAAAAAACAAAAAAAAACAAAAAACGCAGTAATTTTCTCAACGTTTATCGCAGTTGGTTAGTACGTTGTAGTATTAAAGAGAAACCATTTGCCAATTTAGTATAATTTTGAAATACAAAAATCTTAAATGGAATCATTAACGTTACAACAAATTAAAGGTCCTTCTTATTTCTTTAATGCAATACAAATAAGAGAATTATAAAACCTAGCGGGTGGTTTTGTTCATAAATTGTTAGGAGAATCATTTTTATTTTGTAAATTGTAAAATACTATAATAAAAAGTATAGGTTTACTTGGTAACACGCCTGTCACTTATTCACTAGTCATACAATTCATAGAAATTAAAAAATAAGGGTAGTAATTTTTAAATACATAAAAACAATTTAATAATTTGAAATTTTGAACATGATTTGCTTCAAATGAAAAGAGGAACAAAAATGTTTGCCAGAAAAAAAGGAAGAATGAAAATGTGCTGTTTTCATCAGGTTACAGTATTTATTTAACAAACAAGGTTATTGAAATAATACACTCGGTTTAGTTTGTTTTGCTTTTTTATCTATTTAGCAAATCTAACAAAATTTGCTTCGGTGTATCTTTGAAAGTGTCATTTTCCATAAAGTCAGGTTTACTTTACCTGATAATTTTTCTTTCCCATTGTATATAGGAGTGCATGTTTTTTTCTTATGTGTTTGACTACTACCGGAAAATGCGCCAGATTTAAAATTTTAGGTTGCACATTGTGTTTTTGTGCAATATGTAGTTGTAGTACAAATGTGTGGGAAGCAGGAAGTTGTTTAATGGAAATTTTATTTTAAATGTGTAGAGTTCGTAAGGGTTTCGGATTTTCTAAGAAACTTCTTTTATCGATTTTACATATATGCATACATACATAGATATATGTACATACATACGTACATGCATACATACATATACATATATGTAAATACACACATACATGCATACGCATATACATACATATGTATGTATGTATATAAACGTGTATATAACTTTTACAGTAAACAGTGATACTCGTAATAGGTATCAAGAGATCGCGTTATCACGATCTAAAGCTTAATTAATAAAACAACTATTGACAAAAAAAAAAAAGTTGTTTTTATTATTAAAAAAATATTTTTAATTAAAATTCAAACTAAAAATATGTATGTACATACATATATTTATTTAGAATATTTTTTTAAATATTATTTGTTGTAATTACATATTTATATTTTATTCGAACTTCTTCTATGTATTTAATTTTAATGTGAACCGTTTGAATTAAATTATAAAAATTTGAATTCTAAAATTAAATAAAAGAATAAATGAACTTAAGCCAAAATAAAAAAAAATGGTTCACTTGAAAATTAAATATTATTTGTTGTTGTCTTGGCTAATTGACAAGCTCATATTGACATATTGAAAAACCTGGAATTAAAGCTACTTTCAATTTAAATCTAAGAAAACTGTATTGGCTCAATTTAATTATATTTGGACAAAACTTGATATGTACATTATTTTAAAATAGGTACGCACACATTTTAGAAATGACAAGTTTTTCTAAAGTGTAAGGTATATACAAACATATGTATGTAACCTATATGTATACAACTTTGTACATGTAAATATTTTCTGCAAGTTGGAAGTTCATGGCTTACTCTGCTTACTTAGAAAGTTTAAATTTGGTGCATTAATAACACTGTTCGTCCTAAATATTCTTGTTTTCGGCCAGGGTGCGGAAAAATAAGATACAATTTTTTTTAATACGTAGGTATTTCTTCAAATAGGCAAATTTTTAAAATACATACATTTTTAAATATTGAGGTACCTGAAATAACAACTACCTATAACCTAAGTTCCGCTTGTAATGAACAGGCTGACATTTGTGTATATTTCATATCTTTATTTTGTCAAAAAAATAATCGTAAAAGAACAAAAATGCAATACAAACTTACCATAATATACAATCCACTGGCAAAAATTCGCATGACGGAAAAAAATTCAATATTTGTTATAATCCAAAGCACTATAAGCTATATCATTTATGTAAAAATGAAGTGTCTGAGACAAAATTTAAACATACACTTTCACTACATACAAATACAACTCGCAGTAACACCTGCTAAGGATAATAACGACAGGCAACTAAATAATTTTGCCAAAATCTAACCGGCTTTTTGCCAATCAGCAGAACAACTGTTTTGAAGAACGCGAAAATCCTTTAGACGAGATAAAATGTACAAACAGCGAACAACCGACTAACATTAAAAAAAAAACGATTTTCCACAATGTTGTGAATATTATAAAAAGAAATATTCTTCGGTAACGTCGTAACGATTAACCTACCGTTGCCACATGCAAGTGCAAGTGAAAAAAAACCAATACACTAACACTTTTTTACTAACACAACTACACTTTGGCAACCTGCGACTCAGCTTGCGAAGAAATTTTTACCTACCGTTGCCACATGCAAGTGCAAGTGAAAAAAAACCAATACACTAACACTTTTTTACTAACACAACTACACTTTGACAACCTACGACTCAGCTTGCGAGGAAATTTTTAAGCAAGTAAAATTTTTACAGTTACGGCAAGTAAAGTGACAAGCCGAAAAACAGTGTTGTCTAATACTGAGTTTTTTGTTAACTCAACAATATATCATACAATTGTGGTAAATAATTCAGCTAATTTTTTTAATAAATATGTATATATGTATATGAAGAATATTAAGAAAAAAATATAAATATTCATTTAAAATGTAAGTTTTAATATAAATATCAATATTTAATAAAAAAAATTATATTAAAAAGTTACATGTCTAAAGGTAACGTTCAATAGTGGCTATTGACAACACTTAATTACCAATTGAAGCAGCGCCATTTGTTTTAAATTTGTTTGAAGTTTATTTGTTGGCGACATTTTAAAAATGAACTTGCATTGTGCTGTGTAGACACTCAAAAAATTTTTGTGTTTTTTTTGGCATTTCTCCTGATTTTCGTTAGTAATACGTATACACTACTTGCAAGTAAATACTTGCCTGTGGCAACGTAGGGTTAAGCAAGTAAAATTTTTACAGTTACGGCAAGTAAAGTAACAAACCGAAAAACAGTGTTGTCTAATACTGAGTTTTTTGTTAACTCAATAATATATCATACAATTGTGGTAAATAATTCATCTAATTTTTTTAATAAATATGCATATATGTATATGAAGAATATTAAGAAAAAATATTAATATTCATTTAAAATGTAAGTTTTAATATAAATATCAAAATTTAATAAAAAAAAATTATATTTAAAAGTTACATGTCTAAAGGTAACGTTCAATAGTGGCTATTGACAACACTTAATTACCAATTGAAGCAGCGCCATTTGTTTTAGATTTGTTTGAAGTTTATTTGTTGACGACATTTTAAAAATGAACTTGCACTGTGCTGTGTAGCCACTCAAAAAATTTTTGTGTTTATTTTGGCATTTCTCCTGATTTTCGTTAGTAATACGTATACACTACTTGCAAGTAAATACTTGCCTGTGGCAACGTAGGGTAAGACAAAAAAACTCCACGATTTTGTAGAAATATAAAAAAAAGCAGCAGCACTGGTTGGCTTCCATTTATTGTTGTTTTATAGTATAAATGTTGTAGTGAGATTTTTTATTTTCTTTTTGTTTTTCTTCTTTTTTCCATGAATGAATGAAAACCAAGAAATAAACACAACAAAAATTTAAACAGTCACACACACTTTATAGACTTTATGACTGTCTCTTTTACCTATACTTCTTATTCTTATTTTTTAAGAACAAGTACTCAAAGCAGAAGAAAAAATGTGAGAAATAACACTCAAAATGTGACAATTTATTAAATATTTTAAATTTTAAGTTTCAAGATAATTTAATAATTTTATATTAAGGTTTTATTTTTAAAGTAGTATGCTTTTCATTTGCGGATTTTCTTTTCTTATATTGCTTTTTTAGTATTTTTTTCAATAATCACTCACACAAAAACATGCATACACTAAAATGGCTGGTTCAGGTTGGTTGGTTAATTTTGTTGGTCGGATGGCTTTTTTTTTTTGCTTTTTTGTTGTTGGACGTTCATGAGAATGAAGAAGGTTTTAATAAAGACGGAAGACGGTAAAAGAAATTAAGCAACTTTGGTAAAACCAATACGAAAAGTTTTACAAAATTCTTTACAACTTTAATACAATATTAAAAACGTTATTTATAATCAACAAATTGGTGGTTTTTATGTATTTACTTTCATAACACTTTAAGTATCTTTTTGAAATAAAATTTCACAAATTTATTTTTTTTTCACCGAAATCATTACTTATAACTAGATATTAGAATAAATTTTTTTTTTCTTGTTTATAATGTAAAGGCACTATTTTTGTTCATTTATATTAATTATTTTATCAATTTTATATATATTTATTATCCAGTTTTTCTTTACTCTTATTTTATCATCCAATCAAATATAAAATTTTAGGCTTTCCGCAACACAGATTACCTTCAACAATTACTAAACGACGAATGAAGAATTTGTGTAATTGCATGAAATAGTGTTGCCTATACCAAATTTTAATCAATATTATAATATATATCTAAATTCTATTTGGCTAGATTCGTCTAATTATTTGGTGTTTTTAACCCTTAAAGCCTTTTTAAACTATTACAAACTGATCTAGTTTGGAAGATTAGATACTTATTTATTTATTTATTTTTAATTGTTTAAGTTGAATTGTTTAAACCATTTGTTTGAAAATATACTATATTAAAATTATCGTTCATGTACAAAAGGGTCAAACGACAACACTACCAAGAGATGGTATTTTAAGGAAAGAGGGAGGTAACAATTAGAAATAAAAATAGCAATAAGAAAATGATAATAGTAATGCCAGATTTAATGAAATATGATATATAAAAAATAAATTCCCCTAACACAAATTTGTCACAGCCAAAAATAAAGTCTAAATAGATCGTATGAAATAACAATTTTATCAAATATATTGAGATATAAGCGATTAAGCAAACCAAAAAGAAAAAAATTATTTATATAAATAGATTTACATTATTGTAATCTGAAATTACCCATTGAAAAAAAATATATATATATATTATTACACTTACAAATAGCAAGAACATTGTAGTTCTGCTATAAGTATTCAAATATATTTTTTTGCTATTCCTACAACATGAAAAAGAATTTAAAAAAAATGTATTAGTATTAAAAAATTATAAATATTACTTATTAAAAATAAAATATTAGTCGTCATATATTTTGTGAAAAACAAAATAATTAATATACGAAAATTAAAATTTTGTTGAACAAAATTTCATACAATTGTGTTTCAAACATATTTCGTAAATAAAAAAAAAAATAAATTAGAAATATTGTGGGTAATATGGTTCCGAAATTTATTCTGTCTGATCGTCTGAGTATAGTTTTAAATTGTCGAATTGCAATGTGTTATCACCAAAATTTTTCTTTACGTCGTCTTAAGCGGTTATTGCTTTTTGCTAAGGATATACATATTTAACTTCCACGTTTTTAGCTAATTAAATTGAACGTTGCTCTTTACACATTTTACTATATCAAATTTGAATCTAACCAAATCCGTTTCTTTATCATTTGCTCTTATCTTATCACTTATCTGTTGATCTGTTATGGCCGAGGCAAATAAAATTCGTCATAGGCCAACTGAAGGAATATCAATTGATATTAACATAACGAAGGAACAGGTTGACATAGTAAATACCACAGACTATATAACTAAATTCTTCTGTGGTAAATACATAGTAAACGCATATTAAATATGTCAAGCTAGTGTAAAACGAAAGCCTAAAAAAGGAGTATTATTAAAAACAAATTTATTTATTGAAACTTATTTGCTTTACCAATATAATAAACAGAGGTATGACAATTTAAAAATATTATTACAACGATTAATACTGACCAATTATATTAGGAAACTGCTAGATCAAAGTTAAAAGGAAAAGTTGTTCATAAAAATTCTTGTATTAACGTAAAGTTTCAAAAAAAATGTAAACAATTACTTTAATCTAGGACGCTATCTTGGATTTTTTTTATTTTCATATGTATCCATATTTCAATACTTAAGCGCTTTAATTTGATTCAAATATTGGCTCTCTCGGTTGTACAGAAACAGAAAGATATCTATTTTCGTTTGAAAATTTTAAGAAATATCCCTTTTTAGCATTTACACTTTGGATATAATCTTAAACGTGTTCAAATATAATTAAGGAGTGTGAAAAAATTTTATATTTATAAAAAATATATATTTTTTTTAAATAATTTTTGCCTACACTTTGCTGATTACTAAACAATATGTTTAAAAATGTTCATGGATATCTCTAGTGACATGCCAAATCCATAAATATTGAAAACTGTTTCTATTAGTTATCCTAGGGCTAGAAAACTTTAACTTTTGTGGTAATAATAAGAGAAACAAGTTAGAGCGCTATATTCGGCCGTGCCGAATCTTATATACCCTTCACAACGTGTAGTCATGCAATAACAGTAGTTTGTGTCACCATTCTCCCATATGAAATACGTACATACATATAAAAACATACATATATAAAAACATCCCATTGTAAAATTATAAATTCACGTATGTATGTTAAAAAACGAAAAAAAAATTTAAAAAAAAAAAAATTTTTAAAAAAATTAAAAAAAAAATTATTATATATATAATATATATAAAACAAAAAAACAAAAAAATTTAAAAAAAAGATTTTTAAAAAAAATAATAAAAATCTAAATAATATATTAATAAAAAAAAATAAAAAATAAAAAAAAAAAATTTAAAAAAATTAAAAAAAACATTTTTTTTTTACTCAGCTGGGATTCGATGCAACGTTTTCTCTAACCAGTATACACGTTTGTATGTATGTATGATGTTGTTGTAATGTTGTTTTTGTGAAAAAAAATCGAGGTGGTCGTGGGTTGTTGCTCATATCTCAGTTGTTTATGTACCGATGTTTCTGATTTTCAATACCGATCTACTCCCGAATATTTCTGATATTTTAATACCTTACCCGGGTCCAACCTATGTCGGGGGCTTCAAAAAGTTGATTTCAACATACACACGGACAGACGGTCAGACTGACAGAGCTTAATCGACTCCCCTATTCATAAGATTTCAGGGGTCGGAAATGAAAATTGTAGAAATTTCACACGGAATGACAAACCTATATATACCATTTTCACTGTGTGAAGGGTATAAAAACAGGGGTAGTCGTTTTTTATTTTTCTCATATCTTAGAAGGGACGATTATGCTGATTTCCAATATCGATCTGCCGAACATTTCTGATCTTTCGATGCCTTACATCGGCCTTACATCGGCCTTAGCACTGTTGAGGGGCTTAAAAACTTGATTTCAACACACGGACAAATGGAAATTCATATTTCATTTCATAAAATATATAATTTATGTGGTCGGAAAAGAGTATAGAAATTTCACACGGTATGACAAACCTATATTTATTTATTCAGTACAGCAATACAATGGACCTTTCACTCACTGTGAAGGATATAAAATCAAAAATCAATAGTCTTTATTTAAAAAAAATAAATTTTTAAAAACTTTATTGCCATAGATATATTCTATAAAATATATATGTAAGTATTTAAGAAACTTCATTTGTAAAAACACCCACGAAACCCCAATCATCACAAGACAATCTATTAACTATTATAGGTTTTGTCAGATTAACCAAAAAACGTAATTGTGAATGCAAACATTATAAAACGTCTGTATATTTTCAATTTTGACAGACACACTCAATTACAAATTGTGGTGCACATGTCAAAATGGCTATAAAACACATAGGGCCGTATTCATAAAAAATATTTTAGGTTTATTGAAGGCTTATTTGACAAATTTCTCTCCATCTGTCAAATAAGCCTTTAATAACCCTAAAATATTTTTTTTTTATGAATACGGCCCATAGTGTATAAAAAACAGCGTTAGCCAACACTGTGATATTTGACATTTTATTTTGTTGTCGCTTTCATAACAATTTTTTTTATACTCTAATAACACATGTAAAGTTTTTTTTAGGAGATTATTTTAAAGCTCCTAATAGAAAGGAATAAGCTCGTAACACCATAAAAATTTAATTTAATGCATACAATTGTTGAACTTAAATAAAGTATTAGATCAAATGGGTGTGCGAGGATTAACTGGATTTATAGCCAGGCATGCCGAATTTTATTTGTCACCGTATGAATTACATGACTGCAATCTAGTAATTGATGGAGACAACTTGGCCTGTAACTTGTACAAGGATGCAACTGGAAGCAATTCTGCATTTGGTGGTGATTACGACGATTTCTACAGAGAAGTAGTGAAATTTTTTACTGTTCTAGCTGAATGTAATATAAAGTCATATGTGTTAATGGATGGTGGTTATGAGCATCGAAAATTACGGACAGTTGGCAAACGTATGAGGGGAAAAATATCTGTTATTAAACGCATTATTCCAAGTGCTTCAATTACGGTTTTTCCTTTAATGTTAAAAGAAGTTTTTGTAGATGCCGTTAAAGATTGTGGCGTTCCGGTAATGCGTTGTGTTTTTGAAGCCGATGATGAATTGGCAGCTCTAGGCCGTAAATTGAAATGTCCCATATTAAGTTACGATTCAGATTTCTATATACACAATGTAAAGTATATTCCTTTGATCACTCTAACAGTAAAGGCACATACGAAGTTATGCAAAAGCAACTTGGTAAACTCTCCCAATAAACAGGTTTCAAGAGGACTTAGAAAAAATGAGGCCAAGAAGGTAGAGAAACGTACAAAAATTGAGCGTATAATGAGTAAAATTGTAGTAAATAATAAAGAAAAGCCTGGAAAGGTTCAATCCTATAAATATTTAGACTGCTGTATATACCGAATAGAAAACTTAATAGCCAGAGGATCGTTGAACAAAGAAAAATTGCCAATATTTGCTGCCATGTTAGGCAATGATTACATATCACGTTCGTCTTTCAAAAATTTTTTCCAATCGGGTATGGGTAAAGCAGGTAGAAGTCGAAAAACAAATCAGCAGCAACGTAGAATTAAAGTCATACTTCAATGGTTGAAAAATGAAACTGCAGAGTCGGCTTTCCAGAAAATCATGACCAGATTACGAGCAGTGAGTTGTAATTTTTTAAAGCCTTTTTGTAGAATATTTTTGTCCAAAAACTAATCAAAAAACTTACAAAAATTACAAAAAATGTTCCTTAAACACATAATTTATTAAAAATAGCTTAGAATTGACAATTAAAAATTTTTCAAAAAATATATACAAATTTATCATTTTACTCTAAATAGAGAATTTATTAAATATTTTTTATTTTTTTTAGAGCCAACGAGAGTCTTTAAAGGCTCAAATAGAAGCTGCCACAAGTGGTTACACAAATGAGAAATGTCGGTCATTCGATTTTTTCAAAAATAATTATGAAAATATTTTTAAAAATTTTGAAGAATCTTATGAAACTGATGAAGATGAAATAGAATCTAAAGACAATGAAGATGAATTTGAAGAAGATAGTGAGGTAGAGGAAGAAGAAGAAGTTTGTTCTAAATTGAAGGAGTTGGAGGAAGAATTCGAAGAGGATGAATTCGAAGAAGAATCCGAAGAGGAAGAACCCAAAGAGAAAGAATCCGTTGATGAAGAATCTGAAGAGGAAGAAGAAAATAATCAGTTAGTACAAACTGTGGAAGCAAAGCATGCCGATATAATTGAAAATTTAAATTCAGAGTATTTGGAAAGTGATGAACTAAATGAAGATACGAATGATATAATAACATCTTTCCCACATTGGTTTATAGACAAATTATATCCCGCGAACTTACCTCGTTTCTTTGTCGATTTGATTTATTTACGCAAATATATTAACAACCCACAAATTGAACATTTTCCATTTAATGATTGTAATGCTATAGCCCTGCCTATATTGACGCTTATTTACGCAATAATAAATAATGTTAAAGGCCAGGAATTTGTGCCTAAAGTATTGGAAGATGGTAGTGTAAGTACTTTATTCTTTACATATCTAACGCGAGCTACTAGGATCACAAACATACGTTATGAACACATCGAAGTGGAGAAGAAACCTAAGTATGATTTTGAACCAGAAAATCCGAATCCCTTATTGCTGAGAGAAGTATTTAAAAATAAAATGCCCGAATTAAATGACGATGAATTATTCGCAGAATTGGAAAAACTGCCGCAGGATATAAGAATATATTTCCTGGCAATTGTGTATTGGCTACATAAATCCCAGCACTGTGATCTACTGCATCTGCATTCTTTAATTGTTTGTCTGGTAGTTTTAAGAACTATCGATGCAAAAATTCCCGCAGAAAGAGATATAAAAGCTTTTCAAAAAAGATTTGGTAAAATAATCAAAAAAGAACGCCAGGTACGTGATAAAGATGTTGAAAATGGCACGAATCGTGTAATAAGAGATGAAGTTCTGGCCCTAACTATACCAGAACGATTAGAATTTTTACCAAAATCTGATTGTTATTTAGTGCAAAATGAACTTTTGAAACATTTCCACATGCAGGAAATATTCAAAAAGAAATACGATCTATATTGCAGTACCATATTGCATGCATTTGCAGAGTTTCAATCAGTGGTCTTTCAATTACATTCTCTAAATGCTTTACTAAATTTTCTTTATGAGTCTCCTCGTATGGGCCGACTGTATTGTGGGGTTTTTCTGTATAATCTATATGATTTGTTAAAAAATCGTTTAGATATTGAATACTACATTAAAAATTTTATTTTTAGAGACTCTCATATGATGTTTGATTTCTATTTGTATTTGTGGAAGTGGTGTGAAAAATTTATACCTTCCTGGAAAAAATTTAGTAATGAAGAACTTACTGCTGTAAGTAAAAGAGTTTTAAAGAAAAAAAGGCAACTGGCGAGAAAAAATTATTCCCAGGAAACTATTGTGCAGGATCCCAATGCTGATATGCTAAGTAGTAATGAAGAAAATAATGATAAATTTGTGGATTTAAATAACAAATTCTGTACTTTTTTTAAAATAAGCTAAAATAAATAAATGCAATAAATGTGCATACATATGTATGTATGAACATAGATGTTTTAAATAATATTTTATTTTTTTTGGTTACATAAGATTTTTTTAACTCGAATATTCGTTAAATCCAATAACTACGCTTATGTAGCGATATGAATACATCTTGTTAAAACCCAGTGTTGGGGGAGTTGCAGTCCTTGCGCAAGTGAAGGTTCCTTGCGTCGGTCTCGAGGCGCCGGACTGAACTCCTGTGTAGATGATGAGAAGTTTTTTTTTTTCTATGTGTTAAAGCTTCCTATTAAATAATTGCAACAAGAAGTATTTTTTAGTGATATTTTTCAAAAATATACATAGATGATTATTCAAATGTTGCGATAAACAAATTCTTCTATATTATGAACGTTAAAATTTTCTTAACTGTTTTTTTTAAATTTTTTTTAATCTAATGCAATTAAAAGAAATCCCCATTTTGTACATTTTTTGAAATTTGATTTTGATGGTCTTGGCAACCCCTGTGTAATTTGACATTTGCGTTGTCATTGAAAGATGCAAATCTGACACAAATTTAGTTCTTTGTTTTGCTACGACAGGAAATATTTAATCACTTTAAAGTTAAACAGTTTAGAACGAAAATCTTAGAAGAAAACTGAACTTCTATCACTACCAAATAAGAAAGCATTTGATAACAAATTATTAACAAAAAAGCCTCTATAAATGAAAAAAGTAACTTTAGTGGTGGTGATGATGACATTGGCATAAACAATACAAAAAAAAAGAAAAAAATAATAATAAAAAAACTCAGTGTTGCCGTCTTCTGTACATTTATACGGAAAATAAAAATATCTATAGTTATTACAATTGTAAAATGTTTGTGTAAACCTTAAAATATACATAAAAATTACTTCGCACATAATATGTAAGTTAGATATTTATTATTCGTTTTAAGAAATAATACCAAACTACCACATTAACTCTGTGGTAGCTTCGTTTTTCTAATTATTATCAAACCGTAACAACTAAATAGCTGCATAAATGTATTTCACCTACTTCCAATTTTTATATTTTAGTGTAAAAGTAAAAAACAAAATATTACTCTCACTAAAATAAATTAATCAGCACTAGAAAAGCTTTTTATGGAGCTTGGTTAGTGCTTGCGTTTTAAATATCAAATATTAAAACAAAAATCGCAATGAAATAATAAAAAATGGCAAATCATAGCAAAAACATCGAGTGCAATAGAACCATACAACAAACGTAAACAATTATAAGCGATTTTTTTTTTAATATATGTGAATTCATCTCATTACAGAACGCAAATTTTTATCTCTATGTTAGTTTTTCTTTGGGGTATGTCTACCATCAAAACATTCACCTTTGTTTTGATTTTTGTTTCAGTTTTTATTTATTTATTTATTTATTTATTCAACGTAATATAAAGTTTTTTCTCTATTCTTCAATATTTTTATAGTAAATCAAACACATATTTTTACAAGTATGTATTTTATAATGAGAAAGAAGTATATGTACACAATTAAGAAATTGTATTGATGATATTTTGCAAAAAAATATTGATATTTAAAATTAACTGCTTGAATATTTTATGCTACTTTACTTTTGCCGCCAAGATGGTTATATTTGTTTTCATTTATTAAAACTAACATTATAATTTAAATTCTCCAACCATATCAAGATACATTCAATATTAATAAGCTTTTTTTGTTCAAATGTCAAAACTTTATAAATTTTCTCACAGCCAAAAATTGGATTAGTGCAAAAGCATTCATTCTAACTGACTTCATGAATGCGAAACAATTAGTCATAGATGATGTGCTTAATAAAAAATGAAACATCATGCAAAATATCTTGAACAATTCATGTAAACGAACGAAATGAACTCATGAAACATAATTTCTTTGAACAAATATGCATTAGTTTATAGCACTTATTAGAACGGACTACAGTTCATTAATATATTCATGTAAACAAATGATTTCCAATGAACGCTAATGTTAAAACTTCTTTTTGTCTATCCTGTAAAAAAATGGAAGTAGTGCAAAGTGAACACTTCTAAATCAAAAGTATTCGTTCTAAATGACTTGATGTTTATTCAATAAATATAAAAACTTAAATTTTTAAATTTGAAATTTAAATTGCTATTAACGAAGCCACATTAAACTAGGGATTCTTAACTAATCAGCCGATCATCAACTGTGTCTAAATTTCATATAATCTCTCTTTTCTCTAGTAATATACAATTGTCGAATTTTATATAAAACAAAATTCTCCTAATTGCACCTATATATAGTTACAGCATGGTATTAATTTTATATATTATATTTTTTCAATTGATTCATTACTAAAATGTTCTTATTTATAAGATGAAACATTATGATGTTTTTTTTTTAAATTCCTTAAATATTTGATAATTTTGTAGCTTTGGCTGTGTAAAATAAAATCTTGGTTCCGGTAACACTGAAAAGACTTCTTTTGCAAAGGAGAGCGCAAAAGTGTGATAAAGTGAGCAGAGAGCCTAAAATTAAGAAGGAATAAAAAAAACTAATAGGTAGGTAAACAAATTTGTATTAATGTTTTTTTTTTTTAGTTTATTAATGTTAAAAAACAACTATTTTTTTTTAATTCAATAATATTTTAGTATACCACATCGCTTTTGCAGAATAAACAGTAAAATTCGTCAGGATTATTGCAATATTACAGACATTTTTGTCCGGCTGTTTGTAGCGAGCAATCAACCATATCAGCTTTTGGAGTTAAAATTGTTTTACTGTTTGTTATTAATTAACACATTATCGCTTACTTACGTTGACTTAAAACACATCCTGAGGATCTGTGTTGTAGAAGTCGTAAACTGTACAATTTGAGACTTCAGTGTGCCAACATTGATCATTTGATAGATTTCTACACTAATGTTTCACGCAAAATGGACAGCGTATTCGAAGCATATTTAGGTCCAGATGGCGTTTTAGCCGGTGCAGTGGTTGGTGCTGTGGTCGGTGCCACCAGTGAACCAGATGACATACCCAAAATAAATACAACTGTTTGGATTTTGGGTAAAAGTTATAATGCTATACAAGAATTGGAATTAATACGTCGTGATGTTCAATCGCGTCTCTGGTGTACATACCGTAGGGGTTTTGTGCCTTTAGGCGAACCACAATTAACTACCGATAAAGGGTGGGGCTGCATGTTGCGTTGCGGTCAAATGGTTTTTGCTCAGGCTCTGATCGATTTGCATTTGGGCCGTGATTGGTTTTGGACTACTGAAACAAGAGATTCAACATATTTGAAAATAGTTAATCGTTTTGAAGACTCGAGAAAAAGTTTTTTCTCAATACATCAAATTGCCTTAATGGGAAATTCGGAAGATAAAAAGGTGGGACAGTGGTTTGGGCCGAATACCGTGGCTCAAGTCCTCAAGTAAGTATAAAAATTGTTTTTAGCTTATACATTTACCTAAGTCAGAATACATACAAATACTACCATACATATTTTTATTAATATTAATTTTTTTTACATTATATTTTTTATTGTTGAAGAGTTTTTTTTTATAAATATGTAAATATGCATGATTTTTTAGTGTAAAGTTAAAGTTTTTTTTTTCTGTAAAATACAAAAGAACTTTTATTTAAAAAAATATAGATATGATTTTTGCTTTTTTTTTGTTTTTTTTTTTTTTTTTGAGAAAAACTGTTAGTTTTAGAGCAATAAATATTGTTTTTCTTTTTTTAATCATTAAAATTACTTGTCACCGATTGGTCATAATTCATTTCATATTTGGCTAGTGTTTTTATTTGCAATTGAGATAGATTTTGATGTAAAATCTTTTTTTGTTTATGTACGTATTTTTAACATTTTAAAACTAGGGATTGAAAAAATTAGATTTTTGATTTTTTGTCTCTTGTTCGATAAAAAAAAAAATGTCAAATTGTTTATTTAATTATTTGTTTTAATAATTTTCTCTTTAATTTATGTTTTCCCCAGAAAACTTGTTTGTTATGATGACTGGTGCAGTTTAATGATTCATGTAGCAATGGACAATACTATTGTCATAGATGATATAGGTAAGATTAATCTAAAATAAATCATAAGCATATATTGAAATATGTTTTTTTTATTTCGTATTAGTTTCACTTTGTTTGACGAACCCCAAAAACGATGAAACATGGAAACCTTTGTTACTTATACTACCCCTACGTTTGGGCCTAAGTGACATTAATCCCATTTATATACCCGCTTTAAAGAAATGCTTTGAATTAGTGGGAAATTGTGGTATGATTGGTGGTCGACCAAATCAGGCTCTATATTTTATGGGCTATGTCGATGAAGAAGCTTTATTTTTGGACCCCCATACAACTCAAAGATCTGGAACGGTTGGTCAGAAAACGACACAAGACGAAATTGATTTTGATGAAACATTTCATCAAAAATATGCTGGTAGAATACAATTTACCCAAATGGATCCCTCGTTGGCTGTGGTTAGCTTTAAACTATTAAAATAAGTTTGTTTGTTTCTTTATGAAATACTAATTTTTATTTAATTTTGATTTCTAGTGTTTCCTCTGTAAATCTCGTATGTCATTCGATATTCTTTTGGAGAATCTTAAAAATCAAGTGCTAACAGCCAGCACTCAACCGTTGTTTGAAATAACAAAAACTCGTTCGCCGGAATGGGTGTCGAGTATGACAGGTATTATGTCTTCTTCTAATACCACATATCACTTTCCTTCTATTCTGTTAAATGACTCCACCATCAGTATAGAAAGTGAAAACGATACAGATATAAATACAACTGTGATTTAAATTCTTCCTATATTGCTTACACAACAACTTTATCAGATGATTTAATAAGTTATAGTTCGGCACGATCTATAAGTTGTGGAGATACAGAAGGTTTTTTTGTTTAGTTTTAGTGATACAGTTATAGTTTAAAAACAATATTAAGATTTCTTTCTATTCCAATTTGTGCAACCTTTCTTAATTTTCTTTTTTTTTTTATAGATTTCGAGAATGTTAATGCTTCATCTTTGGAGCCAAAACGACGTTATTGCTGCAATGAAAACGATGGTTCAGATGACGATTTTGAATTTATATCGTAGTTTGAATTTTAAGTCAATGTTATTAAATCATTTGACTTATTATTTATATAAATTGAATTTGTTATTAACAAAATAATAATCATTTTTATTACATAAGATGTTAACGAAAAAAGTTGTAAAAAACATTTTCTCTATGAATTTTTAAATTTTTTATTTTTTTTCTTGCAATTCTATTTTGCTTTGATTATTATTATTATTATTGTTAGTTATTAGTTTTATTGAAATGTAAAAGTCTTTTGTTTAGTCTCAATTTAATATTTTTTATATGATGTACATTAATATTTAAATTAAATAAATGGAAATAATTTATTTAAAACAATACAAGTGTTTTTATGTTTTTTGTTTTTTTTCTAAAACTATTAACGTCTTGAAACAATGCAATATATATAAATTCATTTAAAGAAAAAAAGTTAAGGTCAAAAACCGCTGTCGTTAGTACCTAGCATTCTTTTTTTTTTATTTTCATAATTTATTATGAACTTAAAACTTGTAAATAAATAAATAAATAAATAAATGTTTTCTAACAAGTTGAGGAAAGATTAATTAAATTCTTACAAGCTACATATAATTTTTTATGTGTATAATAAAAAAATAATCAATATTTTACATACAACATACATATTAATTTATCATTTTTGATAACTGCATTTAAATTATAAATTGAATATGTTCTTATACGTTTAAGAAGAAGTAAGCATTTTTCAATCAAGGAATAACATTTTAATATTCAAATGAATCAATATGTATTAATAGTGGCATCAGTATCTTTGCTGATCGATCTTTTGAGGTCGTGATGCTGGAGTGTAGTCAGCTATGAAAGAGTTAAGTTAAAACCTTCCTGTTTGGTTTGCTGTACGCGCTGTATCTTTGTTGGAGTATCGAGAGCAGAAAGCAGAATTCTCATTGCACAGGCACACGTGGGCATAGCATAGAAAGGGTTTGTGGATGGTGTGGGAAAAATGCATAAAATATAAAAACCTACGAAGGTAGATAGACGGAACAGGGCATAGAAACTTCAAATATCACCTAAAAAAAAATCAAGAATAAGCATGTTTGTAGGATGTTCCTGGAAAATGATGAGACAGCAGAGCATGTAGTATCCGAATGTCTAGCATTGGCTAGAGGAAGAATAAGGATCACCGGCAGGCAGAAATTAAGTGTGGAAAGGAGCTGCTGGCGATTTCAAAGGACTGTGTAATGAGGATCATCAGAAATTTCCAATAGGCAGTGCTAATTCGCTTCTGTAGTTTAGAAAATTACTATTTTCGTTGCAACATAATTGCTACTAAGTTTTTATTAAACATTTTCCTAATTTTAATCACATAAATCTTAAATATATTGACCTATAAAAACAAAATTATTGTGCAGCGAGTTATTTAATTTAGTGCAAAAGAGTAGATTTGATTCAGCTAAACTATGACTTATCTCCATCTTAACCTGTATATATTACCGAAACTATGCAAATATAAACTTTTTTTAAATTTTCAACTCCTAAAGTCAAAATATTTAGTAATTGAAATCATTTCATTAACAACAACAACAATTCATTATTTAGTATGTAAAACTTGTAGCCATAGTCCCTGAACAGGCTCCAATAAATGTTAAGTTATTTTATACGCAAAACTTTCTGGAAATTTAAAGTGAATAATAAAAAATTTCAGCTTAAAGGTAAAACTTTAAATTGATTTCAAAGTAAAAAAAACAATATGAGAAATTGTATCTTCTACTTAAATTAATAAAACAAAAAAAAAAAAGAACAATAAATGAAACACGTGCAAATGAGTAAGAGGTTTTAAGCTGTAAACAAGCGACCGTAGATAAAGTCGATTTAAAATTTGTTTTTTTGGCAACAATTATGGTTAATATTAACAGTATGAAGTACAAATAATGCATTTCATTTTAAATGATTATTATTGTAGATAATTGATTGGTTTTGATTTTGTAGTCAAGTACTTATTACGACGGGCTTTTATTAAGAGCGACTTTAGATTATTTTATTATTCAGTAAATATTCGTTTATTTAACGAAATAAGAAAGTAACACAAGTACGTCATCTTCAGTGTTAATCATTGTGACCCAATTTCCCATCAATAAAAAATAATCATTAAGTATGTAGATCAAGTGTTTGTTTGGTATTTAAGGCGAAACAAAAACAATGTTTTTTCCTTAAGTTAAATTTTTTCAATCAAATAAATCGGAAATTTTTTAAAAAATAGTAAAAAATAATTTAGCCAAATGTACGTGTATTTTTATAATTTCATTTAATCGTAACAAGAGATTATAAGACATAAACTTCACTCATCTATATATATAAAAGTGAAACTCTGTGTGTGTGTGTGTGTGTTAGCTATAGACTCCGAAACTGTAAAACCGATCGGGCTCAAACTTTGGTTAGTTGTTGTACACATACCAGGGAGTGTTTATGGGTGGAAAAAAGTGGGCGGGGCCACACCCATAAAAATTAGTTATCAGTTTTAGCTACTTCCACTTGACCGATTTTTCTGAAACTTTGCACACATATCGAGCTGTCATGACTAAATAATTTCGTGATAAGAAAAGTGGGCGGGGCCACGCCCCTAAAAAAGTTTTTATTTTGAGGTACTTGCACTGGACGGATTTTTTTGAAACTTTGCACACATATTGAGCTGTCATGACTTTTTAATTTCGTGATTAAAAAAGTGGGCAGGGCCACGCCCATAAAAAAAAGTTATAATTTTGAGGTTCTTGCACTCGACCGATTTTTCTGAAACTTTGCACACATATCGAGCTGTCATGACTTAAAAATTTCGTGATAAGAAAAATGGGCAGTGCCACGCCCATAAAAAAAGGTCTCATTTTGAGGTACTTGCACTGGACCGATTTTTCTGAAACTTTGCACACATATTGAACTATTGTGACTTTACAATATCGTGATTAGAAAAGTGGGCAGGGCCACGCCCTTAAAAAATATTATAATTTTGAGGTACTTGCACTGTACTGATTCTTCTGAAACTTTGCACACATATTGAGCTGTTATGACTTAACAATTTCGTGATTAGAAAAGTGGGCAGTGCCACGCCCATAAAAAAAATATAATTTTTAGGTTTTTGCACTTGATATTCAATTAAAATTCAGCATGCATTTTGATTCATTAAGGGGCGTAGCAACGCGCGCCGGGTTTGGCTAGTTTATAATAAAATTGTACGACAAGTTTGCATCTTAAATCTTTTGTTTTTGAAACACATGATAAGAGAAGGTCATGATATAAAAATAAATCGTCGTTCGTAAATTATTGTGTTCTATGTGACATAAAAAACCTATACATATAGAACACAATAATTTACGAACGACGATATGTCCTCACTAGTGTTTAGAAAAATAAAATTTAATTGAAATATTAAAAATAAAAACTTAATGCCATATTCATAAATAATGTTTTAGGTTTATTGAAGACTTCTATGACAGATGTTGCACGGAAATTTGTCAAGTAGGCCTTAATTAAACCTAAAATATTTTGTTGCAGATTTTTGCTTGACTTTAGGTCATAAAAATTCAATTTTTTTGTTTTATTTTTAAAGAAAAGATTTTAAATTTCTTTATTTATTTTATTCCAATATTTCGACCTAAATACTTCGTGTAGATCATCATCAGGGATATTTAAAAATATTTTAGATATAATTTTATATCGAGTTGAAAAACAATCTTGTTTATTTATAAGTTAATTAACAACTAAAATATTTCGTTTGAATACGGTAGATAAATTTTTATTACCTTGTGGCAATAATAGCCAATAATTTTTTTACTCTTTTAAACAATATTTTTAATGTACGGTTTCAAGTTTTTAATTGTTTGTCTGCACATAAATGTGCGTAAATACAATAATTGGTATCGCTTTCAATAAGGCCTCTAAATAATGTATAAACTTCCTGTCACAGCAACATCAATCTGATTCGTTCGTACATTTTATTACTGTCACTCAATCAATCATTCATTTGATTTAATTTATATTCTGTGCTACGTTCTGATTTTTTTATATGTACATATGTATTTATAATATACATACATATATGTACATTAGGGCTATAACTACTTAAATTTTTTTAAAAAGGCAAGGAAAGGCAAATACCATATTTGATGGCATTGGAGAATTACTGTACAAGTTTGGTTTATGGAAAAATATTAAAATGATAATCTGTGATACAACCTCAGTTAACACCGGTAAGCAGACATTTTTTTAAAAGCCTCAGATTGGAGATACCACAATATGTTGAATGTCAATACTACATTTTGGATTTGATATTGAGGCATGTAATGAATAAATTGATCGGTGTTAAGATATAATCTCCAGATATATGTTACAGTTTTGTAAGGGAATTGATTTCGAATTAAATAAAACAACTTAAAACAGAGCTACATTCATAATAATGAAATGCTTGATATTAAGAGTATTAAATGGCATGACGATATGCAGTATTTGTTTGAACTAGGAACTGCATTTAGATTCTTTCAAAAAACCAAAAAATTTTCATACATAAATTTTAAAATTATACCCCCAATAAATAATGCTCGTTGAAACTCAAGAGCCATTTTAGCGATTTTAGCTTTTATATTAATACCAAAATATCAGAATGACTTGTATCCGATATGCGAGTTTATGTGCGGAAAATGGTTTGACATATGGTTTTTATACCAAATATTTCGTGACGACAACTTTGAAGTTTTATATCAATCAATTTCAAGATTTGAAGCTGCTAAAATGTGCTTTATTAAGCATTGTAAAAAGATGATTCAATAGTCCGAAACCAAAAAAGAAGTAACATCTGTGCGGAGCGTGCCATTGAAATTTTTCAGGATATTTATCCTTTCTGTAAATCTCCTCGAACTTTAAATCTTGCATTTTTATCTTTCAATAACTAACTCATAATTTTTCTTGTTTTTGTTATACAAATGTATAGTAACTTTGACTAATTTAAAAAATAATAAATTTTGTAATAGTTTTTTATACACCACCTGTTTATAAAATCCAATTGGTGAGTGAACTTTTTTGAGAAAAATTACAAAAGATTATAATTTTCGTGGTTACTAGGACATTGTTGAACTCATGATGGTAGGTAGGTAGGTAGGTAGGTAAGGCTGGTGCAAAGTTACCCTCACACCTTCACTCGGAGACCATTACGGTCCATTGTGACGCCTTAATAGAGAGAAGAATAGAAATATTTAGGATAGAAGAGAAGGAGAAGCAGACCATTCCAAAGTCTCCGGCGGGAAACGAACCTGCAACCCCCAAACAACTGACTTGTCCTGTACTGACTAGTCCACAGGGGGTGCGAAGTTACCTTCACCCGGAGACTATTACGGTCCATTGTGACGCCATTCCAGAGTCTCCGGCGGGATACGAACCCGCAACCCCCAAACAACTGACTGGTCCTGTACTGACTAGTCCACAGGGGGTGCAAAGTTACCCTCACACCTTCACCCGGAAACCATTACGGTCAATTGTGACGCCTTAATAGAGAGAGGAGTAGAATAAGAATAGAAATATTTAGAATAGAAGAGAAAGAGAAGCAGACAATTCCAGAGTCTCCGGCGGGAATCGAACCCGCAACCCCCAAACAACTGACTTGTCCTTTACTGACTAGTCCACAGGGGCACTCTGAACTCATGATACTATGCCGAAAAATTGGTTATACCCCTAATGTTCAAGTGTATATTTTTAATATTTTTTTATATTTTTTATAGTTTTTATTATTTTTTGATTAACTGACATTTAACACCAACACCCACATATTTTATTTTTGTCTTTTGTCTTTTTAAGAAGCTAATAATACTACTGCTGAACATATTCACCGCAAGAAGTCAAAGTCAATTTAAATTATAATAGAATTTGTTACAGGGCAATTGAGAAAGATTTAATATCTGATTAAGACGAATTCAAAGTTACATTACACCTAAAAATTATCATGGATTTATAAAGGATTTATTAAACATATTTTCTGTGGAATTTTGATACATAAATCCTTGATAATTCTTACGCATAAGGCAGTTAATGCTTAAGTGTTTAATCGAAATTACCTATTATTTACTTATAGATTACTTACAAGGAATGGACAGCATTGACACTTTTCTATACTACAACATTTTTCTATATAATTATGGACTTAAAATATGATATAGACTCTAAGACAGCTCGATTTATACGTTCTTGTAGTTTCTAGTTTGTAGTTACATTCCAATTGTTTATTTTTTTTTAAATAAGTACTTTTTTTTTTATCATAAACTCGGTAATAAAATCAATTTTGCTAGCTATCAAATTCTGTAATTGGGCCCGATCGTGATTGAAATTTTACTCGAAGGTTTCTTGTGCTGTTTTAAATGTATTGCAACAATAATTATGTAACTTTTGTGCAGTAAATGGATCAGAAGGAAAATAAAGTCATACGAACGTGATCGAAGCCAACGACTCCATATTGAATTTTTTTATATGGACTTTAATATTTTTACGACAGAAATGAAACCCTAAAATTTTTCAAAATCGGCGACGATGCTAATCAACGACGACGGTGTTAACATATCATCGCCGACTAAACAGCTACAGCCCAGTAAAAGAATATCAAGGCCGCTGGCACTGATGGCCTGCTTAGCTGCTTAAAACCGGAGGTGAAGAATTAAAAGTAGAATGAACGATAAGCAGTATGAGTTTTACGCCAACGTAGATATAGTCAAGTAAATCAAAATACAACGAATACGTAGCTCGGTTACTTTTGGCGAGCGGATAGTCACATACAAGAAAGAACCTGCAGGTGGTCATCTTAATATTCGTTGAAATGACCTGGTGCAGCAAAATCTGACAACACTTTTTTTGTCTTCAATAGGCGAAAGCATGCAAAAGACAGGAATAGCTGGTGTTCTATTTCACTTCATGCTTAAACCGACTATCGGTACACAGAGAAAACAGTATCGGTTGTGAGTACCACAATTGTGGCTAAATACATAGTTGTGTTGTGGTAGTAGAGTTTTACGATTGTATTTACAGAATTTTATTTCCGAATATAAATATGTAGTCAGCACTAAGAAATCATTATTGTTTCAGTAGAATTTTTACAACCACAAAAGAAAATTTCGATTGCAAGAACTGAACCATTCGATAGGCAATAAATTTGATTTTTTTTGTATTCTGGGTGTAGCTATATAAGAAGAAGAAGAATGTGAAGTTTACCATTAACAATAATGGCGATTTTAAAACCTGTGTAACCAGCAGGATTCATAACAGCATTAAAGTTTAGTACCCTACGAATTGAAATACTGCTTCAACGCTTAAGAAAATCATTTTCGCAGTGAATTATTGCTTAAGATTAAAATAAATACATGACGACAACCCGAAGCGTAAGAGATTGTATGTAAAGTTTGGTAAACCAGTAAAATCGCCACTAAATCTAAATATCCATAACGTTAAGGTAATGCTCTGTATTTGATGGAACCAAAACGGTTCTATTTGTAATATGCTGCTAAAATATAGCCAGACCATCATAGTGAAGCTGTACCAAAAAGCACCCACAATATGCGGCCAGACATGAAACCGTTATATTCCATTATAATAACGCTCAGCCACATGCTTTAATTGGAAAGTTTTGATTAACCTGCCTTATAGTCTAGGTTTTGCTACATCCGACTACAATTTGTTTTGATCGATGCAGAACCCTCTCTCTGGTAAACACTTTACTTTATAACTAGGTATTCAAAATTAGCATTATTCGTTATTAATCTCAAAATATAAGCAGTTTTTTTGCCAGGAAATCCATATGTTTCAAAAAAAATATGGCCAATATTTTAAATATATTTATGTATGTATATTGTACAAATATTTCAAAGTAAAAGCTAAAAATTTAAGAGAGTTTTTCAATTATACACATCAAATGTATCCACCTAAAGTAGAGAAGTTGAAAAAATTTTAATAAATAAAATAAAACCGCCACATAAATGTTTGTATATTCAAATCTACATTAACAGCAAGATTTGCCTGTGTCAATTTGTCAAATTAAAGTCCTCCTTAAATTTTGTAATAAGTCTTGTAATGCGACTTAACATGACAGAAAACAAAAGTCAACCAAACAAGTTAAATATTTTTTACGTACAATAAAAATAAAGACTACCGCTTTTTGTTAACATTAATAACGTATGTATTAAATTTGTTATATTATTTTAATTTTAACAAACACAAATTTGAATGTCTTAAATGGCAACTATATGTGGCATATAAAAAATATCATTAAATAAATAACTATGACAACATTTACGAATGTCTACATTTTTTATTCAATCAATTTATGCATTTTATAACCATATTGTCATAAATAGATCAATTGTCTTTTTTTATAGAGTTTAAAAAAAACAAGTAAGAGCGCTATATTCGGCCGTGCCGAATCTTATATACCCTTCACAACGTGTAGTCATGCAATAACAGTAGTTTGTATCACCATTCATCCCATATGAAATACGTACATACATATAAAAAACATACATACATATATAAAAACAACCCATTGTAAAATTATAACTTTACGTATGTATGTTAAAAGAAAAAATAAAAAAAAAATAAAAAAAAAATTAAAAAAAAAATTAAAAAAAAAAGTTGAAAAAACAAAATAATTAAAATATATATAATAAATATAAAACAAAAAAAAAAATAAAAAAAAATTTAAAAAAAAAGTAATAAAATTTTTTTTTTTTGGCTCAGCTGGGATTCGATGCCACGTTTTTTCTAACCAGTATACACGTTTGTATGTATGTATGTTGTTGTTGTAATGTTGTTTTTGTTAAAAAAAATCGAGGTGGTCGTGGGTTTTTGCTCTTATCTCAGTTGTTTATGTACCGATGTTTCTGATTTTCAATATCGATCTACTCCCGAATATTTTGTATATTTTAATACCTCACCCGGGTCCAAGCGATGTCGGGGGCTTCAAAAAGTTGATTTCAATATACATACGGACAGACGGTCAGACGGACAGACTGACAGAGCTTAATCGATTCTCTATTCATAAGAAAATATATACCTTATGGGTTCGAAAATGAAAAACAAACCTATATATACCATTTTTCACTGTGTGAAGGGTATAATTAGAGTTGACTTGCCTGTTGGCGTATTGCTTTACAAGTTCATTTCTCATATTTGAATTTATTAACATTTTTAATTAATTTGTTATTATTCTATTAGTTATTATATTAGTTTATGTTAATTGTAAACACATTTTGTGGGTGCATAATGTAAGAAAAAAGAAAGAAATAATAAATTTAAAGTTGGTCAAAAGATTAATGCAAAAAGATAAAAAAAAGTTTTTAAATATAAAGTGTTTTCAGTTATGAGTATGTAAAGCCTCTAAAGCACATACTTACTTACTACTTATGTACGTATATGTATAGTATATCTCATTTATAATATTTATTTTATATATTATGACAAGTCGTTACTGTAGTTATAAATTTGAAATCAAACATTTATTACTAAGTAATTATGCAGTTTGTATAATTGTTTTGATATTGTTTAATCACTCAAGTTTTAATCTGTATATAATCTTTAATGTATAGCAATTAATTAAAAAGAAAATAATATAAAAACAAACAACATAATAAATTTAAAATATTAATTTCTAATAAATTTGTATGGCTCTATTTTTGAAGTAGTTACAACTTTAAAGGAAAAAGCTGTAAATATTTTCTATTGTAAATCTTAAAATTCTGTTAAGAATTTGTGTATGAAAAGCACAGAAAACTCGAACGTTAATATAATGCGATTATTTAATTTAGTTTTTGTTTCACTTTTTTACCAAACCTCTGAAAAGAATTAATTTCGAAACTACCAGACTGGTAGACAGGCACATGTAGAAGGAAGGCTGTATTTTTTTTGAACTGTTCACTGAAACTAAAAGTACCATTGTACTTCCAACAACAATCAAATTTGGTAAACACTTTAAAAATATCTATTGTAATGATGATGATTTTTAAACCAATTTTAATTAAAAATCATAATAAGAAAATTGGATTTTTCTTTCTAACAACGAAATTTTACATGTTTCACAATTTCATATGAGTATGTAAAAATAAAAGCTATACAAGCTAATTGAATAAATTCTATTCTTTACTAATTAAAAACTAACGGCATCAAAATATTCAAAACACAAATCTTCGTTAATATGTTTGTTTTATTAAAAAAAAAATAATAAAAAAACAAATAATAAATTTTTTTTAAGTAATTGATTTTTAAATTCTTTTAAATTTAGTCCAACTTCCCGTATTTTTTACGTACTCATGTATCTTCATTATAAATCTATACAATCTATCAATATTAAAAATAAAAAATAATTGGCAGATTACTATGATTATTGTCGTATTATAACTGAAAACTGGATTTAAATCCTTTTTGGCAATTTGTTATGCATAATTATTAATTGAAAAATATTGACAGAATCGCTCACACACAAACACACGTGTTAAACAAACAAGTTTGCTACTTAAGTCTTTTGTATGGCATAGATATCATATCAAAAGGAACGCTAATAAACGCCCTCAATGTTAGAAAAAAAATAATATTAAATAAATAAAAAAAATTGGACTAAAAATAGAATATAAATTTACATATACAACAATTTATTTAGATCAGACTCATTACTATTGACCAGCGCAACACCAACATCAGCACCGCCGGCCGCAACACCAGTCAAACACTGCTACTCGACAAAGAAACAATTGTTGTTACAATTGGGGAATTTCATACCGGACCTATTAGATATTTGTTACAGATTCTAAAACGTTTAAAAAACTATTTAAAGATTAGTTTTATTAACAGGTACTTGGACTCACAGACCAACACATGTACGTTAATTTAGTTATTTTCTTATATTAAAACACATTAACACCAGTGCAACGTTTAATTTAATTTATATTTCTGTTTTAAGATTTTTTCTAGTACTTATTTCAATTAAGGTTTCTATAAAAAATTGTGTTTTCTTACTTATATGTATATCTCTTGGCTTTTGTTTTATAACTTTTGATCAATATAATTATTTCTATTAAAAATAGAAAAAAAAGTACAAACAAGTGTTTGTGCTCGTATTTTATGCAAATTTTTAATAAACTTTAAGACATTTCTTGATATAAATATGTTTTTCTTAATGCTTTATAAATTATCTTAAACAAAACATAACAAAAAAAATATGTGGTGCGGCTTTTCCAGTCACAAGTTTATTGCGAATAGAAGTACAAGTGTTTTAGATTTTATTTTATCTACTACTATTTTATTCTACTACTGTTAGAAATTTCTTGCTGCGCTTTTTTGTTTTGTGATAAAAACAATTTATAAATAATAAGAGATTGTACCTTTTTATTGATTAAATACGTAGCCGAGCCTATTAATATGTATGCCTGTCCGTCTGTTTGTATTTTCCATTGTATTGTAATGTTTTTACAAATTAATAACAATCAATAAAAATGTAGTCTATTTCAAACTACATAATAATGCCAAGTCCGCATTACAAAGGAATTTTTATAAAATAAGTTTTTTTAAACATTACCTTGATTAAAAACATAACTTTCTACATTTATTATTTATTTTATTTATATTTTTCGAGGTGCTAACTTGCAAGATAATTGAGATACTCAATTAAAAAAAAACAAAGAAGATTTGAGTATTTTTGAATAAAAATATAAAAATAAGTTCTGATCTTTGCTTAATTGTTTTATAGATTTGTCAATAGTTCCTTTATTTTAGTTCCAGAGGCATATTTCTCTTAATGATATATATAAAAACTTGCATATGACTAGACAAAAATTAATCCGATTTATATTTAATTTCATAAATGTTTTTTTTTGTTTGTTTGTTTGTTTGTTTAAAACTCTGCCTTTTTCTATTTTATCTATCAGTAATTTTATTTGATAAATTGACTGATTGTTTATTAATTATATGAAATATAAAGTAGATTTGAATATATTTAATCTCCATATTCTTAACAAATTATGCTGACTAGGCTTTATAAGTACTTGTGTAATAGGAATGAATTTAAAGGGGTTAACGATGGAGTGAGTGAATGGGTGGGTTTGTTGTATATGTTTTATTTAATTATCAATATATAAGACGTTGTATTGTTTACTTTCAATTGTTTTTATATAATTGATATCATTGTTTTTTTTTTTTGCATAATTAATATATCAAGAGCAAACAGAAATATAACAAATTTAACAGACAAATAGTCATTGTGTATTATTATTACTTCAAGACTAGTCCAATTCTTAAATAATGGACGAATAATGTAAAGTATGCATTTGCAAAATTACATGATAAAGCAGTTCTAATTTTAACTGTAAACAAAACAAGTAACAAAATTCACACTACATACAGTACAAATTCAAATTCTATGAATTTGTATGATGTTGTAACTAAATAGTATTTATAATCTGTTTGCAACAAAAATCGATATTTCAAATAATAGTCGCTTATGATCAATCACAAAAAGGGTTCAATAAATATTTATAGATAATTTACCTGAAATATTCATTTAAAATACATTTTCGTTCCTTAATGTTTAATTATATCCTTATTTTCGTATATATTGAACGGGAACCATATAATTTGTTTTCTTAATTTTTTTATAGTTTTGGGTTGAGGAATGGTAATATGAATATGGTTGCTATGCCCCTTAATGAATAAAAATGAATTCTAAATTTTAATTGAATGAATTAAAAATAATATTTTATTGATTTTTATTGTAATGCAAGTAGGTATACAATATTTTCGGTTTTCCCATTTTCTGTAAAAATTAACAAATTTTTTGGTGTTCCCACAGCTGGCCATGTAAAAAGCATGGATTTTCCAAATTTAATCCTGCAACACGCAGAGATTGTCCTTGTGCTTTTTTGATGGTAATAGCGAAGGCAAGGCGAACTGGAAACTGTAGTCGCTTGAAGTTGAAAGACAAAGCGGTGAGAATCATTGGAATACGTGGAAATAGCTGATAATAATAATTTATTTTTTATGGGCGTGGCACTGCCTACTTTTTTAATTACGAAATCATATAGTCACGACAGCTCAATATGTGTGCAAAGTTTAAGAAAAATCGATCTAGTGCACGTAGCCAGAAATTATAATTTATTTTTTTATGGGCGTAATTTTCTAATCACGAAATTATTTAGTCATGACAGCTCGATATGTGTGCAAAGTTTCAGAAAAATCGGTCATGTACAAGTAGCTAAAAATGATAACTTATTTTAAATGGGCGTAGCCCCGACTACTTTTACAACCCATAAACACTCCCTGCAATGTGTAAAATAACTTGCCAAAGTTTAAGGCCGATCGGCTTTACAGTGTTTGAGTCTATAGCTTACACACACACACGCACAGACTTTCACTTTTATATATGTATATAGAAGTTATGTTCATATATTTGAAATTCTGTTATTATTTCTTAACTATAAATCTATTGCTGTTTGTATCAAAAAACCAAAACAGAATAATTGTTAACAATATATTTTATCTGTATCCAATTGTAAATATAAAAGAATTCTGTGATCAGCAACATTTTTGACAAAAAAAATTTAATTGAATAAAAAAATATGTGTCTCAAATCAGGAAGTTATTATATGTACTCATATAATTAAAAATCATTTTTTTTAAAGAGAATTTCTTTGTTTATATATAAAGTTTGACACTTGAAATAAATGAGGAAAGTGAGAGAATAATTTTTTTTATCTATGCACCTTCACAGCTGATGTTTACAATAAGTAAAGAAAAAAATTATCAGCTGGAGAGTCAAGATCTTAACAGATGAATTAATTAGCCTTGAATCGGTAACAAAAAATTGTTTAAATTTTGTAATTTTTTTTATACAAACACTGTCTTAAATTATTGACAAATAAAATTGGCATAACATTTATATTTTATATTAAAAATGTATAAAAAAAGAAACCGGAAATATTGTATTTGAAAAAGAATGTTTTTATGAATTAAACTGTAATTAATTTAAATTTAATTTAATAAGTGCATTCACAAAATATAGTGAGTAATAGGATTTTCAGATTATATATATGTATGCATGCATGCATATATTTTTTATCCGTTTCATATAAAAACAACCAGCCTCAATAATATAAATTCCACGAATTTAATAAAAAAAAAAAAAAAATTATCAAGTTTTTTTTTCCTTACAGCTGGTCGGTGATATTCAAATTATTGTTACCATTTAAAATGGTGTTTATAATTTATTTAATAAATATTATTATAAATAAAATAAAATAAATCAAAGGGGTAGCACCAAAATTGCAGTGTCAAGGAATAAATATTGGAAAAAAAAACTATATGTAAAATATTAGTTTTGAAAGACAATAATTTGCACGTAAGGCCATTTAAGTGGGAGCGGCTTTAGTTACATAAGAAAGGCACATTCTGATCTGATCATTACATTTACGTATACTAAGAGATGTATGTATGTATTTACATGTGTAAGTAAAAATTTTGAAAGTTTTTGTACTTATTCGTGTTAACGAGGGAAAGCTTTAAAGTTCTTAAATAATTTTATAAAATTTAAATTACTATGAACTTCCTCTTATCAAATTCTTTTAATAAATATTAATTTCTAGCTGTCTAAGAAAATTTAATGCGGTCCAATTTATAAAACTTAAATCTTAAAACAGTTTTATAAGATGTTTATTAATTAAATTTGCATAGACAATTAGTTTTATAAATAGTTAATACTATTCAAGCAGTAAATATTGTTATTAAAGTTCTTTACTTATTGCCTACGTATTAAAACAGCTTTTAAACAAGAACGGTTAAATTAATAAAAAGTGTAAAACACCACAGATACTTAAATGGCCAATTGTCATGTTCAGGGCTAAAAAGGCGTTCAATTTGTTCTTTAAAAATTGTTCAACTAGTACGATAGAAATAGAGTATTGTGTATAACAATGTATTATTACTATTGTATCATACATTTTTTTCCTGACACTTGATTGCCAAATATTTGTTTGGCGCACTACATTTAGATTTTATATATTTCATAACAATGAAATCAAACAACTATTTATCAATTATTTAATATATTGACATAAACACCAAAAAAATGGCTTTTGAGGGCAATTTTTTACCTAAACAACAACTGAACCAAAAAATTCAACAACAAAAGATCACTGACTTAAAAAATTGAAATGTAGTAGACAAAAAAAAAATCAACTAAAAATTTACTACACCTCCAACAAGGTTAAATATTTAGGGTATGTGAACTTTTTACTTTTAAAAATTCAATTCGATTCAATTTGAAATATCTGTTGTTTTTTGTACTAAAAAGGAAAGGAAATACCCTATTGGTTATTATTGTTACTACATCTTACAAGTGCATGCATGTTTGAGAACAATCCCTAATTAATTTTAATTTTCTCATTTGTTAAGTTTTTATTTTATTTTATTTTATTTATTTTTTTCTTGAATGTGTCTTAAACTTAAATTGAATTTATTCAAATTGTTTTTTGTGTGGTCTTATTCGTTGTTTGAGTACTTGTATATCGATTATTAATCTAGACATCAGTTCAGTTGTTATATATGTTGGTGTGTTGTTTAATTTTTTTAATGGCCTTCGATTTGAAATGAAGTAAAATCATTTTTCTCCTAAAACCAAAATACATACATATTGCGATCATGTGGTCATATGTAAGTTCTTGCACTCAATAAGAACTCAATTTTTTACACGTGTGTAGTTTTTGTAATCATATAATATTTTGAACTAGTTGTTAATTTAAATATTTGTTGTTAATAAATTGTAAATTTTACAATGCTGATTCACTATTTTTTTAAGTGTTCAATAAATTTTCCCAATCACTTTGGTGTGGGTATAGCAAAATATTGCAAGTGTCTACAACAACATTAGCATACATTTGTCCAGAATCGATTTTTCGCCATCGCCCACATTATAAACAGTTAGAACGATTTTGATATAAAATTACATTTTTTTGTTTTTTGATGCCGAACGTAGAGTCGTCCCTTTTTTATTTTTTTTTAAAGTCAATAGTCAATTTTTTCAGTGGCTACACAGCACAGTGCAAGTTTATTTTTAAAATTCGTCAACAATTAAACTTCTAGCAAAAATTGTTGTGTTGAACATTAAAAAAAAAAAAAATTAAACAGCAAATTTTAAAATAAAAAAAAGAAATTTAGAAAAAGAGAGTATTGGGTAAAGAACTTTATGGCTACGATATAAATTAATTAACCTTATAATTTCTTCTTCGTTTAATTTTTTTCCATTTTACTTTAAAAATATATGGAACGTAATTCAAAATAAACGGCGCTACTTCAATTGTTATCTAAGTGTTGCCAAGTAGTCACTATTGAACGCTACTTGTTAATATATATACATATATTTTAATAAGTGATTTTTATGTTAAAACTCACCTTTAAAATGAGTATCTGTGCTATTTCTCAATATTCTTTATATACAAACGTATTTATGCAAAAAATTAGCATCAAATACTATTGAGTAAACGAAACACTATTTTTCGACTTGCCACTTTACGTACCGCAAGTGCTAACATTTTACTTGCTTCAAAATATTATTGTAAGCTATGTCGCAGGTAGTAAAATTGTGGTTAAGTTAGCAAAAGTGTTAGTGTATTGACTTTTTTCACTTGCGCTTGGGTTAATTTTAAAAGGCGACCTCTACATTTTGCAAACATGTTCATCAATAATTGCCAGACTTAGCTAACATCAAAAAACCCAGCAATTTTAAAATCATTTGCCACAGATAACAGTGTTGCCAGTTTAAAATTCTTTGATTAAGAAACACATGTTTGTGATGTTTAAATCAATAATTAGAGAAGTAGGTACATTAAATAATTCTTAAAAGTTCTCGTTAAAACCATTTTTTTTAAATATTTCGTAGAACCTTTAAGCTGGATGCACCCATAAAATTTTAGTTCAGAACAATTTTTTTTTTATATTGAGTTTGATGTTTTACTTTTGAGAGAGAGAGAGAGATTATTTTGTTCAGAAAGTTTTTTCTTGAATTGGTTTAATTTTAATTCTTGTTCAGAAGAAACTGAATCGGGATGCCACTTTTTTCAATATTTCCATGAAATTAAATTTGGTTGCCACATCACACAGTGTCAGTACATTTATTATACAAAAATTGTTTTTGCCGAAAATTAACAAAAATTAATTAATTAATGAACATATTGCTTAAAAATTAATAGAAGAATTAAAAAAACCAGGAAGAGAATGTTTGTATGACATGAGCAATAGTGCATACAAAAATTATTATATAAAACAGGGGTTTTCTCACTGCGACTAATTTTTTTTTATTTTCGATTTTTTTTTTTTTAATTTCTTTTGCAAACAAATTGACTTTATGCACTTTAATTAAAAATAATAATTTTAGTTTTCTTCTATCCGACATTTTCTTCACATATATTTTAATGAAATAATTTACGTTTGTATTTATTTACATAGTTTGCTAGCGGTGCTGCCACTTTGTACAACTGTTTGCATTTTTATATTATATGGCAGCTTTGTTTTTTCGGACAAATTTTCTTAAATGGGTGAATCGTTCTGCATAAAACTCTCAGTAAAAAATGTTATTCTCCAGAAAAAATTTTGTTCAGAACAAATGGGTGAATTCACCTTTATAAACACTCATAATTCACGACAATATTTTAAATAAACTATGTTTTATAAACAAGTTGCTTAAACATAAACTTCAATAAAAATATGTGGATAATTTAAAACACCTAAAAATAAAAATTGTATTCACAATTAAGATTATAACTACTGCCAGTTGATTTTTTTTTTTTGTTATTAAAGTGAATTTTTATTTATTTAATAAATATTACAACATTATTTTTTTTTAATATTTTTCAATATTAATAATTTAACAAATTTTTGTATTTTACACAATAAAAAATTATAAAGATGAATGCTCGATCGAACATTTACAATAAATCACTTCTTCACTTCACACAGTTTTATTCTTTTTATTTTTAAATTTATTTTGTTCCTAGTAAATTTATTTTTCTTTTTTCGTAAATTTTTCAAAAAAAATTTATTTTGTCCTAATTTTTTTATATTTCGAATAAGTTTTTATTTATTTTTATGAATACAAACCACAAAACCGTAAATCAGTTTTTTTAATTTAACTAAAAACTACACAAAATTCGTACTATTCAATTATCTTATTTAACTAAAACGGGTTGATTTTTCTGAGTGTGCTAATAATGAAAATGAAATTAATTACAAGGAAATCTTATCTTCTAAATCCAATAATGCTTCTAATCTAAACATTTGTATATGTAACAAGCGATAAATGCTAGAATAATTGAAATAACTCTCAGTAATTAGAAAAACTATGCAATTGATAGAGAAACAGGCTGAAATTGAAAAAAAAACAAATATCAACTAACGTGTTGATAGAAATTGTAAAAAATGAAATATTACGACTAATTTATAAAAAATGACGTTGTGGGTTCTACGTAAAGTATCACCAAAGTAGCTACTCGTATATACGTAGCTCATACAAATAACTGAATATTTATGTAAAACAGTTTTTACATACATACATACACACATACATACATATCTACATAAACATATAAATCGACGAAAGATAAAAGTGATTCATTTGATATACTTCTCTAATGAAAGTAATGATTTACTTTATGTAGAATATTATTAAAGGCACTTTGACACTATCGCACTGAGCATTAGGGAGTACCATTTTGCAAGCAAAAAAGGTTCGCAGTAAACCTTTGAAACTAAAGTATTTTTACAAGGCAATTTTGAAAAAAGAAATTCTAGCGAATATAGTGGTAGCCTTTTTTAGTTTTGTTATTTCTTCGATACTATCAGTCGGATCTTGAAGTATGAAATATCGAAGTTTTTGTGTTAAGGAGACCAATATTTTCTAAAGGGTGTTTTTTTAAACTCGATAGAACTTGAAATTGTAAAAAATAACACAAAAAATTAAATTGTAATCAAAATTTTTTTTTTATTCGAAAGATCAATACGTGACATTAACATTTGAAAATGATTTCGGGCATATGGGCACCGCGGCTGTTCTTGACGAAGCGCATTCTGGACGTCCAATTTTATCGCAAAATTGTGTTTAGCGATGAGGCGCATTTTTGGCTTAACGGGTTTGTTAATAAGCAAAATTGCCGCATATGGAGCGAGACCAATTCACAAGAGACCCTACAGACTCCATTACATCCAGAAAAATGCACCGTTTGGTGCGGTTTTCACGCTGGTGGCATCATCGGACCTTATTTCTTCAAAAATGAGGCCGGAGCTCGCGTTACGGTCAATGGAGATCGTTACCGCACCATGATCAATGATTTTTTGTTAAAAAATATGGATGACATTGATCCGGAGGAGATGTGGTTTCAACAGGATGGCACTACGTGCCATACGGCGAACGCAACCATCGACTTATTAAAATCAAAATTTGGCGATAAGTTGATTTCGAGAAATGGACCTGTCAATTGGCCTCCAAGGTCGTGCGATTTGACACCTCTCGATTATTTCCTGTGGGGCTACGTGAAGTCACTGGTTTATGCTGATAAACCAGCAACAATTGACGCCTTGGAGGCCAGCATTGTTCGTGTTATTCGTGACATACGGCCAGCAGTGCTCGAAAAAGTGGCCCAAAATTGGACGTCCAGAATGCGCTTCGTCAAGAACAGCCGCGGTGCCCATATGCCCGAAATCATTTTCAAATGTTAATGTCACGTATTGATCTTTCGAATAAAAAAAAAATTTTGATTACAATTTAATTTTTTGTGTTATTTTTTACAATTTCAAGTTCTATCGGGCTTAAAAAAACACCCTTTAGTATTCACCCACTAGATTTTAGCTCCTATCAAAAAGCTCACAAAAGGTTATTATTTTGCTAAAATAGTACTACAAATATTGCTGTCGATCCTATAAGGATCAGAAGGCCTTAATAAACTAGCTGATTATATCCTGTTCTGTACTATCGCTTATACTTTACTCCCTCTCTTATCCATTCCTAATATTTTTGCTTCGATTTGACTTTTACAGGTATTAGCTGGAAGTTTCCTTTTTCTGTCGACGATATTTTGATTTCACTTTTCATTTAGTTAAGCATTGGATATCCTCGGTCAGAATATTCGCACGATTCTGCAAAGAAACTAGTATACAATCACCGAGAGGAAAACTACGGCATTCGAACTCAATCTAAATTTTTATTAGAATCTTTTAAAAAAAACACAGTTAACTCGAGTGTTTTAGTAAAATATCGACTACATTCGAATGTCAGAATTTGCTTTTTGGCTGCTTTTTACGTCCAACAATAGTAAAGAACAGTGGATTTTATATTGGTGTTAAAAATTGATAACTATGTGATAGAGAAGAAAAATTCCAAATAAGTTTTAAGCGCCCGACCTGCCTTTTTTGGAAACAAAATATGCTTCCAAAATATCTAAAATGGCTGACATACTTTATTGGACTATTTAGAAAAAAACAAATCGTTGTGGCCTTGCCAATATAATTTATAATCGAAGGTGTAATGCGAAATATTTTTTTGTTACTACTGAGCTACTGAACACTATGACAGACCATAACTGAAATAAAAAAGAATATATTAAAGTGTAAAAGCAATACGAAAATTTAACAGTTTTGTGACAAAAAAGAAAGACTTTTGATTTTATCAGGGTGGATTCTGTATTAATATTATACATATTTATCAGAGTTTAACGAAAATCTATTTTTTTTTTTGCAAAATAGTGTAAAATGAAATTATTTAATCAAATCGTTTTATTTTATCATCTTTAGATGATAATTTGATATGCATTTTATTTATAATAGAAAATTGTCAGAAAATCTATATAAAACATACATATGTTGGTGCACTTAATATCTTTTTTTTAAATATAAAACGATAGTAACACTCTTATTATTAAAAAAAATTAAAGTCAAACTTTAACTGCAATAAGCTGTCGATGAAATTCACCACACTATTCAATTTGAGGTGAAGAAAAATAAAATCAGCTTTAAAATGGCAAAGAAAACTGAGCGAAAAGAGTAACAATGAACCATACAAAAGTTGACACTATTTGAAGAGACCAATATCAGTATACGGAAATTCAAAATAGTTTCGAGCTCCTTAAACAAAATAAACTATATTAAAGCACTTGGATAAAATGATGTGGATTAATATGAACAAAAATCACAAAAGAAAGAAAAAAAAAATAAAAAATAAAGAGAAAAAGAGTTAATGACAATCGTTAAAAAGACACATGTGCAAGCAACAACAAGTATAGTTTTTAATTGTCAATTGTAGGTGAATAGTGTTTTATTTAGTTTATTAATAAAGTAGTAAAGCTTTGAAAACAAAACCCTTTGGTAGTTAGTCGTTGGCGATAACTCGCTTGAGACGGTTGTATAAGCGCTTGTGAATAAAAGCAGTATTTTATAAAACAAATATTTGAATTGAGTTGAAAAAAATTAACAACACATTTACTGTCAAAACATTTGTGGCGCACGCGGTTTCGTTCGATCGTTTAAATAACATAAAAAAAAAATCAATTAAAGCAAAAGTGTTTCAAGCAAATTCAAATGCCATTAAATAATAAATAAAGTTTGTACATATTTCTCCCTCATTCGTGTCGATACATATGAATGTATGTATATTGAAATAATTAATTAGCATACAAATTTAAAATACATAATGTGTTGAAAAAATAAAAAAAAATCTTGAGTAAAAGAAATTTAGCTAAAAAATAATAATTAACGAAAATATGTGTTTTAAGTTGAAACAAAAAGAAAATATTTTTCAAGAAAAAGTTTGCGGCTTAAGTCTTTTGTTTTCAAATAAAATTTCTGAGTATATTCATTACAAAATATAAAGTGCTGTTATGTGTTCTTAGAGTAATTGTGTTAGAAAAATGGCTTTAACGAACTTTTCAATACCTTTTGGGTCTTTAACCCAGTCATCAGCACCATGGAGTGCTACGGTTTCACCTTTACATCCCATACACCAACAATTAGCAGCGAATACTAACAATTTACTATATTCACCGGCTGATCATCAACAACAGCTAGATGATAGTGGCCCACCACCACCAGGCTCTGATTTTTATAAAAATAATCCTTATGCTCCCCCACAGCAGCAGCCTCATCAAACATCATATCAATACAATAGTAATAATAATCATAACAATGGCAGACGTAAAAATACTTATCTGCCACCAATACCACCACCAGGAGCCAGAAATACACAACAATTTCTAAATCAGCAACAACAACAACAGCAGCAACAATTCCAACATCATCAGCTACAACATCAACAGCAATTTAGTCATATAAATACTCATCATCAACAGCAACATCTAGCACAAACAATTAATAGTAATAATAACAACAACGTTTACAAAACTGCAATATCATCGTCCGCAGCAACGGCTACATCGATTGGTACAGCGAATATAAATACTCACACTTATGGTGAGGGTACTTACACTAGATTTCCACAAGCTCCACAAATTCATAATAGCAACAATAACAATATTATTAAAGATCACCATCAACAACAGTTCTTTAATAGTTTTCCACCAACTGCACAACAACCAGTTAAACACATTAACACAGCTGCAACAGCATCATCTTCTGGCACAAATCCTTCAACATTACAAACTTTTCCTAAATATGGTCCTCCTAATCAAATAGAGACACCATCACCGACATATGGTGCTGCCGCAGCATCCGGTAATAAGGCTGATAATTCAGATTTACCTTTACCCACCGCTTCTAGTTCAAATGATGAATATCCCGAAAGACCGCCAGGTTTTACGCGAGTCCAAGCCGGCCAGGGTTCGAAAACACGAGTACATGCTGTGCTTGACTATGATTTAGAGGATGGGGAACAAGAGGATTATGATGATGCTGAAGATCATGCACAGGCTGTTAATAAAGGTGAGCAAAACCAAACACTAAAAACCCCCAAAAAATATCTCTCGTCTTTAAAGATAAACAAATTAAAACTGAATCTTTAATGATCGCAAATTTATTGGGAAATTTTGTTGTATATTTTATTATTCATAATACCATCAGTTTATTTTTATTATCCACAATTAACATATAAATTTAAAGAATTTCAACCTCCATCAACAAATAATTAAGAAATCTAGAATCTTAGTTTGAAATTTGGTATAATTTTAAATTGGTTACGTACCTATACAGAGATAATTTAATTATATTATTCACAACTATATTAAAAGAACAAATCATATCTAAAGAATTTTCAAATATTTACGCCAAATTCTCCATCTACGTAAGAGGGAATACGAATAACAGCCAATAATTATTTTTTTTTTAAACGAGTGACTAATTCAGATGACTGAGAGTAAAAGTGTTTGATTGAAATGTGTAAAACTTTTTATTTAATGACCTGTGCTCGCTTAAATCATTTGACACTTTGTGGAAATTACCTAAACAAAGCGGGATGAGTAAAAAGATAAGCAGACAATCAATAAATCAATAAACTTATGTGTAATCACCAACATTTCGTATTTGTGCAGACAAGTACTTTTAACCAATTGAACATAAATTATTCTCAGCATCTTTTGTGTTGACAAGTGTCAATGGGAAATTTTTTTTAAAAAGTATTTGATTTATTCATATTTGTAATGCATTTTGCCTTATTTTGGATTAATGCATTAAAACAACATTTTTAAATAGCAACAACAAATAAACATTATTTTTTAAATTATTTTTCATTCAATAAAAATTTACTAATTCTTACCAAAACTTTGATTAGTTTTTGTAATAGAAGCGATTGTTGAAAAAGTAATGATTTGCAGAGGCTCTGGTCTGTTGCACTGCAATGGGCTTTGGACTTCACAGTTTAAATGTTATTATATATTTTATATATATATATTTTATATATATATATTTTTTTTATTGCAATATTAATAAAAATATTTTAAATTATAGCTTTGTTCGATAATAAAACAACTTTTAATTGCAATTTGAAATTCGAAATAAAAGTTCCTACATCACTCACCTATAAGCATCGATTCTGAAAAGTTTTTTATCTCCTTTTCATATATTTCATCGATTTAAAGTTCAGATTTATAATACAAGAACCAATTTTAGCTTTAAACAGTTTCTTAAATAGTAGATTTCAGCTACCAGAGAAGTTTAGCTTCACAAAATTACTTTGTCGTCCATGTCGTTTCATGTAAATCTGTAGAATTTAAGTATCAGTTTCCAATTGCAACTTTAAATTAACAAATATTGGAAAAAAGTTTTTTGAGCTATAACTTCCTGTAAAGTTCAATTTGTTTAAAATAGTTAAAAATTTACCTGAAGGTAGTTTTGAATTAAGGAATTGTAATGGCGTTAATATCTTATTTATAGCTTATGTCAACTTAACCAGTTATTCCTTTTAACCACAGATATAATGAATATGGCAAGTCGTTATTAATGGTATGTGGCGGCAATATTGTTCTTGCTGTTTCTATCAAATCACTTGCTTGCAGTAGAAACTTTGGTAGAAAAATCAGTGCAAAAAAGTGCAAATTTTTACGATAACTGTGTCAATTTAAGTGGATAAATTTGAAAATGTTAGGTCGATAACAAAATCCATACGTCCAAGAAACAATGTCCAATTTATCGCTGAGCAGCATATTTCAGACATGGAGTCTTTAACGTTTGTTTATTGAGGAAGCTTTGGAGCATTTGGAGCAGTATCCAAATACTGTAAGAAAAGCAATTTTAAGCTAAGAACGCATTAACAAGCGATTTTGCTTATACTAGGAAAACGCTAAACTTCACGAGGTTAACAAGGTGGCAATGTATCACCAAAGGTTACTGTGATTAGCATCATCGGCCCATTTTTATTCAATAATAAAGATGGCGAGCTTATCAATGGTGAGTTCTGCAGATTTAAGATATCGTTCTTCACAAAAGACATTCAGAATAAACGAATTTATTATATGGTTAACTCTCGTTTAGGTATTAAATGGGAAGTAAACTAAAACTAACGAGATAGAGAAATATTTCACCATCGATTTTAGATGGGTATCTAGTTACTACACTCTGATAGGTAAACTTATTTATAGAAGATCATTAAAAACCATTGCTTTCTTGCAAGACATTGGTGAAGCGAGAGTTTGCACATATTTTATGTTACCCGGGGACTTACAAGATCACAAAATATACTTCGTCATCACATAGTGAACTTCATACAAAGGCATAAGTGGAACTTTTAAGGTTGAGACGGTTTAACATATTTTCTAACACTGCCCGGCCTTATTAGATATAAAAGTCTCTTATCGAGGGTAAGTTTTATGATCAATTTAGCGGTTATATGATACACAGATGACATTTAGGAGGACAAATCTGTTTTCTCATTCAAACGGTTGGTTTTAAAAAAGGTTTCTTAAGGTAGATGAGAAGCAAGTTACATACGACATCCCATGCCTTTAAAATTATGACGATGTCTACTATGAACTCAAGTGTAATAGTGTATATAACCATCAGCCTGTCTAGCCTAACCTATATCAAAAATCTATTTATATTAGAGAGATATCTTGACTCTCATAACTTATGTGAATAATAAAATTCAACTGAATATTTCCAACATAGCCATTAAGAGTTTGATCAACGATAATAAAAATACAAAAAGACGCCAAGAAAAATTTTATAGCCAATGTAAAGAAGGTTCAAGTATAAAGAAGCATAAAAGTTATCGACTTTGAAGAGACCGGTGCGATATGTTTTGCAGAAATAACGAATTTTTTCACTTTATGGAATACTTTATAATTGTTATAAAATTTTTTCCAAACTGCAATGATTTCTTTCAATACTTTTATAAACATTATTAAAATAAATAAATAAATAATGAAATCATTTATTAAAATTTGTATGCACACTCTCATCATTAAGCGCCGCCGTTGTGTATGACAGTTCACTGAATTTTATGATCAATTTTTCATTGTTACTTATTAAAAGTGTAATGCTATTGCATGTTTAATTATTTTAAAGTCCGGCCTTTAATTTTTTTGGCATTATATTTAAAAACAAAAATAAAAAAACCCCTATAACGAAAGCTAATTTTTAAGTTTGTCAGAGTTTTTTATTTTCAAATAACACTTGTGTTATAAACTTTGTATAAATTAAAAAAATGATTATAAATAATGGGGGTTAGTATTTATAGCCAAATTAAAGAATAAATGAAACACACAAATTTAAGACAACATATCGATGGTCACAAGTAAAAAGGCCCTAGATCGTATTTTTTGCGAAATTGAGTTTTTCAGTGATTTTACTACATTTCACACAAAAATTTAATGCAATAGCTTTAAAAATAAGAATCTTATAGGCAATTTTACAAAAGAAGTTTTCCTGTACAATAATTTGAGTTAGGGCCATTCTACTTTTGACCAACGATATATTAAATTCCTTAACATGACCAAACTAAATAATAAAAAACACACTTTTATAATTAACCTTTAAATATTCCAATTTGGCCAATTTTACACACACTAACTAACACTTTCAAAAATATGATCAAATGTTAATATTTATATAACACAAGAAAAAAATAAAATACAAAATTTTGATCTACTGTTAATGCTGCCGTTTCTAGATACAAATATTTCTTTTGTGACCTTGTGATTATCTCAAAGGTCTTCTTCGACATTTTTATATATTTTTTTAATGGATACTAAAATGTAATGTCGATAAATGCATAGTTTTTAATTAAAACAAAATATTTACAGATAAACGCATTAAAAAGCAACAATTTTCCATTTAACTGCTTTTAAACACAGACAGATGATTAAGTTTGTTTAAAAGTATTAAATTAAAAACAAATATATAAAAACTGTAAACTCTTCGACAAGTGACAGGAAAAAACTATTTATAACAAAAGCATCACAAAAATTATTATCTATTTTTAAAATATTACAATAAAAAAAATAATAATAAAATATAAAAACTCATTAGTTTTTGATAGTTTAATTTAACATTCGATCGCTATTGGAAATTCCGGTAATATATAAGCGCATTTAAAATATTGTCTTATCTAGCTAAGACACGTTTTATAAAAAAAATTCAAAATGTTTCATATAATCAAACAAAAGAAAACATAAAAATCTGTGCATATTTGGGTCACCCACACACTGAAATGTGTATTAAATCTGTTACTTTAACTTATGGAATGTGTTCGTTTGAAATTCGGTTGCATTGTAGAAAGATTCAATTATAGAAAACAAAAATAATAAATAATAAAAAATGCTATAAAATAATATGGGATTTTTTTATTTTAAATAAAATTTCAATCACGTAATTCTATAATTCTCAGTAAATTCTTTTATTTTTTGTTTTCTATACATTTTCGTATTAAGCCGGCAGTAAAAAAACTGTAGGGATATAGTTTTTGAAAATCGTTCAAGGGTCCATTTAGTATATATATTTTTTAAATTCCTTTCACGTTATACTCGTTCGTTTAGGATGCTAAAAAATAATAAATAATGCAAGAAAAAAAATAACTTTATTTATTAAAAAACAAAATTCACGATGTATTTAAATGAAATAAGTTTATTCAAATTTAGCTTAGTCGGCTTCAAACACAGTTATAAATGTTATAAAATATTGAGAAGCTCAAAGCTCATTTTCTTAAAGAATTAGTTTTAATGAATTTAGTATGAAAATGCATTTTTAAATATGCATTATTTAACAAATTATGAATTTTTAATATGAATTATTTAACAAAGTCTACTAATATGCCGTTCTCTGACGTGCTTACTCTCTTTCCCCTTCATTACAGCTGGCAACTCTATGGCAACGGAGTAGAATTTTATAAGTTGTGCGAATTATTATTTCAATTTCAACTTAAATCTGAATAAATTACAAAAAAAACTTAATTAACTCATAAAACAATAAGAAAAAACTTATGTTCTTTTTAAAAATTAAGTTTTAGACTATACATATATGCTAAAATAAAAATATATAAAAACTAAAAGAACAAGAAGTAGATTTTCAACATAACCTAATAAATTTTTACCTGTCTTAAAATGACTCAAATGTGTGATCATTGTAATAAAAGTTATAACAAAAATGAAGGGCGTATAAAATGTGATTTTTGTGAATGTAATTTTCACATTGATTGTGCTATGCAACTAACACCACTCTTAACAAAAAATGTTCTCGACGTTATTAAGAAAACTGGAGGTGTCCTGACCTACAAGTGCAATACTTGTATTACGGCAAAGCGATGTAAATCTGATGTGTTGAACAATAAACTTGATAACCTAGAGGAGTATATGCGTGAAATTACAGCACAACTAGTGGGAATTGAAAAAGATATGGCTCAAAGCATAAATCACAATAGTAATTTTGAAAATGTTGTTAATAGCAAGATGAAGAAATTAGAAGCAGAAAATAATAATCTTAGAAAGCAAATAAATCGAGCGGATATCATAGTTACCGGTTTACTCCAAACAATATCTAATGAAAAGTTATATTCAATAATTGTGGACTAAGCTAGATCTCTTAGCCTAGAAATAACATTGTCTGATTTGCGTCCAAATTTCAAACGAACAGCTTTTTCAATAAAATTGATGTCTATAATACGAGATTAAGTAAAAAAATATATTATAATGAAGATGATATTAATAAAGCTTTTGAGTAGTGCAAATATATTACAAATATATTATTAAACTACAATAATTTATTTATTTTATTAATTTGCTAAATACCTGTGTCAGTTAAGTGAGGCACTTTCATAAATTTATTGTGTTTTTAAATTTTTTTGTTTTAAATATTTGCATTTGAGTAGTTATATCTCATCTGCTATTGACTTTTTGCAAGCTGTGCTTTTAGTTTTATTTAAAATTATTATTAATATTATTGGTGAATAAATTTATTTTGCATAAGTTTTTGGCAACTGCAGGTTTAAACAAAATTTTATTTTTCTTTCTTTTTTGATACATTTGTGATCGCCCATAAATGATAAAAATTCATTTTTTGAAATTAAAACCGGCTTTAGTTTTAAATAAAAATATTAATATAAACGTTTTTTTTTCTTAAAATAATTTTGCTTAAGCTTTTAATATGTTTTTAAGTACTTTTAATTCATTTTGTTTTTTTAAATCATTTTTAATATTTGATATATTTTTGGTTGAATTTTATTTAGCTTATTTTTATCATTTTATAAACATCTGTTTACAGATAACCGTTAGCAATGTTGCATTTTCGTCACTAATAACTTTTAGTTAAAAAAAAAATTTGCATTAATTTTTTTTTTCTATTCAAATAATTGTTGTTTCTGAAATTCACTTTGAAGTCTATGCGCTTAGTGATTTTTAATGTTACAAAAGCAGTCAGACGAGCATTAACTGGAGTTTGTTCATTTTTTATATTTCAAATAAAGATGTGATTTTTGTGCAACTTGAAAATATGTTTTTAAATCTGGTTAAAATTGTCGGATGTAAAACGCAATATAGAATTGAACCTATAAATAACATAGTTTTGAATATAAACGATTTTGTACCAGCAACACCTAATTTTTTTTTAACGAAACTGTCGAGTTGTCTGATTTTGATATACTTCGACATTATGTACTTTACTTTTTTGCCAGTAAGATAAGTTGTATTGAATGGTTTTACAAGTTAAAAACGGTATGCGTTGTGCTAAAGACAGACACAAATTTAAAGCAATTAATGAATTGAGCACAACACTTGAACACTACTTCTATAGATATGACAAAATATGTTTTTGCATGTTAATCTGGCTGTAAATATTGGATCTACTCTATTAAAAAGTTGTACCTTACTATTTAGCTGCTTCCGCAAGTTATTGCACCTGCCGAACGGTTCATCTGCAAAAAAGAGAAATAATAATATTGTTCATTGTACACCTTTACCACATAAAGTAAGGGTCTGCGTTATATTTTCTTTTCGATTCGTGATCCATCCAACCATCCATCAAATTAAATGTCTAAACAAACAATTTAAAGATTTTATAACGTACATACATCTTATATGGTGACAAAATATGTATTTGAAATTAACTGCTACTTGTAGTTATAAAAATAAAAATATGAATAAAAATCGTGATTAATTAAAACTCACGCATACAAATAAAAGTTATCATTATAATGAATTGTGTCGTAAAATAAATATGGAAATAGAATAATGAAACCGAGAAAAATAAAAATAATAAAATATGTAGAATAATAATTTTTTAAATTAGATAGATCTATGATACAAGTACTTTAATCTAAATTGTTTTAAATTGTTTACTGCACCAACGATTGAATTAATTTTATAATCTCGTGCTTAAAAATGCAAATTTAAAAAATTGTTTGCGATTTTTATTAAGGAATTATAAATTAATTTAAGATAAAAAAGTTTTTGTAACAAGTAAAAATTATTTACATTTGCATGTACTTTTAAGGTGTGTAGAATTTTTTATAGCCGTTATATTAAAATCTTTGTAGAAAATTTACGATTAAAGTATAATAATAAGACTATTTACAAAAATTTATGTCTCATCCTTTTGTCAAAATTTTAAAGGATTTTGAATTATTTTTTTTTTTTCAAACAAATTGAAAAAATAATATTTGATTCCTCTTCTACTTATGAGATCCATAAAATGATATCCATATTCTTTTATCTTATAAGATGGGCATAAGATCAAATAATAAAAACAACTGAGTAAGCAATTTTACTACATTTGATTTGTAGATTAGTTTTCATACTGATTTTTTCACGTCCTAGGAAATGCTGTTACATGATGTTATCAATGAATATTCTGAGCAGAAAGTTCTCATCACTAAGAATTAATGAACGGTACTCTTGATAAAAAAAAATATCAATTAACTAACATGATTTTATGGAAAAAGAACTATTTCCTTTGCTTTGTTTAGAGTTGTAAAAACCGGATTCCGAATAATTTAAAAAACCAGTCTATTTATATTTTTAATGTTTTTTTTTTAACCGGTTGTTTTTAATTTGTTGATTTCGAGTTATTCGAGAAATCGGGTTTCATGTCTCGAAGTATTTGACAATATTAAACAGTTCGGTTCACTTAAATACATATGCCCCTGTCCATAAAAAATTGTACAACAATTTGTTAAACTCTTTTTACTTTGGTCTCCAACACACAGGAGAATTTCGCAACTTTTTCTTCATAGTGTGAGTAGAGTGTATTTTGTTGTTATACCCTATATAAATATGTAAGTATATTTTTTCTAATATCTTGTGAATTGGAGAATCCATTAAGAATTGTCAGTCTGTCCGTGTAGTGGTTGAAATCGTCTTTCCGAAGCCCCCATATGTTGAACAGAACAATAGCCCCATAACTTTCAGAGATATCAGCAAATAAACTTGACTGTCTTTGTTTTTCTCATATTTAAACTAAAAAATTTAATTTGTTCAGCCTTAAGATAATGTATCGACACGTTTGTTATTATTTATAATTATGATATTCAAAAAACAATATTTTACAAATCAATCACTACTCAGAAAAGTTATAGTCAAAAATTATATGGAAAAATATATGTATCAAATTTCTTAACCCCCGAATTACACGATGAAGCCTCGGATATTATTGTTGAGAATAAATAAATCAGTTCGAAACTGTTTTTTTTTAAATTTACAAACTTAAATCAATTTTTTTTAGCTTTTTTAGCAACCGAGAAAGTTGATATGTGCATCAAATAAATAGGCTTAAATTGCTGAATATAATACACTAAAATAAGATTTAAAGGCCATGATGACTGTTACTACCAAATGGAGTAATATTGATTTATAGAATCTACGATGAGGTCTTTATAAATTTATACATGATGGTGAAGGGTATTATTAAATTCGGCATGTCCGAATATACAATCTTACTTGTTGACATTTAAGTATTTTAAAGTTTATTTTATAAAATGAAAACCGAAATTCGTTTTCTTAAAAATTTGGATTTTTCGAGTCATTCGAAAACCGGCTTTTCTTATTATGCGAATTATTAATAAATCCAGCTTTGTTATAATTATAATTCATATATGACAATGAGGGCAGAATTATAAAGTATTTTTTAGAAAATTGGTGTAAAATATGAAGAATTACATGGTTAATTTAAAATTAATTTTAAGTACATATAATTATATATAATCATGTAACCAATTAAGAATTCAAGATACATTTTATTTCCTTTGTATATTAACTAAATAATTATTTGAAAAGTTGTGTAAATAACTTTTTAATTGTATTTTCTTGTATAAAAATACCATTTTATATCGATAATGTATTTTATTGGTAGTTAAGCCTTTTAAAAATAATCTGATGAGCTCAAGTATTTACAAGTAATTGATACTACAATGATTTAACATTTTAAAATGTATGAAAATCAATGAGAAATTGAATAGTGATGTTGAATAAATAATTAAAATTGTTAACCTAAGCCCTCATATATTTATTTGCAAATATATTAATTCCTAGTTGAACCCGGTCCACATTGCTGGCACCAAAAATATTTTTGTATTGTATTAATTTTAAAATAAATTCTAAAATCTTCAGTAATGCAAATTAGTAATTAATTGTTGTTAGTTCAATTTATATACCTTTTTATTTGTTATTTTGCGGTACAGTGAAATAACTCCCAAATGAAATAAGTCCCAATGAAATAAGTCCCAACAAAAATGAAATAACGCCCAACTGAAAAAAATGAAATAACTTCCAAAGGCAAAAATTAAATAAGTCCCACTTTTTGGGTCTAATTGCAAAATGTAAAAATAAATCCCAATAAAAATGAATTAACTCCCAATGAAATAAGTCCCAACAAAAATGAATTAACTCCCAATTTTTTTTGGTTTTCTTTACAGAACGCTTTTTACTTCACAATTATATGTTAGCATATACATAATAGTAATAATAATTATAGGTATAAATTTATTTATGTATATTATACATAATTTAATAACAAAAAATATTATTATTTAATAAATATTAATTTCTTTGATAACAAAAATTATTTAAAAAAATTAAACATTCATTTACATAAAAACCGCCATCGTGTCGTTAACTTCTGCACGACAAACAGGGCAATTGAATGTTTCGAGTCCATTTGCAATATTTGCAGCTTGTAGTTTTAGGACGCAAGAATTGCACGTTTTTATGTGTTTGCAAGGAATCAGCAGAATATTGGGCTCAACCTCCAAGCAAACCACGCACAGAATTTGAGAGCTCGGTAGTGTTGGTGGCTCCGATACAGTATCATCCTCCTCATCTTCATCTTCAAGGTACGAGTGTTCCTCAAAGAAATCTTCATCTGGCTCCATTTTATAAACAATTTTATTTTTTGAGAAAACCAATCGATTTATGAATGCGGTTGCAGTTATGGATCCAGAACGTAGCTCTTCATTGGCTTTTTCAATCAGTTCCGCTTTTTCGATAAATTTCCTCCTTTTTTTAGTTTTTCCCAAAGCTCCACCGCTATTAGACAGCAATTCAAAATCTCGGGACTTGTTGAGTTCTCCTGAAATAAATCCCAATTCATATGGAAAATTTTTTTGGAATTTATATCATTTTCCCATTGGGACTTATTTCATTTGGGAGTTATTTCACTTTACATTATTTTGCTCTTGCAATTCAATTTCATTATAAATATAGAATATGTATATAAGTATTTATTTCCTCCAACAGAAAGAGTTAAACGGTTTTGTTATTGATAGTCATTGTTAGTTAGTTTAAACTATGTTGTGTGTAATTAGGCAAGTATTAAGCACGGATCTAGGGAGAGTGAAAAAAGGGATATCTACTAAAACAAAATTGTTTTTCAATAAGTTATAGTTTTGGAATACATAAAACAAACAATTTATATATATTTTTGTAAAAACTTGACGCACCAAACACTTGAGTCCGATCCGAGGATGTAAATGTACAAACATGACTTTGATTTGTATTGTTAATTTGATAAGTTTTGTGTCATCATTGTGTATTAAAAAAAAAACAAGATTTGAGGTTACCATTTCAATCTATTTAGTTCCGAATAAACATTAACTACATGATTTAAGGGTTAAGCCAGCAGCTATATTTCAAATATTGCAGATACATATTACACATTGTCTATATAAAAAAATTATTAATTATTATTTGAAAAATATACTATCATGTGCAAAAGATGTTGGATAAATGCATTTGCAAAAAAATTGAGTATATTTTTACTTTACACTTACAAAGTATACATAAATCGTACATACATATTTGCAATTATCCAAATTTGCAATCGCAAATACACAAGATTTTGAATTGGGCTAATATAAAAATAACACGAATAATATCTGCAGCTATTGTTGCTTTAGTGTAAAAGTTTATTAAAAGCAAAAACTTAATTGAAATTTGTATCAAAATTAATAATACACTAGCTTATCAATTTCCAAAGGTAAAAAAAAAATTGTAAGATTTAGCCCCTTCCAGAAATAATCTAGCTACGCTAATGGTATTTGTATATAAATATATGTAATTAATTAAGTTTAAGTTTAACTATGATACCTTTTATTTATTTGTAGCGATTGCAATTAAAAAAAAACAATCATTTTAAATTTATGTTCTAAGTATTATGCAAATGTAAACAGAATATTAAACAACACAATAAAATTAAACAAAAATAAAAAGTATAAAGGCAGGCTCAAAAATTTAAAATTAAATAAATATTAAATAAATACTAGGCATTTATTATAGACTTAAGTTCAAGGTATCAATGATTTGGTAAAATTTAAACTGCAACGACATCTTTATTCACATAATTGTACTAAAAAATATAACAACTCTTAGACATACATCCACTCCTTATGTTTAAATAACAATTAACAATTAATGTGATTTTTATACCCTTTACCTGTGGTGCACAAGGGTATATATAGCTTTGTCATTCCGTTTGTAATTTCTACAGTTTTCATTTCCGACCCCATAAAGTACATATTTTCTGAAAGCTTATGAATAGAGGAGTCGATTAAGCCCTGACCGTCTGTCCGTGTGTTGGTTCCTCAGATCTCTATATGGTATCAATCTCTTGGAAATATCCAGGAATCGCTATCGCTATTGAAATTCAGCACAATCACCCCATAACTTTCTGAGATATGAGCAAAAAACCACGACCACCTCGTTTTTTCACAAATACAACAACAACATACATACATACTGGTTAAAGTAAACGGTGCATCGAATTCCAGCTGAGCCAAAAAAATTTCATTTTATTTTATTTAATATATTAATTATATTTTACTATTTTTTTTTATATTTGTTTTTAATTTTTTTTAAAAAAATTTTTAAAAAACTTTTTAAAATTTATTTTTTTATTTTTTAATTTTTTTTTGTAATATTTTTTATTATTTTTTTTTTTTATTTTTAATATATTTTTTTTTGTATGTTTTTTACATGTTTGTACGTATTTTATATGAGATGAATGGTGATACAAACAATTGTTATTGACTACACGTTGCGAAGGATATATAAGATTCGGCACGGCCGAATGTAGCCCTGTTACTTGTTCTTTTTTTATTTAATTTGCTTTAAATTTTTATATTCAAAATAGACTTTTTCACATATATTCTAACAACGCACAGTGGGAGATTTATAAAAACATTTATAAAAACATTTAAATTAATTTTTATTAAAATTTTAAATTTGTTTATAAAGTTTTGAACCTCGCATATTTAAAATGTTATCTCAATGCTAAGTTCATAATTGATTTGAATTATCGTATTTTGCATCAATTCTACATTTGTATTCTATTATATTCTCCACATATTTTTTACTATCATTGCTTATGATGTTTGGCAACCATTTTTTTTTCAATCAGTTCAATGCTCTTTATCAGATTGTGCAGCAAACAAATGTTTTAGTCTTGACTAACATAATTTTTATATTTTTAAATATTTCTCAACTGGAAGAACAATTTACAACGCGTAACAATGTTTTGTGGACACAAAATATTCGATATGATCAGTAATCGGCAGCCCAAGTTTAATTAAACAGCATACTCATTTTTGCATTTTCTGAACCTTTATACTTTTTAAAGGAAGAATACAATACATATTATATTTACAAAAATATATATGTAATATTTTTCTTATAAATATTATATGAAAAGGAATAATCCGTAGATTGAAAAGTATTTTTTTTAATTCGTGAAACGAAAAAAATTTATCATTTTATAATAATGAAATTTTGGGGAGTGGTAAATTCATATTTAATCAAATATTTTTAAGATAGACAGGATAATTTATTTTAAGGACATTTTTTTAGGCGATGTAAAAAAGTTTTTTTTTTATTCTTTCATACAATCCAATCTAATACTGCAAGACTTATATGCAGTTTTACTAAGTTTGATATCAAAGTTTTATGCCCATTGAAAATTTTTATTTATCCTAAAAATTTTGTATTTTATGTACTACTTTGCATTTTTATCGACAAACTCTTATGATTAATAAAATTTAATAAACTGAACCAGAATTGAAACCAGCTTTTTTCGTCTTATTTCTCTTCTCCTAAAATAATTTTTTTGATTTATCACTAGACCCAATGACAGTAAAAAATGTAGAATTTAATTTTTACATTTCATATAAGTCGAAATTTAGCACTTAAACTCAAACACACGTTTTCTCTTTTAGTGTAAATCTAATTATTCGCTCAGAAATTGAAATTTGCATGTTTTTAATCTCCCACTGTGCAACATATTTTTTCTCATTTATGCATGACTATGTGAGAAAAAACAAATTAATAATAAAACTATACTCACTTTGTAGATGTATAGTAAGTAGTTGTATGTATCATACTGTGTTTATATGTTGATCTCGTACTAAAAGATTTAATATTTCAAATGGAAAATGAAAGGTCTCGATTACCTTGAATATGTATCTGCAGATACTCGTACAAAAAAAAAAATAAAAAATATCCATAGAGACAACAGTAAATATTGCTTGTTACAACTAAATATACAAACAGATTTAAACATTTTAAATAAATAAAAACAAATAAAAAAAAAACAATAGACATGCACACATGCCAGATTAAAAGCAAAACAAATCAGTATCAATAACAGTTAAAACTAATTTTAAATTTTATAACATTAGCAGCAATAACAACTACAGCAATTGTTACCATGTTTTTAAAGCATTCGTATAATACAATGACGATGTATTTTAATTGCTAGACAATGGCATCAGTTGTTAAAAAAAAGAAAAATGTTTTTATTTTTTCTCAAATATTGGCCAAATGCTGTTTTAACTTTAATGCAACGTTTAAAGAGTCTCTTACACTCTCGTAGTTAAGCATGGCTTATGAAAAAGCAAGATCATTATTAGAAGATTTTTTTTTTTTAAACACAACATTAAACACTCGAAAAATATTCACTAAAATCTAATCCAGCTTTGCATGTGATTTTTTTCTTCACTCCAAATTGTTCGGAAAAATTTGAAAGTCGAAAGATATTCTATGTCGATTGACAAAATTAACGGTAGATGTGTTAGATGTTTTAAAAAACTGAAGTAAACATACACACGGGCAGACGGACATTAAATCAATCAACGTCCATAGTCATAAGCTTTCAGCAAAAATATATACTCTTTTTTAGATATTCTCACGGAATGAAAAACGTATGTATATCCCGACACTCTCTGTGAAAAGTATAAAACACGACAATAAATGCTATCAATTACGCGACGCACATAGCTGCCAGATAAAATAGGGGCAAAATCGTCCAATTTGGGTAAAAAAATCGGCAAAATCGTCAAATAGTTTACTCAAATCGTCATAAAAACGTCAAAATAAAAAAACGAATTTTTCAAAACAATAAATCCAGAGAGATCAATGGTTTTATTAGACCCTTTTAAGTTAAGAACATGACAATAAATATAATACAATTTATAATTAATTTCGAAAAATAAATATAAATATGTATATAAATACAAAAAATAATAAATAATGAATTGGCTGCATCTAATTCAGACTAATTGACAAATAATTATAATCATTTCTTTCTAAAGTTTCTACCGATTAAGGTAGCTTTAGAAAAGCGTAAGACGAGCATAACGCCAAAATAAACTACATCGCTTCGCTTTTTAGCCCATAAACTTATTTCTGAATCTGCAAACCAGTCTTCCTTAATTTTCCTCTTCTTGTTCGTTACCTGTGAAAAACACCATTAAAATTTCATTTTAGCTACTACAAAGTTTTGTATAAAAAATGGATGAAATTTCTACTTGCAGAGGAAGAGCTGCAAGAATTTTCATCATCTTGGTTTTCTATTGAAAATATAATGTTTGATTGTATAATTAAAAAGAACTTACCATTTTTTTGAAGTATTTAAGCATATTAATTTGTCACTTAAATAATTTAAATAAATTTACTTAAAAAACTAAAATTGTTTTAAACGCATTTCCAAATTTATATTTGTTCATGTTGTAGGTATCAGTTGATAAAATGTGGCATATACTATGTTAAAAATGTACAAAGTGGAAAAATTACCCACATAAACACATTAAATAATGATCGATATATCTCTTTCACTCTGTTCTATTATTAATAACATAAAAAACCGTTACAAATTATTTTTATTTAGTTTAAGGTTGATATAGAAGTAATGAAAAATGTTGCAAACTTGAATTCTTGAAAATCGTCAAAAACATAGCATAAATCGTCAAATCGTCAACACTTAATTTTAGCACGTAAAATCGTCAAAATGACGATAAATCGTCAAATCTGGCAGCTATGGCGACGCATCGCAAAGCAAAACGCATAAAGTACCGAATAAAATTAGCATAATTTTTTATTAAGGAATTGTTGTCCGAGAGGAACCTATTATTTTAATTTTGTTATAAGAGAAGAGTTGGTATTGTTATCTATAGAGTCTGACAGCATTATTTAGAAAGATCTAAATAATATTTAAAATACTTGTACTTCCTATTAAAGAGTGCTTATAATGAAAGCGTAGTTGGTTTCGAAAATGTTAGTGTCGAAAATACTGATTATCTGTTGTATTATGTCATTATCACATTGAACTTATTAGCCTGTTAAAATATAAACTTACTTAAAAACAAAACAATAAAAAAATTTATAAAATCTGTTGACGAATTGAGATATCTTAATGAATTAATATGCCTTGACTCTGCAATATACAAAAACATTTTCAAAGCTTAGAAAAAAAAAACTAATTTTTACTTTATTGTAAAAAGTTTTTAAGCGAGAACAGAGATAAAGTGAACAAATTAATTTACTTAATACAGTCTACTCTCCATCCTTTTTATTGCACGAATATATCTTTTTATATTTCGGTCACATATTGTTGGAAAACGCAATATATATTTTATAACACAAAAACAAAAAAAAAAACTTTAAAATCAACCAAGACACGTTTTTGAAGGGCTTGTCTTGCATTTTGAAAATGCAACTGACCAAAAAGAGAAAGTTGATTTTTTCTCTTTACCTGTCGGCTGACCAATATTTAACGTAGTTGTAAAATCACATAAATTAATCCTGCATTAAATCGGTCAGCAAAAATAAGAAAAAATAAAATGCACACAATATCACAATATTGCTCGTACGAGTTGTTGTACGCGTAGTACAAAAACAACAACATTTGGAGCAAATGTGTAAAATTTCGAAATTCATTGCAGTTAAAATAAAAAAAACCTCAGAAACATTTTTTTACGTTGTTTTTTTATTGAAAGACTTTGTAGTTTAAAAAAGTGCAGCAATAATCGTGTCCACATAGGCACAAACGTAATTACAATGTCATATAATGGATAAAGATGACGATAAAGACGACGTCAACTACGACGATGATGCATCTTAAGTAGTTTTAAGAAATAAAGTAGGATTTTTAAAAACAACAACAATAAAAAAATATTTTAATTGTAATAAAAAGCTACACCGAAAAAACTGGAAATTTTGTTTTAATTTTTGTAACAAAAAATTAAAATCATGGAGGTGTAAAAAGTTTTAAGATGTACGAATTAAATGTTTTACAATGCATTACACATTGGTAAAATTGCTTTGTCTGCATTTATGTGCATGTATAGAGGGCGCTTTCGACAAAATCCTTTTTTTATAGATTTACAAATGCTTTAAATGCATCTTTTGTCAAATGGCCGAATACCTCTTAGGGGTCCATTAAGCGAAAGTTATAGAGAGTATAGCGCTTAAATATTTCCAAGAGCGTTTCTAGAAGACATGAATTTTATATGCGATGTCCCACTTCGTAGGTATCTTTTTTGCAATAAAAAAGCACAAATTTTATTTCTACCAGGAATAGCTCAATTGCATTGTCGTGGATGCATACGGTAAGGGTATAAAGTGTACACTGCTTTTAAAATTTGTCAGTGGGAATGGAAGCAATGAAAAAAATTCTGGACATATTACGTTAACAGAGGTTAGGGTGACAAAAATGCCCATGGAACACGTGAGTTGAGCTCATACAGGATGAATCCATTCAAAACTAGTGCATGAATGGTGACATTATTATCTAAAATGGTCAGTGGATATAGCTAGGAATGAAGCGGTGCACGAAATTGCAAAGAGGGGATCTGTGGCAAAATTCTGTGGACCAGAACACAAAATCACACTGGGCGATGGTATAGTGGGGATAAGAGTATTTTAATGTGTAAGCTCTATTTATCTGGATAGGTGTATGAATGGACAGGCTCGTATGGTGTTTGAAAAGCCTCTTGGTGGATATGTAGTAAAGTTAATAGGATTTAATCGGAGTACGATGAGCTGGATCACTGCGATAGTTACTGGACATGGAAACTTCAAATAGCAAATCGAGGATGAGGATGTGTCTTGAGATTACTGAGCTAAGGATCACAAGTATGCACACATTAAGTGTAGACGATTTGGGAGTCCTCAATCTAAGTAAAATGCTGGCGATTATAAAAGTCTGCGATGAGAATTCCCAACAATCACAAGTTGAAAGTTTGTAATCGTGTTTAAGTCTATAGCAAACGCGTGTAGTTGCGCAGTACTCTGTAATGGAAGGGTTGCCGATCGATGATCTTGAAATTACTGGGTACCGAAATAACTGAAATTGAAAAGGGAACCGAAATTGTCTGACTAGATATTCTTCCTACGTTTGGAAATAAAAGAAATTAAACTTTACACCTAAACTATAAGTAAAGAAATTAGAAACTATCAAGGATCTTTGTTTATAGCTCAGTTACTTATAAGCCGGTTTTGCTAGTTTTAAATAATAAAGGAAACCTCTAAAGTATTATGACAGATCCATAACACAACTGCGTATTTATAAACTTGATAACAACGTACACATAGACAAAAAAATATTGCTATATCGACACAAAAAACAAGCTTTTTGGGTTGCAAATTAATATTGATGTTCTTACAAATATTATATTTTTTTAAGGAATGCCTTTGTTTTTTTTGAAATTATCTCTATGTTCCACTTTGCCGAATTTTTTTTTATTTACTCGTAAACAAGTTCTGCGTGAAACTGTTGAGCCGCTGTCAGCGATAACTTTTGGTTATTCATTCGTTGACTTAATTCTTTGTTCGACTGCTTGTTTGAATTAAACCATATTTAATAAGAATAATTAATTGTTTGTAACTTAAACTTAAAATAAACTCATTTTTAAATAGTATCAGATCAGATAGAATCTATAGCACGCAGAGGAGTTTATGTAAAATATCATACTGGGTTGGATAATCAAGATTCTTTTTAAATGATTTTTGTAGCTCTTTAGCAAATATTTACTTGCATATAAAAAATCACTAAATTTACTTAATATTTTAATCATAAAGGTATTTTCCTTTTAAAAAAATGAATTACCATGTTAATTTTTATGACACCATTGATATTGAAACAATAATTTATTGTCGTATGAAGTGCTTTTTGTTTGTTTTTAAGTTTAAACTTGATTAAGGATTAACAAGTAAATTAAACATAAAAAACATGACTAGACTACAAGGTTTTGGAAAATCCATACATTTATTTATTTTAAAGTGTAATGGGTTTTTGGGGTAGTTAAGAAAACAATAAACAAGCATTTGTTTTAAAATCCTAAAAATTATTTAAAGTAGTTTAACAAATAAAATAAAACTGTACCTACACACAATCATCACAGTAGCACTTAGCCAAACCAACAGGCGTTTATATCAGCAATGGTTACGATTAGGGTTGTGTAATTTATTTTGACCTTTTTCGCCAAAACTAATGTTAAAAAACGCCAAAAACACCAAAGCTTATTTTTCTTAGTTTTTGACAATTAAATATATATTTATACAATTATTAAAAATATCTTTTATAAATCCTTAATATCAATTTGACCCGAATCGCTAAAATTCGCAAAAAAAATTGCCATGATTTATATTTAATTTCTAATCAGAACATAGTGAAAAAGGTACAATTTTTGCTATAAAATAGTTTATAGTAATATACTTAAAGAACCAAAACAAGATTTTCGTGGTTAGTATTAAACAAATATTAGATATCCATATGTGCTTATGAATGCATTTAGTCGCAATTGTTTTATATGTATATTAAAAATACCATTCACTACATCATCAAGGAATTCCACATTGTCTTCTTGTTTAGAATACATCATATGCAATTTAAATTTATTCAACAAATTTTGCGAAGGTACAAAATATATTGAACATGTTTTATCTATTAACATTCATATAATTTACAACTCGTAATAACGCGTCAAGAAGTTCGTATTGTATTCTGTTTCGAAGGCGCGTTTTTGTAGAGTTCATTATTGAAAATACCTTTTTTCACATGTACATATACTTGGGTGATCGATTAGGTTTTACAACCGGTGGAAAACCCGGTTTTTTCCTCTTTCTGCTGACGGTTTTTTCTAAATGTTGATTTTTCAAATGTCGAATACACCGGTTTTTTTTATCCGAAAAAACCGGTTTTTTTATTTTTTTAAGTTTATTTTCATATATCTCTGTAACCAATCGTACCATAGTATATTTAGTACGAGAAAAGTTTCCAAAAATCAGAAAATAAAAACTATTAAATATTTTTCCATAATATTGTAAGAAATTTATTTGTTGTTTAAAAAACAAATGCAAAATAAAAAAAAATAATTGGGCTTAAATATTATTCTTTTTATAGGATATAAACCTAACGTTAAAAGTTAAAAATTGTAGTTACAATTAAGAAAAACCAGTAATCTCATCTCCCAGATCCTAATTTTAATTAATGGTATTGAGTCTGTCAACTTAAATTTCATTTAAACCATCGAACAAACTAGTTTATGCCTTTATGTGTATGTCTGTCAGGGGTATTAGAAAGAATTTTTAAAATGAAATATTAAAGATTTTCTCCCTAGCCTTTTAAATGTATTGCAAATTACAGAAATCATTTCAAACAAAATACGTTACTGCATATTAGTTTAAAATATCTATTTAACATTTAAAAAATTTACAGAAGGAGATACAAAAATTTATAACAGCCTTATAAAAAGTCTTATTTATTTATGTATTAATGTATTGTATTTATTTATTTTACTTGTTAAGAGTACTCTTTGTCCTTAAATTCAACTAATTAAAACCAAATTAGTCAACTGCATTCATGCGTAGTTGTGTAGCCAAACGTATGTATGTATATAAACTGTAAAAATTTCATATTTAGATATCATTTTTATTATAATCTTTTTTCACAATATTTTTTTTAATTTTTTCTTTAAATATTATATTTTATATATTCGAACCGGTTAACCGGTTTTTTCTCAATTTTCAAAATACCAACCGGTTTTTTTTTTTTTAAATTCTAAATTTCAAACTATTTGAAAACCGGTTTCTTAAAAAAGTCGAATAATCGATCACCCTAACATATACACATACATTTATGTATCCGCATTCACTTTTAGTGATAGCTAATAAAAGATTAACGCGAAAGGATGTCAAATTATAATGTTTTCATAAGAAAAGACGATAAACTAAAACGTAATTGACACACCATCTAAACGAGCCACCAATTTGTTCGCATACATATAAATGAATTTTTATACATAAAAATACCAGAAAAAAATTATAATTTTTTCGTTTTGAATTTAACGTTTCTCAAAACCATTTCATAACTCATAAAAATAGACAACAAAATCGCCAACTTTTTTCTAAATCGCCAAACAAGTTTTAAGATGGCCACGTTTAACGATAATTCCCCAGATCTGAAAACCCTGGTTGCGATCGCAGTATGATTATGAAAAAGAAGAAAAAACCTACAAAAATAAAAATAACAGTAACTCAAATGACAGCAGATATAAACAAACGCCTTCACAAACTCACTAGACACATTACAGTGGAGTGAAAGAAATAAAAACTGGATTATAAACTCCTATATAAAAAACACACTTTGCGAAAGGTAAATTTTTAAACATCAATTACTTATGTATTTAGTGACTATATAGTGATTACTCATTCATTTGTTTCCACTAAGCCTTTTAAGATGCTCCATTAAAAACTCATTGAACTGTTACAATCGAATGACACATGTAACACCTTTTAAAGGAAAATCATCATAAAGTTCTAAGCAGAAAAATTTAATAATATTAGTATCACAAGCGATATAAAATTTAGATTAACCAGACGTTATTGCAATAAAACAGTACTTCACACAAGGTCACAGCAACATACAGGTTCATAAAAATCAATTAATAACTTTGAACACCGCCTAAAACCATGAAAATGTGTATATCAATGATATGTTTTTGAATTGTCCTTTAAATTACATTATTGTGCTCACTTTTAAGTAGCAACCCATGGTCTTAAAAAAATGCATTTTATCATTAATCAGATATATATATATACAGATTTACAAACAAATGCAGAATTCTGCATGTTTATGAATTGGTTTTAATTAATTCACAAACAAAGATTGAACCAGCTGTGAATCATAATAGAAACATATTTTTATACCCTTCACACAGTGGGCCAATTCAAAGTGGTTGCATATCAGTCATATTTGTACTATTTCATATTATTTTATGCACGCATAAAATTTTTGTTAGTAATTTCCATACAAAGAAAATAATAAGACTTTACACATTTGTTTCCTATGTATAAGAAATTGTTTATGTTATACTTTTAACCATACTGTCTCTCAGAGAGAATTTCTTCGCTTCTTACCTCTCAGAGAGAATATTTTCTATTTTATTCTTTCCTGTATACTTACAATTTTTAACAGCGTCATCTCTTTGTCTTCTTTCTTGTATTCAATACATAATTTGTTAACAAAAGGTGTTCAAAGTCACTAGTCATATTAATATGAATTATATGACATAGTACAATATGAGAGTCTACTTTGAATTGGCCCAGTGAGTGTAAGGGTATATATAGGTTTGTCATTCCGTGTGAAATTTCTACAATTTTCATTTCCGACCCCATAAAGTATATATTTTCTGAAAGGTTATGAATAGGGGAGTCGATTAAGCCCTGTCAGTCTGACCGTCTGTCCGTCTGACTGTCTGTCCGTGTGTATGTTGAAATCAACTTTTTGAAGCCCCCCGACATAGGTTGGACCCGTGTAAGGTATTAAAATATCAGAAATATTCGGGAGTAGATCGGTATTGAAAATCAGAAACATCGGTACATAAACAACTGAGATATGAGCAAAAACCCACGACCAGAGAAGCAAGCCGTATCGGCGCGGCTGGCGGCTAGCCGCTTAGTCGATTTTTTTATTTAAGTCGCGCCGCCGCCGATGCGTTCGGCTGACCGGCGGCTCAGTTTGAAGCCGATTTTACATACTTGAAATTTAATTTTTTTTCTTCTGTTAGAAATGAATCATAGCTCACTGCAAAAAATATATCGGAATATTATTGTCAAACTTATCACAAAATTAGTTTTGAAAAAAACTAAAAACCAAGGCATATTTATTCAACAGGTAGTCTTGTTTCGTCAGCTGATTATTTTTTTCTTCACTTATTCAATTAATATGCCTTGCTAAAAACTATATGCTTATGCTTACTTTTCATTTATTAATTCGACATCCAACCAGTTTTTTTACAGTTTTCTGCTTTTTTCGATTACAGATATTTTTTATTATCAATAATTGCTTAATTGTATGAAATTTTTAAGAATTATTAAATTGCTTTTTTTCGATTTTTTTAATTTATTTCAATGAAAATGAAAAATATAATAATACAAAAAATTGGTATTAGTGCAAAGTGAAATACATTTTCAAGACTTTAAATCAATAGTGCAAAAAGATTTATTTTTAATGACTTTCTAAATGTAAAATAATTTATCATTAATGAAGTAATTAAAAATGAATAAAAAATGTAAAATATCTTAAAGGAATTATGTAAACATCTTCAACTTATGAAACATTGGTTTCTTTTTACCAAATAGGCATGATTTCTATGCACTTGTAAAAATGAAATGGCGTTCATTAATATATTAAAAAATGACACGCTAATGTAACATTTATTATTGTTTCCACTTAAATTTATTAACTTCATCATCAGTTGAAGTTTTGCAAAATCACAGGGTACTTTCGCAATATTTTCAAATAATTGTTTTACAATTAAATTACTTATTTTGATTTTTTGTGATATTTCCGCCTCTTCAGAAGAAGCATTCTCGGTTGCGGGGGCTTGCATTACTGCAAAAAGGAGTAGGCTCAACCCACTGACTGTAAAGAGACAGCTATTTATTCACGATAACAACCATATTGTCGAACCTATTTTAACAAAGTCAGAAAACCATTAGAAAATGCTTTAAAATATTAAATTGTTCAAAAAAAAAAAAAAAAAAACAATACTAAAAATTCAGCTGAGCCAAATATTTTTTTCAGCCAATTAAAGACTCGGCGCAGAGCCGATTAGCCGCCGCCGCCGAAGATTTTTGTTTCTAAGCCGCCGCCGAAATTTTTCAATCGGCTTGCTTCTCTGCCCACGACCACCTCGATTTTTTTTCATTTTATTTTTTTTTTTGTTTTATATATGTATATTATATATATAATAATTTTTTTTTTAAATTTTTTTAACATTTTTTTAAAATTTTTTTTTTTTTCGTTTTTTTAACATACATACGTGTACGTATTTCATATGGGATGAATGGTGATACAAGCAATTGTTATTGCATGACTACACGTTGTGAAGGGTATATAAGATTCGGCATGGCCGAATATAGCACTCTTACTTGTTTCTAAGTAAAATTTTACATAATATGTATCACAAATTCCCTATGATAAAAACCAGTTTGCATTAAATATTGTTACTATTAATTTAATTTCTGTCAACATCTTGTCTTCCTCTAAATTGTAAGAGTTGAGCTAAAAAAAAATATTTGTTTTTAGAAAGAAGATTACATCAGTGAAATCTTTTCACAAATTAAATAGAAGAAGTTTATTAACTCATTATGCTTATTTGCGTCAATGATAGTTATGTAAATTATATAAATTTAAATAAAACGATAATTTTGTTATATTTTACGCATACTGTCTTCTTAAATCTACATACATGTGTATTTCATAAAAAAGTCTTATTTTTTAAATATTTTGTTTTTAAGTGAGTAAAGGTTATTTCATACTAAGCAAATATTTGACATAGGAATAAACCAATAATCTTTCATGACTATTGTTAGACTAAACATATTCAAAACATGTAATAAAAAATAATGTTGTTTTATTTTTCATTGTTAAAAACATTTTTTCTTTTTAAGATTTTAAATAAATTCTAATTAGTAATCACATTTTTTCTGAAAAATTTGCGAAGTGTGACCTTAACATGTAAATATAAAATAAGCTTTTATATATATGGATAATTTCCTTCACAAAAATATATATTGGTTGATTCATCGATAGGTTTGATTTATAATATAAAATAAAACTCATAATTATACCCTTAAGATTGCTCCACGCTGCTGAGAACGACGACAAATAGATTTTCCACGGTCTTTGCATACACTCTTAGCTACAGCTGCTAAATTCTCTTCACTACGAGCTAGATGTAGTCTAAACGGTCGAGTATCACCCACTTATGTAAACTGGGACTCAAATTTGCGAATAATATTGGCAATAGCGGATTCAGTAGTTCGGTTTTGCGCACCGTAAGTTTCTCAAATCGCACGAAAAACATTTCTCACATAACGCTAAATAATTTGAAGACACTGTTGTGATGTCAGTCTTTTATGATGACTTGTTAAATGATACTGAATCAAAATTACAAAGCAGTTTGATATGAGTCATGCGAGATCTGTAAAAAAAGCTATTGAAAATCAAACCCTACGATGAATCACGTGATATTTCATGGAATTGAAGTGAAATTTACACCAAAAACTACTGCTTTCCTTTAGGTATTATAAAAATGTAAAGGTCAATATAGTAGGCGTGGCGCTTCTTATACGAAACAAATATTAATAATTGCATACATAAATGTTATGTTATGCATTAAACTTATCAAATGTTTATTAAAAGTTTTGAAATCAAATTTTTAAGGAAAAATAGATTAATGACCCTTAAATTACATATGAGTATATCGATAAAGAGTGCTGATGATCAAATCGTAGCTGGTTTAGAAAATGCATTCCACTCGGCTAATATCGGAATAGTTTTTCAATATTACAATTTAATTTGAACAATATTCTGGGAAGCTTAATAAGAGATAAAATGAACTAAAGCCAGAACAACAGATGTAGAATAAATTTAAGAAGAAAAAGTTCGAATAAATATTAATTTAAAATTATCATAAATATATTGTTATAGACTGTTTACCACAAACATTTTGTAGGTTTTTGCAATTTTTTACCCACTGTCCCTTCATTATTCAAAGATTAATTAAAGATATGCATACTATAACAATATATAGATACTGCGGCACTATTAATCGTATGAAGCACAGAAGTTTGCCTTTTAACTGATTTAAAGACGAACATGACTACTTGAATTACTGTGCAATTAAACTACCAACGAACTTTGCTGACTGAGTGTCTGTCTGTTTTAAAGCTGTCATAAGTGGCATAAATTGCTAAATCATGTATCTTCAAACACACTGAGAATTGTCAGAGTCATGTGGTGTGCATATAAAGTTGTAAAAAAATGAAGTGATGTTGCAATCTGACAATCTACAACAATGTATCAAGATATTATTTTTATTATGTTGTTGTTGTATTTTGTACAAAATACAAAGTGACATTTTTACAAAAGCTACTAAATGGTGGTTTACAACAATTTTACAGCGGATTTAAAAATAAATTATGTTTTTTGCACCAAATAACCTAAATTATTTTGGAGAAAAAGAAGAACGATAAACAATAGCACGATATACGCAAATTCGTTATCTATATCACGATTTTGGTTTTTGCAAAAAAAAAAAAACTAAGAAATGTATGGAAAAAAAATTAACGTCTTAAGTATTTTGTTTTAACCTTATGTCTCTTTTAAGCTTGTGAATAAACTTTGTTTTATATTTTGGTTGTTTAATTTTATTTTTAGATGGCTCTCCCAAAACTCCCATGGCTGTTACACCTATACAAGGACCTATTTACCTCAAAAATGGTACAGTACCTGTGGTGCCATTGTTTCACTATCCCAGCTTTAATAATGGTTCATTTGTGCAAATACCTGTAAGTAAACAAAAATTTTAAAAAAGTTAGGTTAATTACTTAAGTTTTTTTTTTTGTTTTATGTAAATAATGCATTGAGTAATTTATTTGCATATTAGAATATTGCATCATACCTAAAGTATGTAAGTACTTCATTACTAATAGGCTTGGAAGGTTGAAAAACAAATAACAGCGATATATTCGGCTGTACCGAATCGTATATACCCTTTACACAGTTTTTACTATCGTGCACATACATATGTATGTACATATATACATAAGTATGTATTAGCGACTTTTAGTTTACTTTTTTTCAAAACACCTTTTCGCCCATATCTTTGCCGCTAATTGACCTATTGAACTAAGATTTTCTGTAAATTTTACTATAGGTTCATATTTAATATATACGTAAGGAGAAATTGCATAGAAGCTGACAGGTCTGACTTTGTTTTGGTAAAAAAACGAGGCAATTTGCTTATACCTCATCTCATAATATACCCACATAACAGATTTTCAATTTTCTAAAGCATATCTGTTAAATTGATAACATAAAAGAGTCTGAAGTATAGGTGGAGGCTCAAAAAAGATGATTTCAACATACACACTGACAGACAGACAGACATAGCTGAATCAATTTCTCTATCTATAAGAATTCAGAAAATTTATACTTCAGAGGGTCGGAAATGGATATTGCAGAAATTATAAACGGAATGACAAACTTAAATATACCCTTTTACACTCTCGTATGAAGGGTATTACAACAACGAACATAGAATTGATTTATAATTCATTAACGACAGATATACAGCCAGAAGGAAGTGAAAATAAATTTTTGTATATACATAAATGTTTCCGAATCAAAAAATGTTTATTAAGAAACAATATCTTACATTAAATGTTTAACTTTTACATATATTTTTAAATTAAAAGAAATTTCTTCAAATTTTAATATAGTTTTATATTGAATAATAATATTTAAGTGAATTTTAAACAATCAAACAAAATATTTGTTTTTTTGTCTGTTTATTTGCTCGTGTTGTATACGCATTCGAAACGCTAATCCGTATACGTTATTATCTGCATCTACTGGAATATCAAAGATCATATTTCTGTAAAATATCTCTTCCACACAACAAACCTATTTGAATGAAATTTGAAACATTACAATTTCAAAACAAAAAATAACTAAATGTGGGTGGAAGGAAGTACATATATGTATGTATGTATACAATTTATTTATTTGTCTGTGATATCAGAGCACGGGTCATTTGTTATCAATATCAAAAGGATAACTGCATCGGCCGGGAATCGAACCCGGGCCGCCCGCGTGGCAGGCGAGCATTCTACCACTGAACCACCGATGCTTCTTGGAATCTGTGGATATAAAAGCGTTACATAAATTATCTCAAAAGATCACTTCACTATTAATTCAAAAACCAGCTGGACCACAGTATTTTTTTAAACTATTTTTATATGAAGATATACCTATTTAATATTGTTGTTAGTGTAATTTTATTTTATTTAATTTCCTCTTAGAAATGTGATACTCTATCACGGTTTCCTATCTGTATACCGACATATGTATCAAAGTACCTCTACTCAAGCTAAGACAGAAAGACGAACAAAAAATCTAAAATAGTATAATTTATGCTATAAATCATTCAATTATACCGGCAACTTTCCAAAATATGCCATTGTATCTGTGTGTGTTCTTTAATAATTTAATTATAAAGTTTAGATATTTTATAAACAAAAAAAATTGCAAAGTTTTATGATAAATATTTTCTTCAGCTTTGTCGTTCATAACAAATAATAAATTTCCTTGACATTTCTTTATTTAAACCCAATGTTTCGTTGGTTGTGTAGCCAAGTTTTAAGGACATATTTAAAAACTAATTAAATTTAACATATATTTAGCAACAATTAAAATTGTTCTGTTTGTTTGCTGTTTATTAAACAAAATAAAAACTTAAGAAACTTTTTACGACCCTAATGAGAACAATGTTAGCCTTCATAAAAAATTATAATAAAAAAAATATACAAAATACGAAATTAAATTCTATAAAAAAAAGTCAAATTATTTCCGCAAACGTATCAGTAAAGCATGATCGAAAATTTTAATCAATTGAAAAAACAAATGCAAAAAAAAATAAATAAACTTCAAAAAGCAACCTGCAAATTTGCATATTTTAAAAAGCCGGCTTTTTATAATTTGTTTATGCTCAAGTATTATTTTGTTTGTTTTTCTTTGCCAGTCACTAGTTTGTACGTAGAAACTGGTTAAAAGCAATAGGCCAGACGCTTATCAATTGTTGGTAAAAGATTAGTGCGCGTGAATTTTAATTTATTAAAAAGAAAAACATCAGCATAATAACCTTTTTAAGCGATTAAATGTGTTAAAAAAGCAAATACTAATGAGGCCGCCATCTTCAATAAATAATTACACCCTACACACACTTGATGACAACATTTTTACGAATGACAAGGTTTGAGTAATTTTGTTAATAGTTTTGTTAATAAAAGTGCCTGTATGTGGCAAAATTGCTTAATATTGAAGATTTGTTTCTGAATTAATATTTAAGCCGTTTGTTTGTTGTCATTTATATTCTTCTTGTTGTATAAAAAAGTCAAATGTCGTTGGTTGGTAATCGTATCACTTAAGAACAGCTGCACCGATTTCTTAAAATTTTTTAAAATGTTTGTCATAAACCAGCTCAAGAATAATTCTTATGGACACTTTTTCAATTCAAAGTTGGCGTGGCACCTACCTCTCATACAAAATCAACAGTTTTTACCACATATTCAGAGTACTGTAAGATTTGTGTAGAGTATTATAGACACAACTTGCATAGTTGAGCTTAAAATGAGTTAAAAAAGAGCAATGGGCGTAACTGTATATTAACAAGTAAGAGTGCTTTATTAGGCCGTGCCGAATCTTATTTATCCCTTCACAACGTGTAGTCATGCAATAACAATTGCAATCAATCAATCATTCATCTCATATGAAATACGTACATATATATAAAAAACATCTATAAAAACATCCCATTGTAAAATTATAAATTGAGTTTGCGTATGTGTTTCAAAAAAAAAAAAAAAATAAATAAATAAATAAAAAAAAAAAATTAAAAAATAATAACAATAAAAATATATATAATATATAAAAAAAATTTTTTGGCTTAGCTGGGATTTGATGCCACGTTTATTCTTACCCAGTATACCACGTTTGTATGTTGTGAAAAAAACGAGGTGGTCGTGGTTTTTTTCTCATATCTCAGATGTTTATGTACCGATTTTACTGCTCCCGAATATTTGTAATATTTTAATACTTCACGCGGATCCAGGCGATTTCAGGGAGCTACAAAAAGTTAATTTCAACATACACACGGACAGACTGACAGAGCTTAATCGACTCCCCTAATCACAAGCTTTCTGAAAATATATACTTGATGGGGTCGAAAATGAAAATTGTAGAAATTTCACACGGAATGACAAACCTTGAAATAACCTTTTTCACTGTGTGAAGGGTTTAAAAAGTAAAATTTTTATTACAAGAATCATAGACTATGCAATGTAAAACAACTAAACCCCTTACCCAATGAACGATAAAGTCAAAATCCAGGAGGAAATTTTAAAAGCCTGTGTTGATATCACAGACCGTTTACAATTAATATACGATTATTAGATCCAAAAAGTTATGACTAGCAAATTTTATTTAAGGATATGATAACAAGTTTTACATGAACAACAAACTAACAAATTTAACTCAAAACGAGTTTCTAAGCTGATCGGTATTTGGGATGGTTGTGGAACTATCGTTTTGGGTATTTAAGTTTTGCAATAATGTATAATACCTTGTTCACCTATTATGGCGCAGGGTACAAATATTTTCTAGCTATGTATTGCGATTACGAGTAAGAAATACTAAAAAATAATGAACTGCATCGGCCGGGAATCGAACCCGGGCCGCCCGCGTGGCAGGCGAGCATTCTACCACTGAACCACCGATGCTTTGAAAGCCATTAAACTTTCGCGGATTTAATCTTAAATAATAACACTTGAATATAATCCCACTGGATTATCTTCAAGTTCAAATAACGATAAGAAACACATGTGTACATATTCAAGTTTTTGGGACCACAATTTAATAATTGTTTTAAATGTCTAACGAAAACAACATGCACTACATGTTCAAGTAATTTATTTAATTTTAAAAAAGATTTGAAATTATTGATGATCTTTGACGCAGTAACAATTTGCCATCACTTTATCATCTTTGTGACATTTATGAAGGTTTCAGGTTTATAGTTTTTTTATGTAGTAACCTAGATTTATTTTACTATACTTACATATAGTATATGAATGTATTTAGTAGTTTGCTGTTGAATTCTTGAAAGGTCTTTAGAAAGGCTCTTGATGTTTGACTGTGGATGGTTGTGAGCATATTCTAACAAATTGGCATCTTACAAAATGCCAATTAAACAATGTACTTACATATATCTATGATGAGTTTTTGTAATTGATCGTTGTTTTTTTGTTTGTAGAACATAAAGCAGATGTGTAACATTAAATACGTGATATTATTTATTTTAATTCATTAAGTGGTCTCTTTGGTTTGATTTTTTTAACCGTTGCAAGTCAGAGTTTATTTTGTTGTGCTATATGAAGTGTATTTCAAAATACGTGAATAATATTTTACAAAATTATTGCTTTCTGTATAACATACATATGCATATGCACACATGTCTTCAAACATTAATTTATTACTTTTATAATATCTGCTGCTTGTTTCAAAGTTTTAAATAATGGACAAAGGAATTTGAATTTCTGTGCAATAAAAGATTTTTAAAAAAAAAATCTATATTGAATGTTTTTTAGATGTAGAAAAATCCCGATGGGGAGAAAAGATCTTGGCCTATATATATAAAATAACAAATTAATTTTACAATTAAAGACAGCTGATCGATCATCCATTCGTTGCGTGTTCTATAAATGAGTTTTATAGTCCAATCATCTTCAGCGATTAGACTCATTTCTAGAAGAATTGTCTTTTTTAAAGTAAGCAAAATTCTCTTGAGACCGAAGGAGTCATCAGGACATTTTTCTTTTAAATACAATATCGGTGCCAACATTACCGGGAGGGGCAAATACCACAAGCAAATGATTCGTGATTTTTGCCGTGATTTTCTTTATATCATTGCAAATCATTTGGAGGCAAAATGGTTCCATCAAGAAACTATCACTTTTTTGGGTCAAACATTTGGTGACCGGATAAATTCAAGAAATAAACCTGTTAATTGGTGCCTCGTTTGTGTGATTTTACACGTTTAGGCAACTTTTTGTGGAGGTACGTTTATTTTCTGGTCTATACTGAGAAACCAGCAACGATTAAATTAATAAATAAGGCCGGTTATGTTTGAAAAAGTGGGGCGAATTGGACCGACAGGATAAAGTTCATAAAACGCAGTTGCGAAGGTCATTTTCCTTTGTTACCAATATTATGGGGATTGATGAAAGCAAAGTCGTAATTTCTATTTTTAACCCATATATCCTCCATTTTTTTTTCGGACGCCATCTTGAATTTAAAATTTTTCTTTGTTTACTTTATTCTACTTGTCAAGCTTTTATTGCATTTTTATACCCTTCGCCTGTGGTGCACAAGGGTATATATAGCTTTGTCATTCCGTTTGTAATTTCTACAATTTTCATTTCCGACCCCATAAAGTATATATTTTCTGAAAGCTTATGAATAGAGGAGTCGATTAAGCCCTGACCATCTGTCCGTCTGTCCGTGTGTTGGTTGAAATCAACTTTTAGATGCAACTATATGTTCCTCAGATCTGTATATGGTATCAATCTCTTGGAAATATCCAGGAATGAATCGCTATTGAAATTCAGCACAATCGCCCCATAACTTTCTGAGATATGAGCAAAAAACCACGACCACCTCGTTTTTTTACACAATTACAACAACAACATACATACATGCAAAAAACTTGCCAAAAAAAAAAAAAATTACAAAAAAAAAATATATTAAAAATAAAAAAAAATAATAAAAAAAATTACAAAAAAAAAAAATTAAAAAAAAAATTTTAAAAAATTTTTTAAAAGTTTTGTAAAAAATTTTTTTAAAAAAATTTAAAAAAAAATATAAAAAAAAATAATAAAATATAAATAATATCTTAAATAAAATAAGATAAAATTTTTTTTGGCTCAGCTGGGATTCGATGCCACATTTAGTCTAACCAGTATATACATATGTATGTACGTATTTTATATGAGATGAATGGTGATACAAACAATTGTTATTGCATGACTACACGTTGTGAAGGGTATATAAGATTCGGCACGGCCGAATATAGCACTGTTACTTGTTATATATATATCAAATGTACGCCATTTTTAAGTGGCGGCTATCCTGGATTTTAAATTTTTTATTCTGCTAGTCAAGCTCTTTCTTTTAATGCCCACATCGTTCCTTTCTCTTATCCAGAAGCTGAAAAGAGTAGGTTTTAGTTTGTACATTTTAGAAAAAAAAACACCGAAGAATTTGTATTTTTGTGGTTTTATCTCAGATATTTTCAACAGTAATTTTCGAGACCACTGTTTGTATTCTGATGTCTTTAGTATGTTCAAAAATTTATTAAGAGATTTAAATCTTATTGTAGAGTATGATACACATATTTTTTACATTTGTAATATTAAAGTTCTTTTTTTTCCTTTCCTTATTTTTATTTATTTTATTATTTATTTTTTTTAATGTAATATTTACATATTATTTATTGTCTATATAGAAATATTTTTTTTATAATAAGTAGCTTTTATTAACCGTATATGGCCTTATAAGCTCGGTTATGTAAATGAAGAATTAATAAAAAACAAGTAAGAGCGCTATATTCGGCCGTGCCGAATCTTATATACCCTTCACAACGTGTAGTCATGCAATAACAGTAGTTTGTATCACCATATCACCATATCTCATATGAAATACGTACATACATATAAAAAATATACATATATAAAAAACATCCCATTGTAAAATTATAAATTTACGTATGTATGTTAAAAAAAAAAATAAAAAAAAATTTAAAAAAAAAAATTTTTTAAAAAAATTTAAAAAAAAATTAAAAAAAAAAATTTAAAAAAAAAAATTTTAAAAAAGTAATTAAAATATATATAATTAATATAAAACAAAAAAAAAATAAAAAAAAAAATTAAAAAAAAAATAATAAAAATATAAATAATATATTAAATAAAAAATAAAAAAAAATAAAAAAAAAATTAAAAAAAAAAATTAAAAAAAAAATTTTTAAAATATAAAAAAATTTTTTTTTTGGCTCAGCTGGGATTCGATCCCACGTTTACTTTAGCCAATATACAAGTTTGTATGTATGTATGTTGTTGTTGTAATGTTGTTTTTGTGAAAAAAAATCGAGGTGGTCGTGGGTTTTTGCACATATCTCAGTTGTTTATGTACCGATGTTTCTGATTTTCAATAGCGATATACTCCCGAATATTTCTGATATTTTAATACCTCACCCGGGTCCAAGTGATGTCGGGGGGCTTCAAAAAGTTGATTTCAACATACACACGGACAGACGGTCAGACGGACAGACGGACAGACGGACAGACTGACAGAGCTTAATTGACTTCCCTATTCATAAGCTTTCAGAAAATATATACTTTATGGGGTCGGAAATGAAAATTGTAGAAATTTCACACGGAATGACAAACCTATATATACCCTTTTTCACTGTGTGAAGGGTATAAAAATAAAAAAAAAATCTTGTTATATGAAAACCAAGCCAAATGTTTTAATTTTTTTTGCCTAGAACTTTGTCGGTTCAATAATATAAATTAACCTATTGCTGAGAAATATTGATTTTACTGATAAAAATATGGGAAAAACGCAGATAACCATGTTTATTTGCGTATATTTCAGAATGTTATGAGGTGATCGTTCTGGATTTCAATAGCGTTTTAATTCCGGATATTTGCAAAAGATAGATACCACATACAGATCTGTGTATCATGTTTGGGCTTCACACGGACAGCCGGTCAGACAGACATAGTTGACTCCCCTAGTCATAATCTTTCAGAAAATATATACTTTATGGGAATTTTAGAAATTACAAACGGAATGACAAAGATATGTGCACCATTGGCACCACAGGTGAAGGGCATAAAAAGATCAACATTATTCATTCCGAGTAAACTTAAATCAATCGGAATTGCCATTGTTATATTGTATATAACACCATATTGTATATAACAACAATGACAATTCTTAGCGATTTAATTTCACTCGGAATGCAGAACAGCAGGTGTATTTGTTTATATGAAATATGTTACTTTATATTTGTACTTTTCATAAGTTTCTATGCTTATTTTTTAACAGTTAAGTTTTTTAATAATATTTTATTAATTTAATTATTTTACTTAACTGTCAATTTTTATATTTATAGATTTGGTGGACAGCCCTATCAGTGGCTTTAGGTTTAGACGTACGTGGTGACTTAATTAAAGGTGTGCCCTGTATAAAACGATTCCATCAATTATTTTGTCCAACAGCAGGCAACAGTTATCCCATGTAAGTATTATTCTCCATATTGACTTACTTTCAAATACCTTCGAAGCATTGGAGGAATTATTAAAATATTATAAAATTAACCTTTACCTTCAATATTAATATTTTAATTCAAGCAAATAAAAATAAAAAACCTTACGATAAGAACATTAATAGTATTTACCAAGAAATACATTAAAATTAAAAAAAGCATAAAAATTGGTTTAAAACTCAACACGTCGAATATCATTTATCATTTAAAAAGTTTTAATCAATAATTCAAAGCTGACCTACTAATACTAAATTCAAGGTTTACTTAAGCCCAACAACTTTAAAGCATTTAACTAAAATAATTAAACATTCAGAGGAAACAAAAACAAAATAATAAAATACTACGGCAAATACAAGTTCGATTTATATACTTAAGATCAAAGCACAGGGAGCATGTTTTAGAGGTTCTTTAACCCCGATATTGATCATGTCAAAACAAAACAAAAAAAAAAAAAACAAAATCAAAATTAAAAAAAGTACATACATACATATAAAAACCTGTCAATTACGTTTATAATTTTATTTAAAAATTTAATTTGCATACCGATTTTTTATAATCCACAACAGGTTTTAATAAAACTCAAGTAATTAACAAAATTAACAACAATATTCTATATATTGCAAAAACAAGAAATGTCATAATATTTAAAATACAAAAACGTGCAAAAGAGGCTGGGTAATGTGATGCATAATAAAAGCGAAAATAAAATTTTAAGAATCTGATATATTGTTTTCAATGATTGTTTTTCAAAATCTAAAAAAAAAATATCAAAGACGTGTAATTTTTAGGCTTATTATCATTATCACATTGTCAGCTTGATTATTTCAATTGGGAATCAACATTTTGCGACAAGTTCATGTTAAGCCCAAAGGCTCTTTTTGAGCGATTTTACCTTTATGCTTATTTTAAACCTATGCAAAAGAAGAAATGATTAACCGAAAAAATTGAAATTTTTTTAGCAAAAGTTGCAAGATTTTCTTTTAGAATATTTTGGGCTCTTTTTGAGATCATATCGTAAGGGACAAATTTTAGAAGAGAGGATTTTTAATTTTTTTTTCCTTAAGCAGTGTAATATTTTATTTCAATTGAAATGCACAAATATATTAATAAATTTTAGCTTTATAATAAAATTTTTCATGTTTTGTATTTATTAATGTTAAATGGAAAAATGGCGATTATGATACTTTGAGCCAGTTCTTATGCTGTATAAGTTAGTTAAATATATTTAATTTTAATAAACATACTTCTTTTTTTTAACTATTGCTTAAAAATAATAATAAATTCTTATAGAAAACCATACTAAACTTAAACGGTTTCGTACGAGTATGTAGTATGTTCATCGCAACATGTAAATACTCGGGAATCATACCTTTTTACAGAGTGCCTATACATATATATATATATACATATTTTGCAACATGGTTTTTCAGTTTTTGTTTTTAAAATTTCGTAAATTTGCATATAAACACAATAAGAGATATTTTCCAAATTAAAGAAATCACAACAGAATTTTAAGTAAATTTTGAGTTCACTCATTCCGGTAACGAATTTGATTCGTCTAGTACTAGAAAATATACGCGAATCGACGAGTCTAAACGGACAAGACGCTCTTTTAAAAATGTCAAAAAAGTCTGTACCATTTATTCATTAAACTCATAGACACACGTACACACGTTTATACAAAGACGATTATTTTCAGGCCATCACAGCTACACGGCGTATATTAAAACGGTATACATATATTTATTTATATATATTTTTGTTTTTATTTATCCGTCTCTGGTATTTATTTATTTCAGCCAAATTGGAAAATCCTTACAGGCTAGCAACCTAATATATTTAACAATATTGTTAATAAATCTTTATTTTCTAAACATAACCTAAAATTATATTCAGATAAAGAAAAATCTAAACTAAAATTAGTATTTATTTTATTCAAAATACTTAAACTACGCACAGTTGGCTCATTCACTACATAATTAGTTCTATGAGTAGATATATAAAACAAATCATTAAATCTTAAAGACTTAAATGGCACACGAAAAGATATTAAATTAAACAAGTATTCGCAATCAATAAAACCATTTATTAATTTAAAAATGATCATAAAAGAATGCAAAGCTCTTCTTAAGTACAGAGGCTTTAAACCCAAAAGCAAACAACGAGCATAATATGAGGAATATGATAAAATAATTTCATTACTACGTAGAGCAAACTTCACAAATATTTTTTGAACTCTTTCAATCCTATTTAAATAGACTAAATAAAAAGGATTCCACACAAAATAACAGTATTCCAATTTTGAACGTACAAAAGATGTATATAAAAATTTTAATGTCATAGGGTCCAAAAATTCTTTACAATTCCTTTTTATACAAGACCACATCGAATAGACTTTAGGAATTATGTAATTAAGATGCGCTTGGAAATTTAATTCACAATCTAAAACAAGGCCAAGATCTAATATTTCATTAACAACTTTTAAGTTAATATTACACAAATTATATTATGAAAACTTACGATTCAAAATATTACGCTTACAAAAAGTCATTTGATAACATTAAATGATAAATAACACAGGTCAACACGATTTTTGAGTCTGAGTTCTGTACCTCTGATTTTGATTACTTATGCCAAACTAAAGAAAGAAAAAATATTCGTATCTAATAAAGTTTGCTTTTGTAGATACCAGAACGAAATTTCAATATTTATGGAAAAGGTCTATTTTTCAATGTTAATCATATTTAAAATAAAACAAGTTATGAATTATATACTTTAATTAATTTTTATTATAAAAGACAGCACAAATAAACATAAAAATTTAAAAAAGTGATACAAAAGAAGCTTCAAAAATGAATACTTTTAGTATTTCTAGTGTAATCGTCAAAACTTTCACGTATGAGCATCCAAATGTAGTCACCCATCATGTTCTCATTATATTGTTCTTGATATCTTTGTTCAAAGTTCATTATATCCTGGTGGAAGCGTTCCCCTTGCTCTTCTGAATATTCACCCAAGTTATCTTTGAATTTATCCAAGTGCGCATGTAGCATGTGCAGTTTGAGTGACATTCTGCAACCCATGACTTTGAAGGTGTCAAGCATATTAGAAATAAACTCTTCATAATTCTCGGCGTTCTTGTTACCAAGGAAGCATGTTAAAATAAGCTTCACAAAGTTTCTTATTTGATGATAAACTAAATTTTTTGGCGCTCACTTTAATAAACTAACCACAAACATAGCAAAAAGAGTCCACGTGGTTTTTACACATTTTCGGTGACATTTTTACGCCTCGCGACACATAAAATACGTTATTCCTCTAGAAAGCGCACTCGCGTACTGCCATGACACTCTACTACCTCTCACTTCACACCCACAGTCCCTCTCACTTCTCTCTTGCATCATAAATGCAACGGCTTTTAAAAAAATGTGCAAAACTACTGTATATTTAGTTTTCATTATATTAAGTACAAAAGCAAACTTTATTTATTATTAATGGAGTTTCTGCTTCCTTTTCCATTTATATAATCAGAAAATAATCACTAAATAAAAGACTCAAAACAAAAATTTTTTTTTGTTGACCTGTGTAATTAATTAAACACCAAGAAGAAATATCATTAATGCATTTTTTTAATAATGAAGCATCACCAATGGAAATAATTTCTTTGAAAACTTTAAGATCATCTGCATATAATAAGAAGTAAGCACCCGAAATGAAATACTGTAAATCATTTATTAATATTGAAAATAACAAAGGACCTAATATACTGCCCTGAGGAACACCTGAGCTAGCAATATATGGAACAGATACAAAATTTTCTAACACAACTGAATATTTTCTATAAGAAATTTAAGATTTTAACCAGCTCAAAAAAGTACCATGAAAACCAAGGTATTCTAAATAGTTTACAACAAAGAACATTATGAGATACCTTATCAAAAGCTTAACAAATGTCCAAAAAGACCACATCAACTTGATTATGCCTATCAAATGCAGAAATACAAAAATGATTAAATACAGAAGAATTAATTGTAGTTGAACGCCCAGGAAAAAATCCATGCTGTTCATTACAGATATGACGTTTAATTGAGAAAAACATTTTTTCTTTACTTACATAGTTTTGAATTGAATCGGCCGAGTTTCGAAAAACATGAAAATATCTCGTAACGAAGACTTTTGACAAGAAATACGATCGAAAACTTAAAATATTTGTTCGAAATATACAAAAACTACGCTTATACATTCCAGTTTTTATAGGCCCGGGTAGCTCAGTCGGTAGAGCATTGGACTTTTAATCCAAGGGTCCAGGGTTCAAGTCCCTGCTCGGGCGATCGATTTTTTATTAATATTAAATATAAATGTACTTTTTACTTTACTGTTTCATGTATCGTCTTTTCAAGTTTAAACAATTTTGGTTTAAAAACCATCAGGATTGATTTTTATATATTTTTAAAATGTCGTAGGATATTTATATTATTTTAAGGGATAATTGTTGTTCCGTTTGCGTTTCATGCATTTATCGAATATGACAGTAAAGTTCCCACATATGCTGAGACATTAGCAAAAAACCAAGAATGCCTCGGTAAAAAAATTAGCTCCCAGATATTTTTAAGGTCCCTTAGAGAAAATTATTGTGTTATATATTTGAAAAATTTAATTTAATTTAAGGTTTAGTTTTTGGAACCCTGTATAACTTGTAAATATACTTTAAGAACATATTTGGTATATAATTTTTGAAATTTTAGTATTGCCAGATATTTATGCTTTAAACAGATTTTCTCCACCTTGATCTGCTAAGATAGTTAAGATTCGACACTAACGAGTATGGATTTTGTATGTTGTATGTAAAACGAAAGCTTTTTGTATTTTGTTTCTCGCTCGAATACATATTTGCATGTGATATATGTACAGGCAGGACGTTTGTTTCAATATTATTACATTTAGTGAATTTCTCAGCTTCGCATTGTCATTTGTTTTTTTTTATTCAAACAAATCTACAATAAACAACACAATATCTTAAATAACTATGGGAAATTGTAAAAATTACGACTCTTAAATTTTAAGTTATAATAAACACAAAAAAATATAAGTTTGCATCGGCCGGGAATCGAACCCGGGCCGCCCGCGTGGCAGGCGAGCATTCTACCACTGAACCACCGATGCTACGTAATAACGCTTACAAAAATTAAAATCCAAACGTAACTATGCCACGTTGCCGAGTTTCAAACAACTTAAATGTATGGATTTCAACAGATACACACATACATATTTTCATTAAAACTGTGGTAAAAATCTCTTTATGAAATAATACGAATGGAGAAAAAAATATATATAATAATAAAAAAAAGTTTGTCAAGCGCATCTCCATCGGTTTACATAGCATTACACTTCTAAATTATTTCAACGCTATTTCTGCTTACGTGCTTACGCCAAAAATATTTAAGATTATTTCTTTTAATTCAAATAAGTATGTTTGTTATTATATATTATGAAATTAAGTATTAATATGATATTTTCAATAAATAAATTTATCTTTATTGTAATTAAATCAATTATGTATGTACTTTTATACTTTTTTCTTTATTTGTTATATCCTATATCCATTTAAACCATTGTATTCTATATCCATTAACACCATTTAAATTGCATTTTTTTCTATTTTCTGTTAAAAATAAGATATCATATTGTGGCAGGTATTAAGGTAATTCATACCAAATGTTATTAAAATTCAGTAGTTTTAATTTAGTTGATGAAGACAGATAGGCATATCTTTTTTTTAAAGTAATATTTTATAAAGTGTTGGCAAAAACAATTCCGCAACAGTTCAAATCAGCATTTATTTAAGATTGGTTTCTATATACACCGTCATCAAAACTCTCAATAAAATACTTTATTAGTTTAGATATTCACACATACATATATAGATAAATATGCATATGTGCAATATATAATATTGGATAAAAATATGGAATTGCATCGGCCGGGAATCGAACCCGGGCCGCCCGCGTGGCAGGCGAGCATTCTACCACTGAACCACCGATGCTACATCTAACGCTTTCAATTACCTCAAGTAAGAAAGTTTTTGCAACGTTGCCAAGTTTATCGACCGATGAAAATGGTTTAATAATTGTAGTTATTCGTAACCAAACGTTTTTAAATATGAAACTACTTTTTTGTTTATAGGGCTGAAATCGACTAGGGCCCACCTCAAATATAAAATTTAGTCCTCATTACTGTTGCCAAATTAAGTAAATCGTTCGTTTTCTATTTGTCTAAATTTAAGTTTCATAAAAACCATAAAAATAACTGAAAAAAATCGATTTAATTCAATATAAATTTTCATAATTTCTAATTGATATTAAAAAATATTAATAAAAATACCCAACTTATATGCCCGGGTAGCTCAGTCGGTAGAGCATTGGACTTTTAATCCAAGGGTCCAGGGTTCAAGTCCCTGCTCGGGCGAAAAATTTTATTATAGAAATTATATTTCAGTTATTATATTGAATCGTACAGTTATATAACTTATGGATGTATTCAAATTAATAAAAACATAAAAAAATTATAAAATATGTAGGGTTATATCTTAAATTTGGATTTTTTAATATGCATTATATTATCTCATTAATATGAAATACGTATGTACATACATATATGCATACATATGTTTCATTATCTATATAATGATTTTATTTGTTTTAAAAAATCCCATAATAAATAACAATTTAAGTTAATTTATGTATCAAGAACATTAAAAAAATTATAAAAACATTTTTTTTTATTAACCTCAACTGGGATTCGTTCATCCAGTTTGTATGAGTGTGTAAAAGGACGGGGTGGTCAAGGTTTTTCATCATATCTCAGTTGTTTATGAACCGATTTTTCCGATTTTCAGTAATGATGTTCTTCCGAATATTGTTGGGGTCTTTAAAAACCTGATTTCAACATTTACATTGACACATAAATTTTTAGAAAATAAATACGAGGTCGCAAACGAATATACATATATACCCTATATACCCTTAAAGGATATAACAATTGAAAATAATTTTTTTGCAGACTTGCAGAACCTAGACTCATTTAAAATCCGTTTAATAGTGCAACCCCATAAAGTATATTCTTAATCCTTTAAGATAGATAAGTCGATTTAGCTTAAACAACAACAATAGATACATTCATTTGTATTTATGTACATGATGGTACAAACTACATGAAGGGTATACTAGATCTAGCACAGACGAATAAAGCGCTCTTCCTTATTTCTGTTTTTAATTTTAGTTTGAGGGTTGTTTTTCCTGATCCAGCGATTTTAAGAATAACAAAAGATTTTGTGAGACTATCAACTCTTAGCTATAAATAACAAAAGAAAAAAAAAACGCAATTGCATCGGCCGGGAATCGAACCCGGGCCGCCCGCGTGGCAGGCGAGCATTCTACCACTGAACCACCGATGCTACGTAACAAATATTTTTCATGTATAAAAAAAGAAATAGAATATGTTTCATCCCATGTTGCCAAGTTTAACGTTGAGACTTCTATAACAAATGAAAAACCATTCGAGAATTACCAAAAAATGATGCAGGTTAAGAACTCATTAGTATGTTAATTACCGAAAAAAGAGATTAATTTTATTACAGCAGGAGCACTTACACCATAAAGATTATATATTTGAAGTCTGGTTTTTCCCTGATATGTTGTTGAATCGGTCGGGTATTGTGGACTTTTTTCAAAATTACGCCAATAGGCCACTTACTTAATTAATTATTTCAGTAATTTAATCATATTCAATCGAACTTTCAATTTAAAATATAAATGCATCGGCCGGGAATCGAACCCGGGCCGCCCGCGTGGCAGGCGAGCATTCTACCACTGAACCACCGATGCCTATATAACGGTATTTTTGTAGCTTTAATAAAAATATATGGGAAAATTAAAAGATGTTGCTAAACCCGAATTGATAATCTTTGATCCAATGAGCCTTTTGGAATTATACATATATACATACATGTATGTTTTGATAATATTAATTTTAGTTGTAGGCTGCAAGACTTAATGATACATCTATATATATAAATATCAATGTTCGTATGTTTGTTTGTGCTTTATAGACGGTTAAACGGCTGGACCGATTTCCTTGAAATTTTCACAGAATCTTTCTGTATGTCTGGAAGGAACTATAGGCTATACTTTGGTTTGAAATTGTAAGTGGGCGGGGTGACACGCCCTGTTAAAGAATAAGTATTAAATATTATATATAACGAAAGTTAATGCAGCTAGAGTCTTCAAGTTAAGTACGGTAAGCTTTGAAATCCACATAAACATTTTGGTAAAAAATGGGCGAACTTGCAATAGTAGGCGTGGCCACATGAATTAAATACTAAAATTTGTATATTTGGAAAACGATATCGATTAGAGTAGTAAAATTTTGCAAGAGCAACTTTGACACCCAAATGAACATTAAGGCAAGAAATGGGTGCATTCTCCATAGTGGGCGTGGCAACTACCACATGAATTAAATACTAAAATTCGTATATCTGGAAAACGATATCGATTAGAGTAGTTAAATTTTGCAAAAGCAACTTTGATATTCAAATAAACATTTATGGAAAAAATGGGTGCATTAACAATAGTGGGCGTGGCACCTGCCATATGAATAATATACTAAAATTTGGGGTGGCGAAGCACACCGGGTATTAGCTAGTTTGTATATATAAATGTATATTAATAAAACTAAACAATTTTTATGAATGAATTTAACAAACGTTTTTATGTACTAAATACACAGACACAGTTTTTTTATAAAAAAAACTTGTTTTACTTTGATATAAAATGTTTAAATAAAATTAAAGCCTTAATACAAATAAAAGAATTATTTTTATATAAATAATGTATAATTATTTTCTTATATTCTTTTACCATAAGCAGCAATATTTATTTATTATTTTGTTGTTGTTTTTATTGTATAAAGTCAAATATAAAAAAGTTTGCTTATGTCACTTCTGCATCTCTTCTATGATTTATAATAAGACACTAATAAAATCCCACATATAAAATAAGTTTTAATACGTTATCGACCACGTGCTTATGAGTATTCGTCTATTAATTATGGCATATTGTTTTTTGTTGTTGCTATTTTTAATTGCAGAGATAAAATTGAACGATTTATAGACGATAATAAGGCCTTAATGAGACGCATGTATGGTGATTTCGAAATGAAAATGAGCGATGGTGGACCAAGACAGCAAACGAAAAAACGTAAAAGAAGATTCATAGATGAACCAGACATTTTTCTGCCGCCAGGTGCATTTCCCACTTTCGTGCCTGATGAAAACGTCGAGCCCCATGACGAAGAGCAGGGTGAAAGTTATTTTGGTAAATTACGTAATAAACGACAAGCTAATCAAGGCAATCGTAGTGCTAAGCAGGCACAAAATGCACCGGGTAGTAGTTCTACGTCAACGGGAAGGTACAGTTATTTAATGATATATTTATTGCAGAAACATATAATTAAATTATTTTTTTTTTAAATTATAGATTAGATGCTTGTGAGTCGAAAGTCGAAATTGTAACCCCTTATTGGGCATCAAATTCAGCGGGAAAAATAAGAGCCATTGTAAATACACAACATTTTGAGCAAGCAATACATCAGGAAATATGCTCGTAAGTTAAAATAAAGTCAAACAAAATAATATAGTTTGTTGCTGCATTACAACACTGCCACTCAATGTTACATTCATATGTGTGTATGTATATGTATTTACATATGTTGAGCGGACCCTGCAAATAATACTGGACTATGTGGTCCATTGTAGCTAAGATTTTCTAAGATTTTTCTCGAGCCTTTTTATTTAAATGTTTCTTTATTCATCAAATTTTTCTTTTTCTTCCTTTCTCTCACTAAAGCTAAATGCTAAATGTTTTAGGAAATTGCCATTTATATTCTTCACTTAATTTTAAAGCACTTTTATGTTGATTTTTTGAGCAAGTTTACGATAAAGAAATAATAAAATTCTCTGCGGTTTTTTGTTGTTGCTGTTAGTGTACATTTACCATTACCTCCAGTCCGTTCGCCACGGTCTGACTTGTTTCGCGCAAGAAAAAAAATATTTCTCTCCAAATCATGGCTTATGGGAACAGTTTGGAGTGAAATCGGCATTAGGCGGAATTCCAATTAAAAATAAAGTAAAAAAAAAACAATACAAAAAGTAAAAAACAGTGAATTTGCGAAATGTTTAAGGTGTTGTGCATAAAACAGTAGATTTGAAGAAAAAAACAGTACATGTATTGCTAAAAACAGTGCGTCTGGCACCCCTAGACGTATGTGACCGACAATTTTAATATTTTAATTAATTCACAAAACCCTAATTAAACAACATACAAATACGAAGTCAAACAACAGTATAGTCCTTTTAGAAATAACGGTTCTATTGGGAACATAATTAATAAATTTTTTTCAATATGTAAATTATTGGATTTTTCTGTGAATAACCGTTTTGCGTGGAATGCACAAAAGTAATATATAGGCTCTGGTAAAACTTGAGATAAATATACATACATATGTACATACATATGTATATACACGTGTTTGTACCCATATTTACCATACCCATGTCTGTTTTTCTATTTAAAAAACAAAACAAACGTATACTTTAGGGTAAAACTTTTTGGTATTTAAAACAAAAGTTGTATTTGACTTTGTTAAAAAAAAATAATAATTTATCTTTCTTTTAGCAAAGCTCACACTCCACGCTGTCAAGGTGAATGCGGCTGTGAGCAAAAATATAAATGGCATCGCTTGTTGGCCTATGATCCAGACAATGATTGCAAGGGAATCTTCATGGATTGGTTTTTATTTCCCTCATGCTGTGTATGTCGTTGCAATCCTTAAGCGATAACAAATTACAACAACAACTACAACAACTTAGTAACATTTCAATAGACTTTAGATAGTTAGAAATTAAAAAATTAAATATTACGAGTTTCTTGCAAATGTTTCCTTAACTTTTTATTTCTTCATTTCTAGATCTAAAGAATATTTAATAATCTTTTTAAAAGTTTCATTAAGATTTATGTTTATGTAATATGTAAAGACCAGAAAAGGTATTTAAGTGAATTAAGTAAGATAATTTCAACTATTTTAAATAAAATAAATAAACAAAAATAAAAAACAAAAATTATATTAACAAGATTGTTTAAATAAATGTAAAATATTCGTTAAAATTATATTTGTATTAAGTCATGCCACCTAAACAGAGTGTTAATCTTTTTGTTATAAATAAAAAAATAAAATGAGAAATTGTAGATTAAGTCTTTTGCATTTGCTTAGAATTAAAAACAAATTTAGTTTTAAAAACATAATTGTCAGAATAAAAACAAAAAAAATTTATTACTGATTAGAGATTAAAAAACTATTTCCTGTTTTATTGATACATGTGTCGGTAATTAGGAGTAATTATAAAATGCCATTGTCAAAGCTTGAAGTAAGGTAAATAGAAAGGGGGCTCGTATGCCCGGGTAGCTCAGTCGGTAGAGCATTGGACTTTTAATCCAAGGGTCCAGGGTTCAAGTCCCTGCTCGGGCGGCCTATCTATATTTTCGATAAAAATAATTTTTATGTAATTTAGTAAAATTATATTTATTAATAAAGGAAATGAATTATATAAAAGTAACAAACAATTTAGTGAACAAACATGTCGACAACTCAAATTTAGCTTCCAGTTATTTTTTTTTTGATATTGTTTTTTAAGATCACTTATAACGCATTTCGTTAAAAATATATGTTGCATCGGCCGGGAATCGAACCCGGGCCGCCCGCGTGGCAGGCGAGCATTCTACCACTGAACCACCGATGCTTAACGTAATCATGTAAAGTATTGGAGGTCTTCTACCATACCAATAAAAGTAATTAAATTTCAAAAAATTGTTTTCTTGTTTTTTTATTAATAAAATTATGTTGTTTTGGAGCACAAAATACAGGATCCAAATTAAACTATGAAGTATGTGAAATAAATACCTTTGGATAGAAAAAGTCTTCCACGCATCGGTGGTTCAGTGGTAGAATGCTCGCCTGCCACGCGGGCGGCCCGGGTTCGATTCCCGGCCGATGCAATATCTTTTTTATATTTATGAATATGTTCTCCAAAATATTATTCAAAGTTTATTAATATAATAAAAAGTTGTAAATAAAATAAAAAAATTAGTAGTGTGTGGGTACAAAACATTTTGTGAAATTATAAAATGAAATTAAATAATAAGCATTAATTAAATTAATAAAAATTAATGAAACACGTTTTCATCAGGTAACACAAATAAAGTTCTTTTTTAAGGAGCAATTTAAAAAGATGTGAAATCTAGTTTAAAATATTTGATAGGAGAACTTTTTGAAAATGTTCTGAAAGTTAGGAATTTGTAAATAATTAAGTAAAACTTTTGAAACCCGAAAATTTTTTAATGTTAAGATAATCTACAGGTTTGTTTTATATATTAAGTGTATTTATTTACCAAACAGAAATTTAATTTTTGTTTTGCAAAAAAAAATCCCAACCAAAAAAAATCTCAGTATCTTAAAACAATTACAAACAATTTTCGTTATAATAAATTGACAATTAACCCGCCTAATTCATAAAATTTTAAATCAAAAGTATTTTCATATTTTGAATACAAAATTTTCTTAAAATATTCTTTCAATAAATTTTTTTATTGCTATTAGTTTTAATTCTCAATAAATATTTTTTTGTTTATTCAATTTCGTAGTAAAAAAGCCCCAAAAGGCCAAAACAAATTATTACATAATAATTACAACTTTACTTTTAAGTAAAAATAAAAATGGAAAAAAATATATTTATATATATAAATCTTAAAATAATTTCCTTTTCTAAGTCTTTAATTCAATTTAATTTCCTTTGACTACCCAGCCGTTACATTAACTTAATATAAAAGTAATTGCAAAACATATTGGGAATTAATTTGAAATATTTTTGAATCAATACAATTTTTTGTTGAAAGTTTTTGACAATACAAAAATACCAGATTATTTGGTGTTAATAAAAGCCATTTTTATCTAAAGTGAACAATAAAATTATTTTTAAATTCATAATTTTTGTTATTGCAAAATTGGCAAATTTTCTAAAGGCAACCACTGCTACTTTTTCTTAAATCGACGTACCTTTATTCTTGTGATTTTTCTTTCTCAGGTTGGAAACAAATTGTTCAAATTGTCTTAGCGTTGTTATAGACAACGACACCAACGACATAAGGAAAAATACAAACCGTGTGCTAACTTTTATGGGAAAATTTTAATAAGGGAAAGATATTAATTTACTCGTTAGTTAGCACACAGTTTGTTATTATGCATAACGCCGTAAGAATTAAAGTCTACTCGGAACAAAAAACATGAACATGATTATTTTTAATTAACAAATAATTAAATAATTTTTTTTTAGGTATTTTAATAATATTCAATACACCTGTCGTATGTTGTACCAAATTCACTTCTCTATATTGAAGAAAAACGGCGATTACTTACTTTCCCAGCTATTAAGTATTTATACGACATTTTATAAACAAAGGTAAAATTGTTGTTAGTGTTGTATAAAAAAAGTAATGTAAAAATTAACAACAAAATTTGGAAAACTACTACGACATACAAAACCTACGAAAGTTTGTGAATTAAGCAATTTTGTCCTATATAAATTTATAAATTTAATACATTTTTTTTTCTTAAAAGAAGTAAAAAAATTAGTTCGCCCGAGCAGGGACTTGAACCCTGGACCCTTGGATTAAAAGTCCAATGCTCTACCGACTGAGCTACCCGGGCATATATCAAATTGGCTACCATCACTGTACTTATACAACAGCTATAATTTGTTTCCATTAAAATCCATGTTGAAATTGCCATTTGGGTTTATGTCCTTAATAAAAATAGTATTAAATAAATTTTTAGTACTAACTGAGGTGAATACATAAAGAGGTGAATATATATACATATATTTATACAGCATAGTTTAGGGGTGTTAATTTAAAATTAAATATTTGCAAAAGGCACACGCTGAGATCAAAATTACATATCTGGAAATTAATGTATTAAGTAATTAAGTATATATAAATTATTACCACATAGCTGTTACGCACACACAAACAAACACAAACATATAAAAAGCTATTTCTACTAGATATCCCATACGAAACGAAATCTACTTAGCCGCAAGATTTGAGCAAATTCTACTAAGAATCTAGTACTACATCGTGATGCTACTGTGGTTTTAATCATTTTTTGATACGCTGCATAAAAAACATTTCAATCATAATTTATAAGGTGGTTTTCAATCGCACAATAACTTATTTGTATATATTTTTTATATGGAGTTTGAGTTTTAGAAAAGCAGAGTATAGTGAGCCTCTTACACCACCTTAAGCATACTGATTTGAAAATGAAATCACGAAAAAAGTCAAAAAATAATAGTGTGAACGGTGTAGATATTGATTAAGATTTTAATTTAAATCTACTAGATTTCGGGCAGATGTAAATATGCTTTTATGTGTATTGTATTGAATACATTGAATTGTTTCTTCTCCGTAATTTTTTGTTTTAACAAGAATTTAATTTTTCTGTTTCTTTCCTTTGAAAATGTATGAATACTATTTTTTTATATATTATTTAATAATAAAAACAATTTTTATAAATATTTTGAAAATATCAATCGTAATGTTTCCGCCCGGGATCGAACCGGGGGCCTTCCGCGTGTTAGGCGGATGTGATAACCACTACACCACGGAAACACATAACACGTTGAGGAATTCTTTGTTGTTTTTAACAGCAATTAATGCTTCATATGAATTTGTGGGAAGATGGGATGGATTTAGTTTTTATTAAGAGTTTATTTCGTTTCTAAAAATTGCTGCTACCAAAGGAATAATTTTAAAATAAAAATTGATATAACGTTTATTACCTATAAATGTATGTGTGTATGTATTCTATATAAAAAATTAGACACATTAACAACACTACCATTTATGCACATACATATGCAGTGCGTAAAGTTAGGGTTAAGATGTCTGAAACAACACAATCAAAACAAGACAAATAAATGACAAAAATGCATGACATAAGTATCTATAAAATATGGCATCATTTAGAGGGTGGAGAATAAAGCCTTATGGCATACATATAGCCAAGGCCAAATAAAACAGTCTTTATCAATATGGCTGATGAAATAGTCATTTCATTTGCGCTTATCGTACAGCCAGACACGAAAATTGTTTAAAAAAGTATAAAAAAATATTCAGTAGTTTTTACAATGTAAATGTCATCGTTTAGTTTAATTTCTTTCTTTTTCTTTAGTAACTGTTAATACAATAGATTAGAAAAATGTGCAATGATAGAAAGATGATGATGACACGCGCCAAAATCAACAATATGACTTAAGATAATCGAATTTACAAAGACGTAATATACATACATATATACTTACATATAAAGAAAACAACACTGTGTATAGTTGGGTGGTTGAAATGGCAAAGATTTCAAAGTTTAATCATCTTTAAACAGTTTTTGTTGATACCTCCCCTAAGAAAAACCCGCAAAGAGATAGGAAAAGGAAAAATTAAAGTTCTTGCCTTTACTTTTTTTGTAACAACTCGATAAATATTAGTATTTAACACAATGTCATACATTTCTATGTATGCATGTATATTTGTACACTAGAGTGTACCACATTACAGGATCAAGTAAAGTGCGCCGTAAAACCCTCAAAAATAAAATATTAATGCAAGGCCATTTAAGCAAAATAAGTTTTTAGCCGAACGCATGGGCCACCTTTTAGCTATTTTCATTATATTTGTGGCGTTAACAGTCGACTTTTGAAATGTGATACATCGATGTTTTTGTCTCGAGGAGGCCAATATATTACTTTAAACGACATTCATATCAAGTACCCCGTTTTTGTATTTACTCTCTAGGTCTCAGTTCTTACCACCAAAGTGTAGTAATAGAAAATTAAAACTTGCCAAAAATTATTAAACATTTGCTAAAAGAGTATTGCAATAACAATAATATTTTTTTTTATTTTTCGACAAACGTTTGTTTTTTTAGGAATTTAAAAAGGGGACTACAATGTCCGAAAAAAAGTTTTTATTTCAAATTGTTCTATAAAGATATTTATTTTCGACTGTGTACGGCGAACCTTATTTCCGGTGCGGTCTAATGTATTTGTATCTAAGGATATGATGCAGTTTATGGTCCAACATTCACCAGCACTTGTTTAACTGTAATGAGTTGTTGAATTTAATAGTGTACTGTTCTGTTGTTTTATCGCTTATTTTTATGAGTGTCCACCACCAACCAATATGACTACAATTACACAACTAACAATTTATCAACCACAATACTTAGAGGAAAGACTTTTTATTTGCTTGTTAATGGCATCATTCGATTGTCTCTGCGGGGAAAAGTATTAACCACTTTCGACCCTCTTAATTGCAGATGTTTTAATGTTGTTTTTGCTGTGGAGACATGTACCAATTACTAGTTATATAATATTAAGGGTAAAGAATATAAGATTTGAAATATATTTTAATATAACAGATATATGATTATATTCGACTATTTATGGACTTCGCTCTTACGCAAACACGTATAGTGTTTAAAATAACCGGGTTTTTAATAAAAAAAATCGATTTACACCATATTCAAACAGTGGACTCTTTAAATAACTTTTTTAAAGATACATATCGATGGTCACCAGTAGAAAGGCCCTAACTCGTACTTTTTACGAAATTCAGTTTTTCTGTGATTTCAATACATTTCACACAAATACGCCTTGACACAAAAATTGACTGCAATAGTATCAAAAATAATTTGCTTTAAACTACTTTATTAAATCGGTTGATTTTTTATCAGTTTGCGGTTTGAAAATTAATTTATTTACAAAAGTGAATAAAATATTTTTTTAACGCTATAAATGAATGCTTGCCATTTACTTATTTCATGAAAATGTAAATGCTCCATCCATATGCACCAATATTTTTATACACAGAGTCTTGTAAAGAAAATATAACATACATGGCATTATTCACAGTAAAAGTTTTCTATAGAATATATAAAATAATTTCATAAAAAATTGTTAAACTTATATTTTTTTTATACCCTTCACACAGTGAAAAAGGGTATATATAGGTTTGTCATTCCGTGTGAAATTTCTACAATTTTCATTTCCGACCCCATAAAGTATATATTTTCTGAAAGCTTATGAATAGGGGAGTCGATTAAGCCCTGTCAGTCTGTCCGTGTGTATGTTGAAATCAACTTTTTGAAGCCCCCCGACATAGGTTGGACCCGGGTAAGGTATTAAAATATCAGAAATATTCGGGAGTAGATCGGTATTGAAAATCAGAAACATTGGTACATAAACAACTGAGATATGAGCAAAAACCCACTACCACCTCGATTTTCTTTTCACAAAAACAACATTACAACAACAACATACATACATACAAACGTGTATACTGGTTAGGGAAAACGTGGCATCGAATCCCAGCTGAGCCAAAAAAATTTTTTTTTTTAATTTTTTTAAAATTTTTTTTTTAATTTTTTTTTTATTTACTTTTTTATTTTTTATTTAATATATTATATATATTTTTATTATTATTTTTTTTTTAATTTTTTTTTTATTTTTTTTTTGTTTTATATATATTATGTATGTATATAATATTTTTTTTTTAATTTTTTTTTTTAAATTTATTTTTAAAATTTTTTTTTTATTTTTTTTTTTTTTGTTTTTTTAACATACATACGTGAATTTATAATTTTACAATGGGATGTTTTTATATATGTATGTTTTTATATGTATGTACGTATATCATATGGAATGGTGATACAAACTACAGTTATTGCATGACTACACGTTGTGAAGGGTATATAAGATTCCGCACGGCCGAATATAGCACTCTTACTTGTTTATAAATATTTTTGTCATACACCAAATATATCGTAGCTCTAAGCTTTCTGAAAGAAATGACTTACATATATGGAATGGAATAGAACAAATTGTATTCTAAAAGACAAATGTATGAATTATAAATGGATCATGATATTGCTTGAATAATCGACGTGACTTCTTCACAAGGTTAAGAAATTTTATTTTCAATGACTCTGCTTCATATATTTCTCTTAATTTGAGTATTGGTTATGTTATTATGCGATTTGTTCGAACAAGGAAAAATTTTTTGTGCGTACATGAATTTGCCTGGTGTGGACTGCTGTAGTCGATGTTTTGTTCTTGTTCAAACAGCGTTGTCAGAACATTCGTTCGAACAACGATTAAAAGGCATTTTGAATATGAAAGAGACGACACATAAAAATAGCAACAAAGTATACTTTATATGTTTTCTCCATATCAAAGAACATGAACAATTTTTTGACAGTTGCTCTGCCGACGTTTTGTTCTAGTCTGAACAAATCGATGGCTCGTCTAGACGTAAAGTTAACATGTGATGCCAAGAATATATTTGTCATTCCGTTTATAATTTCTACAATATTAATTTCTGAACCCAGAAAGTCTATATTTTTTTGAAAGCTTGTGACAAGGGAAGTCGATTGGGCAATGTTCATCCGTCTGTTGGTGTGTTAGTTGAAATCAACTTTTAGAAGCCCACACATGTTGGACAGATCTGTATGTAGTATCAAGCGTTTGGAAATATTCAGGAATGAATTGTTATTTAAATCCAGCACAATGTCTCCATAAAATTTTGAGATATGTTATATTTTTAACATAAAAATTAAGACTTTCCAGAAAATTTTTTAGATATCTTTGCTCATAGATATGCTTGTGATATGCTTCTAGGGATATTCATAAAAATTTTAGAACAAATCAGGCACTAATCGGTAAGGTTATAGGCGCAAATAATTTGTAAAAAATTTTTAAATATCAAATTGGCTAATAAAAATAAAGACACGGTCACACTTTAGATGGTGAAGGTTATTATCAGATTCGGCACGGATTTAGCATTCTTACTTGTTTATGTTGACTTTGTGGCCACCGCGCAACAGCAGCTTATTGACATAGATCTGTAACTTTATAACGGAATTAAAGCTTCGATCTTGATTAAAAACTCACGTTGTCAATGCACAATTGCACTCGAACTCTTATTTTGACAATATAGTTTTATTTTTTTACAAAGTCTGTTTAATTGTATAACTTTCCATGGGGATTTGCTATCAGTGTCTGAATAAAAACAGATTTAACAGACACCGACAAAACAAAATTTTCGCCACAAACTGTCGGCTTCTACCTGTTTTTTAATTAAAAACTTTATACACTCAGTTTAATACAACCCTTGATAACATTAGCTTCTACTGAAGCTTTAACTTTTCTTTTAATGTTATTTTTCACGCTCATTTTTTTGATTTTATTTTGTTGTTTGCTGTTGTCAGTCTAACCAACTAGACTCGTGGTCTAGGTTGGATATTTTATGATTTTATGATGGGCTTTGAAATACTTGTAATGGAAGCAAAATACAGCAAAGAAAGCATAGAAAAACCAAAGTGTCAAGCCAAATGTTGTATTGTACGGACACTGCAGCAGACCATCTACATGGTGTTTGTTAAATTATGGTTGTTGAAAGGGTGTGGTGAAAGAGTGTTTTGCTCTGTTTCTTGTTGCCATGAAAAATGGCATAAAATAAAGGCGATTATATTGGCAACTTCTGCAAGTGACCAATAATGATAATAAAAGTATCCTTGTAATGTGGGTTTAATTTTTAGTAATAAATATAACAAAAAAAAAAAACATTTAGCAAAAGGAAGAAGTTTTTAGCTAAAAATAAATGAAAATGGTTATTCTTAAACACGAGTTAACTTAATATTTCTATTATATTAAAAAGTTTTACTAAATTTTATAGTATTTAAATTATAAAATAAATAAGTTTTATGCGATGTATCAAATGAATTTATATTTTTACAATTTTTACAAGCGATATCCGCATAACGCAACTTGTTACGATACAGAATAACGGTACTTTATCGCTAAAGTATGTTTATTTTCATCGGGTGGAGAACACGACACAAATAATTTATTTATTAAATTTAATATTTTTGTTTTAACTTTTATGGGCTTTTTTTTGAAATACCTCACTCTAAATTATTATCAGGTGAAATTATTGTTTTAATTTTTCTTTGTTTCTGCAAAGAAAACTAAAAAAATTCAAAGAAAATTAAACGATTTTGACAGCTTATTGCGGCAATATTTGCTCAAGCAATCAGCAGAGCATTGATTGCGCAATAAATTGCTACATATAGAACTCTTTTAACGCAATTGACAATTGCGGTAAAAAATATTTGTACGTGGAGACTCCGGATTATTGTTAACGCAATTAATGACACATGGTAGATTGTGGCCACTAGCACAGCAGTAATACAACAAAGTGTGTTTAGTGTATATCGTATTGAGTAAAGTTGCTAAAATTTCATTGAATTTTGTTGTAGTAAGATAATAGGAAAAAGGAAACAAACTAGTTAACGAATTCAATAATCAAGTAATTAATAATTAAATCTAATACATAATATCCGATCAAAGAGTGCCGAATCTGCTAATACCCCTCACCATCATGTACATAGTTAAAATTGCTTAGTCTAGATTATAGATTTCATACAATACGCTATTTTCTTTATTATTTCTGGCACTATCTTTGATTTTGAATTTTTATATAGTTAATTGTATACTACTACTACTACTACTACTACTACTACTAATACTACTACTGACGGGGTTAAGAAAAGACCTATCCACCATTTTGTTTAGAGCGTCATCTTGCACTTAAACTTTTTCATAGTTTATTATATTTTATTGGTCAAGCCTTTTTATTTGGCACTAAAATGTGGTAGTTGAAGGGGAAAAAGTCACAATTACTATATTTGACCCATTTATCGGCTATTTAATCTTGGATTTTTAATTTTACATAATATTTTACTGGTCAAATCCTTTTATTTGATACTCTAATGGCTTTTTCGGTTGTAAAGAAAAATAAAAAAGCTGATTATATTGATGCATATTTTAGGAAAAACACCGAAGCAGTTGTATGTTGGTGATAACATCACAGTAAGATTCAAACTGATAATATAAGTTCATGTCAGAAATAATTTTTTAGAGCACGGCTTATAATTTGATGCTTTTCGCTTGTCCAAAAGTTATTAAGAATCTTGGAAAATTTGATATATTTAAAAAATATGTAATTTCTATTTATAAATAATTATAAGCATGTCTACAAATTATCCTAGGGCTAAAAAATTAAAATTTGGTCGTAAAAATATAGGAAAAAAGAGGCAGTCCTGTTTACTTGTTCATATCTCAAAAAGTTATGGGGCGATTGTACCGCTTTTGATACCACACACGACTTTAAGGAGTATCGGGAGGTTTTAAAAACATTCAACATATATACGGACAGACGGACAGTCCTTAATTGACTCCCCTATTCTTAAGTGTTTAGAAAATACATACTTTGTGGGCTTGGAAATGAATATTGTAGAAATTTTTTACGGTGTACATATAAGAGAATTTAAAAAAAGAATTCAATACTGAAACAAATTTAAAAATAAGTTTAAAAGATAAAATTCTACAATAAAACTTATGACTTGCAATAATTTTTTTATTTTGAAAATGCTACTTTAAAAAATAAGAATAAAAATTTATATAAAAAAAAAAAATTGTCTAAATAAATCCAATAAGACTACTCTTCCCACATTTTTACATACTAAATCTACATTGATCTAACAGATGTACTTTATAGCTGTCTTTAATTTGAATATCTTCTGCAGCGACATCCCTTTATTCACTTTATTAATCCTTTGAAAATAAACAAGTTTAAACAAAATATAAAAAGTTGTTTGTTGTTGTTTAAGTTTCGAAAACGAAAAAAAAAAAAAACTTAAAACACTCTCACACCTTTTTTGAGGCAAAACAAACATGCCTCATTTTGCAGCAACAACCCCAAAGAAGTTTCTTTCTTATTGCATAAACAGGGCTTAAATAAACACAATAAATCCTTTTTTATACAACGTACAAATTGTTAAAGTGGAGTTAAGGAGCATTTTTTAATAAGGCTTAATTCAAATTGAACAATTTAATCGTTTTGATGAAACAAAGTCATTAACGGGGTGGGTGTTAATGGCAAAAGTTTATTTTATTATTTGGTTGTTGTACGGATGTTTGTGGCACGCTGGTGACATTGATATTTAATACAGAGTTTTTACAGTGTATTTACACGGACTCTTGTTTATAAGAAACATTTCTTGATCATCTATAAGTTTTGAATTTAAACTCAGCAAATAATGTGTGTCAAAAGCTTGTTAATTAATAAAAAAAAAATAATAATAACTAAATCTTACTAAATAAACAATTCTTCAAAATATTCAATGGTTGAGAAAAATACTTAATTTAATCAACTACACACATCTAATACCAATTTTTTTCTTCGAGTGTGTGTACGCAAACTAACAATTTCCTTTCAACGAATATTTAAACCTTTTGATTTACCTAAACAAGTGTCAAAATTTGAGTTTGAGAGTTAAAATTGTAAAATATATTTAATGGTTTATGAACATAAAAAGAGAAACCAAATAGAAAAATTGTTGGTTGTATAAAAGTAAACAAATTTTAGATTAACAATGTTCAGCTTTTGTAGCAGCTGTGCTTGATTAAAAATTCCTTTAAAAAAACTTGTTGTAAACATTAAAAAATAATATATAATATTGGAATGGGTGTATGTCTTTTCATACTTCGAGTGTATGTACAACGGAAGGGTTGATTTTTTTTGTGTTTTGTGTTGTATTCAAACGATTTATTCTCTCTATTTGTTTTTCGCCAACGATTTTTTTACTTTTTTTTATTTCATTTGTTGAAATAGGATGTTTGAAATATGTCTATGTAAACTTTAAATATTATATAAAAGTATAAAAAAATTGCTTTTATACATTTAATATAATACATTTAAGATTTATTAGTTGCTTGTAGATTTTGTTCTAATGAAAAATGTCCTAAACGAGATTTATAAAATATTCAATGAAGGGGATTTTGATAACTGCCATGACATAAAAAAAAAGTTTTATTGAAAGAGCAAAATATAATTTTGAGAGTTTGAGAATGATAATTTTTTTGATTTTTATTAAAAAAAACAATATAATTTTTTTTGTGTGAATTCGCAAGGTGTGCATGATATCAGGAGCATGGTAATCGAATTCTTGTGGACATGTAGATTCAACAAGACGGCGCCACCTGCCACATTACGCAGGAAACAATGCAGTTATTGCAGCAACGATTTCAAGAGCCGTCATTCAAGCCGTTAGCGGTATATGACGAGTAATCTTTTTTTTATACAAGTCTTCTTTACAATCCAATTAAAATCGCAATTATTTAAAAAAATTCATGTATGACTTTAAAACGAAAATGTCCATTATTACTGAGTCACCTTTTACATATATCCCAAAGTATTAATGCCGCCTTAAGATATACTTTAGATTTTTTAGGTATCAACTCTTTAGTGCAGATATTTGTTATCAAACGAAATCATTATTCATATTTATAACTAAATTAAAAACAACTATAACTTCGAACTTTTAAGTAACAAATTACAGTCGGGCTACGATTATCCGTGATCCGGTTAACCGGTAACTCCGATTAACCGTGATGACCAAAGATCAGTCTATTGTTTTTTTGCTTGCAATGTTTTCAAATTGTTTGCTTCGATTAACCGTGATTACCTCTATTATTCGTGATGGCAGAGCCTTTTTTATTAAGTTTAAATTCATACATACATACAAAATAATTAACATGAAAACGGGGAATTCCCTTGTTTGCATACGATGAGTCAGAAGCATTTACAAGTGATTAGTTTAATTTTGAAATTTAAGAAGTGCGGGTTGTTAGATCTAAATATATTTAGTATGGCATCGTTACCAGTGACAAAAAGACAAGGAAACGTTTTAGATATTGAAGATAAAGTTAAAATAATTAACGAATGAATTAATTTTTATTTTTAATGTAAATATGTATGTATGTATGTACACCAATGTTCACTTGTTAAATAATGAAAATATTAAAAAAAATGTATAATCAAAATTCTTATTCGATTAACCGTGAAAATCGATTATCCGTAGTGCTTCTGGTCCCGACCATCTCGTATACTCGAGGCCCGACTGTATATGTAATTGTACTGCACCTATTGATAGCAGTATAAACATTATATCATTTGCTCCAATTAAGCACGTTATTTTGAAAGTACAGATTAATATAAATACGACTTTTGATATGTTGAAGAAAGCTGCAATTCACATTAACATTAACAGAACCCGGGCCACTTTGATAGCGCCAACTAAGGTCTTGCATTATATTCATTAGGCTATATATCTTACGTATGAGGGTATCTCAGGTCCTTACCATTTCCTTAAGCAGAACGGTGTTACCAATAATATTTACCCTATAAAATTTTGCATCGGAAGTTTATCCGTACATCACATTTAATATCTAACCCATTTGGCAGTATCGCAACAAATCTTAAAGCTTTTGACATTAACCAAAATTCCAATTAATATATATACATATGTCAAAAGAAAGAAAATAACACCAATGTTACCAAAGAAAATCAATTGATATGTGTAAACACAAAATAGATTTAGCAAACTTGAGATATTTAACCACCCTCATCAGCATCCACTATTTTAAAATTTCTATCAGTACCTCTACAATAAGATGCATTATCAAATTAAAAAGAACATAATATATTGAATACACAAGTAATAATTATGACCAATGCCACCAGTTGGTGCCAGGTTCTCATACCATAATGCAAAGAAAAAAAATGACAAGATTAAAAATTACATCTATTGTTGTAAATCAAATAAATTTAACATAAAAGAACAAACAAACATTTTTTACAGGCAAAAAAAAAGTGTGACAAAAATTCCATTATGGGCAGCAGCAGTATATGAACAACTTCTACATTCGATTGCACAAAAGGACACACAACAACATGTGTCAAGTCGCTGCTGTGTTTCGTTAGATTGCGAGTGTATAATCAAGGGTTTACACTTTGCATTTGTAAATAGTTAAATAAAAAATGGAAGGGCATAAAAACCCCATTTATGGAAGGGGGAAAAAACTTTGAATAGAGTAGTGCCACTCGAAAGAAAATGGATTTACAAATTGAAAAATATCGGCACGTGACTAAACGTGGTTTGGGGAATACTCCAACTTTGTGCATAGAGAGTATTTTTGTATTGACAACGTAGCAAATACATACATACTTACTTTTATTTATGGAGTGCGAACTTTAGTAAATATTAAATTATAAATAATATTTAATTATTAATATCATTTTCCTAAAATTTCAAATTTGAAATATGTGTTTAGGACAACTCTGCATTCAAGAAAGAGCAGAATCTCCAAATATATTACAGCAACTTTAATGACTTTAAAGAGATCGTCTTGTAATTGAAACACTTTAATGACATGATTTTTGAGTAGAAACTTTAAGGGAAAATGTTTGCTGCCTCAGTAATACTCCTTAGTCAAACCACATTTCATTAGCGTCAAGAACAACTAACCAAGGATGTCATTGATGAAAATGTAAAACGTTGCTATTTGGCGAAATTACTCGCTAAGTGTGAGGGTAGATTTTGACATTTTATTTTTATTTTATTATAAATAATAAATTTGTTTACTTAAATTAGTTTTGTAATTTTGCATAAAATGTACGTTTCACATTTTGCCACCAGATTACCAAACTCATAAAGCCTACGTACAAAATCGCAAAAATTTAATGCTAAAGTATCTGTAAATTATGCTTAAATTTTAGGAGGCCTTAAAACAGGCATTCAGACTATATTTACCGTTTTAGTTAGTATGTACGTAGTTGGTATGTGGTAGGTAGCTGAGCAAATTCAGTAAATGAATGAAGTGCAACTAAAACTTAGTAACCAACCGATACTTAACATGACTACTTGTTTCTATGCTTATGGCTTGAATGGTAGTTTGTTTTTATACAAAAATATAAAATAAAAAAATCGAAGGAAAATATAAAAATTTTCTTAACAACAAAGTTGTGGCAACAACAACAATAATAATTGTAAAACAAAGTGCATAAACTTGACTTATGTACATTGAATGTTATGGTCGTGCCGTCGTTGTAACTGGCTAAAGGTACGACTTTGTCGTTAAACATGACACAACAGATGTCATTGTCTTATGCTCATCTCAATTGTATGTTTTTACAAAGCCCGTAATTATTAAATAACTTAACCACTTGCAACAGCATCCTTTACCTTGTCTTATATAGTTAGTGACAGTTGCAATATTAACAGCACTAAAGTCTATGGTAAGTACCTTAAAAAATTGGCTCCAACAGGCAATTGTTAGCTATAGGAGAAGTAGCAAAAAAAGGTAAATGAAAATAAAATTTGACATTTTTCTATAGAAATTGAAGTGTTGCATTGCAGAAATAAAAATAACAAAAAGCAATAAAAGTTGTATAGAAATTACTCCAAAATGACATTTAATTTATTTTCATTATTTTTATGCACTTTAAACTTTTCTACACTTAGTAACTTTAAGCATTTCTTTGGTATTTTTATTATATTTTTCTTTTTTGTTTATTTTACTTAAATGAAGAGAAAAAAAAGTAAAAACGCCAACAGTAAAATTACAAAATCAAATAAGAAGCAAAAACTTATTTTTTTTATTGGTTTTCGGCGTCAACCTTTGGCTTTTGTTTTGGTGTCAACAATGCCAAAATGGTCATTGCTGGCTGGTAGCGTCATAGGTTGGAACAAACAATATTTTTAAATACTAAAATGTTTCGACTGAGAGGTTCCTGCTTTTTATGTTTTTTTCTTCTCATTTTAAATATTTTTCCTTTTTTTCTTGGGTTGGAAATAAGAGTGATGGCCTAATAGGTTGTGAAGGGTTGTATTATTGGTAGCAAAATTAAATATTTAGGCGATAAGAGTTTAATTAGTTCCAAAACTAGCCAGCACGAAAAAGTGGATTAATAAGAAAATATGTTTAAAACTTTTATATGGCAGTTAAAAAAATAAGTTGGTGCTTGAATTGGAATAATTCAATATTCAATTTAAGGATATTTTTTCTGTTCTAAAAAGAAAAAAAACTGTATAAAACTTTAGGATGTAAAGGGTATTTTGGCAGGTACGACACATTTTCTTTTTGTTATTTTTAGAATAGGAGAGAAGTTGGCTTTGCAAATCTTTTACCTTTATGGGACTAGTTTATGCAGTAATACACGATTAAAGAATATCGGTTACAAGACTACGTTGCTTACTCACACTTGCTTACTTCCAGATCGATGGTTTTATCAACATTCAAAACTGTTGTATTTAAAGATTTAGTAGCCTCAAGTGATGCACCAGACTTAACTTTTTCTAAAGAAATTAACTCTTTAGTGCGGTTTTCATGCGAGCGGCGTCATCGGTGTATTTTTATTTTTTTATACTTTTTAGATAACAAAGCATTTTTAAAATTTGCTTGTCCATGTCAACTACAATTAGTAAAGCTGAAAACCAACATCGAACGCAAAATTATTGGTATTTTGTACTATTTGTGTTCTTGAGTCCTTGAGTCCTTGAAAATTGAGTTCATTATGCATGCCAACTCTTGTCAACGCTTCCGTGGTAAATATTTGAACAATATCGTAATCCCTATATAATAGCATTAATTATGATTTAATTTTAAATAAAAACCGTTTCCGTAACTAATTCACAAGTCTTAAATTGAAAAAACCTCGATCTTGAAAAAAAAAAAATAAAAAACCATTTGATGATTTCTAAAGCGTCGTATTGTTATAAACACAAAAGCTTTAAAATTTGTACAATAAACAGTACAATACTTATTATTTATTTTAAATTTTTTTTCGAAATTATGACAATACGACACTTTGGACTTCTTGTGAATATACTAATTGTGGTCTCAAATTAATAAACTCCATTTTATAAATAGGGTGTATCATATCTGTATTGCAGACTGTAGTAGCCCAGACTGTGAATAGGCTGTTCATCGAACTAAGGTGGGTTATGTCAAGCTTTCTGATAAAAGCTTTGCTGCGATCAACACATGTAGATCATGAATTACATTTGTCATTTCCACAATTAATTTTCTCGCGAAATCTGGAAGCAAGATGAAAATTCAAGATTTTATAAAGTAACCCTTTATCAGTCCTATCGGACACACTTAAAGCCTCAACATAACGAATAGATAATTTGCCATGGACAGCTTTGAAAATCATGGACCATGGAAAATCGTTGAGATATGAAATCGGCCTTTGAGAAGAAACCTTAAAACGTATATGAATTTGACTAGGGAACATGACACGATAAAAATACTCATCAAGCCTTTTAGTAATATTTGTAAAAATGTGTTTGTATGTGATATATAAATTTTTCTTTTGTTTTCTGTTGGTGTACAATGCTTGCTGATTATGCTTGATGTGTGTATAGTCCTCTTTAGGCTCACAGAATTGTGTTCACTGGTTGCAGCTTCATTGTAACTCATTTTCCAAGATAAAGACACAATCTTGGACACGTTATGTTTACAAAGTAAATACTCGAAAACCGAATTCAAAAATTAACCTCCAATGGTAGGAAATGGTGGAAAAGGTTTACAATTCTCAATATAAAAAAAAAATAAAAAAGCTGTATTAAAAGGCACTTCAAATTTCAAGTGGAAAAATTGCAGAAGTGAAGAGAACCTCCACATCCACAAAATAACTGTAACTGTACTATGTGACAGTCTCTTAGAACTACAGTTGTAGCATGAAATTGTACACAGAAAACAGTTTCGGTTGTGTTACCTAAAATTGTCACTTGTAAGGTTTAGCTTTCGGGGTTTTGCTGTATAACCAACACTAAGTAATTACTATTCTTTTAATGTAATTTTTATGACCACAAAAAAACAACTCGATTGCAGAAACTTAATTATGGGAATTCGGTTGCCATAAATAATTTTTTTCCTTTGGGTGATAACAGCTTTAATATCCAAGCCCCCCAACTTATATTTTTTACCAAATCACTAGCTTATATTACTTTAGACTTAGGTATAGCATGCACGAAACCTTGTGGTAATAATATAAAAAAACATCAACAACATCAGTTTAAGGATTGCATTGAAATAAAGATAAAGAACAAGACAGACAGAGAGACAGATTCCTCTAAAATTGTATTTAAAAATTTAAAGGCTAAGGTCATTAACTGCAGCATCATAATATTTAAACAATATGAATTTCAAAAACAATAAAGAATTACTATAATTAAACTAAAAATGTTTTTATTTTAAAATCTGTTTCACAGATACTGGCAATTTCACGTTTTTGTTTTTCAAAAGAGTCTTATTACATGTTTCTTTTCTGACCACATTTAGTTGAGTAGAAGTAAAAATGTTTTTATTTTTAAACAAAAAAGCAATGTTGCATTAAAAAATTGTTAAGTTCTAATAAGGTATTTACTTAAAAAAAATAGTTATTTTATTTTCACTATAATTCAGAATAAGAAAATATAAAAATACCAGCAGACAGTTGTCCGAGGCCTTCGGCCACGGACTGTCCCTGCAGGCTATGTCAGAGACACGGCCATTAAGTTAAACGTAGAATACGCCATCCGATAAGACAGAAAACATATATAACAATAAATGATAAATAATATAAGCAAATGAATTTATTTACTTGATAGTTAATCAAAACAACAGCCAAAGGTTTGTGTCCACACTGAAACAGCAGCATAGTTTGTGTTCACGCTACAAACTCAAACACTCAACCAAACACCACACATATGTTTGAGTGTATGTGTTTAAACAATTTTCATTTGAGAAATTTAAATATTAGGAAGATATCAACCAATATGAAATGTATATCAAACTAAAGATAACATCTTCATTTACCTACAAAAAAATTTAAAAAAAAGTTATCTCGCCGTTTCCTCATAATCAATGAAATAAAGATTACAACAATAACAATCTGACAGACTCCCTATACCCTAAGGTAAGACGTATTCTACGCCAAAAATTCCAAAAAAAACCCTTTATTGGAAGATAATTTTTTACATTAACAATTGCAGATAATTTCGGACATGTTGCATCAATTGATTAGATATTTTTGAGAAAAAATGCTTTCGCAAAATTTTTCCTTTAGTAGGTAGAGTGTTTGACACGTATGTATATAGCATGTGTATTGTCTTGCTGGAACAATATAATTTATTTTTCATATTTGCTGTGCACCAATCGCCATTGATGGTAAAAATTTGCTTAGTCGTATTTTTAAAAAGACGCTTCTAAAGCGCATTAAGAGCAGTATTTTGTGGATGGTGTGGATGACCTTTTTTAATTCAAAATAGGCAATTCTGCTAACTAATATTACCTTTGGGTAAAAAAATGAGCCTTAACACTGAACATAATATTATAACATTCCAGATATAAACCACGACTTATGAAATAAATTGAAACAATATTCAAAGGTTTCTCCAGCCTAAGCATATTCACCAATAACTGACAAACTGAATTTGATTTAAAACATCCGCTTACATTTAAATTCAATTAAAAGTTCTGCGCTTGAAAAGAAAAGGCAGTCTTTTGGATTTATTATACAGTTCGTTTGAGCTTCGCTGGTGCTTATACCAGATCGTCAGTAGACCTTTTACCCAACTTAAAATATATAAGGCCAGCTTAAGCCTAACAACCAAATAAAATATTGAAAGATTAGCTGGGAACATATCCCGAATAATTAAGTAATTTGTTTTAAAATGAAAAATTTTATTTTTCGGTTGCCATTTATACACATTTAGTGTTAACCAACGGTTAGTCAAATGTCAAATGGATTAGAAAAATAAAATAATACTACTACAGACAAAAAATAATTCCTTTATTGAGAAATTATTAAATCTAAAATTAATTTCTATAAAAGATAAAAACACATTATCCACGAAAACTGCTACAGCACCACGTTTTTATGGTTTACCCAAAATTCATAAGGATGATATTCCTCTTCGTCCTACTTGTTCGTCTATAAACTCTCCGGCGTATGGTCTTTGTAAATATATTGTTAACATATTGAAAAATTTGACGAAGGAATCCAAATATAACATTAAAGACTCTATTGAATTCAAATCAAGAATTAATAACACTGTGATAGAAAATGACGAAATTTTAGTTTCATTTGATGTGATATCACTTTTTCCTAGCATTCCAGTTAACCTTGCACTACGAACAATTGAAAGTAAATGGAACATACTTAAAAAATTTACTAATATTCCCAAACAATTATTTATGGACATTTTGACTTTCTGTATAAAGGATACACGATATTTTAAATATGACGACAAGATATATGAACAACGTAAAGGTATGCCAATGGGATCACCAGCTTCGCCGGTAATAGCAGACATTGTAATGGAGGAACTTTTAGATATTTCACTGGAAAATATGGAGATAAAACCGAGGAAATTTACAAAATATGTTGACGATTTGTTCGCAATTATTAAAATTGACGCTGTGGAGAATACATTAAAAATTTTAAAATCCTTTAACCTACAGATACAATTTACGATTGAAAGAGAAATAGATAACAAGCTGCCATACCTTCATTCGGTGGTTATAAGGGAGAATAATTTACTTAAATTAGATTGGTACCAAAAATTAACCTCGTCAGGTAGATTAATTAATTTTTATTCAAAACATCCAATAACAACTATTATTAACACTGGTACTAATTTTATAAGAAGAGTTCTAGGTATAAGCGATGAAAGATTTCATAACGACAATATAATGAAGATTGAACATATATTAAAGAAAAACGATTTTCCAACTAAAACCATAGATTACTTGCTGAAATATGTTAATTGAAATACAAATACAAGATTAAAGGATAATGAACCATCAAAAATTTATAAATCTATGACATATATCCCCGGTTTTTCTGAAAGACTTAAAAATTCAAATATTTACGACAAAGAAAAATATAAATTAGCGTTAAAAACACAAAATACGGTTCACGCAAAACGAAAACAAAATTTAAAAACGAGGAAAAGTCTAATTTAGTATATGAGATTAGCTGCAATGGTGACGGGGTCAACATATGTGACAAAGTATATGTGGGTACAACAAAAACAATGTTAAAAACGAGAATATCATCACATAAAACAGATTACAAAACACTTGACAAACCAATTGAACAAAAAACAGCACTAGCAGCCCACAGTACCATAACTGGACACGTACCAAACTTTAAAGAGGTGAGAGTTTTACAAGAAGAGAATAATTATTCAAAGAGATACATGCTGGAGATGCTACACATAATCGACGTACCATCACATAAGAGATTGAATTATAAGAGAGATACAGAGAAATGTGCACAAACATACAGACATTCAATAAATAAATATAGTCGGACAAAACAAAGATTAGTTATTAATTAGCTTATAAATAAATAAGATTGTTGTTCAACTCGATATAGAATTATATCTAAAATATTTTTTAAATGTAATTATTGTGTTTTGTGTATTTATAGATACATATATAAATTTGACAATTGTTTTCCTTTTATAATTTATTTATTAGATCCCTGATGATGATCTACGAAGTAGGTCGAAATATTGGAATAAAATAAATAAAGAAATTTAAAATATTTTCTTTAAAAATAAAACAACAAAATTGAATTTTTATGACCTAAAGCCAAACAAAAATCTACAACAAAAATAAAATACTTAAAAAAAGAATAAAATGTTTGTTGGGATTTTAAGGATGTTTTTTTTATAGTTTTTTATCTTATTTTTGAATTCTCATTTTGTTTTTCACAAAAATTATTTTTTTAATTCCAATATTTATATTTTAAAACAAATAAGCATTTCAACATAATATTATCGTTATTTGAAATTAAAATGCAACAAAACTATTTATATTTCCCGGACAAGAACATTTTCCTTTGCTTTAAAATATACATTTTCATTTAAACTATGGAAAAACAATTCAAAATCATTCTTGAACATTTGTAGCTATAATACAACACCAAAAACAAGCTACAACAACAATAAGTTGCATACAACTTTCTTGATGATGTCATTCTTAAGGATAACAACTCCTTGTAAGTGTTATTTCTATTTATTTGTTGCTTATTTTTTTATTTTTAACATTTTTATTGCAACACTCACACATTTGCACTTGAACACATACTTAAATAAATATGTATGTATACATATATGGGGACACTTATAGTACGTAAGAAGTACCATGAGTGCATTTATACTGGTTGCGTTTGTGTGTGGAAATGAGTTGTTATTTGATTTGTATGCAATTTTTTTAAACTTTTTTTATTTTTGCATTTTACTTGGAGTTAAGGTATTTTTGTTTGTTTTTTGTCCTCATTTTCATTATTATTGTTTTCTTTTGAAAGCAGAGTAAAAAGCAATGAAGCAATACAATTTTTTGTTTCTAACATCTATGTGGGTTGCACATGCAGTTCGGAGTTACGTTCTGCTTCCGTTTCCTTAAGAAATAAATAAATAAAACATAAAAAAGCTTAAGAAATTAAAATTATTATGTGGTATTATGCATATGGGCAAAAAGAATTTGAACACGTAGAATATTTTATTGTTTTTTTCTCTAATAGATTTTATATCACATTTTATGTGGAAAACATGAGATTTTGACATTATGGTTTAAGGGGGACATATCAAAATAAATGAATGCATTTGTTTTTCCTAAGTAAGGAAATATATATTAATAATGATTTCTATTTATAATTAAAAAATATATTTTTATCATAATGAAAATATATTTTTTTCTTTCATTTTGACAATATGCAACCATATTCCAAAGCTAAAAGTAGAAAAACTTAAAATGAAATTCAAATGCTTTTTGTAAAAATTGTTAAAATACAATTTCGCACATTAGTCATATAAAGTATGCTAAGGGTTAGATTTTTACACTCTTCGCAGAAATCAGGCATTCTTTTGGCGATAATGCTTCGAATATTGGTTTGCAAGTGACCAATTATACTTGGCAAGTAATTTGCCTTTATAACTTCGTCTAACAACTTTTTAGTAGATTTTTTGTGCCATGTGCTAAATGCCTTATGATACCGTAATACTAAAACTACATTTATGCCACATTTATATCTTAAAGTAAATAAGTAAATTCTTTACATTTCGTTTCAGCGCTCATCCTTGCTTATAATTTTCTGATTCGCTAAATTTGTAAAGGAATCAAGATCTTGAATTTTATTAAGGCCATGACCGACTATCTAACAAATTCGTGCGATTATGTCAAATAAAAATCTGATAGGTTTCTGTACTAAATAAGAAAGTCGCAACAAAATGTGTGATTGGATGCCATACGGTCATAATTGCTTACAAGAACTTACAATTCCGATCACACAGGAACTAATATTTTATAAAAACTTTCCAAAATATTATCAAATCGGACACACTTGTCAAAAAATCTGTCACACATAAGCACTTTTTGGCCACACTATCACACTTTCGGAACACACATACAATTTTTGATATATCGAGCGACTTAATCTTATAGCCAGTCATGGCCTTTAATGATGATCTTTTTAGCTGTAATATATTGTTTTTTGAAACAACAGTTTGTAAATCATACAATTATCAAATGCAGAAATTTTAGTTATTTACAAAGCCACTTCAGCAAAAGTGAGCTTCATCATGGAATTTGTGAAAAATTTATGATTTTGCCCAACGCGTACTTTTGCATTTTACGATAAGCAAACTAAATTATATTTATTTATAGCGATTACTTTCAAAGTTATATAAAACACAGTATTTAAGAATTAAGGATTAGGCTTAGACATATTGGCTTCTTAAACAAAAAACTAAATTTGTTTAAAAATATTTTAGGCCTATATCTTTGGACCAACAGTACCATAAAAAATATCAAAAGTTTATCCGAGAGATACTTTTAACAAATCTTTTAATAAAAAAAATTAGGTGAGAAGCAAGAGGTAAATTATTTTTGTAAAAAGAAATACATAGATATAATGCTTTGCTCAGTTTCAAAAGCAAGCCCTTCGAAAACTTGTGGGCTTCGGACAGAGATATAAAATCGAATTGCAAATTAATTTTTTTGAGATGACAAACAGAATGAATTTATATATGTACACGCTTTACATACAGTGTAAAGTGTTCATCTTAAAAACAAACTAAAGGCTTTATATCGAAACTCCGTTTTTCTAAAAAACTATTCCTGTATAAATTTTTTTTTTGTATTTTGGTATTTATCGTTTTTTTACAATTTGGTGTCACTTAAAGACAAATTAATTTTTACATAAATAAATCAATCAAAATGTTGCTGTTACATGTAATCGATTTGTTTTAATCAAGTACGTGCTACAACTAAAAAATTACGTTTAAGGTTGAAGGAGACACAAGACACTGAGCACACGTAGACAAAATTTTCGTAGTTAAAGACAAAAAAAAAAAACAAAAAACAAAAAAAAAATCAATTGATAGTTTATGGCTTTAGTTGGTAGGCGGATATTTCATTAATAAATTATTAAAAGTAAAGAAACTAAATTGTGAACAGAAAAAAAAATATAAATTTAAAGAAAATGTTTAAGGGAATATAAACATTTTTGAAAATACTAATAAAATCAATTAATAATAACTTACAACATTTTAAAAACTTATTGTAATATTCAAATTAATTTAATTTTTATTGTGTGTATTTATCTGCAAAACTATATACTAATGTATTGTTTAATAAATAAATAATCACTACAAAAACATACAACTATAGCCAACAACAATGTAAGCCAGTAAAATGTTGAAACATAACATACTTATGTACGTAAATATGTATGTATGTATTACATAAGTATGAATGTACGCACAATTTCATTAACAACAATTAGTTAAATTACGCCTTTGGGATGTACAGCGTTTTTTTCACCGCAAAACAACAACAATTCCTTTATTTCATTCGTTATGAAATGAAAATGTGGCCGTTAAACACATATAAATTAATTTGTACCACATTTAGACACAACTCAACTTCAGTGCCAACCCAAAAACACTATTTATGTGGTAAATTTTAAATTTATGAAAAATTTCACTGTTTTTTCAAGTGTGCAAAAGAGTAAAAAAAAAAACATATAAGAAAATTTAATTCGGTCCTGTTGAATCTTCAATATCCTGTAATAACGTTAAGGAACAAAACTAAATTATATTACACACATAAGTATGTATATACGTATTTATTGAGCAAGTCTAAATGTTATACGGGATCTAAATAAAATAGATTTTGTTTTAAAATTCAAGTAAAACACTAAGGCAGTTATTGTACATAACAATACCGAAACTACATACGAGAGAACATTTAAGGACATCAGAAAATTATTTACACGATCACGCATAAACAGTAGCGTTGCTACAATATCTTTTTGGGTTAGCCAAAAAAAAGTTATAAAATATTTTTCTTCTTTCAAATTCTTAAAATGAGTTTTTCAAATTCATCAAAAACAATTCTGTGTGGGGGTATTTGCACCCCCCAATTACTAACATTTACGCCAATTCTCATACATCGCAAAATTGATTTTAATAACAATAAGGGTTCAGTCCCAGATGATTATTGTTGAAATTACAAACCGAGTGACAAACCACATATGGCTCTTGTGAAAGGTATTTAAAACAAAATAGGAATTATGATGCCCACAGGTTTAATGTTTTCAGCGTAATTTGTGGTTTCAACACTTTTTTAAAGACACCCATTTGCTTTTGACTCATTCTAAAATTGTAATCATGTGACAAAGAGCTGAAAAAAGTTGAAACAGTAAACATAAAACCCATGTAGAATTTTTTTATTTACTATAAACATAAAAATCAATTAAACAATTTAATTTTGAGCGTATAACGTTACAAGAAGAATATAAAATGTTTTTGCAAGGCAATTTCAGAATTTTTTTTTTATTTTTAAGCCGCACTTAGGGTTGACTTTTTAAATTTTTTGAGTCATTTTGACATAAAAAAAATCAATAAATATCACGATCAAGGATTTAAAGAAAAACGTTAAATAGCGACCTCTGCACTCGGTTAAAAAAAAAATACAATATACTCTTAGCTGTACGGTTTGGTATAAAGTACATACATAGATATTATACATGAAAAATGTTTTCGATTCAAGTCTTCTGTGAGTTATTTAATTATAAATACTAAAACATGGCTAGTATAAGATAATAAAGAACCATCAGGAAACTATTTTTTTATAGTGTATAACTTACTTTGAATCTAACTGGCTAGTTTGTTGGTTAATTTGTTACATTAAAAGATAGAATCAAATGAGGGGATATGATCCCTCTATATATATGTAGCAATAATTAATTTAATGACATACAAACATTAATTTAGAGGGAGTCATTTTGACATTCGTTTGCCTGTTTGAGCCAAAAGTGGGTAGGACCGGATAGCAGGGCTCGGTACTTTCAATTCAAATACAAATAAGTTTTTATGTGTGTTTGGGTATTTGTAATTATTTATTTTCTGCTAGGATAGAGGAATTATTATACATTTATGACATACATTTAGACAACTTTTTATCTTGGATAGTAAGAGCTTATACAATTTATTGAAGCTGTTTATTTCGAAAAAACGAATACTGCTCAAATACTTTTGCAATACGTGTTATAATTCTCTGTTCTACATAAAGCATTAATATTTCAATCTAAACAAACATTCATAAGAAAAATTAGAAGCATTTAAACCACGGCATCCCCTACATTATGACAAAAGCATTCGAATATTGTTCGAAGGACCGATATCCTTTTGCAAAGAAAAATAATTTAATCACTAATGAAAAAAACGTGCTGTTTCCGCCCGGGACCGAACCGGGGACCTTCCGCGTGTTAGGCGGATGTGATAACCACTACACCACGAAAACTCCTACATGACGCCAAAAGTTTTGGAGTATTGCACGAAGGACCCATATTATTATAAAAATCTGCTAATGTAAAAAAGCTTTTCGGAATAAATATAAAAATAAATATTTTTATTATTATACAATTTCTTTGATCTATCTTTATCAATATGTTGTCCTAATTTTTGAGCTTAAAGGTGGTTTTTCATATACATTTTTTTCTTTATAATCCAATATTTCGGTATCACATTGATTAGCTTTTTAGGGATTTTTTTTTATAAATTTAATAATTACTATATAAAAAAATTTCAATACGGTTAAAAAAATTTTTTTTTAAGGAATTTGTGAATTATTTTGATCATAAATTTATCTGAGGGCCTTCAATATGTTAAAGCGGATTATATAAATTCTATTCTACGAAAACTGTTATATAAATTGAAAAGTTTAGAAATTTTGTGCGAGAAACTAATTAATATTTTTCGAAAGAAAAGTCCTAAAAAAATATTCATTACCCATTTCGGATATTGAACCCGAGGCCTTCTTTATGTTAAGCAATTCCGATACACCCCGAAACATAAATATTCGGCAGACAATAAAAGTTAATATATTTAAAATTCTTCGTAAAATATATACGCGAAAAAGATTTAAATTAAATTAAAAAAGCAGTAAACAAAAGAATAAAAACTAAGTTAAATATAATAAAGTTGTGAGTCAAACTTAAGAAAAACTAGTCCCAGTGTTAAAGCGGCAGTAGTCGTATTCATTCAACGACCATTGATGTCATATCAATTGTGTTTGATAGATTGACAGACGAAAGTAAAAAATTAAATCAAACATAATTTTTTACAGTTGCTCTGCGTCATGCGACCCATTGAGCGAGTGAATGCAGGATTAATTGCACAAGTACTTGTTTTCACATGGATAAGGGAAATAATTTAATCTCTTTTATAATCTATATTTGCATATTTAAAATGCATAATTTATTTAATATCGTAAAAAATTAATACAAAAAATCAAATCAAAAGTGCAAACGTCATTGCCCATTGAACAACTACATTATAATAAACGACCAGACGGGACATGGAAAATTAGATAAATAGATTTTTTTTTAAGATGATTGTTTGTTGCAACATATTTTTGATGTATTTGATGCTGTGAAAAGTTTAAAACAATTTAATTGTTATTAATTTAACACCACAGAATTTTTTAAATTTTTTTTATAATTTAAGATTAAAAAAGTTGCATAAAAAACTGGGTACCACAATTGATCGGAGCTGGAATTTTATTATTTCAGTATTTGAAAATTTTTTATTTCAGGGAAAAATATATGTTTCCGTGGTGTAGTGGTTATCACATCCGCCTAACACGCGGAAGGCCCCCGGTTCGATCCCGGGCGGAAACAGCTGATTTTTTGTTTTCTTCCTGGTGACAATAATTTTTTTTTGGTAAAAGTTGTATTGCCTCTTCCGGCAACAACAGCAGTTAATTAGATTAGTTAAATGGTTTTCGTGGTGTAGTAGTAATCACATTCGCCTAACATGCAGAAGGTCACTGGTTTTGTCCTGGTAAGAAACAGGCAATGTTTTTGATTCCATTAATGATACAGATGTCTTTTATTCGTCCTTCGATCAACATTTGATTACTTTTGACCTCATGTATAAGTTTCCGTGGTATAATAGTTATTACTTCTGCCTAACATGCGGAAAGCTCCAAGGTTGATCCCAATTGAAAATAGGTAAACTTTTTGCTTCCTTCCCGGTGTAAATAAATTTCTTTCGTAAAAGATTTATTCCTCCTTTGTTTTGTGGAACATTAGCAATATATTAAATTGGTTTAGCAGTTTCCGTGGTGTAGTGGTTATCACATCCGCCTAACACGCGGAAGGTCCCCGGTTCGGTCCCGGGCGGAAACAGCCAAAGTTTTTTTTTTAAATTTTTTTCCCAAAAAAATATTGGTCCTTCGAGCAACATTTAAATACTTTTTTTGACGTCATGTAGGAGTTTCCTTGGTATAATGGTTTTTACTTCTGCCTAACATGCGAAAGGCAAAAGAATATTAGTCTTTCGAGCACATTTAAAAACTTTTGTCTTGCTTTTTTTCTTGTTTAAATTAGTTTTATTCACAAAGTTAAACCGAAGTGCGTATGAGTCCGTAGTGTATGAGAGGTTATTACATCTAATACAAAGAATGGCTCACATTTAATTTTTACCATTATATGCAAAGGGTGTTGTTTCCCATAAAATATGAGGTCCTTCGAATGACATATCGGAAAATTTAAAATTGTATAACAGCTTATGTAGTGTAATCGTTAACACATCCGTCAAACACTTTAAAGGGAAACACACAATAAATTTGTTATCATCTTAACTATTTTATACTTTAAATTGTAAACTCTTAAAAAGATATGAATTTAAAGCTTGCCTTTCAATAAGCCACATACATACATATGTATGTATTCACATATTTTATACTAACACTTTATACAATTTATTTTTATTGTCTAAAATGTCTTTGCCAGACTAGACCAGATTTGTGCTCTTTCATTCCTGCAGACTTTAAAACAAGAAATTTTGTTCTGGTCTCATTGAAAATTCATTAAGAATTCTGTTTACATTTTGTTGTCACAAAAGTTTTATTTTATTTTGTAAAATTTAGAAAATCACAGCCAATGTTTGTTAAAGTTAAGAGACATCATCATGTTGTAGTTGCACAATGAATATGTGAGTGAATCGTTGTTGTATCTTTAAAAATACAAGCAGAACACATGTGCCAGTAATCCATATGATATTCGTCTTATGTACATCTATTGAAACTATTTGTTGCATATGTGGTATGAATTGATGTGTTTTGTGGATAATAGTTAAATAATGTTGGCATTTAAATCAAGGATTAAAACACACATCAAAGTATTTGAAATGTGTACACACATGAAGTCTTAGGGGAATATTAAATGCTACATACATACGAATAAATAGAATTGGTCAAAAATAGAGAACTAAATACTTATTTACGTACATATACAGCCACATACTTACACTTACATACATATCATATTTATATAAAAGTCTAGCCAATGTGCAACAAGAGATTGAATAATTAAAATGTTATATTAACTCTAATTGTTAAATGTATTTTTTAGAAATTCGAATAAATTTTACTTAATAAATAGTTTTAAAAGTAAGATATTGTTAAATTTGAGATACTAGCAAGTTTTCAAATGATTTGCTAAATCATTTTAGTTTGCAAAAAGGCAACTTTTTGTGACTCATAAAACTTTAATAAAATTGTCAACAAAATAATTTTCTGCAAAAATAAATTGGGCATTTTAGAAGTTTACGTATCATGTATAAGTAATATTATTTTCTATTTAAAAAAAGTTTTAAACTAATGACCCTACTAATTGAACTGTTAGAAAAATATGTTTTTTGTTAATAAAACCAATCAACTTCTCAATAACAATATGCTTAATTTTGTAAAAGAAAAACTTTAAGGATTATACAAATACATAGACTATTTTAGATAAATAAAAAAAAATATTTAAAGTGTTCATACAAGTTTTAGAAAATCAATAGAGATTTAAAGAAATAAATATTTTTTTATAAAAGGATTTCATTTTTAATTTAAGTCCACGTTAAAAATATAGAAATATTGAAAAAACACTTACGAATGTGCAAAAAATACGAAACTCTAAAAATTCTTTGACCAAACATGTGTAGAACGTTAATTTTTGTATATTTTGACGGAAGAACTCTTCGCTAAGTGTAATAGCGTCTCTGTATTAAAAGCAGAAACTGACCCCAGACAATTTTTAAAACCCGAATTTTTGTTTGTTATTTTTACACATATTTCTTATAGGTTTTTCAACTAGCAACTAGCATTTCATCTTGTAAGGCCCAATTGTCCTTTTATATCTGACGGCTCCTCATAGGCTGCACAGTATCGGTTGTTTGTGCCAAAATTGTTGTGAATCGCATAGTTAAGTTGTGATAGTAGAGAATACCATAGATTTCACTGAAGATGTCGCAGATGATCCCAAAGTACCGACGTAACATCCAATTAGGAATCAATCCGCTGTATTTACAAAGAATTCTGTTGAAATATGTAAAGACGTTCTCTTACAAAATGTAGACAGTGCAGACCGATAAGCGAGTGTAGCCTACACTTACACCATTCTGAATCTTGATCATTAAAAAGGCAGCCTTTTATCATTATGATCAACGAGTCCCATTTCCATCTCTGTGGATGTGGAGTCATTACAAAAGGTCAAAGTTTTTTGTTTTTTTTTTTCAAAAACATCACGATTTAAATGAATAGTGTGTATGCCAAGAGCTATAGAGCATTGGTTAATTACATTCTCCTACCTTAACTCATCAAATTGGGATCGGAGAATACATGTTTCCAAACAGTGTAGAAAACTAATCTTTTTTTTATAGTGATTTGTATTATTTTCTTCTTTTTGTAAGATTTTTTTAGGGCAAGAATCTATGTTAACAAGTCTCAGATACTTAAAGTCCTCAAAAAAAAAGTATCAGTCAGGAATGCGGGAAACTGTCGCCAGAATTTCTGGGAGAGTAAAAAAAAATGCCATAATTCAGGACCATGTTGTCTTAAAATTCTATCTATTGACATAATAAAATAATAAAAATTAACAAAATCAAAACAAGACTAAAGATTATTTATTGAAAAAAAAAATTGAAATCAGTCAAAGAACATAAAGCGACTACTTTATATGGCCTTGTCACACGTGATGAAGGGTTTAAACTATTTTAAATCTTTAATGTTGTGCGTCAGCATAATATAGAGCAGAAACATTTTTATTACGTTTTTTTGTTTTTTTTTTCTATTTGATTCTAACAAATGAAACTTCTAAGAATTTTGCATATGTATTGTTGATATGGTCTTGCTTATTAAATATTTTAACATCCTTTTAAGATGTTTACCATTAATGTATTAACTATTCGCTTGTTGTTTCAATAAAAAGAACATTTTATTACAACTTATTTAATTAAATTAATCTAAATTCTTATAATTAATGTATTAGCATGAATGTTATTCACACAAGTTGTACATTTTTGTCTCTGATTTAAGATATAGCAAAGAGAAATTATAATACTAATGCTAAATACCGAACGTTTAATACCCTTTACTAACTACAAACTGGTTGATTATTTTTTAATTATATGCTAATGTAGCATGTGTGGAAAATTTATTATAAAAAAATTATTAGAATTAAAAACGACGTGAAACAAAAATAATATCTTTAATTTACTTATAAGAAAAATTTTATTAAAAAAAAAGACAATTGTGATTAGCACTAGCCTAATTTAAGTCACGGTAGCTGCTTACAAATGAAAACATTTTTGATCTTAAATTTAAAATCTAAAAGATAAACTTTTATTTATTATTTTAATTTTTTTATAAAAATAAGCAGTAGTTTAGAGCTTCTTTATTTTTTTGTAATCAATACTACGTCACTAATCAACACTCTTCACAACATTGATGTTCAAGCGCACACGTGTTGTGTTCATAGATAAACAAATTTGCAAATACGCACTTATATACATATATTAGTCATAAATAAGTATCAATTAATTGATCTATTTTGTATAGTGAAGACTGTTTTGGTATAATTTATAAGAGGTTGACTCAAATGTTTGCACATAATTTTGCTTCTACTGAAGCTGTATGAGTGTTTTCTAAAAATTTTATTTTAATCGGCTTAAAGATATATTCTTAATTATTGATTGGTTGGACAAATAATTTTTGTTATTACACATTGAATGAAAAACTTACAGACATACATAATACTATCTGTCAGCATTTATAGTGGTGTAGGGTATACAAATATAAACCAAAAATAAAACTATTTAAAAAGATATTCCAGACACGTCGTTCATACAAAATTTTTAGAAATGATGACCTCAGAAGAAAATAATCTTAACAAAAAAGTAGATTAAGAATGAGAAAGTTTCCGGAATTATGTAACTGAATAAGAATATGAAATGATTAAAATTAACCCTTAAACGATGTAGAAGCACCGAACCTTTCATACCACTCACTACAAACAACATCAAAAGTATGTGTAAACTGTGATTTTGCGCGCAAATTTAGTTCTATCAACTCTTCTCAACTTTTTTGCAGTATTATCTATAAAAATTTAAAAAACTAGGTTTATTAAAATTATTATTACTATCCCTTATTTGGATACATTATTGATTAGGAGAGGTAACAGTATAGTTATAGTGGATTGGTATCAGAAACCAACTGCATTGGGGGGAATCATAAATTATTATTCTAAACATGGCAGACAGATTATTATGAATACGGCTAAAAATTTTATAAAAAGAGTATTAACAATTAGTGATAAAGATTTCCATATGGATAATAGGGAAAGAATTAAGGAGATATTAATTGACAACAATTTTCTTATTCAAGTAGTTCAAAGTTTGCTAAATCAATTTAGAAAAAATCATAATAATAATAATAGTAATAAAGGTCAAATAAGACCAATAAGAATTAAATTATCGTCTAAATTTTTCCATATTTATATTAATTAATTAAATTACTTAATTTTTATTAATTAATTTTAAAAAATACTAAACGCTTACTTTTTTTATCATTTATTTTGTTTCTCATGGTTCACGCGACAATTGTCAATTGTGCAGTTTAAAATAGAAAAAATTAGCTGAATTACTTTTTATGTTCTTCAGAAATCAAATAAGCTTTTATAATAATAAAAGTGTGTGTTTGAATTATTTTAAATATTGCTTCAGACCATAATCTTCTAATTTATTATTTGTTAAATTAGTAACAACCCATTTTAGGGTTAATGCAGTGATTTACTGTTTTAAAATACATTTTACAACTTTTTAAGCTGGTTACCATGAACAAAGTTAAAGCTAACATTAAGATTAAGTCTTGAAAAGTGGAAGGAAAGGAAAATACTGTCTCCACATATACATTGCAGTTCAAACTAAAAAATATACAACTACAAAGAAAAAAGTAATAGTGCCATGTTCGGCTGTGCTGAATCTGATAATACCCTTTACCATCATGCACATAGGTATAATGACCACATCGTAGCTCATCCTAAATTTCAGATTTTGTGTTATAGGCCAATTTTTTTTTATTATATCCGATGCCATATATATATTTTACTAGTCAAGCCCTTTCATTTAATACCCTAGTTGTCTCTCTGGGTGGTATAGAAATTGAAAAAAAAACTGATTTGAATTTACACACGGACAGATGGGCAAAACTTAATCGACTCCCCTGATCATAAGATTTCAGAGGTCTGAAACTAATATTGTATACATTTTACACGAAATAATAAATTTATATTGACCCCTTTACAATGCCGTGTGAAGGGTATAAAAAACAAACGTTTCATTGTAGCAGGCAATCATTCAGCCATGCCGCTAACATAAGAATTTATAGAATTAAAGAACTTTTTTGTGGAAGATGGATAGAATATACTGGCGATACGTACACGCGTATAAATTGATTGCGTAAATTTGCAAACTTTGAACTTGAAGATATAAAAACAAACTATGCAACAACTTTAATTCAGAACAAAAAAAAAAATCATGATGAAGACCAAGTAGAAGAGAAATATGGAAACTTGAAAATAAAAAAATAAAAACATGGAAACATGTTGTGGATTACGAATAAAAATTTTCTTTAGCACACTTTTGGTTAATAGTGGCGGTTGGTAGTAGTGTTACTATTAAGATTTTCGAGAACGATAGTGTCACGCACATACACATTCCCCACTTTTAATTCAAACAGCTTAAATCTGTTTCGTTAGGTGTAATAGTCTTAAGTCAAAAATTGCAGTTTGAGTTTTTAATTTAGTTCTGCTTGATTTTTGTTCTATTGTTGCAAGAATTTATTGTCTACTGAATGTGGGTTTTTGTTACAGGAAAGATAAAGATAACATGGAACATAAGGCAAACTGAGGCAAAAAAGTAAGAAACTATATATAAAATACAATGAAAGTTAATTTAACATATGAATAGTGATCAAGGCAAAAAAAGAAAATAGTCATATAACAAAAACTGCTGTCTTTATTGATGATTCAAAATTGATATGAATGCGTTTACAAGCTGGTATTTAAAAGTTTTATGATTATTTTTGATTTAAGTGAGTATTTGCAAATGCTACTGGTAATTGAGAGATTTTCAAATAAATTGTTAAAAATGTTTGATTAAAAAACTCCAGCAGAGATTTTTATTATTAAATAAACCTAATGCAGAGTGAAACTATAGAGGATGAATGTAAATAAAAGTTAAATACGAATTTTTGGATGTACTACAGTGAATAAAAAGACAATTGTTAACAATTTATTCTGACATTTTTAATATTACAAATTTTAGAAAACATTCTACTAAAATTCTTAGACAAAAAAAATTCTAGAATTTTTCCTTCATGAAGTTTATCTCAAGATTGAAATTGTTATATTGTGTCAAGTAAATTTGTGTCACAAACTTCTTAACTCATCAGATATTTATTTATTATTATTCATAATTCCAATTTTATACCACATGGCGATTTAAACGATTATTTTATGGTTGATTAAAATTTCATAGTTCATACTACAAAATATATATTTAGAATTTCATGAGTATCGTAATTGAAGAATATTCAAGAAAATACTCATATTGAGGAAACTAATTATGATTAAGAATAATTAATATTTGCCAATAAATGTGAAAAAATTAAATGATTAGATAGAAATGCGTGCGCAAAAAACATCTAAAAAAATACGGCTCATAATTGAACGGACTGACTCCAAGGGACTCTGATTTTTCATTGATCCAAATTGGTTCGTTTGAAAATGTTTAAACATTTTAGAGATAATATGTATATATATAAGTATATATATGATAATATTATAACATTATGGAGCGAATTAACATATGCTCTGAAAATCAAATAGAATATACCAATTAGCGTTGTCAACTTTAAAATTTCCAAAAGCACCAAAACCAAAACACACATTATTTTAAAAAACACTGAGTTTAAAATTTTTTTTTATTTTGATTCTATTTATTTTATAAAATTATAAATTTCAAGGCCTCAAATAATTTTACTTAAAGTAATACATTTTTTAAAAAAGCTGCAACATTAACTTTACAGTTTCTAATATAATCACTTCTTAAAAAAAATAAATTTACAGCTTTTAGTTTTTAGTTGCCCCTTGAAAAGCCTTATTTTATAACTGGTACAATATCATTTCCATTATTAGGTTTGATGCTATCAATATGAACTTTGCTGCCAGAGTATGTACTTACTTCATCTGGGTGTACATTACTACTCTATGCAATTGTTAAATAAATGTTTTAGCATATCAATTTTTCTTGTGATTTTTGCCTCTTTTAGTGCATCTCCATCCAAACTGAAAAGTACGTTCAGATTTTAATGAAAGTTTTTCTAAATTTCAATACGTCAGATCAAAAAGACACCTATATTATATAAAGTTCTCGTGACGAAAAAAAAATTATAAAAACTAGGTGCTTTTGGCTTGTTAAATATATACGAAGCCATGTTGTTACAGGTAATCTCGTAACAACAACTGATCTAGAAACATGTCAAATTTTTTTGAATTTGTTTTCATTTCACTTATTTATGTTGGGATGGCAAATGAGATTAACGTTTATGTGTTGCACAATTTACTTAAGTGTACTTTTTTTATAAATAATTGTACAAAAAAAAACTTAAAAATTGTTGTTATACAAATAAATAAAAATTAAATTAAACATATTATAACAACTTTTCCATCCCTGATATGCGAAGTAGCCTTGACAGAAATCGTCTACTAAAAAGTTGCTTTGTGGGTGTCTCAGAGTACAAAGTTTACACAAACATACTGTCGGACGGACAAAAAAACTTTTTCGAGTCAGAAAGTAATTTTTAGCCAATTTTAATACTTAAAGGTAGGTGTGTGGTATTTAGTTTGTATTCAAAAATATCATTTCAAATGCATGATAACAATTGGTGATTATTGCAACTACCCACTTATAAATTAAAAATTTTCTTTCAATCACAGAATATTAATTCTGCACTTCAAATATTACCAAAAATTCATAAAAAAGTTGAGTAAATTCTCTTTAATCGTTGTCATAACCAGTCACGATGCGTCATGCATCATACTTTTTTTAATACTGCAAATAATTTGTTAATTTAGTTATTTTTTGTTGTTTTATTTTTATTTTATTATTTTGCCAAGTTCATACTTTGGTAAATATTTTGTTACGTTTGTTGAAATTTCAGTTCTGTACAAATATTTATTTGTTATTTTTGGTGTTGGCTGGTTTCAATTTGATACTTGTTTTCATTTTCATTCATTATTTTGCTCGTTGTTGGCGCCACGTGTCCTTAAATAAACTTGCCCTTCCTTCAGAGATCGTTTGTTGTTGCCGTTGGTTTTGTTTGTGTAGATGCTATTGTCTTTGAATTAAACTATTGTGCTGGCTTGGTGTCGTTATTTTTGTTGTTGTAGATTTTAATAAATATTTAGTTTTGGTTTTTTCTTTGTTTTTGCGAATGGTTAGATGTTTGGTTTCGTTATTTGGCTGGTTAATTGGAAGGACCATTAAATGATACGGGTATGTCAGCATGAACAGCATACGTAATATTTATTTAAATTTCATTTGCTGTATGTGTTTCTTTGACGATAAGATTAAATTAATCTAAGATTGATTGTCCTAGTTTATATTTGCACAGCGTAAATAGTTTCGATTGTGGTAAACAGAATGGTTGGCAATCGTAAGATTTATTTGTAATAATATAACGTTAAAGTTATAACTAACTTAAAAGGTAAATTATAGACAAATTTTTCTGCGCTCCAATACTGATTTATTCTCGAAAATGTATAGAAAAAATGAATATCACATACGGTTGATTTCAACCTACATAAACACAGGTAGTTCAATCGATTTCATGACATGTTTAAGGGGGTCTCAAACGAATATGATAAACAGGTATTGCCTTCTATCACCTGAGGTAAAGTGTATAAAAAATATTAAATGACACTAATAATTATTATTAAATAAAATTATTTTAAATAACAAATGATATACAAAAATATCATCAATAACTTAAGTGGTTTTACAAGTTTCATTTGAATTAAATGACATAATTTGAATTTAAAAACTATTAGTAAGTGTGATACCACTTACAAACATTAAATTATTAATAACAAATAAAGCTTCAAACTTATCGTACTAAATGCTTTAGATGAGCATAAAATAAATACTATACTAAGATATGAGGCCATTTTCTGATCAATTTTGTATGCCATCGACATAATTTTATGCTCTAAAATGATATAAAATGACCAACGTTAACTATTTAAATAATTTTAAATGACCAGCTTTGATTTGTTCGGAGACGACTATTTATAGAGGAAAAAATACAGACAAATGGACACATATACTAATCAAAAAGTAAAACAAATATTGTACCAATGCACTTTAGGTCAAACGACACATTTTTCTGTGCGGAAGTCCAAAAATCAATTTGCAGTTTTACTATTGTTGTTGTTGTTTTTGATTCTAAAGACTTCAGAATAAAAAAAGTGATTTTTGTTTTGACTAAATATTAATAACCGTTATAAAGCAGCGTGTCGAAGTCAACTGATTAAATTTTTTCTATAATTGTGTTCCTAAAGGAGCTAATACACGGCATATTTTTTACATCTGACTTGTCAAATTCTCCACTGCTAATACAAACATGTCGTGTGTTACCTTTAAAACATTACTTCTGTAAAAAAACATGTGTTGAGACATCTGAAAAAATTTTAATTAGAGTGCGCTCTATTTTCTTCTGTAAAAACATGTGACATCAGTCGTTGGCAGAAATCTCTGCTGCTTCACAGCAGTCAGCGTAAAAGTAAAAATTTGACAGACATGTAGATTTACATATGTCTCACAATTTTTAAAGTCTGATGTTAAAATCATGCCGTGTATTATAGCCTTAAGTTAAGTAGTGCGTGGTCAACTTAAAGTGCGTATATCTCGGACTGTGTTTGTGATAATTTATTAGAGTAAAATAGATATATTTTTAATTTAAAATGTTTTATATATATGTCGCTATACTTAATAAATAACTCATTAGCGTAAACATCTATAAAGAGTTAAATTTTTATAAAATTTTTATTTTCTAAAAGCTTTTAAATAAAAAAATATACCCCATTTCTCCACTCTCAAATTGCACAAAATAATTAGAATATTATCTAGTGAGTTATTTCGTATTTATCAAAAATTGCGAGTTTTTGCGTTTTGCGAGTAATGCCTCTTTTTGTTAGGTAACCTCTGTATAAAAAAGATTGATCTTTTTGAAGTATGGCGAAAGGAAAGTACAAAAAAACAAAAAGTTGATGCCGTTTTGAAACACGTATATGACAAACTTGAAACCTCGTCAATTTCTGATGAAATGGTGAACATGAAATTTTTTCAGAAATAACTGGTGTAGATAAGGATATTATATTTAGGTTCAAAACAATACTGATTTGTTTATCCTGTCAGTTCGAAATAAATTTAGAGAAATTTGAATTATATTGTTTTGAAACAGCAAAACTTTTTCAGGAGCGATATCCCGGGTTGCCAATGACTACGGTTCACAAAATGTTAATTCACTCAAAGCAAATAATAGAAAATGCTCCACTTCAATTGGATTTTTTGGAGAAGGTGCTGCTGAATCTCGTCATAAAATATACAAAGCCGATCGTCTACATCACGCGCGTAGAAACACCCGCACCAATAACCTACTAGATGTATTTAATAGGGCCATGGATACTTCAGATCCATTAATTTCCACAACATTTTTAAACAGTTTTTATTTTTGTTTCTTGATTTATTTAAAATTCTCATATTGTTTATGAACAATTTTGAATAAAACTTGTAATAATTTTAAACTTTTTAATAAATTTTATTGTTTAAAGGTCTACTGATGATCTGGCATAAGCACCAGTGAAATGCATATAGACCAGCTTAAACACAACAACCAATAAAACTAAAATTTTGAAAATCATTGGAAGAATATCCTGAATAATTAGTACATTTTTTATCCTCTATAAACTTCAAATATTTTTTATGAATAAGGCAGTTAGCATTTACTTGCAAATATATTTAAAATTAGATCATTATAATTTCATAATTGAAAAAATATCACCTAAAAATCATTCAAATTCAAATATTTGCCAGAGTTTCCGTGGTGTAGTGGTTATCACATCCGCCTAACACGCGGAAGGCCCCCGGTTCGATCCCGGGCGGAAACAGCAAAATATTTTTTGCAGTCTTTAATTAATTTCTTACATACTTGTATAAATAGAACCGCACGTGCTTATATCTGTTTGACTAACATCATCTTATCGCATATTAAAATTCGATTTTTGAATTTCATAAACCGTTTATTATTGACATAATTGTTTTTTATTTTTTTTATTTTCTTGAATGATTTTACAAATTGAAATTGTTTTCATTAAACTAAATTGTATGGATTTCTAGTTTTGATTGTTTGAGTGCAGTGTTGCCAGTGATTTTTAAAATATAAAAGTAAAGAATTTATATTTTAAATACAGCGCCTATGGAAAACTGGTTATAAGTAGAAGAATTAATGAACATTATCTTTCAAAAACAAATTTTTATTAATTATGTTTTTTTTGCCATTTTTTTTTAAATAGAGAAGTTAATGAAAATTTTCTAAATATAATAAATTTTTTTGAAAACTTTCGGCAAATAGAAAATTTAGTCAAAAATTTTGACAAATATATAATTAAAAAAGGAATAATAAAATCGAAATAGTTATTTTTAATAATGTGTAGTTCGACTCGAAATTTTTTCTATGATTGTCGGTTTCTAAAAATTAAAATTGGTTTTAATTTTAGATTTTTTTTTCAAATAAAAAGTATGATTAACTAGTTTTGAAAATTCATAGTCCAAAATTTTTTTGATTATACCCATTAAGACTCTGTTTTTTGAAAGATTAAGAATAGGGGTTTAAATTGAGCATTGTACTCCATCCGGTTTTCCGTGTGTTGGTTGAAATTAACTTTTAGTATCCTTTATATTTTACACAAGCCTGTATGTGGTATCGGTCTTTTGGAAATATTTGGTAATAAGCTTTTAATTAATTTTCTGAGATATGAGCAAATATACTCGTTTGCTAGTTTTTGTAGATATGGTACGCTAATTGGTCTCTAATAAACAAAGTTATAGAAAAAATAGATTGGAAAAATTTATATATGTTTATGTATTTATTATATCAAGTTACTAAAGATCCAATTTAATTTTTGAACACGTTAAAGGCACCCAATTTTAAGCTGTGGTATCAAAAATTCATGCTGGGAAAAACAGGAAAAAAATAAACTAAGATGTATGCACAAAAATACAAATGTTTCGGTGTTTTTTTTTCCAATTTTCAAACTACAATCGTTTTTTTTTTAAGACAACCATAAGGATCGATATGGGGATTAATTAAATAGAGAATAAAATACACTATAAAAAAATTTAAATCTATAATAACCGCCACTAAAAAATTGCCTGTATATGTATATATGTATGAGTCACAAATAGTAATTAATTAAATTTATCCCCTTCAACCCTCAATATTGGTAGCAGATGAAAATTAAGTCAAATATACTAATTAGGGATTTGACTCCCATAATTATCATCAAGTAATCAGCAAAGTATGAAAAATTGCAAAACTGAAGTTGCCATATAATTTTTTCATTAACCAAATAAATATGGGTATAGAACTAAAGGATTTGACTAGTAGAATACAGATCTATGCAATATACATATTTTTATTAAATTATTGCTGTAATATTTTTTGTAAGAAGTAATTTTTTTACCTTAAAATTTTTTTAATATTTTATTCAAAAATATTTTTGAAAATTTTTGCTGAACAACTTTTTATTTATTTTAACTACTACAGGTTTTTAATGAATAATTTTTATTGATTTCTTTGTAAAGAATTAACACACCTCTGGCAATAATGTGTCACTGTTCTTAAAATATTTTTTATAAGGGACCATCGTTTTCCTTACGAAATTTGTGTTACAATCAAACTCTTACAATAGTAAAGTGGATAACGGTTGCAAAAAGATCAAATAAAAAAAGGCATATGGGCAATACCATGTCATCGTACGTGACATTTCTACTCCTATAAAGTGGAGTAGTTTTTGCAAAAGTAAGAGTAACTGAAACAATATTAGATCTTTATGTTCCATTCAAAGGGTACTTCATTAAAAAAAAAATAATTATATTCGAATCATTGTTGTCTAAAATATCCAGAAAAATAAGAATATATCGTACGTGACATAAAACTGAAGTGATTTTGAGGTATATATGGAAATATGAAAAAATCTGCGAATCTTGTTATTTTCTTACACTAAACCAAATATTTTTCATTTAAAATCCATCATACTTAATTGAAAACAATCTTTAAATGATTTTATAGTAAATTCAATTTAATATCGTTCGTGACATATCGTACGTGACAGATTTTTCTCTAATAGTTTATTAAATAATACAATTTTTATTATGTTAAGAAAAAATGATAAATTTTAAATTAGGTGCTCTTGCAACTGTTAAAATACGAATGACGGAGAATGTTTTTGCACTACGTACGGGACATTAAAATAACATCCAAGGGAAATAAAAAAAAAATACCGCGAATTGGACTCTGTATTTAGTTTTTTCTTATGGATCTTGTTAATTGTTGCTGATACCTTAATTTTAAAGCATATTTACAATTACAATTTATTTTAAATTTAGTCGCTAAAAAAATAGTTGATGCAGATTAAACTCTTATTATTGCTCTTTAAATAATTTAATAAGCTCTTAATACCTGCTCATAGTAAAATTTGAGTGTTTTTTTTATCAATAAACTTACATTGAAAAACTTTCAAGAGCTTTTATTTTTACAGTCGTGGTTGACTTATTCATGGAAATGCCCATATCTCAATACGAAAACATACTTACCAGCAAAAAATAATAATTAGAAAACTGTAAGCAGAACGTAGTTTTTCTGGCATACATATGCGCTTTATAACAAGCCCATTGAAGTTTCCTTTATGAATGTAAAGCAGAAAATGTAGATTTTTTTTAATATTTTTTTAACAATTCAAAAAGTATCAAACTACAAATATCATGCCATACGTAAGCATGTTTTTAACCACCTTGATATATCCATAAAACCTTATCATGGCAGTAGGTTTTGCTAGGTTATATGTAATTGTTGTATTTTGAAAGTAGAAATCTTTTAAGCTGTCATTTCTAAAATGAACTTCATTGTTCATCTATTGAAAATATGACAGGCCAATTTTTTGTTGCCAGTAGAGTTTTTATTCAGTGTTTTTTTCGGTATCCCAGGAAATTTCATGCGATATTTCTCGGAATTCTCCTTTAAATAAATTGAGTCATGATAATGAACAAATTTCCATTGGGACTACATAAAGTTCAAATTCAATATAGAATATTTCTCTCATTATGACCAACAGAATTATAAAACATTTATTAAAAACTGAAAATTATTGATGTTTCTTTTGCATGATATCGGATAATACTAGATAAAATAAAGTTTATATTTATACATAAAGATAACACCTCCGGTTGTGGTAATTATTATACCCTTCACACAGTGAAAAAGGGTATATATAGGTTTGCCATTCCGTGGGAAATTTCTACAATTTTGATTAACGACCCCATAAAGTATATATTTTCTGAAAGCTTATGAATAGGGGAGTCGAGTAAGCCCTGTCAGTCTGTCCGTCTGACCGTCTGTCTGTCCTTGTGTATGTTGAAATCAGCTTTTTGAAGCATCGTTTGGACTCGGGTGAGCTATTAAAATATCAGAAATATTCGGGAGTAGATCGGTATTGAAAATCACAAACATCGGTACATAAACAACTGAGATATGAGCAAAAACCCACGACCACCTCGATTTTTTTTTTTCACAAAAACATTACAACAACAACATACATACATACAAACGTGTATACTGGTTAGAGAAAACGTGGCATAGAATCCCAGCTGAGCCAAAAAAAAAAAATTTTTTATTTTTTTTTTATATTTTTTTTAAATTTTTTTTTTATTTTTTTTTATTTTTTATTTAATATATTATTTATATTTTTAATTTTTTTTTATTTTTTTTTGTTTTATATATCTATATATATAAAAGTGAAACTCTGTGTGTGTGTGTGTGTTAGCTATAGACTCCGAAACTGTAAAACCGATCGGGCTCAAACTTTGGCAAGTTGTTGTACACATACCAGGGAGTGTTTATGGGTGGAAAAAAGTGGGCGGTGCCACGCCCATAAAAATTAGTTATCAGTTATAGCTACTTGCACTTGACCGATTTCTCTGAAACTTTGCACACATATCGAGCTGTCATGACTAAATAATTTTGTGATAAGAAAAGTGGGCGGGGCCACGCCCCCAAAAAAGTTTTAATTTTGAGGTACTTGCACTGAACCGATTTTTCTGAAACTTTGCACACATACTAAGCTGTCATCACTAAATAATTTCGTGATTAGAAAAGTGGGCAGGGCCACGCCCATAAAAAAAGGTTATAATTTTGAGGTACTTGCACCAGACCGATTTTTCTGAAACTTTGCACACATATTGAGCTGTCATAGCTAAATAATTTCGTGATTAGAAAAGTGGGCAGTGCCACGCCCATAAAAAAAAGGTATCATTTTGAGGTACTTACACTGGACCGATTATTCTGAAACTTTCCACACATATTGAGCTGTTATGACTTTACAATTTCGTGATTAGAAAGGCAGGGTCACGCCCATAAAAACAATTATAATTTTGAGGTACTTTCACTGGTCCGATTCTTCTGAAACTTTGCACACATATTGAGCTGTTACGACTTTACAATTTCGTGATTAGAAAAGTGGGCAATGCCACGCCCATAAAAAATTATAATTTTTAGGTTTTTGCACTTGATATTCAATTAAAATTCCGAATGCATTTTGATTCATTAAGGGGCGTAGCAACGCGCGCCGGGTTTGGCTAGTATTATATATATTTTAATTATTTTTTTTTTTTAACATACATACGTAAATTTATAATTTTACAATGGGATGTTTTTATATACGGCCGAATATAGCGCTCTTACTTGTTTTATTTAATGTTGTTTGTGATACGAGTAATATAATTGTATAACTGTAGAATCTCGATTTTGTTTTAGAAAGAAATTCCAATCAAATAATTTAATATTGATTTTCACTAAAAATGCCAACAAATTCTAATTGTGGAACAATTTCATAAAACCTCCTAAGCAGTGATCCCGGTATTCAGAAAAATGTTTAAAAAATGTTGTTATCTCGGAATATGATTAAGTCTAATAAAGTAAACTCTTGTTCACTCTCATGTCATAACGTACTATGAAATTTGATAAAAGAATAGTCCTTTTATTACGTTGATGAAATTCTATATGTGTCATTTCTAAATTTTATCCATAATCTTTGTATGAAGTAACCATTGTATTGAAAAGAAATGAAAGCAGTTTATAATAAAAATAAAAGATTTGCGCACTTATTACAAACACCACCTACTTACTCACAAAAAAAAAAAAAAATTAATGCATATTTGGTGAAGAAAAAAACTTATATTATCTATAGCCAAATTTAGCAATATTATAGAAAAAGTTTCTAAAAATACATTTGTATGTATGTATGTATGCATGTATGTACATACATATATGCAATAAATGAACAATTTGTTTAAGCACATGTTATGAATTTATATTGTTACACTGATATTTGATAGATAGATGAAAATATTGTGGGCGTATCTTTAGTTAGAAAAAAATTTGTTTTATATGTATTTAATTGAATATCAATAACTTCTTTTGTGGCATGTGTTTCTGCGAATTAATTTTTTTTCTTAAATATCGAAATGTTTCATTTGAAGTATAAGGATTCACTTCTTAAACAGTTCTACTTCTACGCTTTCCATTAACGATTTAAAAATTTAAAATAATTACTTCAGAAATCATTTATATGCATGCATCTACATACATTTTTCAGTGGAGTGTATACATTATCTGTCCTATTCAGTACAATTACAAGCAAATGGTTAGCGTTATCGATACTTATAATAAGATTGTAAATAAATTGTGTCTGAACATAAAATATATTTTTTTAAAACTTTGGTGGCGGTGTAAAGGTCTAGAATACGAATCCCCATTTTTTAGAAATTTGTCCGTCTGTCTGCTTTTCTGAATTCAATTGGCTCAAAAATTACTGTATGGATTTTGGTAAAAATTTTATTTAAAGATACTTTGGCTAACAAGTAGGATACTTTCTTTTCTAACAAAATTTAAAATTAGGTGTTGCTTAAAATTGTACTATGTAAAAAGTTGGTTGCATATACATACGAACTTACGAAGGAGGATATAAAAACATTGCATTAACAAAAATAAACTACTAATTTTAACTAAAAATTATATCAGAATTTATCTTTAAATAAATAGAATACAAAAATATGTTTGAGGTAAAAAATGCGGACCAAATGCAGAAATACAGAGGTTCGGGTAAAAATAGTATAAACTAAAATTTGTTTCAAAATAAATAATAAGATAATTGATTTGATTTTTTTTTAGAAATTATTAAGAAATGTTACAAGTGCGCTTTTACAATTTTCAAATTAAAAAAAATTATTTTGACAAAACCAGAAAACATGTTTAATTTAAAACACCAAAACGTTTGTTATTTCAATTAGTTTTATTGTAATATATGCACCAATTTTAGCAGGTTGTCAGATAAGTTAGTATTAAAATCGTACAGTTTTGTAATAAAAGTCGTCAAAATATTTTAAATTAAAAAAATAATACTTTCATTTTTATAATTTACAATTTTTGTTTTCTTTTCGCACAAAAACAAAACACAAGCAAAAGTCTTCTTAAAGCATTCCCTTGGATTACTAAAATAGCACATAAGTTGTTAAAGAAAGAAATTGCAGAAATACCATACAACAGTTTTATTGGGGACAGTAAACTGGATCGAGTTCTGACATAAAAAATAAATTTTCTCAATACCGTAGTGATTTTCTAAAAATTGCAAAACTATCAATTACAAAAACTTATATTCCACTTTAAGAAAATATAATACACATTGTAAAAAATTCGAGGGGATAAAATTATTTTTCTTCGAATGGCTTCTTCTTCTTCTTTCATATTTTGTTTTAAGTTTCTGCTAGAATCCGAATATGTATTTAATAGGGCCTGGTCTAAATCATATTCTCAGATATACGAAGTTGAAAAAAAAATAATATTTTCATCCATACAGGCTTATGCTGAAGAAATTCGTCTTGTAATAAATGCAAACAGAAATATTGACATCGAATTTAAAAAAGTGATTTCATTATATTAAAAAATAATATTAACGAAGGTAAATACATCACCAATTTTAGTCTTGACGAATTGCAAAATATTTCTGTTATTGTTGTGAGCCATTATCATTTGCAATAAGAAATAATTTTTTTTTCGCCTGATTCTGAAAACGCGGGACTCAGTTAAGAAATGACCATTGGTATTCATGAAACCACTGGGGAGAAAAGGGACCCAAAATAGTAGTGGTCTGACTCTTTATTCCCCCAACACATACATATGTATATATATATAAAACAAATTTGCATTTTTGCAACACAATAGCCTAATAGTTATTATTTTTGTATTTGCAATTTAAGCCCGGCTGATTTAGCTACACTGTTGCCATTTCAGCTATTTTCTCGTCAAATCTAGCGATTTTTAAAAATTTTTTTCGGGAAAAAATATGATTTAGCTATTAGCGGGAAATCTAGCGATTTTTGCGATGTTGGATTTTAAAGTGTTTTAAATACATTTGATGTTAATATTCTTAAAGAGTAGCTACCAATTCATTTGTAAGGCGAATGCTATTTTCAATACACTTTTTTAAACAAATTTTGGCATAAGAAAGCTAAAAAACATTCATTAAAATTCAAAAACCAATATTATCTTGCAAAGCTTATAGCTCGAAAATTTTTTTGTAAAAGGATGTTAAGTAAACGTTGCTTTCTTTCTTAAGATGAGTTCGTGAATTATACAAAAAAAAAAAACTATTTAAAAATCGTTTGCAAGAAATTCGAAATATTGCAAAAAAGAACTAATATAAATAATCCAAAATTTGTGCATTGTTAAGACATTAAAAGTTTAAGTCCTTTAAGTTTAATGAAGATTAAAAAGACGATACAAAAGGATATTGATGCTGGTGCTCCCTGTCTGCAAAATTGTACAAATAAAAATACAAGTCATCTGCATCGATGAGAGGGTTATATTGGAGATAATTTAATTTTAAAGGCTTCATTAATAACTCAACATACGTCAATCATTTCAATTGATCACCTTAGTGATTTATGTAAAAAAGATTTCGATAGAACGAATGAAAGCCGTATTTATAGAATCAAATGCTTAGCGATAAATAAAAATGTTTTAGTGACCTATCTCTTAATAGAACTTAGAAACGATGTATCAGGTTCTAGGTATAGTATATTAGGAGATAAATCAATAGACGTTTGTATCATTAAGTTATTAGGCATTTTTTTTTTAAACTGAAAACCTACGTGATACATAAATCGAAAATAAATATTTTTTTTCAGTACGGAAAAACAAAAAATTGTGATAACATTTCTAAGCTTGGCTGAAGTGGCCGATGCGACAGCTTTAATAACGATTTATTTAAATCAGCATTAAAGAGACTAGATTAAAATTTTACATATGAAAGCGAGAATCTAGAGTATTGGCTTTAGACTTTTAGTGAATAAATCCCAAAATGTTTTTAAATAAGAGTTAAGTATGGATATTATAAATATAATGTAATTAGCACCACTTAATAAACGTACATATGTGTACGTATATTTCTTGAATTTTTTCACATACCGTCATACATATGTAAATAATGTATTAAAATGTAACTAATAAAAGCTGCCTTCGTAATAAAAATACTGTACTTTTCTTTTTTTCTTTCATTGTTTAAGAAAAACTTAACGATAAAACGCTAAATTTTCCGCGCATTAAAAAAAAATCGACGAAAACTTGGCTATTTTTTGTTAAATTTATGCCAGAATTGAAAAAAAAAATAAATATTAGCGATTTATCGCTAATATTTTGACAATTTTTAATTTTTGGCTATCTTCTAGCTATATTTCTACTTATTTTAGCGATATTTTTTGGGAAAAAGTTGGCAACAGTGTTTAGCTACGTCATAAAATTTGCAGCGACCATTTTGAACTTTTTATACGAAGGAATTTCACAAAACAAAACAATGTTGTCATCAATATTGTTTTCTGCTGGAATGTTGCCAAATATTATTGAGATTATAAATTATGATTCATTTATGCCGTGGGGTTTTTTTGCTCTCTCTCTCTCTCTCTTTTCGTATCGCATTTAGTTTAGGAAAATTTTGCACAACAATGAAATCGTTCTGGTATTTATTTTTAAAGTGGGCATTAGTTGGCGGAAATATGCTATCAATGTGTGGCACGAATATGGAGAACAAACAGCATTTATGAATGGCTGATTCTGCAAATACAACAAAAGTCGTTTAATTTTTCTTAAAAATTGTTGTAGGCTGGTTTCTAAAATCGTTTTTTTATTTTAATTGCAGAATTGTGCATGTGTAAATAGTAGACACAAATTGTTTAAATGTTAAAAACTAAAATTTCGTGATATCAGTATTTGGAAGATAAATAGAATAATGCAAGATTTAAAAAAATAAAGTACAAAGATTTTTAATATTATAGGTATATATTGATAAGAGAAATCGCATGACGACTGACATTAATTATAGAAAGAGAACGTTTTAATTTTAATGCAGTTAGGGCCATTATTACAACTTGCCGTTAGTTAAAGGCAGGATTTTGTCGGACCGATAAATGTCTTTGCATTATAAAGCCCTCATTTATTATTATTTTATCCTTTAAATATTATTATTATTAATAATAATATCAATAAAAAATTAAAGTTTTAATAATACAAAGCTTTTTATCGGGCATAAAAAATCCTACCTTTTACTAACGGCAAGTTGTAAAATTGGCCCTTAGAGGAGGCTAACTCTATTGTAAATTATTTTGTAATTAATTGAGACTGATGCCGAATTTCCACATAATAATAAGTAGTACATTTTTTTTAATTCCTGTTCTTGAAACAAAAATTTTTAAGATTTAAATATATATTTTTTTAAGGAATTATATATTAACGAACATATAAGAAGGCTAAGCAAGCACTTTGTATTGTCGGGGCCAATAAAAACTTGTTAACGCCATAAATATATATTTACTATTTGCTTTATTAAGACTTTTGCCGAATCACTTAAATATATAAAACTACAACTGACTAATTCTACATTCATGTTTATTTTTAATTAGAAAATATATATTTTTTAATAAGAAATACATACAAATATTACACGATTTTAAATGTTCATTTATTGTGTGTTGTTTTAATTCTTGATTCTTGTTTTTATTTCTACACCCACTAACCGGCAAATTAAATAAACATGTGTGTAGTTACTGTCATATATAAAGGGTGTTTTTTATAGAGGCATAATTTTATAAAATGGAATAAGACAAAGATGAATTTTTTAAATTGACATAAAATTAACTTTATTCAAAAGATAATCTTCTGTCATTGTAATTTATATGGCTTCTGACATATGACCACTATGGCTGGCTTGGACGTTGTCTAAGCTGGAATGAATTTTTTTCCAACATCTTTGGCCGTATATCAGCAATAACGCGGCAAATGTTGTTGTCCAAGTGGTCAATCGTTTCGGACTTATCAACGTAGACTAGCGACTTCTTATAACACCACAGAAAATAGTCTACACGCAAAGAAAAATCATGGTTACGACATGATCACGACGGTCATATTATAGTTTCTATAACAATATTTGGTTGTCGAAAACAAGTAATAGTTATGTTTGTTTCATTTCATCATATATTTTGTCACGTTAATAAAGCATTTTTTTGAATTGTATCATTTAATGTTTACTTTTCGTAACAACTTCAAATTTACGAAAATTATTGCGACAAAAATAATATTATATTCAAAAACATTTAAAATTACCAAAAATCATTAAATTATAGGTGAGACATGTAATCATACTACAAATTAATCAAGCTATGATTTTTTTTAATAATAATTTTATTTCAACTGTTCTTCTTCTTGCTGAATAAATTTTTATTATTTTAAAAGTTAAAGCTGTCAAAAAAATGAACACAAATTTTGAAAAATTAAAGAAAATTTACAAATAAACGAGAAAATGTAAAAAAAGATTAGTATTGAAATTCCAATTAAATTGGTAACTACAAGCAATATGTGTATGTTACAGCAAAAGACAATAACTTGCCGTAAAAAAGCAAAGATTGTCGATTTCAATTGCAGTCATTATGATTATTGAATGATACTTTAATTAAACATAATTATGATAACTGGTAACCATTATATGTTTTAACGATAATCATACAATTCAATCATAGTATGTTGCTCTTTGACATATTGTTTTTGGGTCCCATTCACTGTTAGTAATGCGACTGTTTATTCTATGTATTGAAATGCTAAGTCAAATCACTTAACAGCTGACAAAATGGCCGCCAGTTAAAAAGTGTTGCAAACTTAAAATTCTGTATCTCTATAAAAAACACCAGGTACATACTTATAGATGCTACTTAAAGGAATGTTTTCAATAATCTCAAATGTAATATATACGCGGCCTTCGCTCTTTATAGGAACGATGGGAGCATGATTTAAATGCCAAACTGGAAATATTTTTAAAAAGATTTTATTCTTGTTGTATTTGCTAAAGGGTAACACAAACATTATATAAATTTCGTTCTCTCTCTCTCCCTTTAAATTTACTGAACGATGTTCATTTATTGCGTATTATAAAAATTAAATCGAATCAAAAAATAGAACTTAGTATACATTACTGCTATCGCCATCGTGACGTATTATGTTATACACGCAACGAAATACATGGTTAAGGTAATTTTAACCTAAAAATAACATATTATGATTGAATTCTACGATTGTTGTTAAAACATTAACGATTGCAATATTTCTGACATTTTATCGTTTAGTTTTTAATTTTTTACATGTTAAACTTTATGAAAATAGACATTTAGTAAAAAAAAATATGAAGAGTTGAAAACAATTTATTATTAAAATAATTATGTCTGGAATGCTTCTTTGTAACCATGTTGTTGTTGTAAATAACATTTAGTGTTTTTTGTAGATTTAAATACCTTTGAATAGATTTTTTTTTACGAAGACATACTATTTTTTCCATGATTATTTTTAAATCATACTTCTTTCAAGGACAAACATATCGAAGTTTTTATGAAAAGTAAACTCTTATCATGACGAAGTAAATAATAAAACGAATAAAAAAATAACTTTCACGTGTTTTCGATAACCAAATATTTTAAACCAAGAAGCCAAGGTTTTCCTTTACATGTACTATTACACTCTGTATTAGCATTTTGCGGACATGAACAATTGTATATGGCCGAACTGCATACCAAGTTTTATGTTCTGAGATCTTTTCTCCTTTTTATTTTTGAAAGATACATAAATAAAAAAAACCCATAATGTATTCTTCCACATTCTTAGAATTTTAAATACATTAAAAATTGTTATTAAATATTTTAAATAAATTTTGCAATAACGATATAAAAACATCACTCATAGCATGAATTGCCATATTCATGATCATTTTTTAAATTGATCCATAAGACAAACTTTATATGAAAATTTTGTTCATTAAAACTTTGATAAATTTTAGAACTAATTATGGAAAAGGGTGAACATATTAATAAATTTTCAAAACCGGTACTCTTGTTTATTAAACACTTCGTTCTAGAATGTATAATTTTAATACTCTGACCGGCAATGAAACAACAATGAAATGTACAATACGAGTATATTGCATCAACTTGCACTGTTCAAGAGTATAAATATTAATGTACACAACACTATCACTCGGAAATATACACGCATTTACACCTACTAACAAACTAAAAAATGCATAAAATTACGACAGTTATACACGAGAAACAACAATAAACACTACTAATTCGACTTGTATGAATCGTTGTATTGCTATTAGTACAACTATCTATAGTTCTGTGTAAAATAATGTCTGTATTTTATGTTTGTATATCCTTACATAACACACAAACACACTTACTTATGTATGTATGTATGTACATGCATAGGGATATTTTTTGCAAACACAGTCATATTCGTACACAGATTATTAAGTAGTGTTATTGCTATTGTTACAATTGAAAAAAAATGCGTAAATGCGCAATCGCATAATCTTATTGGACTTAAGACAATAATTTATTATTTTTCAGCATTCATTGTAAAAAAACTATGAGAAACATCTAACTTAAACTATAGTGTTGCCTTAATGCCGCCTGTTGTCGTCATCAATTTTAGTTTCGTAATACACTCCCGTATACAAGTCGCATTAAATATTAGCAGAGATTTTTTTTAACAATATTTCAATATTTCATTCATTGTACTGCTGACGAAGTAGATGGGGTATGGTGGATGCTGGCGTATGTGTAGTTGTTTGTGTGTATCAAACAGTAGGACAAAATAGGAAAAGAAGAAAAATCTGTGTGACACCCATAAGCATACATAAACAGACTTATAAAGGGTGGTTAAATTCTAACGGCAAATGATGATTTTGAATAAAACACAAATTATTTAAGAAATTATTGTAATTTTTTATGTATAAAACAAAATATCGGTTAAATGGCCGCCGAGACCATGTTGATGTTGAATTATTGGGCACGATGATGAGTCGCGGTTGACTGGTAATATGTTTTTTTTTCGTTTAGATATAAAATTTAAAATCATTCAAACACAGAATTGAAATTGTCTCTTGAGTCAAATTTGATGTGAAAATTAAAAAAAAATTCTAAATACATAGTACAACGAATACAGTGTAGCAGACTAGAATATACAAACTGTTATTAAATACTGATTACATTTTGTTTATGGTCCTTCGAACTAAATCTTGTTGCTGATATTGATGATGTAACCCATGATCATGATGATGTTATGTATAAGTTTCAACAAACCCAAATGAAATAAAATTTAAGATTCATAAAAATGTATAGTGTCATGAGTGAGTGAAAGGACTTAGGCGCAAAAATTCAGTAAAATGAACCTGGATATACAGTTTTTAGTTCAATGATCGTTTATCGAAAAAATTAAGTAAGTGCGTGTAGCATACATTAGACAAACGAAAATTCAAATATTTGTTCCCGATGTTTTTTTAAATTTTAAATATTTTTTACATTGTTAATTATATAATTAAAAAAAAAATTCTCCCTGAAGAAGCTACCCAAAGTGCGAAATATTAGATTATAGTAAAATAATTTGTTTTATAAAAACCGATGTCATGCTTGAAAAATTAGGACAACATACTTTGTACGACGTGTTTCAACATCAGGATGAATGCAATAGTTGAAGCACTGAAAACGAAATGTAAAATCAGTATTATATTCCAAAGAAATTCGAGCCTACAGTCATATGTGTTATATTTTCGTTACTTCTATTCTCACTAATTTGCATATAGAGGTAGTTTTAACCAAGTTTCCTTAAGTTTCTAAAAAAAATTAATTAAGTGGTGGTGATTTTAACTCTAGAACAGTTTTTAGCTAATAATAAAGCAATTAGTGGAGTACACAAGAGATTAATTTAATGTTTGATTTATGATTCGAAATACGTGTTTTTGTTTTCAAACCCACTGTGCCTTAGTAGGGACACAATAGGTGACTACATAGACCACAAACATGGCACAGAGTATAAAGGGCGTATGTATGAGTATTTAGCACTGTCTGTCTCCTTCAATTGGTATGTGTAGTGCTTAGACAATGGTCTGTTTTCTTTTGCCTCATCATTCCAAATGTTCGTTTTGGTAGTCAAGTGTTAGAACAACTGTTGCTAGGGATGAGTATGAACGGGGGGGATAGTTATAGTATTGTAAGGCAAGAAATTTTAAGTTGGTTGCCTATTGTGCTTTTGCTTTTATTTTGTTTTATTCTAGTTGCTGTTGTTGTTACTTTTGTCAAATTGTGTTTTATGCAAACCCAAGAGATAGTATTTCAAGCAAAGCGAAAGTGTTTTATACAAATTCTTCGAAAGAGTATGTAAAGTGTGTATGTGTGTACAAGTATCTTTGGCTGTGTGTGTAGCCATGTGAGAAGAATATTGTTCATTCATATTGCTGCTTAGATTTTCCATGCTGTTATTGTTATTGTTGTTGCCGTTTTATTCGTTTTTGTCGCACAGAGGACTTTTAATTTTTTTTTGGCTATAAATACAATTGTTACCAAAGGATATTGCGTTAAAAACTCAACTGTGTTATCCTCGATAAGTACCAAAAGGAAGATAAACAGTCGCGTCTTAATACCGTCTGCTTCTGGGTGTATTTTAAGTGAAATTAAAACTTGGAAAAACTATAATAAAATTATATAATTTTAAGTCTCATATTTAATTATACATTTTAAAACTGTCTTAAGAAAAATTTAACGAATTATCGGGTTTTTATTTGTAAGTGTTTAATTAAAATTTATAAAGTTAACTAAAAAACATATAATTGCAAAACAAAAGTTACAATTAAATTAAAATAAAAATAAGTCGGTTTATTCAACAATAAACAAATAAACAGTAGAGGAGAGTGAATGAGTAATTATTTTTGGTTGAAATCATTGTTAATGAACCATTTATGCGAATATTTATTTTTTAATTTAAAATACTTACGGCTATATGCATAAAAAGTAGTTATTTTATGGTTATAGTGTACAATAGTTATTAAACGCTTTTTGTGTTATAAACCACTAATAAGAATTTGTATTTATAAACGTACAATAAACCTTTTATAGTTATTAAATGTTTGTAGTGATTTTATTAGTATGTATGGCAACGCTTTTTATATTTAGTTGTCATTTTATTGTTAGTGGTGCTTATAACTACTATAAGATTTACCCGGGTATCAAGTAAAGGTAACATTTTTTATAAAATTAAAGCACAAAAACAACATCGGAAAAATTAAAAAGTATATAACTTTGGTATATGAAAAATTTTGAGCAAAAATTATAATACAAATATTAATTATTTACCTATTTTGTTAATAACAATAAGAAAAGTATTCGGGTTAAAAGTTTGTTTACGTTTTTCTTACATCACTATTATAATTTTTTAATTTTATTTAATTTAAAATATGTAAAATTTATTATTTTCTTTTGTATAAATTGCACTTATCTATATGTCGAAATGTGTTAATCTAATCAATTTTAATATTTCAATTACTTTTTCTTACCTTTTTTTTACAAAATTTCTTGAACAAAATTTTTTAACGCAAATTATGCATGAAATGTCGCCTTATTTTTGGTTTAAAGAAGGTAAATCAAACAATAAAATTTTTTATTTTATAAATGGTTTATAAAAGGTTTATAAGTCTATTAATGGTTTATGAATGCAACAATACTGAATTTTGCTTAAAAACGACTTATAAGCCTGTTATAAGTTTTTATACATATGGCCATTAATCTATTAGATTACAATTAGTTGATAAAAAACTAATGCCTGAATTAAAATAAAAAATTTAAAAGTTTAGCCCAAAATTTAAACACAATGCAATTTAAACCAAATGAAACAAATTAAAAAATGTTGGTGCTATCATACGTCCAGTTATTTAAAAGTTTTTTATTTAAAAATTTTATACATCAATTTCCTAGACCCACTCACAGGAAAGATTTTATCTACGATCGAAATATAGCTTAAAGCTTCTGTATAATGAGTTCTAAAGTTGGATCTAGTGACGTGCGTTTGTGAGACGGAGTGTTAAACAATAAATATTGTGATTTGTTAAAAATTCTGTTGGGTGTTTAAAAGTCCTTTCAAATAGTATTTTATCCTAAATACTTTCTAAGTAAAGACGGTAAATTAAAAAAAAAAATAATAATAAGAAAATTATTAAGTTTAAACCGTCCGGCTCATTAATCGATATCAGTAGATCCAAAATATTTTTAGAGACATCCTTTAGAACATCGAGGAATACATTAAAGTGTATAGTACAAAAATGTGTTTTCTTTCTTCGTCTATTAGTTACACTTTTCAACATAATTGAATTTATGCTGCAAATCCTAAAAGTATGCTCTCAAACAAACTTAATCTCCAAAGAGTAAATTAAGCTGAAGACATAAAAAATTTCAATTTTGCAAATTGCTTTATGCTTTAGAAATGAAAAATCTGTTCTATCCGTTCCATATAAAAAAGAACAGAAAACAGTTCGCACTGATGCCTTATTCAAATCTCTTGAAATTTCTGAGAGTTTTAATTAAATAGTGAAATCATATACAAAATATTATACAAATTTGAAATTTGATTTAGAAAGTGATAAAATAAGAACTTTAGTCCCACATATACACATACATGTGTGTGTATTTGGTTGTATACAATATCTCCCTTATGGGATTACATACATATTGACCTAAATGAAATAGTGGCCACTAGTGAACAAAACTTGTTTGCAAAGCGTAAATCTCTTTATTGACATGTTTCATTCAGAGCACACTTACATGAGTGTCCACAAACGCACTTAGATAAGTGTGAGTCATATTGTAACCACAGTGCCTTTGGTGGTCCTCTTAACTTGTATTAAAGGAATGATGAAAATCTGCTCAAATTGGATTAACACTGCAGCATTACAATATATTTGTGACAAATGTGCTCTTGTTTATCAGCTTTGTACTTGTTATCGTAAGCCTTAAACCACTTGAGTATTTTATGTCACAAACAAATACGAACAAAAATTTAAGAATGATTTATGATGTATGCGCTATGCTAACAGCAGCATGAAGTAGATTAAAAAAGGAAATTAAATAAAGAAAAATAAAAGACAAAAATGAAACTTTTAATACTTAACAGTGGTCTCCAAAGGAAATGTTCATAAAACTGTGGATTTAAGGGAAATTTTTGAATTCTTACTAGTTTTTAGGGAATTTTTTATTTGAATTTGCAATAAGTATTTTGTTTTAATATAATTAATGTCGAAATAAATATTTTTAAACATTTTAGTTTTACAAAAAAAGTTGTGTTTCTATACAGTTTTATAGATTTTTTTATATTGATAAATTTTCGGTTTTTAAAATTTAAATAAATTTCGTTTTTATATGAAATACTAGCTGGTGTCCACGATTTCGTCAGCAAAGTTATGGGGATAAAAGGTAGACTATGCTAAATTTCATTTAATTCCACTCAGCCGTTTTCGCGTAATTGAGTTCCTAAACTTAGGAAATACAAATAGTATCACATGCCGCCCATATCTTATTCAATCCCAAATAAAAAAAAACTACTATTAAATTTAAAAAAAGTTTTCTTTTAAACTATAGTATTTAATTTCAAAATTCTAGATTCATAGAAAAAAGGGCTCCACGAAAAGCCCCCCAATGAAATAACGCCCAGGAAACAATCCCCAATGAAGTAAACCCCAAAAAATTGGAAATAACACCCAAAAACAGTGAATGAAATAACATCCAAAAATAAATGAAATAAACCCCAAAGCGAAAACGAAACAACCCCCAATATTTGGGAGTTATTTCATATGAAATAAATCCCAATGATGAAAATGAAATAATCCCCAATGAAATAAACTCCATCAGCAACAAAAATGAAATTATGCCCAAAATTCATAAGAGTCAGATTCATTAAGGATTTCATGAAGTCAATATGGACCAAGAGCAAAATCGCAAATTTATTGATATAAATCGTGTGGAGGCCCACAGGCGTCTTCTTCATAACAACTTCGAAAGTGTGCCAGCATTCATAATCAATTTTTTTTGGTGAAAGAACATACAAAGCTCCTTTAATAGTGACTACTTTTGGTTTTGTAAATGGACTAAGTCCAGTGCAGTTATTTGCCCTTATACGATGGAAGCTATTTCAGACCAGCCACCAACGAGCTATCCTATAACTTTACGAATGGTTTTAAAATCCAACTTATGGGAGACGTTATTATAGTTACAATATTGTAAAGAAGGCAGTAATTTTCTGTAATGGAGATATGAGAAAGTATGGACAAAGAATTGTTTAATATTTCCAATATATTTCTTTTTGAAACCCAACTACCAAAAAATTATTTTCATGTACATACATAAATAAACTTAATACATTATACGTAAGAAATGATAGTTAAAACAAAATGGTTGCTCATGAAATCAAGATGGAGAAAATATACGTTGTATGTACAAATGCTGCCAGTTGGTTACACTTTATTATGGACCTTCTCACTGCTTGGCAAAAGTGGAAGCAACAACCGATTACTTTTGGTTTAGGGAAAACAATATTTATTGCCGTCCGTAGACTAATTTCGTATTCTATCACGAAGGTCGCACCATCAAAATCCCGAACGTTATCATTTATGTATTTGAAAAGATATTGTAATATATTCACAGGCTAAAAGTTTTCTTGTAAAAGGCCTATTTTTATATAATTTATTTACAAACACCCCCAAAACCAAAATCTTTAAAAATGAAATAACCCCCGAATACAAAATGAAATATCACCCAAATTATACACGCTATGAAACAAGCCCCGAATTTTAAAAATTTGTTGGGTGTTATTTCATTGGAGATTATTTCATAATTTGAAAACCCCAAATAAGAAATGAAATAATTTCCAAAAAAAAATGAAAGACGGCCCAAAAAAATTGGGAGTTATTTCATATGAAATAACACCCAAAAATATATGAAAAAAATTTGGAGAATATTTCATTTCTCGTTTGGGCGTTATTTCATTGGGGGGCTTTTCGTGGAGCCGAAAAAAGTACCTTAAAAAGGGGGGGTGGGTTTGGGGTAGGGTTGTCGGTTAAATATCCGTAAGTTATAGGTCTTAGTATTAAAATTTTAGATTTTTAAAGTACCAAAAGAAGAGGTCATTTTTACCTCTTGAACATGAATAAATCACACAATTAACACATGTTATTGATTCCTTATGGGTTGAAAATTTAAAAAAAGAACCAGACACTTGTGAATAGATAACGATGCCTTTTCAGGTGAATTTATATGTCTGTTAATTTTGCAAATATAAGATTACCAAATTTACCCATTTCAAATCCCGAAAATTCCTTATAAGTGAAAATGAAACACATTGCCATAATTTCATGTCTCTAGCTTTATCCGTTTTGTTTGTCCAATGAGGAATCAGACTTTGCCTAGTTATCGTGATAAAAGTTCAAATTTAATTTGTTTAGTTCAGTTTATCTGTTTTGCGTGATTGAGTAACAAATATTCAATAAACAAAGATTTACATTTGTTGTGTTTTAGGTAGGATTTAAGATATTTTTGATTTGTAGAATTTTTTATTAATTTAAAGAGAGTTTTTGAAATATTTCGGTTAATTAAACAATTTTCCATTGATTGGACTAGATTAAAAAAAATATCGATTTTTTTTAACTTTTTTTAATATTTTGTTGGTTTATATATACTATATATTTATACATATATTTTTTTGATTTCTAAAAAGTGTACAATGAACATTATCTGTACCAAAATACTTTAAATTTAAATAAAATTTTTAATTAAATATAATAAAAAAAAAAAAAAATAAAAAAAGCGCAATATTGGATGAAGATTTTTAAAAATTTATAGAAAAATTGATGATGTTATTTATAACTTTGACATATTTTTTTTTTGTTAATTTCGAGTTATAGATATTTAATTTATAAATATTCTGATAAAATTAGGAATTTACATCAAATTTTTAATACAGTGCAAAAATAAAATCGTATAAAAAATTAAAATAAATATTTTTAAAAGGTGAAATTGCTTAAGAAGCACCAGCATAACTGATTTTCAATAGCAAAAGCGAAAGCATGTTTGATAAATTGATACCATATAAAAAAGTCTAAGGTATACGTGGGTGATTGAAGAACTTGATTTCTACATACACACGGACAGACGGACAGCTAAATCTTTTCCTCTATCTATAATTTAAAATTTTAATTTTTTTGTAAAATTATTAATTTTATAAGAATTAAGAATATATGTATATACTTTATAGGGTCTAAAATAAATATTTGTAGAATTTTATGTAAAAGGTATCAAATGACAAACTTTAATTTAAGATAACATTTTTTTTTTATCAAAATTGTCCTTTTTTTTATAATAAAATAAAAAAATCAAAACATTTAAAATCGTTGCAATACCAGAAAGTTATGACGAATTCATGCTGTCGCTGAGCATTTTGAAGCATTTGAAAAAAGAGGAGAAAGTCTCTGCACAGTAGTGTTGGTCTTTATTACTTTTATAGCAATATGTTTTAAAAATCAATTATTTCAATTACAAGCTTATTAAAATATCCGTTTTTGAATAACAAGGATCGGTAAATTTGATTAAAAAAAAAGATGTAAAAACTGACAAAAGTAATTAGTCAATAACACTGCTTTACAAATTTTTAATTTGGAAAAATACCAAGAAAGCTACATGCCTAGATAAATTAATTGGGACCTCCTGAACACGAAAAACGCTGTAATTTTTTTTCTAAGTACCGTTTTTAGATAACGGTACTTTTGTGTTTTTCGGTGTATGGTCCCACTCAAACCCTTGTGGAGCCCAACCGAAAGACCCGATAATTGAATGCCTTTTCCGTCGATATGCTGCAAATTTCTATCTGATAAGAAATGGCTGAGTTATGGCTCCTCAAAGTTCAAAATTTGCCTATTTTTTACGTTTTCTCAAAATTTTTCATTTTTACTTCGTTTTTTTTCTACGTTATAGTAAAGATCTAGAATGTTTTATTTTTTTACCAAATAGCTTATTTAATTACCTCTCGATCGGACCTTTCAGTTGGGCTCCACAAGGGTTTGAGTGGGACCATACACCGAAAAACACAAAAGTACCGTTATCTAAAAAACGGTACTTAGAAAAAAAAAATTACAGCGTTTTTCGTGTTCAGGAGGTCCCAATTAACTTATCTAGGCATGTAGCTTTCTTGGTATTTTTTGGCTGTAAACCAGTGTAATCGATGACAACCGAACCTCAATTGCATTGCCAGTTATAAAAAGTTTATAAATCAGATGTTCGTAGATTATCAATTTTATAAACTCTTCATAAACGTTCAATAATTATTATGAAAATGTTAATAAAGATGAAAAATGTCAATTTTAAATTAAAAATAAAATTGTATTAAAAATCGCCATGTTGCAGTTATCAGCTGGAATTGCAACTAAAAAAACCGGTTAAATTTGGTGATGATTTTTGTAATATATTGTCATTGAAAGTAATATATTTCAAAGTCCATAAAATTTTCAAAACAAAAACAAAAACTTAATTAAAAAAAAAAACAATATTTTTTCTAAAATATCTAATTATTTTTTGATATTTTTTTTTTGTTTTGTTTACTGAATGTTTTTATTGGGAAATAAATCTGTGGAAAATCTGAGGTCATGTAAATGTGATTCTAAACAAAAATCTCACAACTTAATGGCAGGAAACAGTCAAAAAATTTCATGAAAGAAATCAATAATTTTTATATTTCCTTCCACTCTGGTTATATTGCCATGCAATAAAGGTGCTTAAAAATATGAATTAGTGCATGTTAAAACCAGCAATTTTCTACCAATAAAGATATACCGGAATTTAAAATTATAAAAACATTCAGCTTTACTCTATAGTTATTGAAACACATTTCTGAAAAATTTAGTTTTATTGTCGCCCTAGAGTAAAAACAAAAAGCCTATAATTTATGTGAAGAAGTTAAAATTTTTGTTAATGGCAACAAATTTAAACCAAAACAAAAATGTACGTTTAGGTCAGAAAAATTACTTTAATTTTTCTGTCTGTTTTTTTTTTAACTACGGCAACAAGTGCTAAGCGGATAGTTCCGGTTAAAAATTACGAGTCTTATTGGTGTCACCACAAGTCAGTATTGTAAGTTGGAAAGAAAAAAATAAAATAATAAAAATTTAGTCTTGTGGGCTATAATAATTCATTGTATTTTATTGGTGTTGCTCTGCTAGTAGTTACACGCAAACCCATTGTAATTGATGCCACTTTTAATTATGTCACAAAGTTTTGTAATTTTGTAATTTTTCACCATTTTTTTTCTTTTTGCCAAAAGCCCCATAATCAAAAATGAAATGGAAAGAAGTAGAAAAAATAAATAAATTTAAACTAAAAGAAATGAAATAACCAGCATAACAACTATTTATAACTATTACGAAATATTAAGGCATTTTTGTATCAAAAATTTAAAGAAAAAAGAAGCAAAAATATTTAATGTGCACTTAATAATGATTACAAACTGATATTTTATCTTTTCGTCTTCCTTTACTTTAACTTTAATTTTTGCAGTCATTTTTGGTGGTCACGACTATCGGCAAGCTGATAAGCAGCTGAATCTACTCGTCTTTAAATAAAAAAAAAAGAAAAAGACTCATTCTGCAAAAGTACGAAAAATAAACATCAATATTTGAACTCAACAGTAAACGAAAGTGAAATTTAAAATATTTAATTTTATTGCTGAGTTGGTACGATAAAAAAAGCAACAGCAGCAACAGTAAAAGCAACAACAACAAACAAATCGTTAAACCGGAAACGTAAAAAATGCATTTCAATAAACTTGGTAGCAGTGACAACAACATGAACCTTTTAACTTCATCATTTTCTTCTACATCGTCAGCAACATCACATTTAGCTGCGTCTGCATTATTTTCTTCTTCATCGTCGCCAAACTCATCTTCTTCGGCAGCAACAAAAACAAAAACGACAACGACAACACATGGTCTGAGTTTAGGTCTTTGGTGGCTCCTTTTGATTACTGTTATTTTAATGGCCCAACAACAACCTTGTGAATGTCGTTATTTGCCGACAAGGTCACATGGCGATGATTTGGATAAATTGCGTGAGTTAATGTTGCAGGTAAGTCGTTGCTTGTGTTGCAGCATCGTTTGGCAGCAATAAAAGAAAAACAAAACAATTTTTTTTTTAATAAAATAATAACAATAAGGGTGTGAATTAAGTAAACAAAATCATGCTGAACAGGTGAGGGTATAAACATTTACATCAACACTGCTCTCCAGTATTTGTAGATTTCAGGTTGTTGTGGTTTTTTTTATTTTTATTTTCCGTTTGAAAACTAGTTAAAATTTTTAAAATACTTTAAGATTTGGGTCAAAGTAAATTAAAGTGAAGAGTTTCGTAAACAAAATGTAATAAAAAAAAAAACATGGAACAATAGCTTTAAACGCAAATTTTTATTAGTGCATGTTGTTAGATGACAAAGATAAATAGACTTGACCTAAAATTTAACGATACTAGACAACTGAAATCTAAAACAAATAAAAAAAAAATATATTGTTATACAGGTTCGAGTATATACCTTCTTAATGCCCTACACCACAACACGTTCAAACATACTTATACTTACATATATGAAATGTAAAATTATTGTGGTAAAAATTTGTTTGGTGATGGCGACATTAGGCTTAAGGATGACGAGCTTAAATACATACATATATTTTCTTTAGTGTAACAACTGTTTGGGTGATTGTCGGGAGTTAGTCTTATATAGCGGCTGAGTTTATTTTAACCATTTAGTAAAAGGTTATACGTTTAAAGAAAACTTATTTGTGCTACATAATATTGGAAGTTATGAAATTAGGAATTTGCTTCCAGGAAAACACTTGTATGGAGGCTAGGTAAGCTCGTTGGCATACTGATGGGCAGACGTCGTATATAATTTCAATCCGATAGTTATATATTTAAAATTGGTAGTTGGATTTTTATTTGTGCAATACAAATACATTATAAAAATTCTATGATGGAGTAGGGTGTAATATGTATTGATATTAACAAAGATATATATCGTTAGCTCAAAACGCAAATGTGACAACTCCCTTTTCTCGTAAACTTAACAGGAAGAAAAAAACTATTTAAAATTATTTTTTGCATATTTTACCATCTGTAAAGGTTTGACAGATTGGCTTCAGATACTTATAGTCAAAGTTTTTGAAAAGTAATGCCACTTGACAAAGAATGACTTCTAATGGACTTAACACATTTGCGATTTAGAGAACTAAATATAAATTATTGTTCCAAATCTATCGTTAAATATATTTTAAAGTTAAATTTTTATGGTTCCATTCAGCTTAAACTACTCGGTATTTCATTGTTGCTAAAACAGATTTATATTTAATATCTATGGACTTTTGGCAAAACAACTTGTTATCAATTTTCAAATATATCTGTTGAACAAGAATACAACCAAAGAAAAATTTAAATGATGTTGAATCTTTTTTGATGTGAAAGACTTTACCTTTTAATTATTAAATATTAATATATTCAGAAAATGTCTTAAAAGTTTCACCTCCATGATAAATAAAAACTTGAAAATTTTACTATCACCACTTAAAATATTTTGTCAAATGTCCACAGATATATTTTTCTTTACAAAAGAAAAAGACTTTTATCATAAGCCTTTAGAAACATATTCAGAGTTATTATTAAGGGTTAATTTAAGCTAAATTTCTGGCAAATAATTCACGAATTTTACTTGCACTTACCACATATTTCGTTGTTACATTTGTGAATTTAACCCATAATTGGTTAAAAATAAGTGATTAAATGTAATAAATTTTTTTTAGTAAATAATTTATTTTGGGCTATATAATACAACATAAAAACATAGACATAAAAGCTTATACGGTTAGCTAGCGATATATTTAATTAGTGCACGCTGGACTGTATGAAGAATTTCTGGGTAAAAAATTTAGTTTTCAAAATAATAAGAATCGTTATAATTAAACGGCAATATGTACATTCAAATTTACTTTGAGATTTAATTTTAAATCATCTTTGCTAATTATATTAACCTGCAGCAAATTTTTTTATTTAAAACTTATTTTTCAATCGCTAATCGAATGTTATAACTAAATACAGTACACTCACGATAACGTAAACACTATTTGTTATTAACTTAATTTACTTAACAATGATCATTCTAAAAGCTTAGTCTATATAAATAAAAATCAAATGTCATTTGTGGGTAATTGTAACACTTAAGAACGCCTGTACTAATTTGGCTAATATTTTTATGTTTGTTATAACCAAACCTTATCGCCCACTTTTCAAATTCATATAAAATTGTAAAACGGCTAGACCGATTTCTCTAATTTTCTTTGCAAATATTTGTAGTTAGTGTTTGGTTTTTTAATAAGACCTTGCTCAGTTAAGCTAAAAATGAAGTCGAAATTATACTTGGCGTGGCATCTACTAAATAAAGAATAAACATTTTATGAAGTGTAAGAAAACATTTACATCCTTAATCCCTAAACCTTGTGTGCTTTACTTTAATCTCATTTGTTCGTGTTGTGTGTATGTGTTTCGATACAATTGGAGTGGGGGAAGTCTATCACTATACGAAAAAAAATTTATATTATGATATATTTCAGGAACTATAATTGGTTAATGTTTTAAACCTAATATTACACTTAATTAACAATTTTGCACTCACCAACTTTAAAATAATATATTTAATGGCATAACGGCAGAACTAGAATTGTTATAGGCTTTAAGTCTTGTTGGATTGACTGCGATATCAGTTTACTTCTTCGGGCAAACAAATCTATAATAATAGAGAATGGGTGCCCCCAGACCAAAAAATACATTTGGTATTCTTTTGGGATATTTTAATTGCAATTAGTTTAAAATTAGTACGTGTTCCCCCTGGTGGCATGTTACCATGGCGAAGTATCAACGCCCTGGTGTTATTGCTAGTCTAGCACCTCTGGCTTAAAGATGTTGGAGAGACTCAGATGCCCGTTGAATGCATGAGTCGAGTTAAGGTGGGCAAGGGAATCTATTGTACGCTTACAGCAAATCAATACACGAACAGAGAGGTTATTTGTAAAGACATCAGGACCACTACCGATAGGACATATAAGAATCCTGGACCTCGTACTTTAAGAAATTAGGCGACTCAGATCGCGTTAGACTAAGAATTACAGGATTAAATTAAGTGTGAATGCTGTGGGGTCCACAGTCTGACGAAGATGCATGCGGTTAAGAAGGACTGTGCGATTAGGATTGTCGACAATCACCAGGTGGCAATAAAAATAGTTTTCTAATGTAGAAAAAATGCTTGTAGTGGCGCGAGACTCAGTGAAGAGTAGATAGATATCCATGAAATCCCTGGGAAGCGAATGGGAGATGACAAGGGACAAGGAAATAGTAATGATATGCTTCGATATTCCCCCAACACATAAAAAAGAGAACAACTTAGTGCTATTTAGAATTGGAAATGGTAACGATAGGAGAAGGTTCTGCTAGTAAATAAATATATTTTGTACGGTGAGGAAATAGTAACTGCATTTAAATTAAATTTGTTACGGTTTGGAGACGTTTTACTTAAAAAGAAAACGGACAGCAATGTCTTAGCATTAGGGGACTTAAAAAGAAATTCCAAATAGTTATTATATCTTATCTTAATAATGTATAATCTTATTTTACAGAACGAAAAAAAAAATGTTTTTTTTTACATTCGAAAGCCCTGGCAGATTGAATTGGTTAACGCTTTCTTGAGCGCACGGTTTAAATGCTTAACATGTTACGGTTTCCCAACGTACACACATTTATGCTCAGTTTAAATTTAAATAAAAATTTTTTAATCTTAAGTTATTGCCAAAAAATCTGTCATGTCCCCTCAAAAAAAGAAAGAAAAAAATATTAAAGTAAAGACATAAAATCAAGTCATAAATTACACCAAAACAAACATGTTAAAAAACGCCTTTGCAACACTCCTTGCAACATGTATACAAGTGCTATTAAGTAACCTGCTGCATTTTCAATTAAAGAAACCATCAAAATATTTATGATCACACTTGGCTGCCTCCACTTTTAGCCGTACAAGCAGGTGAACTGGATTGAGTGATGCCTATACGTCGTCGATATTATTAAGGATCAGAAACAAGATGATGTAAGAGATGATGCGATGATATTTAATTTCTTATAAATAAAATATAAACCTGCATAAGTACGCTATAAAGTGTTTTTCAATAATTGTTTTTGGCTTAAATTGGTTGGTTGTTTGAGGAACGAAAATACCTTTAGAAGAATTTGCTTTATGCTATGAAAAGTCAACATTTTATGTATTTTTTTTATTAATTAATGTTGCACTGCTACAAAAAATTGCTTTTAATTTGTAGTTATTTTCGTTAATTTGAGGCAGATTATTTCGTGTGCTGCATCAATGATGATGTTTACACGTGCTCATGTGTGGAATCGTTTGATGCTACACAATTTAACTGGTCACACAATTGTCAGTTGCAAGTCAAGTGTATTTGTGTTTATCGTAAAGAACTCCTGTTCTTTTCACAATCATCCAAGTGTTTTAGTCGGTATTTTTTTTTTGCAGATTTTTTGGCGATTCTTTTTAATAGCAAAAACAAAAATGCAGTTTTTCTTGTTGAACATGCAATAATTTTATTGACGTTGCTGATGAGAGTACAAATTTTTTTTTTAATTATTTAGCCTACAAATGCATTTTTATACATTCATCCGTATTTTGTTTTGATTTGACTTCATCTTCTTCTTATTTATTGTGGCGATTACCTAACCAAACTGAATTCTCAAACAATTTTAAGTGAATGGCGGCCGGACTATTGCAAAATGTGGCATTAATTATAATTCCAAAATAAAAATTATAAAACATTAAACTGTTAACTAGTGTCAAATTGCTGTAAGGCTTTGCAAAAAATTGAATTAAATTTATCTTAGAAAATCTACAGATTTTTGTTCGGAAATGATTGTATGTATTTTTGTACAAATTATAGGCCTAATTGAAAGAGTTAGCATTTGCATATTAGTAAGCCATGAATTATTAATTGTGTCTAGTCTAGAAGTGAATGGTGCACTTAAAAGCTAATCAGCTACAGTCATTTTCACTTGCCACTTAACTTAACATATGGCAAATGTGTTTAGAACAACAGCTGATGTGAACAAAGTTTTTGAAGGTCATTTGCTTTTGTATTGTATGTAAATTCAAAATAAGACTCTTGTATACCTGTCACTAATGTAAAAGGTCAAAAATTTGACGGAACATAATAAATTTACATATTTAAACAAAAAAAATTCTGATTAAGCAATTCCTGCTTTATTTGTTGAGAAATACAAAACTTTTTTCTGTAGGTCTTTGGTCGACTCCATTATTCTTAACTCTTCTTCTTCTTATACAATACAATACAAATGTTGTTTAAAATTTATACCAAATATAAATTTATTTTCGAAATTATGGCTCACATTACGTGATACAGATGTATTTGGGAGTTATCTAGAGCTTAGTATATTGTATAGTTTAGATAACAAACAAGACCGTTAGTTATCCAAACAACAGCAATCTGGTTTCTTGCTTGTATCTTAGCCATTTAAGCATCAATTTCGCTAATTTACAACAGCATAATTTTGACAAATATGTCTGACATATTTAAGGTACAAACTAAAAACAACAAGTAGAAAATGTTAAAATTATAAATAGAATTGCAAAATTATGTAAAAACATAAATTCGATTGGTTATTTGCTGACGAAGAAAAACTCGCAAGGTTGCATTCGAACGTAAGCTTGTTATCGACTAACATCATTAGAAATTTCGAAACATGTTACTCGATAACGAATAACAGAATTCCAAACGGAAAAATTTTGGCAAGCTCGAAAAAATTTCGCTCGTGATCGACTGCGGTAATTAGCCTCCTGGTCTAAGAAAGACATATTCTTATATTTAAAAAACTTTTGTTCATGTTAAGTCACCTGCAAACAAAAACAGCCAAACTTACAATTAAATCCACGGCAGTAATACCACATAATTTTCAGTGATGCAAATTAAGCTATTTTTCCGTAAAAACTAGCGATTTATGGACCAGTTTAGCTGTACAAAATACATTTTAGTTACTAGCGGGATATATAGTTATTTCTTCTGGCCCACCTTAGTATCAATGGCGCCCTGCTTTTTGTAAGTGCAACTAAAATTCATACATGTAAAATCAGAAATCTGTATATATAAAGTGAAACTCTGTCTTTCTGTGTGTGTTATGGGTGACAAAAAGTGGGCGGAGCTACGCCCATACAAAATAAGTTATCAAATTTAGCTACTTGCACTAAATCGATTTTTCTGAAACTTTGCACACATATTTAGCTGTCATGACTATACGATTTCGTGATAAGAAAAGTCATAAAAAAAGTTATCATTTTCAGCTACTTGAATTTCACCGAATTTTCTGAAACTGTGCACACATATTGAGCAGTCATGACTTTACAGTTTCGTGATTAGAAAACTGGCCAGCGCCACGCCCATAAAAAAACTTATAATTTTTAGCTTCTTGCACTTGATATTCAATTAAAATTCAGAATGCTTTCTTATTCATTAAGGGGCGTAGAAACGTGCAACGGGCTTTTCTAGTATAAAATATAAATCAGTATATTCAATGAAGTTTGAAGTTTCTCATATTATTTATTTCGAACTTGAAAACTGAAATAATTATAAAACTCTTGAACTCTTTCTCAATCTCTCTGTCTTTCCAAGTCAACATAATATTATTTAATTTTTATTTTCGATCTACATAATATTATGCCTATGAAATATGGATTGCTGCTCCTCATGATATAAATAGATTATTTTTACAAACAAATATTTTAAATAGAATAAATCTTTGAGTGTTTGGCCATTAGATTAGCTTTAGCGAGTTACAGAATAAGGCTGCAGGTGCAAGTTTTATTTGTTTATTCAAGAACTGGATGCTGCTCTGTAATGAACTTTGAAACAATTTCTATTTTCTAATGGTTAGTTTCTTGATTTAAATGATGAAGTTTGTTCAAAAAATTACAATTACTTTATTTATTTTTTCTTAAAACTTACTAAAAGAAAATCAATAAAGATTTGAAATTTCTAAGTGCTTGCTAACATCAGACACACTTATTTACTCTCACCCACTTGGGACAAGTTATAGAAACTTAAATGCCAAAATAAACTTATAAAAATTTTATGAATTTTTGTCTCTAGTTAAGGTCAAGTTTATGACCTGGATTTTTGCCAAACCAAAAAAAAAAAAAATTAATTTATAATTATTAAGACAACTTACACACATGCATACATAAATACATGCAAACATAAAAATAGTTATTTATAACATCTTGAATATAAACTTAATTACAGAAAAACAAAAAGGAAATATAAATATAATAAGAAATAAAATTTTTATGTTAAACAGATAAAAAAATAACTGGAAAAAAATATAAAAAACTATGAAAAACAGAAAACTAAAAAGAAAAATTATATCACACTAAATTAGACCATGAAATTCTATCAGCAAATGTTACCTCCACTAACTATGCACGCTTTGATATGTAATCAAAAAAATGTGTACTTATTAACACACTTTGTTGCACAGCTATAAATACACTTTAATAAATACAGTTTTTATTAAATTTTACACTTCAAAATTTGCTTAGAATTTTGTTTTCAAAAGAGAATACATTTTTTATTGGTCTTAGTTAAAGAAGCTTAATACCTCAGCATTTCGACGATTTATTTATGGGCCTGTAATTATGTTCTCGACAGTGTGCTTTTGTTTAACAATGCGGACAAAATTCAGTTTCAACAGCCAAAGACAAGCTGAGGCATAACAAATATTTAGTTAAAATAGTTTGACGAGGTCATTTTGTGTTTTAGCATAAAGTTTAGATTTTTTAATAGTTTGAAATCTATTTTTTTTTTTTAAGAAAACTGTTTTTTAGCCTGATGGCTTACATCGATATACAAACTGTCGTTTTGATAAGTTGCTGCGTTCTAATAACCTATAACTTCTATAACTTATTTTTTATACGATAAATTAAAATTTCAAATAAAGTGTGTGGTGTCGATGCAAAATATTTTCAAACCCTTTGCGAACATTGCATCTTTTATCAATTCAATTAAAGTATGAACCTGAACTATCAGGGCTGAACTTGTTCGCATTAAAGAATTTAAAAAAAATATATATTCAAATAGTTAAATTTTTAACAGTTTCTTTTAAAATGCATACGTACATTTTGATAAGAAATAGCATTAAAATCCTATAGTGTGTTGATATAGACATATTTACCTGAATATATTCTACAATTTTTGATTCTTCTTACGGTCATTGCCACATACCTCCACCTTCAAATGCGATTTTTCTTATCCTAGAATTAAAAAAAAAATTCATCAATATTTTTTTAAATTTTAATCTATATATATATAAAAATCAATGTGTGTTTGTATGTTTGTATGTTTGTTTGTGCTTTATAGACGGTTAAACGGCTGGACCGATTTCCTTGAAATTTTCACAGAATCTTTCTGTATGTCTGGAAGGAACTATAGGCTATACTTTGGTTTGAAATTGTAAGTGGGCGGGGTGCCCTATTAAAGAATAAGTATTAAATATTATATATCATGAAAGTTAATGTAGCTAGAGTCTTCAAATTAAGTACGGTAGACTTTGACATCCACACGAACATTTTGGTAAAAAATGGGCGGACTTGCAATAGTAGGCGTGGCCACATGAATTAAATACTAAAATTCGTATATTTGGAAAACGATATCGATTAGAGTAGTAAAATTATTGCAAGAGTAACTTTGACACCCAAATGAACAGTTAGGCAAGAAATGGGTGCATTATCAATAGTGGGCGTGGCACCTACCATTTGAATTAAATACTAAAATTCGTATATTTGGAAAACGATATCGATTAGAGTAGTAAAATTTTGCAAAAGCAACTTTGATATTCAAATAAACATTTATGGAAAAAATGGGTGCATTAACAATAGTGGGCGTGGTACCTGCCATATGAATTATATACTAAAATTTGGGGTGGCGAAGCACACCGGGTATTAGCTAGTATTTTATAAAATAATTAAATTAAATATTAAAGAACACCTAAAAATAAATGCAATATTAGCCAAATGAGAAGCATATTTGAAACCAGGGTTCAATTATCGTTCTCTGTTATTGTGAAAAGAATGTTAATGTAAGAGGGGTAGTGGAACCATATGATATGGCTCACAGAATCTTTTCATTTCATAGTTTCACAGATCCAGAATTAGTTTTCTACTTAAAAAAAAAAAATGAAAAACTAAGCGTAGCTCTAGTAATGGCATGCAGTGTATATGACAAATTTCAGGCTATTGAAAAACCGACTTTTAATTTCAGTTGTTAAAGACAAAAATTGAAACAATATTAAAAATTGTACTTTATGAAAATTAATTAGGCACGTAGTTAAGGTGTAATTAAAAATTGTTATTGTTAGAGTCATTTTAGTTAACAACAAAATATTATTTTGGATTAGATGACTGTTGGTTGGTGTTAGTTGCTTATTTATGAATGAACATCATTAAAATGACGGCCCTAACACAATTTAATGCTGTTGTCAGTTAAAAAAGAAATGAAAAAAAAGAAACAGTGTTACTGCAGTACTAACAACTAAATACAACAGAAATAAAACATATTCAAGGTGTAGTAAGAAATATTAACCAAAGACATGTTTATGATTTTTATGAAGGTATTTTGTGCCAACATTTACCCCATATACATACATACCTACCAGACACGTAGTCATTTACCGTAAAAGTACTGCACGAGAATTCAGCATCTGTTATTCAAAAAAAAAATAAAAAAACCATGAAACTCTTAAGTATTCGCTTAAAAATTTAAAAATTAATAAATCTTATTTACATGTATTTAATTGTTTAACGTTATTAAATCATTTATATTTTTAATTAGATATTAATGATTTTACCTTGCTTTTAGGTAATTGTTTAATCTATTTAATTTGTTTTTAAATCAAACTCGATATGGTTAGTTAGATCTTCTTTGAAAAATATAAACGCTCTTTCAACTAAAATGTGAATTCCTTTTTAGAAATTTTTAACTTCAAAATTAGAATATTGAATTAAATTTTTCAATATTTGCTTATACGTAGTTTTGAATACAGTAATGAAGGAGTAAAGTTAAATACACTTGTTAATTATTATACCCTTCACCTGTGGTACACAAGGGTATATATAGCTTTGTCATTCCGTTTGTAATTTCTACAATTTCCATTTCCGACCCCATAAGGTATATTCTGAAAGCCTATAAATAGAGGAGTCGACTAAGCCCTGACCGTCTGTCCGTGTGTTGGTTGAAATCAACTTTTAGAAGCAACTATATTTTGTGTGTTTGGAAATATCCGAGAATGAATCGCTATTGAAATTCAGCACAATCGCCCCATAACTTTCTGAGATATGAGCAAAAAACCACGACCACCTCGTTTTTTTCTATAACAACAACCAGCCTGGCCAAAATTTTTTTTTTATTTTATATATTACTAGCCAATCCCGGCGCGCGTTGCTACGCCCCTTCATGAATTTTAATCGTATTCTAAATTTTAATCGAATATCAAGTGCAAGGCTAAAAACTATAACTTTTTCTTTATGAGCGTGGCACTGCCCACTTTTCTAATTACGAAACTGTATTGTCATGACAGCTCAATAAGTGTGCAAAGTTTCAGAAAAATCGGTCCAGTGTAAGTACCTCAAAATAATACCTTTTTTTATGGGCGTGGCACTGCCCACTTTTCTAAATACGAAACTGTATAGTCATGACAACTCAATATGTGTGCAAAGTTTCAGAAAAATCGGGCCAGTGCAAGTACCTCAAAATGATAACTTTTTTTTGATGGGCGTGGCACTGCCCACTTTTATAATGACGAAAGTGTAAAGTCATGACAGCTCAGTATGTTTGCAAAGTTTCAGAAAATTCGGTCCAGTGCAAGTAGCTAAAACTGATAACTAATTTTTTATGGGCATGGCCCCGCCCACTTTTTCAATCACGAAATTATAAAGCCATGACAGCTCAATATGTGTGCAAAGTTTCAGAAAAATCAATCCAGTGCAAGTACCTCAAAATTAAAACTTTTTTAGGGGCGTGGCCCCGCCCACTTTTCTTATCACGAAATTATTTCGTCATGACAGCTCGATATGTGTGCAAAGTTTCAGAAAAATCGGTCAAGTGCAAGTAGCTAAAACTGATAACTAATTTTTTATGGGCGTTTCTCCGCCCACTTTTTTTCACCCATAAACACTCCCTGGTATGTGTACAACAACTTACCAAAGTTTGAGTCCGATCGGTTTTACAGTTTCGGAGTCTATAGCTAACACACACACACACAGAGTTTCACTTTTAAATATATAGATTTGTAGTTTTTTTAATTTTTTTTAAATTTTTTTTTGTTTTTTTTTAAATATTTTTATTTTTTAATTTTTTTTTTTTTTGGAAACAAACTCAATTTATAATTTTAGAATTGGATGTTTTTATATATGTATGTTAGTTTTTTATATGTATGTAGTACGTATTTCATATGATATGAATGATGACACAAACCTTTTGTTGTTGCATGACTACACGTTGTGAAGGGTATATAAGATTCGGCACGACCGAATATAGCCGTTTTGTTTCCTTTTGTTTTTATTTTTTGATGCGAAAAAAACAAAGACAACATATTGGTTTGTTTACAAAATTTATGTATTTTATTAAAAGTATGGTGACATTGATGAGAGAGTGATACCCTAAAAAGAAGAGCATTAGTAATAACGATTTATGCGACATAATAATTTACATAATTTAATCAACTTAACTCTTTCCAAACTGTTTGCACACTGGCTGGCTAATGTAAGGAGTATCCTAAGATGAAAGATACATATATTCTCCTTCAATTCACGGGTGGCTTGTTGGTATAGATTTTTTTATCTCAAATAATTTCATAAAAGAAATCTAGTGATACTAAGTTGACGAGACAAATTTTAACAGGACTGAAACAGAAATTATTTCATGCAGTAATCGAACTTTTTCACTCACTGTGTGGAAATATTTTAGTCCTGTCGTCATGTCATCCTCATTAATAGTATTTATTTAGGCTAGAAAGCACTTTGTTATTATGCCGCGATAAAAAACACCCGTAAACAATTATTGGATCAGCCTAATTTTTTTATAAATACATCTACCGAAATCCATAATAAATAATGACAAAATGTAAATGAATTTGTGTTCTGACAATCATATTTGTATTGCATGAACTTCTTTTTTAACGATTAACAATTCATCTAAAGGAAGACTTTTTTCATTTCTTAGGATCGTCGAAAAGACCACATGCACTTGTTTATATTCTATAACTCATTAAACAAACTCTGTTTGCACAGTAATTAGCTTTCAGTGACTGTGTCAGTTGAACTTTATAAGTATGGTGACGTGGACCATTTGAGAGTTTATGCTGTAGAAAGCTTCTTAAAATTGATATTTTTGTACTTCGCTAACGCTCTTAAGCATGTTTTTAGATGATCAGTACTTTTAGCATCAATATTTCTAATAATCGTACTAAAATTGCTGATTAGTCTTCTTTAGTTCATATTTTGTATGAAATTTTTAAACATATTAAACAATGATAATGCGTTGTTCCTTTGCGTTGTATTCCATTTTTTTTTTCATTAGAGAATATCCTAGCTATGTTCGTCCGTCTGTCGAAAGTATGAACAAAAACAAAAAAACCTAGGGAGATGAAATTTTGCTGGAATATTTCCTTTACATTAGAAATGTTTGGTATTGAAAAATGGCATCGAATAAAATGCGTTTAAATCAAGACGTCATGTTGTAAAGTGATAAAATTTCACAGGTATGTTTCTAAGGAAAAAATAGGTCATCCTATAAATGATTTCAATCCGCAATAAATAGAGGTGACACACCCACTTTTACGCCCATCTACCAAATAACGATTTTTTTTAAAAAAAGTTTTTGGAAGAATAAGGGACTTCATATTGCAATATATAAGTTCAGTTATTTAAGCAGAAATTAATTTGACATGCTTTCTTTAACGCTCACTACTCAAATTGTGTGGTAAAAATTAGTGCGTAATATCAGTTCTATTTTAAAAATACTTATGTTTTATTTCGAGACTAAACATAAGAAAATATATAAATAAGTTGGCCTTAAAAAAAAAGTAATACAAATTTTAGTATTAAGGAAATATTCTGCAGTGTTTGGAGTTGTGAACGAAATAATAAATTTTGTGGTATAAAAGTACTTTACAAAATTGGTGGTGGGTATCAAAAATTTCGCACAGCCGAATATAGTGCTCTGACTTGTTTTTATTTAACAGACATATATTACGAAATAATATAGAATAGTCACAACTAATAATCAAATAAATTCTTTACGGTGCTTTAACAAATTTGTTCAACTATATGTCTCGACAAGTGTTTTAAATGTTTGTATGCAAAACGGAAAACGATTGTTTGTGTTAGTTATAAGTCTTACCCGTTTTATTAGGTTTTTAACTTAAATACCAAATTGTATGGCATAAAGTTTTCTTAATAAACTTTAATTTTAAATCACTTCACTGATTTCATTATTTTACATGATTCTTTAACAATGTTTTCTAACATACAAATGTGCTTTGTCTTGTGTTAAATATAGAGTAAATTTATTATAAATATGATTAATGATTCATGTCAAATGGTAGACAGTAAAATTCACTACACAAAATTGTGCAATCCTGATGAAGATCAGATATAATTTATTAGCGAGAGATTTTTTTCGGCGTTTATGTTTCTAATAAACACCCCATCAAAGATAATAGCATTTTTGTAATAAAACATAAAAACGAAAAACCATAAACTATTTCCGATTTAATTACTTGTAGACAAAGTGTTGAAAATTTTAATAACTTTTAGATTTATTTCATTAAGAGAAGATTGCGGATTAGGGTTACAGATAAAACGCGGGTGTTCCATTGTTGCATTTTGAGTTTAAATAATAAATTAATGAGTTGAAAATTTAAGCATCTTTGTGTCAATAAGTTGTAAGGTTAGCGTTTTGCATTATAATCAACATGTTTCTATATATTTACAAGAACGAGTATTAGTGTTAAGCAAATTTTATTGTTATTGTAACTGAGGAGTAGCAATTAAGTTTAGATGGTACAGTTAATAAATTTATATAAAAAAAAAATACTAGAAAGATTAGTTTATCCATTGTGTTCAGAAATTAAATAAAACTTAACTGCCCTTAGTTTTTTGTTTAGAAATATTTCAACACATACTTATAATTACAAGGGTTTCGTCTGTATGTCTGTATGTGTGCATTTAATTTTTTTTTTTATTAAATTGTGTTCTATAAGTTTAAGATTTTAATAACTATCATTTTTACGGAAATGAAAAACCTCTATTTTTCTCAGATGATGTGTCCGAAATCTATTTACCCTTTGACTTGTTGCTGTAATCTTTCTCTAATGAATATTTTCTTACAAATATTTATTTAAACTTTTAACCCAAACGGGTATATGAACAAAATACCTCCTTAAAAAAATATAAATAATTTTTTAACTTGTAATATAAACTGACATTTTAACAGCACAAAATTAATTTAGTTTCTTATTTTTTGGCCAAAGCACAAGTGAAAGGAATATCAAATAAGCAGAATTTTAAAGGAACTTAATCACTCTTCATGTAATAAAAACAGACAGATGTATATTGTTTAAAAATACGACTGCAGTTAATTTGGTGATTGAAGAACAATTCCATTATATTGTTTTCCATAGATACTTCTTGAAAATTGAATATTTTCAATGATTTTCTATACCACCTCATATAATGAAACAACAAAATTTAAGACTAAATTGCAATGTGTCACGTTTACTATCTTGTAACTGAGAAGATTTGCCACTGACAAATAAATCGATTTAGATTCTTATAAGTTAAAAAAAGCTATTTTAGATAAATATTTCTTAGTGTTATACAAAAAATTGCCAGCAAGTCGTATAAAAAAGAATTCAAAATTTAACTTCTCTGCTTAAGTGCAACATGCTACTGCCACAATTCCATTTTTAATATCGCTACTAAGTGCTTAAACTCTACACGTAGCAAGTTAAACGTAGATAAAAGAAAAAAATATTTTCCTATAAAAGTTTTATGATGAATTTGTTAAATTACACGAAACTGTTTTTGTTATGAATGAAAATATGTTTGGGAGCATGAGGAGTGAGTAAAAACGTTAAATACGCCTAGAAATTAGCTAACGCGTCAAGAAAATGTGGTCTTCAGCATTTTATTTTTAATGTTGTTAAATAATTTAATTCACACAATTTAGTGGAATACGTGGTTTATTAAGTTTAAAAAAATTTATTTTTTAGTTTCGAGAAGAAAAACGAAAAACTACAAACTGCGTGGCAGGTATGTAACTGATGTCAGTCGAATGGATTAAAGTGATGAGAATGACAAAGTTGTAATTGTTGGTTATACCTCTAACTATAAATATAAAATTAAAAAAAAAAATTTTTTTTTTTAAATTTTTATTCAGGGATTTTTCAAAAATAATATAGTATGCCAGTGTATCATTTATAAAACCAAATTTGGTACAATTGTAGCATAACTTCCCATCCTTGTCGGCATAGGAGTGCCCCTTTTGAAAACACCACTAAGAAAGGAGACGTTGAAGTTGATAAATTTTTTAATTTTTCTTAACAACATGTTGAAAGTTGCTTATTTTACATAAACTGTCTGAATGAAAATGTTAAGGCATTTTGAGACGTTGATGCGATGGTCGTATTTAAAATAATTGGAGACTTAATGACTTTATAATAACGTTGCCGTAGTACATATGTTAAACAATTTAATTTATGTTAAATTTATAAAAAAAATATGTTATTTTCAGTTTGTGTCGGACGCCATTTGGGATTGATAATTTTTTCATTGTGCCAAGCGTCTACTTTTCATACACGTTTGAGAAGTTTGAGAGACATGTAATTCGCTTTTATTTCACGAATGCCTTCTTGGATTCGAAGGTTTTCAAGACGTTATTTATTCTTGTTGTCTAAACTTTTTAATTTGATACCAATATTAAAGAATAAAAATTATCTGCATTTTATTTTTGACAATTTATTAAATTATCACAGAGCTTAAAAAATTTAAATTATTTTATTATTATTTTCAATCTTCTTCTAATCTTCTTCTTCTTGTATATAAAATTACTGTTTTGGTTTATACAAGGCATATCCATAAGGTACTCGTATCCAATCAGCTGACTGTTGTTTTTATAAACATTTTATAAGCGTTACCAAGGCATATTTATACAGGTATATGCAACGGCGAATTGATACAACAAAGCAAATTTTTAGGGGATTTTTCTTTCAAGGCCAGTTTGTATAACAAGAATGGAAAAGTTGTTTTTATATGTTTAATTCAATAAAATTTTATTAAAATAAGGATATGTGCTTGTGAAGCAGATTATAAATGGTGCAAGAACAACAAATATACATAAAGTTGGTAAATTTATCATAAAAAAAGCACAATTAAGTTAAATGTTTAATTCGGAATCCAAAATCTAATTTTCCATTCCTGCATTAATAAATAGAATAAAGGAGAATTTAACAAATTTAGACATTGTGTTTCCCCATCATCATGTGCTGATAATTTCACCTGTATGAATTCGTCTTGAGCGTTACCAACTTTTTTTTAAAAGGCATGCCTGCAGTTGTCAAACTTAATTTTTTTAATTTGTTTCAGTTGGTTTAAAACGTTTTAAAATATACAAAACTGTGAATAAAAAGTTTTCGCTTTAAAGTTTGTTAAAAGTTATTCAAATTTAAGAAGAAAATAAAAAAAATTGTTTGACATATGCCGGCATATATACAAAAACAAAATACATGTGTTTTTTATTGTTGTGTTTACCTTATGGATATGCCTTGGGTTCATATGCTTGTAAATATAATTTATGTTGTATCGATTATATGTATATTGTATTGTAAAACGTCAAGAAGATACAAAATTCGGAACAAAAAAATTCGGAAAAGACTTTCTTCGAAAAAATGGCATTAGCCTTTGAACAAATTGCCGGCGCTTTATTTTTTCGGGTTTTCGTGACACTCACGCTTACAACAGCAGTGTTTTCAAGAGGGCAACCGGTACCTTGACGCACAAGAGTCTTAAGGCTGGGGCACAATGAATCCGTCGTCCGTTAAACTTCAACTTTTTCAACTTTTTGAGTGTTGTCACATTCAGTACGTCTCCGTCAACGCAAAGTACAAAAGTTGACCAACTTTTAACTTTTGACGTACGTCGAGTACTTTGACAACTACCATATGGTTGTGCGCAAAAAGCGAAGTCAATCGGCTTTACAGCAGCCGCCGTACTTTTTTGTGATGCATGAGCCGCACACAGAAGCATACAGTTCTTTTCGGTTCAAAACTCTTTTTTTATATATAGATTGTATGAATTTAAAGCAAAATTGACATTTCTTAAAAAAAATATTTTTTTGTTTTATAAATTTTTTGTTATTGTGAAGATAAGTAAAAAAAAAATTATATTAATATTATCGGCCTTCAGCCGGCGCTGTTTGTTTTTGATTTGTCGCAGCAGTCAACAATTTAACTTGACTTATGATCCGTCAACACAAAGTACTGATTGTGCCAACCCCTCTCCGTCAATACGTTGATGTCAGTTGAAAAAGTTGAAGTTTGACGGACGACGGATTCATTGTGCCCCAGCCTTTACGTTCATAACAGATTCAGTTTCTTAAATTTTTTTAACACTATTTAAATGGCTGACATATTATTTGTACTCTCTCGTCTAAAAATTCTTCGTAGTTTGCAAAGGGTCTCAGCCGAACTTTTGTAATAAGTTTTGACACTTAAAGCACGTTGTTTTTTTTTCGTAAAATGCTATTTATTTTTAAAAATCTAAATAAACATATGTGACAGCTGTAAAATTTCAGAGTTGCCACTATTACAAAACATTGACACTATATATAAAAAGTTCATTTTTATCATCACTGTATAATGATGCTGTACAGTAGTTACACCACTTTCCATTAACAAAAACAACCCTCGTAAAATAAACATTCTATTTAAGAGTTCGCTTAATTGTTGACAATAAAAATGAAGAAGAAGAATGAATATAAATTAAGTAGCAACTTGACAAGTTTTGGTCAAAAAAATATTGGGGTCAAAATATTCATATGGTTTTACACATACTATTTAAACATACTTATGTGTGTATGCATGTAGACATGCATGCAATTTAAAATGTTTTTATACAAATTCGTACGCAGTTGCATTCAAAAGAGATGCTTGTGGAAATAAGACATGCAAATAAATAATCCTACCAAACCAAGTTTAAGTCATTCTATTACACATAATTTGTATTATTAACATAATTATTAACCAAGAGCCAAAAACAACTACATACATGTAGTAATAGTTGTGTTAGTGGTGGTTGCGGTTAAAGTTGAATTAATTGTAACTGAATATTCGCGTATATGCGATTTTTTTTACTTTGAGCAACAAACAAAAGTCTACGTATTTAAGTAGCAATCACTACCACCGCATGGCTTGAGTTTGTTTTAACATTTAAAAAAAAACTGTGAAATATTTTGTTGTTTTAGAAACTTTGCAATATGTTGACGAAACTCAAATTTAAATCCCTCCATAAAAAAAAAACAATAAAATTAAGATTTTAAGAAAATGTTGAGTATTAAAAAATAAAGAAAATAAGGTTTTAAGAAAAAAATTAGCATAATGGCAAACTGGTATATAATCAGTAATAAAAATATTTCGCATTTGTTAGAGAAAATTATGAAATTTGAGAGAGAATAAATAACAATAACCGTAGCCAAATTAAATATAAAACAAATTACAAAAGTATGTACAAATACCAACACAAACACATACAAACATTAATTTCCCACATAACAATTTGTAACTAATTAGCACTTTATGACGAAGGTAGAGATAGTTGGCTTTATACCTTTTCCTTAGTGCTGCTCTAAAGTCATATAAAGCACAAAATTGTATACTAATTTCAATTATATTTTTATCTTTTAGATCTTGGAATCCAGCAATGAAGATGGTGGAACCCAACAGCGACCACCAAATGAGGCAAATGGCAATACTTTGGGTGTTGCTGCGGCTGCAACTCAACGTGCTAATTGGTTAAACAAATTAAGCGGTAATATGGATGGCATGGAAGCACCCAGGAAATACAATACACCCCGTGGCATTTACGATACTGGACGTTATTATTAAGCCCAATGAAACGAGTTAAAAAAAATTCTTTAGTTTTATTTGAAGAAATGGCAGAAAATATCTATCAAAACTAAATGTTTCAAATCAGTTGTCTATTATAAATTTTTTCATATTTTTTAAAAGAATTTTAAATTTAAGTCAAATTTTGTGAACAAAAATTAAACCACCAAAAAATAGATTTTTTTTGATAACAGCAAAGAGATCAAATTAAAACTTCAAAGAATGTCATATTATTATATTTATTCTTTAATTTAATATATATTTTTGACCATAACCGTAATTAAATTTTAAGTTTATCACAGGTTGATTAAACAACATTTTCATATAAAATTTCTTTTATAAGTCTTGGTTAAATATAAAAAATTGATTATAATTATGGCCGTTTATATATAATTTTATTTTTGAAGGCTGTTTATTATAAAGTTCCTATAAGTAATACCGATAATGTCAATGTTAAAATGTTTTTAAATTTATTCTCTCTATGTTATTCTTGTATGCGAGCTTAACATTAATTTTTATATAAAATCTGACCTTAAGCTTGGATATGATGACCCTTATTGAAAAAGAAAAATCGAAGAACTTAAATAATATTTATTCCCTCTTTAAAATATTAAGTGTCCAGCTCAATGTTTTCTTTACAAAATAAATAATTTTCTTAGGCTTTTTTTTAAATCAGAGGGAATTTAAGAAATTATTAGTTTTTAATAACTTATTCCATGTTTACACAGATCGATGATTAAGGGTTTTGACACCATACAAAATACAGTTATTTTCTTTACTTAAGCTGAAAGTTAATTTTTAACGAGAAACAAATTGCTAACTACAGGGTGTCAAACTAAGATTATCGATAAACAGGTTGGTTTAAAAGTCACGCTTGTTTGTCAAAATTTTATATCATTTTTAATTGAACGCCTATTGGAAATGTAAATTTCGCTCACTTTGCTTCGTTGCATGGTGGTGGTAACACGGTTTGATAAATTAAATCTGTCAGGCGTGACTTAAAGTTCACCCTTACATGCAGGAGTGACTTTTGGCCCATCCTGTATATGTGTCAACAAAAATTGCTTCAATTTTGATTAAAAATTTATAACTAATTTTAAAACGAAAACAATAATTTTAATGTAGCAAAATAATAATGAAAGTATTTACAATTCATTAAAATTTATCTCAAAACATATAAACCGCTATTATACAACATCAACAAGTAATTGTAATTATATAAAAAATAAAAATGAAAATAAAAAAAAAAAGAATTAAATCAAATCAAATCATGTATGCATGTATAAATAAAGAAATGTATGTATAAAATTAGATGTATTTTATTTAAAGGAAATATTGGGCCAATTCAAAGTGGCTGCATATCAGTCATATTTGTGCTATTTCATATTATTTTATGCATGCATAAAATTTTTGTTAGTATTTTCCATACAAAAAAAATAATATGACTTTACACATTTGTTTCATATGTATAAGAAATTGTTTATGTTATACTTTTAACCATACTGTCTCTCAGAGAGAATTTCTTCGCTTCTCACCTCTCAGAGAGAATATTTTCTATTTTCTTCTTTCCTGTATACATACAATTTTTAACAGCATCATCTCTTTGTCTTCTTTCTTGTATTAAATACATAATTTGTTAACAAAAGGTGTTCAAAGTAACTATTCATATTAATATGAATTATATGACATAGTACAATATGAGAGTCTACTTTGAATTGGCCCATTATGTTTTGTTTCGTGAAGTAAAATCAATTAAACAATGAATTAATTAAAAATTAACTATTTTGTTGCTTAATTATTCAAAATAAATTCTCTTAAATCGGTGTAGCTTAAATAGATTTAATTGGCCTCAATATATGAAAATTTTTAATGTTTTGGAAGTCTGGTTATGCAACTGTGGTTTTTAAAAGAAAAATTATCAAAAGTGTAGTAAATTATCGTTTTGTTATATATGAACGGCCAAGTAAAACAAACGAATTCTCTCCAAACTACGATTACCTGATGAATAAATACGACTTGATGACCGGTATATATTGGGCTTGACAGGAGAACTGCTAGCGCTCTTATGGGAAAACTTATTGCAATTCCATCAAGTAAAACTATATTTTGAAACTACTCGATTGTATACAATAGGAAGCTTACATGCTGATCGCAGGCAGGATACTCATTATGTTATTCCATTGGAATATTTTTGCATTTTAGAATTTGTTTCTACCACTGCCATTGCTAGCTCTGACTCTTTCTTATCAGCTTATTAAAATGTGGCTGTCGCCTTCAATATAATAAGATGGCTGACTACACGGTTACTATTGCATCCAACGCCACTTGTTGTCATGTAGCTGTCTAGCCTGCTGTCGTATATGTGTTCATAACATTAAAGTTATCCCTTAAAATCATTCCAATCGCCTTCATTTATAGTAAAGTTTAAATCAAGCGTCAAAAGTCCTTTCACTTTTTAGAATTGTTTTCCTAATAACAATACAATGTCTTGTGTTATGGCTGATGTTACTAGACAAGTTTAAAGTTTTACCTAATATGAGTAAAAATTTAAGTGATGAGAGGACACTTCAGTGACAACTTAAATTATTAAAATTGTTAGCAACAACTATGGCTAAAACAAGTAAGTTGTTACATAAGAGACTTCTAAGCTAGGCGATGGCTCTAAGTTTCTACATTCATAGATATTTAGTTAATATCAATCAATAAATCTTTTATTAATTAGTTAATCTGCCAACACTTGTATAACCTCAAAAGGTAAGTGGTAAGCGAGGCACTCGAATCTGGATGGTTAAAATTTGTTTTCAAATAACTTCTTTCAAACATAAAACAAAACCTCATAAATGATGCATCTGTAGTATGTTGCTTTTATTATGCACATAATTATTATTTATATCTTGTTCATAGTAATTTAAAAGCCCAATTACTCACGAAACACACCATCATTCCAAACACAAATAGTTTTCTCACTACAAATGGAAAAGAAGAATAAGCAGAAAGAAGATGAATAAAATAAGACAACAACTTTTACCACCTGAAAGACTGAAACTATAGTATGGCCGGGCTTAAACATAGTTTATCATAGTGCATGAGTTTGTGTGGTCAGTTGAGTTGTAACAAGTGTTTTTTGAGTTTATGATTTTTTACGAGTCCAATAAACACACTAGTGCTCTAGTGCCACTTTTGTTGCCTGGACGGATGACTGGATGGATGGTAATTGTATGTAGAGACGAACAAATCGACGATGGACTTGTAGTGGTGTGTGATTTAATATCTTAAACTGCAGTAATTCGAATGTTACATACACAGATTGAAGATGATTTAATTTTTTTTTTATATTTCGTACTGTTACGTCATGTTTGTTTTTATATTTATTTTATTTTTTTAAATCAGCTTTAAATTATCTTTTTTACTACTGCATGGATGGATTCCTTAGCAGATAAATCAAACTAAACTAAACCAAACCATTCCTGTCTTCTTTAAAGTAAAATTAGAGGGATCAAAACCAATATTACAGCTGGCTGGTTGATTTTCTTGGCTCTAATTAGGTATTTTAAGCATGTGTTTTGTTTTGAAGTGAGAGTAATAAATTTAAAAGTGTCATGTATGACCTAATGACCTATTCGCACAATAGTATTGTTGAGGAATATATGGTAAAATGGTTCTCGTCAGAGTTTTGACAATAGTTGAAATTGGCTACACTACAGATTAGTTGAGCTCAATAAGGAAAAATTTACCTTCTCTTTAGTTTAGCTCAGAGCAAATATAATTTATTTGAGTTATTTAGAATTTCACAGCCTTCTGGTTTTATGTACATATGTAGGTATTCTATATTAAGTAGGTCGCATAGTTAAATTCCTTTCGAAAGTAAAGTTAAATTCAAAAACATTTTTTGAAAACACAAACCTAAAAATGTTCTTTAAAAAAAATGTAAATTGTTGAAGTTAATTAGAAAATTTAAAAAACTTGCTTCAATAATACTTGCTTCGTGTGAACTGGGACTAAGGTTTGTGTGTAAAGATTTTTTCAAGTGAAATTAAAAAGTAATGTATCAGAGGCATATAACCAGCCCGTGTTACTCTTATTCTTCAAAAAGATTTGGTCCCCAGAATTTGTTTTTTTGTGTCAACCCGCACAAAGTTATAAATGTACATTTTGTACTAAACTGCTGTGTGCTAGGCTTGTAATATAAAATATTTTTTTTATTGTTTCGCAACTGCTGATTTAGATTTAAAATATCATCTTTAGTTGCTGGGTGACCCAAATAAGATCTACCCCATGTTAAAAACGAATAGTTCTTGTAATTATCAGTTGTTTTTAAATGTTTTTTATAAGACTTACTTTTTTATTTTCAGAATATAATATAAGTTTTTATTTATTTTGTAGTTTATTAACAAACTAGCTTGTGCCCGCGACTTCGTCTGCGTAGTTATCGGGATAAAAGGTAGACTTAGTATTAACAACAAAAATAAAAATATTTACAACACAAACAACCCGTTTTAGGATGTGTTATGATGAGTTTGCCAACGACTTTGCGTCATTATCGCGATAAACAGTAGCCTATGTGTCAATCTAGGTTGCTATCTATCTATGTGCCGAATTTCATTTAGTTCCGTTTAGCCGTTTTTGCGAGATTGAGTAACAAATATCCAAATATACAAACATTCACATTTATTATATTAGTAGGATTTGTAAAAATTTTTAATGCACGCATAGAGTACACAACAACGTATTAAGAATATTGAAGTGTTTTATTATTGTCAACGATCAACTGTTGACACGCAACGATATTATAGTCAACATTTTAATTCTTAATTTTAAGCAATTTGGTCTATTCTTTTAAAGGAACGGGGTGCTAATCGAAATATCCATACTGATAGCAACGTGGAGGATGAAACGCCACAAGTAATTTTCGGGGCTTGTTACGGAACAATGGTTAAGAAATTTTTGCGTTTAGCGGTAGAGCAATGTTTTAACAACCTATGGACAGTTTGATTGGTTATAAAATAATACCTTGTAAGCAATGAAAAAATTTTAAATTCAAAATTTCTACCACAACAAAAATACAGATTTCATATTTTTTTCAACACCCCCAGTATGGGCTTGATTAGTAGAGTGCAGTACACCCAGATAAAGCACTAAATTTAGGATGGCATCTAAATCAAAATAGCAACACCAACATGTTGGTGAGGTTAATATAAGTTTAGGCATGACTATTCAGTTCAGAATTCTTACTTGTTTTAAATATTTGAACTAATCACACCATGTAAAACTATGACGTGCCAAAAAGAATACAAGAACAAACAGATGCTGGTAATTTCCTTCTAATCAATTAGAGCAAACAATTCTATGTTTCGAATTTCATTAAAATATATAGTTAAATAGTTGATATTTACATACAATATTTGTAGTTCTGATCAAAGGGTGCTGATGATGAAACCGCAGTTGGTTTCAAAAATGCACTCCACTCGGCTAGTAACGAATAACTAATTATTATGTCATTATCACATTTAACAAAATAATAAGTAACAGAATGTTTTAAATGTAATATTAAAAAAAAAACTATTAATTATTTTAATTTTCTTTACGAAAATGCTAATTATATATGTATGCAAGTATTAGGGTGATCGATTCGGTTTTAAAACCGGTGGATAACCCGGTTTTTTTACTGTTTCAGCTGGCGGTTTTTTTTAAATGTTAATTTTTCGAATGTCGAATACACCGGTTTTTTACTCACAAAAGCCGTTTTTTTTCATTTTTAGTTTTATGTTCATTTATCTTTGTAACCAAACGTATTGTACTATATTTGTTACTAAAAAATTTCAAAAAATCTGAAAATTTATTAAATACTCTTCCATAATATTGTAAGAAATTTATTTGTTGTTTCAAAACAAATGTAAAATAAGAAAAATAATTAGTCTTAAGTCTTATATTTTTAAATGGAGAGCAGGTATTTTATACGTTGTTGCGCTTATAATTTGCTGTGAAAATCAGCTGTTCAGTAAAATTTTTTGATCTCGCATGATTCGTTAGGAAATCTAGCGACTTGTACTAAAGGCTACCCATAGCTTAACTAATATTTCTGATAACATATGACTTGTATACTAAAATAGTTTGGCACACAAAGGGTCATTATTACAACTTGCCTACAAAGTTAATAAAAGGTAAAAAGGTAAATTTGACTACAGTGAGCAGTGAAGTAACTTTTTAATATTCTTCATTATTACAACCTCCTGTAACAAAGTTTATTTATTTTTAATAACGGCATTTTATAATAATGCCATTGAATTTGTGTCAACTTAAAATGCAATTAAACCATAAAACAAACTAGTTGATACCTACATATATATGTATCTCTCTTATGGGTATAAGAAAGAATTATATTTTATGTATTCGACCGGTTAACCGGTTTTTTATAAATTTTCAAGAAAGCAACCGGTTTTTTCTTTAATTCTAAATTTCAAACTATTTAAAAACCGGTTTCTTAAAAATGTCGAATAATCGATCACCCTAGCAAGTATATATAAGAGCCCACTATGCATGGAGATAAACTGTAAACAAGGAAGGATTTATATCAAAATATAAGTAAAAACTTAAAACAAAATGATGATTCAATTGAAGAAAGCCGACAAAATATTTACTATTTCGTTAATAAATTAAAAAAAAAAATATTTGAAAATATTGCTCAAATATTTACCAACAATAATATTAAACTAAATATGATGATGAATTAACGGCAACAAAACGAAAAGTACTTTTCTAATTAACAAAGTAGATTGTCTGGCATAAAACAAAAAAAAAAAAAAACAAATGAAAATAAAATTTATAAAAGTAATTTTAGGGTCGAATAGACACAAAAAAATAATAATAAAAATATAAATTTCAAGTACTATAAGGTATGATTTACTATTGCATTGTTGAGATTGACATGCAAGTACAAAAAAAAAACTATTTATGATAAATATGTTTTGATTAAAAATCATAAATAAAACAAAAATACAATTAAATGTTATGATACGATTTTGAGGTTTCACTTTACACTACATTTATAAAAGTACAACGTCTTTACAACTTGAAATATTTAAATAAGTATTTATGTGCGTATGCTTTTATATTTGAAGCATACACTTATGGGTTAATGACATCAAAAGTGTCATAAATCAAAATTCGTGTATTTCTAACTGTGTACTATAAAACATTCTTTAAGCTGTTCTTTTTTTTTTGAAAAAGTTTAACACTGTTGTCATATTTAATTTGTTTTCATATATAATGTGAGATTGAAAAATAAGAGATGTTCTCATGTTTTAATATTCAAAATCCTCTTTTTCCGGTAACTAAAATAAACACGATGTTATCTTAATATTTTTTATTATAGATTTTTGAAAATTATATGCGAAACAAAATATCGTTCAAATGCTCGCCACGGCTTTGGTGGCATGCTTCTATCTAATGGTTCATATATCCAATGACACTGGGACATAATTGGTGTTCAATGTCGTAAATGTGACGAATTATCTCCCCATTTAGCTCTTGAATTGTACTTAGCTTATTGATGCTTTCTTTTTATTTTAAATATTTCCAATATTTCCAAACAAAGAGGTCCAACGGTGTGAAATAACAAGATCGTGGGGGCCAATAGACATTGCCACGAAATGAGATGACACGGCCATTAAATTTCTCGGGCAAAAAAAAACATTGTTTCGTTGGCTGCGTAGCAAGTGGCGTTATCCTGTTGGAACCACATCTCGTCCAAGTCGATGTTCTCAATTTCTGGCCGTATGAAATCCATTATCATCTCGCGATAGCGAACACTATTCACGGTAACTACTTCACTGACCTCATTTTCAAAGAAGTACGACCCGATGACGACGTGAATGCATCAACTTTTCAACAATCAATTGTGGATTTGAAAGATAATTTTTTTTGTAAAGTCACCTTCTAGGCATGTAAGTTCAAATCTTTGATCAAAAACACCATCAGTGATGTTCGTGAGATGTTTAATTATTGGTAAGGACCACAATGTTTAAGGCCCTCTGCCACACTATCGCGAACAACAGCAATGTTTTCCGCAAAACGAACTGGGCGAGCATGGTCAGGTACTTTTACATTTCCTACAAACCAAGTTTTCTAAAACCTGTACAATTTGCGCAATTATCCCAATTGTGGACTCACTTGGTAGATTATGCTGACAAAAAAAAATCAAAAGTGAACGAAATGCATTTTATTTTGAGCGCCCATTTTCGTAAAAGGCTTCAACAATTTTAACAAGTTGCTCAATTGTGTACCTCTCCATGGTTGAATTTGTCAAACACTGAAACAAGGAAATGTCAAATTAAGTTGGGAGAAAACTTAATAATGATTATGATAAAAGTTGTTATAAAAAAGTAATAGAATGTCTGAAAACCCTCCAAGTAAGTGTTTTGAGTTATGACACTGTTGTGGTAAATGAGAGATTTGTACTTTCATATTTGGGTGAATGTGAATTTTATCAACTCTTGCTAAGGAGTTAATATAAAAATAAATACTTAGATGGAGATTTATTTCCTTTTGCGGTTTTTTTGTATGGTTGAAGTATTTAATGTATTTTTTCTCTAATAATTAAGTGATTTAAAGTATTCAAATGATGTGTTTTATTTTGAAGCTATTTATTTCGTTTTCTATTGTTTGTTTGTGTGGTATGCAATTAATATTATGTGGTTTATATTACAAAATAATATTTCTAATGTACAAACATATCTGGCTTGTTTCACATTTGACTTTTTTTATGAAAACAAAAAAAATATTAAAAAACATGCAACATTGTCTTCTACGTTAAGAGTTAAAACAAGTGTTTCCGACATTAATGTTTCTATAATTGAAAAATGAAAGTAATAAATTCATAATAATGGCAACAATAACAAAAATAAAAAAGCATAAAGAAGAGGCATAGCAACATCAGTTGCAACATGTGTTTAGGTCAAATGTTACTATACTTTGCATTTCCATACATTTTATTATTATTAATTATAAGTAATTTTCATACTTCTATCACTATATAAACTGTGTTCGGCTTTTATAAAAAAGTTATATGCAAACTTCTAATAAAAAGCCAAATTACGTTTTAAATTCCTTTTTATTAAAATAAAAAGAAAAATTTGAATACTATACAGTTTGCTAACGTTTGCAGAAAATATAAGTATATTTTAGTAAAAGAAGAAAATAAAAAGAAAAACATTTTTGTCCCTTTGTACTCTTAACAAAGAAGGACAACAAATTGTATTCATATTTACTCTTTTGTTATTTATGAGGTCTACTCCATATTCATTGAATTATATAAAGAAAATGGCCAAAAAATATTTAGTAGACAACAATAAAAAAATATACATATTTTCCGTTTAATGGAATTGTAGGCATAAGCTCATAATATATGCTGAGAGAGCAACCATTATTGTAGTTTAAACGAAATGGCGTCAAATGTCTTCTAAAATTTTTTTTTTTTAGTTTTTCTTATAAATACAAAATACGGTAAATACTGAAACATGTGATGCCTAATAATGGGCTTAAATGAATCGTCAACACCCTAAATGTGTTCAACTAATTATGCATATTTGTAAGATTATTTATTAAATAAAAAACTTTTAAATTTTAATAAAACAATTCTATCTTTATGAAAAATTAAAAAGGTCCATCTAAATTGTAGTTTAGGGGTCATACTTATTTAAAACTACATGACGAAAGTAATGCTTTAATAAAATAAGAGACAAACAAATCGGGCACTGTTTGAAAATAAAGTTGCCAATGAATACACATACAACATAACAAAGAAAAGTTTTCATCACAAAGTTAACAGACCTAATTATGTTGTTAACAATAATGACAACAATAATGTGGATGACAGCAAAGATGACAACAATGTTAAATTCATTTATAAAAACATTATCGCTTGGTTGATTTTTTTGTAGTCATGGCGACATTTTACTTTTAATAAAAATATAAAAAATAAAAGAAAAATGTTCAATATGCATTTGACGAATTTTCTAAAATTTGACTTTGACTTTTACTCTTGTATTGAAGTCAGGAAAAAACAATTCTTTTATATTAACAAACAGTGCTTAATTTTCTTGTTTATTATTCAATTAATTAACGAAACTCTTAAAGTTAACACATTACATTTCCTTATGTAAATTTTCGTTTCACTTAACAATATGTATTAAAAAGTATGACTTTTGTTTTTCCAAAAACTTTGTACAAAAAAGTTAAAAAATGTATTGAAATATGAAAAAAAAAATTTTATTATGATGATAGAATTATTTATATTTTTATACCCTTCACACAGTGAAAAAGAGTATACATAGGTTTGTCATTCCGTGAGAAATTTCTACAATTTTCATTTCCGACCCCATAAAGTATATATTTTCTGAAAGCTTATGAATAGGGGAGTCGATTAAGCTCTGTCAGTCTGTCCGTCTTACCGTCTGTCCGTCTGTCCGTGTGTATGTTGAAATCAACTTTTTGAAGCCCCCCGACATATGTTGGACCCGGGTAAGGTATTAGAATATCAGAAATATTCGGGAGTAGATCGGTATTGAAAATCAGAAACATCGGTTTATAAACAACTGAGATATAAGCAAAAACCCACGACCACCTCGATTTTTTTTTCACAAAAACAACATTACAACAACAACATACATACATACAAACGTGTATACTGGTTAGAGTAAACGTGGCATCGAATCCCAGCTGAGGCAAAAAAAAATTTTTTTTACTTTTTTTAAATTTTTTTTTTAATTTTTTTTTTTATTTTTTATTTAATATATTATTTATATTTTTATTATTATTTTTTTTTTAATTTTTTTTTTTATTTTTTTTTATTATTTTTTTTTATAAGTATTATATATATTTTAATTATTTTTAAAAAAATTTTTAATTTTTTTTTTAAATTTTTTTTTAAATTATTTAAAAAATTTTTTTTTTATTTTTTTTTTTTAACATACATACGTAAATTTATAATTTTACAATGGGATGTTTTTATAGATGTATGTTTTGTATATGTATGTACGTATTTCATATGGGGAATGGTGATACAAGCTACTGTTATTGCATGACTACACGTTGTGAAGGGTATATAAGATTCGGCATGGCCGAATATAGCGCTCTTACTTGTTTTCTAATCAGTTTATGTTATTAAAATGAGAATTACACATTACGTATAGCTTTGACGTTAGGCAAGATCGTCTAAAGTCAAAAATTGCACTTTGAGTTTTTGATTGGGTTGCGATAATTGTTTACTCGTTTTCGTTTGGTATCAATATAATAACAAAAGGTTTTATATAATTGTATAATAATAAATGTTATTACACGATAATTGAAGCTTTTAGCTTAAGCCCTTTTTGGCTAATGTCAGAGATATAAGATTAATTTTAATTTAATTCGTAGTGCCTTAAAGTATAAAGATAATTAGTTGGATCTCATAAGTACAAACTTAATGTTTTAAATTTAAATCATGAAATAAAAAATCTAATACAAAAGTGTATTATTAAAAATCTTAATTAGCTGATACATATTTAGCGGCAAAAATAAATCAATTCTTGAAATAAAAATTAAAAAATTAGAGTCAATCATTATATAAAATAAATATTTTAATCTTGTGTTTTTTTGTTAAAAAATCTTATGTAAGTATAAATGGGCAATTCGATATTTTGTAAATATAAAGAGCTGACGACACAGGTCTAAGCCAACAACTATAACAGCAGTTTTGCTTTCAATAAATTGTTGATGGCTCATCTAAACTAGTCGCACCGACTATTATCACTTGTGCTTTAAGTGTGTCAAGCATATAAAAAACTACGCAAATTTAAATTGAAATATGTGTTTGTGATACTTACACTTTGTAGTAAAATATACGATATGTAGTAGCCATTCAAAATTATGTTGTTCAGCCATTACCTCACTTTTGTTCGGTGCACCACCAAATACGCATATTACAATTTAAGTTTGCGTAGTTTTTTATACTTATGCTTGACACACTTAAAGCACAAGTGATAAAATTTTTATACCCCTTTCTGATTAGGCAAGTCACTTGCTCAAGTTAGTTTTTTATTTTCTTTTATTTTTCTTTGAACTTGCTTTCATGTTCAGACTCAGCAACTGACTTGCCCAAGTTTCGTTCTCTTTTACTTATTATACTCTTCACACAGTGAAAAAGGGTATATATAGGTTTGTCATTCCGTTTGAAATTTCTACAATTATCAATTATCTACACATACATACAAACGTGGTATACTGGTTAGAGTGAGCCAAAAAATTTTTTTTATTTTATATTTTATTCAAATTTTTATTGTTTTATTTTTAATTTTTCTTTTAATTTATTTTTTTTTTAAGCACATAAGTAAACTAAATGTATAATATTACAATGGGATGTTTTTATATATGTATGTTTTGTATGTACGTATTTCATATGAGATAAATGGTGACATAAACAATTGTTGTTGCATGACAACACGTTGTGAAGGGTATATAAGATTCGGCATGGCCGAATATAGCACTCTTGTTTGTTTTTATTACTCTTTTGTTTTTGGTTTCTCAACAAAAACTTGCTCGTACTTGCCGAGTACAGGCAAGTGTGTACTCAAAAATGAGCAAGTTTCTTCCTCTTAACCCGACCTTACCCCTTTTGCCTATAAACACAACACTTGGGCAAGTCACTTGCGCAAGTGACTTGCCTAGTCTGAAAGCCGTGTTAGTAAACTGATGCCATAGATTCTATCTTTTTAATTTCAAGTTAACGTGTCACAGAATAAAAAAAATCTAAATTTTGACCTTAGATATCTGAATGACTTCTATGAGTCCATAAAGGTAAGTATTTATTTTAGCTCCTTTTTTGAAGCAAGATTGTTAAGTACATGCCTCCAATGCCATCACCATATTAAAATAATGGGTTTAGATGCCGAATGGTAAGTAGTGAAGAATTTCAACTTTAGAAAGCAGTAAATCTGATAAAAACCACTGGGTTTAAAATGCTTAATATTATTAATTACATAAAAATTTAAAATTTTTATTACAATTAATTTAATACAAAAAAAAAAAATTGAAAAAACACTTTGCAAATAAAGTTGACCGCTATTAGTTGCCAGTTGCCCTCGGGAGTTTGCAACCAAACTAAAATCCAGTTGTTATCGATATTCGACCCACAAGTCTACGGATTTTTTAATATTTTAATATTATTATCATTATGATGCTACCAATAGAAACATTGTCATAAATGAAAACATATACTGCATCAGCTGACGATCGTCATAAGAGAAGCATTGTCTGCTTATCAATTCTTATCATTTTTCTAGTTGATAGTTTTAATATTTGTTATATTTTTAACTTACTATCATTTATCTTATCTTAAGAACTTTAATGAAAATTTTTATTTCATTAAAAAAGTTTAATAATTAAAAAAAAAAACCCAGATCAGTTGCTAGAAAATTTTTAAAATTACTGCAAACACTGTTAAAGCATCGACTTGCCAACCATACTGATTTAATACATGTATTTAAGTAGAATGTATTCAACACATTGTAGGATTTAGACCAAAACTAATAAGAACACAATTGAAGTGTATACAAATGTGATTTCTTTTATAAAGGTTTTTGTTTGATTATTTGAGGTTTGATTATTGGTTCTAACTTTTTAAAGCTGAAACCGTTTAAAAATATTAATAACTTTTGTATAGTATTCTGTAAAAGTAAGAAGTTATTTATGTTAAAATCTCTATTAAAGTTTAGGATAAATTATTTCATATTTTATATATTGTGCTGTAAGGTATTACATGATCGAGATTGACCGCAAATACTTCAATAGTTTTGCTAATTTGTGTGCAGTAATTTTCAAAAAAAAAAATTTTAAATCGATTTTAATCAAATAAAATTTAAGACATCAAGCGTTTAACTAATCAACTGAGATACATTAATTATTGCTTTATTGGCTTTAATATAACTCCAATCGATAAATTTAAATAATTTACCCACTTACTTCCATGTTAAACTAAAGTCTGTTGGAAAATCCATACGCACACTGTTCACTTATAAACTACCTGCGTTTGAATGGAAAGACTGTAAAGCAGATTTGGTGGTCATCTTCTTTGTAAAACACCAAATGAAGAATAATAAAGTTTTAATAAATATTATTTAGTAATTCAATAGAGTGAAGGGGCATTATCAAAAATAATTAAACAATTTTCGTGTCAAAATTAAAATGCTTTTAAAAATGTATGATTTGAAAAAACAAAAACTTTTAAGTTCTGTGGGTGAAAAAGTTTTAATAAATTCTCAAATCGTAGCAAAATGATAAATAACAATTTCGATTAATTTTACAATAACGAAAAAATATTTATGCTTTATTTTTATATAAAACTTTAGAGATACTTATTTTGTACAGGGTGAGCTAAAAGTCATTTTTGGGGTTAAATAACTCTTTCTTTTATATATTTTTTATAATATTTTTTTTTCAGATTATACAATGCACAGAATGAAATTTTTTTACACTAATTGTGAAAAGTAATGTCGTTAGAGCATTTTCAAGATTTGCAGCTGTAGCGCTAGAATTTTTGCAATAATGTTTGCCTTAAGTTCAGATATTGTCTCGGGCTTGTTTATGTATACTCTCTCCTTAATATAACCCCAAAGAAAATAGTCGGGTGTTGACGAATGCGTCGAAAGCTCTGACCTATTAATTTCCGAATTTTTTGATATTATTCGCTTTGACTAAAAATTGATACTGTGTTTCGGACCTGACAAATCATAAAACCAAAACCACTATCCTTTTACAGTTACAGTACTTCAATTTTAATTTTCGAAGAATTAAGGCCCAATGATATTCTCAGATGTAATGTCAAACGATACTAATAACTAAGGGGGTAAAATTATCGCTGATGGAGGGCTCTTGGATTTTCAGAACCTCAGATCCTACAGTTGTGCTTATCAAGAAAGCCATTAAATGAAAATTAGCTTCATAATTACAATTCTAATTGTCAATAATGTTGATTTCATTTATAGCCAAGTGTTAAAATTTAACTACAAAGTTCAGACGTTCTCGAATATCTGCGAGTTTTGTTTCTCCTATTTGCATCTATATGGGAATAATAGTAAATTTCTTTTTAAATGCGCCGTAGTACCGTACAAGCTATGACTAGCTGAGCAGAACACCCTTTAGTAGATGTTGTTCACAATTTGTTCTACAAGTTCAATATGTTCCGTATTGTGAATTATATGTGGTCTTCCGGTTCGAGGCAAATCTCTTACGGTGCCATGTTGGGGGTGACGATAAACTAACCATCGTAACGTTGCTTCAGAGAGCGAAATTCTTATGTAAAAATATTGACGATATGCTCTTTGTGTTAAAATAATTGATCGCTGATTCAAATAATAAAATTCTAATATTCTAGTTCTTTGTTTAGTTGTAAATAAGAGACAGTATTTATTCTCCAGGTGTATTTTATATAACTTGAAAAAAAGGAAAATAATAGTGATAATAATAATGATAAATAAATAAATAAAAATTATATAAAAAAATTGTAAAACTTCTTCCCATTGTGACTTTTGGCCCACCATGTCATTTGTATTTAATGGTGGATATTAAAGATGCGGCACAACCGAATATAGCATTCTAACTTGTTATGCATTAAAACAGTAGCACGTCATTGAGGTTTATGTCACACTTCATATTTACAAAAAAATAAAAGAAAAATATTTGATTTAAATCAATGAACGTAATGATCATCGTTAACTAACCGAAAGTACCAACAAAATCTTGGCCAGATACTCGGCACTTGCAAACGCATTTAAGAGAATGTATTACAATCCAAAGTCCAATCCAATGTTTTTGTTTTTTTCTTGGTTAAGCTTAAAAGATTGTTGTTAACTTTGCTCCGATTATCGATTTCAACATCAAAAAGACATTGAAACTGTTGTTTAAAGTTTAAAATATGCCCCTTATGGAAATGGAAAAATGTACTCGAAGACCGCAGGCAATTATTTTGATGTACATACATATGTACTTAAAGGCCCTGATCAGAAGTATAAAGGAATATGCTAATGAAATTTAATACTAAAAAGTTAGCTTTATTTGACGGTAAGTTTTTAAAATATATTCAAGATTTTAATGTAGCTTATGTTGACAAACACTTATGTTTGCTGCAATAAATGGAATTCTCCATGCGTGGTGTGGCAGTTGGCGTCTTCTTGCTAAGACTACATGTCTTCTAGATCCGTAATACCATCTAAGTGTAGGGCACAACAACTCACTTTTCATGTTTCTGTTACAAATGCCGTTCACAGTTACTACTGTATTTTTAGTCTTATTAGCAAGGCCCAATCACGCTGACTAACCAAAATCCACACCAGACAGTTGCACGTTGAATTGCGTGAGGATATTCTGTGCGTCAAATTAAATATTATTTTGTATTCTCGAAGCCGTTCAGATGAAAATGCGGTTCATGTTGATTTTTTCGAAAAATTGTCATTGAGTTCACTTTGATCCATTACTTATTAAACGAATTGCTAAAACGTTGGAGTATTGCTGTCCATAGCCTACCCAATTTCTTAAATTTTTGTTTACCACTCTTCGAATGGTTAGATGTACTTTCTCGACAGAAGATTCTTCAAAGTTTGCAAGCGGTAAAAATAAAATTTTTTTTTATTAATTTCCTTAACAAAAACTGCTTGGTCTTTCATTAAGCGCTCCATTATAATAATAGTAATAAATATGACAGCTGGGCAGAGTGTTGTACAAGTGAGTACAGAAACTTACACAAAATTTAAAAAGTACAATTTTACTGAGAACTTTTAGAAACAATAATATAAGTAACGGGATAAGATTTCTTTATAAAAATGTATATAAAAGTAACAATCTGTATCCAATTTCTTGAGATCGGACTATAATTTTATTGGATTGGTCATAACATTTTAACTTATTTAACGAAAACTAGAAATGTTTTCATAGTTTGAAAACACGATCCTGAACAATTCAAATCTAAGTTTCTGTGTGTGTGTATTAACATATTTATGAAGTTTATTAAAGTCATTATTACATTCACCAACTTCAGTGGATTTCAGTTCGTTGTAGCTTCTTTCTTCTGAGCAAAATAATCGAATGCAAGTGAATCTTTAAGATTTTTTGTAAGTTTACCTTACACACACACACACACACAATTAACTGCTATATAAATATATGTATGAACGACATAAAATACATCTGAGTATGAGTATGTTTAAGCCTTAATTGCAAATGACTTGGTTTAGTTATTTTTTTTATTTCTTGGTTTTTTCCCTCATCTTGTTGAGATCGTTATTATTATTGTTGTATTTATTGCTGACTGTAATGTCTGTCTTCTTGTCTGCTCGCCTGTCTGTTTTTAGCCAAAAGTGGCTTAACAAATGTTGTTGCGTTTTTATGGCATTATGTTGCATCTTGAGAAAAACCAAAACACACACACACACACACACAAAACTATAATGTTGCTTAATATTATGTAATATTTTTTTAAAGAGGTTTTTTCTGGTTATTTTGTTCGAACGACCAAAACAAAAATTTTTTGCATAAAATTCCCCTTCTTTAAAAGAATTGTAATAATATTCTTGCTGCAGGTGTCAGATTGCGGATGAGGTAGAGAGAGTTGAAGGTTTAAATAACGAACTACTATTTTTAAAAATTAGGTCAAAGTAAAAATTATTACCTTTTGATGCTAACTTTTGCAAAAAAAAATGTTACTGGCTCGCATTTTGGGAAACAAATTTACTGTCATCTTATATAAATAGTTGGCAAGTTACGTATGCAATGTTCACCTTTGCAACAACACAAATCCTAATTTAGTTATTGCGAACAAACTTTATTAGTAAAAGTAAGTGATAAAAACTATTAAATACAAGACGCGCATTGCGCCTGCGTAACAACAGGAAGTAAAACGAGGACTATTCATTTGATTGTATTTAACAAAAACTTAAAAAAGCTTTACTAAATTTTATAAAAGAAAATTTTAAAATTGCGTGAGACACTTGTCACATGGCGATCTCTTGATACAAATCTTTAACTAATTGGATAGTTTTTCTTATTTCGCTTGTTATATATTGGAATCTTGTGCACGCAAACAACAGCTATTGATTTCATTTATTTGTTAACATTTGAATTGTTTGTGTTATGAATAAAATCCTTTTTGGCGAAAAAGAAAAAAAAACTAAATAAATAAAAAATGAAATCATAACATCTTCTTGTTTGTTGAAGCGACTTTTTTGTTATTGTTATTTCTTACTAGGAAACGTGTGCGACATTTTTAAAATAAATTCCAGTAGTAATGTCAACGTTGGGATATAAATTGCTCGAAGTATATTGATTTCCCAAAAAAAGTTGTAAAGTGCTGCCATTGCAATAATTACAAAAAGTCAAAGAAATAACAACAACTCACAACTTGTTGTAAAATATTTTAATTGTTTTTTGTTAATATCTATATCTTACAATATAAAACGATAGAAACGAGATTCAATGGAAATTAACAAGAATTAAGCACATTCAACCATCGCCCCTGACAGAGAAACAGACAGGAGTAACATTATAGAACATGACTATTACAATTCATACACAAACATCTTGCTCGAGCTCATGAGTTTCCATTGACTTATTGTGAGGTTGGCACTTTATTAGGGACCGAATCTTTTCACTGAAAAATACAACCCAACCTCCCAATAAACTTCGAACAACCAGCTCTGTTCAGTAGCTTCCAGGGACGTTACAGTTGGCACACTATTTAGTCATTAAGTCACCAGTCCCTTTGGATCACAGCTAGCGCTTGATTTCTGAAATGGCTTCGCCAATAACCAACTCAATACAAGTTTTAGGGACTACAGATTCTTCTGGTATCAGATAGGAGTCTGGTGGGATCTAAGAAGAGCTCCTCCACGCTCCATGCATCTAGAGTATTCGTAGCACCACTGTACTCTTAGATACTCTTACATAAAGGTTACATGCGTATGGCAAGATTACCTGGCAGATGTGAATAAAATAGTCAACACATTGTTTGATATAGATAGAACACACAATAAGCAGTTTTTTTTGATTAACAGCAACACTTTTCATCACCTGGCTCTTCCTGCGATTTAAGTTTAAGCTACAGCAAGTACTTTACCCCTAGAGAGATATCACTCTTATATATGAGATATGAGTGATGAGTTTATACAAAGTCATACTACTTCCAGTACGACTCTAATACCATAGACAGACGAAAGCGTTAATTTGCATTAAAAGTCTTAATTCAAATTAACTATTGAATTATCCCCATTCCAATGTGTATTAGATTTCACGTAAATGCACTAAATCAAATTGAATTTATACTGCATTTAGCAATTTCAATATGGCAACACGGTCGGCAATCAATCAAAAAAATTAAAAATCAAAAATGTAAAATAAAAATAGATTCGATATGTTGAAATTTTTTACATATTTTTTGGAATGCCTTTCTGTTTAGGCGAAAGTTTTCCTTAATACTAGTATCGTTCATCGTAAGCACGTCACTCTCCCAAAAAGTGCTGTTACGGTCCTTTAAAAAAATACCATATACCTACATACATACATATGTACATACATACATACATACATATGCATGTATGAATTATAACCTCCATGAAAAGATACCATTAAACCTACGAATTTCCACAATTCCATTTCTCTTATTTCAGAGTGTCCTTCTGCCATCCCAACTTGTAGGAACATGTTCAGATTTGTGATTGCTAGTGCATTTACAATTTTTACTAAATGCAGAAACAGTCGTCTGTCACAGCAAAATTTTAATTTGCATTAGTGAGATTTTAATGCAAATAAACGCTGTCGTCTGTCTATGGTATAATAAACTTTGTGGTAAACTCCTCTTACTTTAGGGTCTGTGCCTAAAGTTTATTCTTTTTTACTACTAAAGTTCAAATAAGATTAAATAGAATTTACATGCACTTGATATTCTGCAGATAGTAACTGAGGTACCGTTTAAACTTTGTAAAGAAACGTCTTAAATTTCACCAAAACATGGTATCAACTTTAACAAAATGTGTTAGTGATTGCTGACTCTTTCATAGCTACTATTTCCATTCCTTTGAAAATAGTTTGCAAAATGTCAAACGTTTTCCAAAAATCATTTCCACATTGTTCTGAAAAAATTATTCTTAGTATTTCATTATTGAAACTTAAGTTGACTTTAGAAAAAATCTCTTTAATATTTCCACAGAAAAAAATATGATTTTCAACAGCAGTAAAGCTACCTTTTGCATTAAACCTTTACAAAGAAAATCAAAAAACTTAAATCGGTTAATCGCGAAAAACACTCATGCTTTGCAATTGCAAGTTCTTTCATAATATCGTTTCCCTACGGAAATTGCTTCTATTAAAAGCAGCAATTTTTGTTGGATTTTAACATAACACTGTTGGTAACCCCTATTTCTTTGCGCACATGCTGTAATACGCTCTCGGACTGAATAGTTTAAATATGTTGTATATAATTTGGTTTATTCCCATTTGTATGTACGACACATGAGAGTGTGACAAAGATGCATTTTGACTGATTGTCGTTTAAAAGTCGTTAAGTCCAGTTCAAATATGCTTCAGGCGAACAACCACACCGTTGTTAAGAAATTCAAAACATACGTTTGTAGCAATTGCATCTTAAGATGCTGCAGCAATTAGCATTGCAGCCCTGTAGATAATAAGATGGAAATAAATTCTTTAAAACCGTATTATTATTCATTATTAAATTACTTTGAGCTTGCACGATAGTTTCTAAGATAACTGGACAGCAAACAGCTTTAAAAATTTTTAATTTAATTCCTCTGTGTATTCGTTATACATGCATACATATGTAGGCAGTCTGTTAGATTTTTTTAAATGTTGCACATTCAAATTATTATGTGTTAATGCTGTTTACTTAGTTTGTATCACAACTGCAGGGTAATATTTTTGTTTTCGCAAGTGCATACGTAGTAAGTGAAGATGTTCAGGTTTATTCAAAAAAGTATTCATACATGGATATGTTCGCAGAGCAACAAAACTCCAAGAAAACGAAAGGAAAAATATTGAAGACACTTTCAAACCAAAGATTCATATCAAAGTAATACAGATACATATTTTCAATTGTAGGTGAAAAGATGTTTTATTTATTTAGCAAACGAAGGAAATAAAGACTCGATTTTTATGCAACCGTTTATTATGGGTATTAAAAACCAAAGCTAAGAAAACACAAAAAAAAAGTATAAAAGAAAACCAAATCAGTAATTGTCCATCACGTTGGAATTCGTTTGGTGAATGTTATGCAAAACAAATTTTTGACAATTTCCAAATCTATAATTTGGTTAATATTATTTTGGAGGCATTTGGCAATTTATTTAGGAGTGTTATTGGTTTTTTTTTCAAAATTATACGGAAATTTCATCAAACAATAGTTCAAATTTTAAACAGACCCAACGTGGTTGCTTCATTTAAAATTTGTGGTCAATTGACCAATTGATGCGAAAAACGTGTTGCGTATTTTGCTGGCGACCATGAAAGAAGAATTACATTTAGTTTCATTATTTTCATAATTTCAAATTAAAAATAATTTTTTTATTTTAGCTGCATGTCATAATTGACAACAATAAACACCTTTTTGGAGAGAGAAAACGTGATAAAATTTATTTGCAAATTTTACAAAAAAAAAATAAATAAATAAATAAATAAAATAAAAATGCTGCATAAAAATGATAAATGAGCAAATTTGCTTAAGAAATTTGTTCATGTCCAATTGAGTTTTTTTTTAAGATTAAAGTGGCAATTTATCAAAGATAATTTTACGATTTCTTTTAAAGGTTTTCAAACAACAGTAGTTTTTCTTTAAAATATTTTTGAATTTAATAATGAAATTATTAATATTTTAATGTTTATTTTTTAATTGATATTTACACCCCATAGTTTTTATGCCGAATTGAATGTGGCTATAAATAAAACATTAAATACAAGTTAATTAGGTTTTTATGTACCTGCAATTGGTGATTTTAATGATCAATAAAATTGCCTGGTTGGGGGTTAAGTTGCAGATTTTCAATTTTTTTGTGTTTAGTGATGGTTTTTCGTGGTTTTACACTTAAACTTTATACCGAAAGAAAAGGATGCTTTTTAATTTTGTATAGATTCTGGGGGTCAAGTCCGACCATGTAATACCCTACACCATAATATAAAAATTATAAAAATGGTAGTGTTCAATGTTCAGTGTTAATCAGTCGAAGTTTATTTATATTTCTTAAAGTTTCATAGGTGTTTAGGTAATTTTTAGGCAGATGGCCAATTATGAACCAATTATGCACAAATTGCAAAGCTAGATTTGCTTTCGAAAAAAACATTATTTATAAACAATTCATCTTAATATTACAAACAATTGAATGACTGCTTTAGTAACTGGAATTTAATATATGACGGGCCTTCAAGAGAATCTTGGGGCATTCGTATATGGATCTTTGCAAAATGCATTGGCGTAGCTTAAAAGTTTTCGGGGGTGGCAAAAGCTTCAATAGTTTTTTATTTTTTGCTTTTTGCTAAAACTGAGATAATTTCATTTCTAGAGGAGCATTGCACTGCCCATAATGGTTTGGTTACCTAAATTCTATATTTGTTTTTTTTTGACGACATATATTTAACTTTATTGCTTTAAATAATTTTCTTTTTTTTTCAAAGCCGCCCACTCAAGAAGCTATCTTCACGGTCATTAGGATTCAGTTTCTAAATCAGTTGTATTTTCTGTGACGTAGATTCTGCACGCCAAGCTGAATTCATGTTGTTATATGACCAATGCTTTTGCCATTTAAAAATTAAATAAAATCATCGAATATAATTTATTATTTCAATTAGATTTTGTACGACATTTGTTGAATTTTTGGTATGTTGTTTAAAAATTAAAATGCATTTTTTGCTTGCGTTGTGTTCATAATTTCTTTAATCTTAAATATCTACGGTAAAAACTAACAAATTTATATTTATCGCTCTTATTTGGACATCCTTTATATTCTCTATTTTACTCAAATATCTTAAAACTGCAACCTAAAGTTTTTCGTTATTAAATTGTTTCAGTGTGCAATTCCAAGTCATTATTTTAGCCAGGCCATTCCTGTCAACAATGAGCGCTACAGGTTGATGATTACCAACATCTTTGGATGGAGTGGACAACAATGGCATGTGGTCAAAGCAGGACAGTGCTTCGTGTTACAAAGGTAATGCCACATTGGACATTATCCATAAGCGATTGGAAGACGATGACTTTATTACGCGGAGGCGAAATGAATTGGCTACCGAGATTGTGCAATTTGACCTCATTCGACTTTTTTGTAGGGGTTTTCTTAAGTCGTAGTTCTATGGGAATAAGCCACAGGTACCCTCTGAGTTAACATAAATTATACTATTTCTCAAACTTCGACGTATTTATGAGCCAGAAATATGGATATTTATAGTGCTGGCCTCCCTGCAAAGTCGTCGCAGATATTTGTTCGATTTTATATTCAATCTACAATTATTTTATCGTCCCTTGTGGAATCATAAGGATAAGATTTAATGATAAACTACGAGTATTGCGTTATTTTAAAATGGATGATTGGTGGTGCTATCGTATGTATAAATATTCAATAAATATGGTTATAATTCTGTGGCTTGGAGCTAAAAGGGCCAATGTCAAAATATTTACTTTTGAGAAAATTGGAATTGAACTTTCATAGTGACATTGGCCAGCATTTTATTTATGAAGCTGTTCTGGGTTAAGTATGACTTTAGCTGTTTTACCATAATGAAATAGAGCAAAAAAAAAACAAATCTAATGCAATGATTAACTCAAAAAGCAAAAAAGTGACATTGGCCCTTTTAGCTCCAAGCCACAGAATTGTACTTAAAAAATTGCAAATAGTTTTAACACTTCCAACTTTAAAAATTTCACATGTCATATTAATTCACTCGATGCTTAGATATCAGCTTAATATCGGTAAATGGTTCATTTTTGAGTTGTCTTATTTAAAAAAAAAATATATTAATTCAAATAAATAAAACATATTTCATATTTATATTTACATACATACATTCATACATATCGATATCTTAATATAAAAAGATGGAAAAATCTAAGTAAAATATAAAAGAATGAAATGAGTTCTGGTTTTTTTTATTGCAGCTAAAAATCCATTATTTTCAACTATAACTTTCGAAATTTTTTAGAGGTCAAGATACGCCCGTTTTAAATTAAGACATCAATATACAAACTTTTTAAAGGTCGTTTATTCAAACTACGAATTCTTCTAATTATCCTCGTACTAAGTTAATGGCAATTATTTGAAATTATTTTTTTTTTTTTGTAAAGACATAAACCACTTTATGTCAATGGTCATGTTACACAACAATTAGAATTATGTCATTCAAATGTTAATATCGTTATTTTATGAAATCAAATCAAATCAAAAAAATACAAAAAAAAAAAAAAATTTTGATCATGAATATGTTTGAACACAGTCGCATGATGATGATGATCAGTCAGATTGTGGTAATTGTAACTTTTAATGTTTAAACATACAAAACAATAACAATTATTTATTTACGTGAAGAATTTCGGACACTGATTAGCAATTAAAGATTTGTTTGCAACATATGGCATTAAACAACAAATGAAACAAATAAATGATCTTCCAAAGTCACTAAAAAACACGACACTAAATATTGAAAGCACTAACAAAACAGCACAATCACCATTACAATCTTTGTTCGTCTGCCATTAAAAAGTCTGTAATTACAGACTTAAGAGATGTTTTTAATATCACCTTGAATATCATTATGAAGTTAAAATAAACAAAATTTGTAATAAAGTCACTCTTACAGTGTCACATTTTTTTTTTTTTAATAAAGAGAGAGATTTGACTGCAATCTTCTGCTTTACTTAACGTTAAATGAAAATGAAAGTGATCGTGTTAAAGACAATACCATCCACAAAAATAGAGTTTTAGTTTTAACTTCATTTTGGCGAGTGTTTTTTTAAGAGTACACATTTAAATGTGGTGGTGGAAAAATGTTGTCTGTTGATGATGAGTGGCAGTGTTATTTTGTTTAAGTTACTTTGGAATACAACATTTGTAATTTTTGGATTGGGATGCCAGATGATTTCAAATATGACTTAAAATTTGGCTTTTATAAAAAAATTGTTTCACTTTATAAATGTTAGTGTGACCAATTTCTTTGTGTAGTAAGTATTCTCCCAAGTTTTGATAAACTCAAAAATTTCCGTTACCTATTTTTTTCAGAAACTTCAGAAACACCAAAAAATTTTGTTTATCAGAAAATTATTCCAAATACCAAAAATTTAGAAATTCATTTCGGAAAAACTTGCTCCCATACTTAAATTAAATTTTTTTATCCTTAAAACAATATACGTTTATTATTTCATTTGTAATTTCTGCAGTATTCATATGCGACCATATAATAAAGCATATTTATTCTTAATTCTTGTAGATAGAGATGTCGACCTAGAATGAGATTGCAGCCACAAAATTAAAAAAAAAAACAACAACAAAAGCAGGAGAAGCTGATATAAACTTTTGTATATAATATGTAGGTGTGCATGTACATATATGTTTGTATTGCATGTACTTGATGGTATAAAATGTGTTGGTTTTTTGTTGTAGTTGGTATATTTTGTATGCCTATTTATGTGTACGAATATATTTAGTGCCAAGATTTTCATTTGTTTACTGATCGTTGCACGAACATGACCACATACAACATAAAGATATGTAACTACACGATGACATGATGTGAACGTATATGTATATATGTGCTTATAGTTGCGAATATAATCTTTTGTAAAGAATATATAAGGATGTGTCTCAGTCTATATTCGATCTTACATGCTAATTATCTATGTAGTAGGTTTATGCATTGATTTTTTTTAATCGTAAGATAAACTTAACCTTAGTTATGAGAAATTTTAAAATCGATAATAAAGTTTAATTTTTTTACAATTCAAAGAGGTAATGTTAACATTTTTTTGGAAAACAAATTTGTGTGGAACAAAAATGTCCATGATCTGGCATTACTCTTTAAGAGATCCAATTTAGAAAAAAATAAAAATTTTATATTTAATAAGAGACTATAATGCTACGCACACTATACGCAAGATATACTTAGCAAAACGAAGAAGCGAGTGGCAATTTAAAAAAATATTCAATTTATTTTTACAGCGTGTGTGTGTGTTTGTGTATGATATTTATAATTTTGGCAATTTAAGAGTTCGTTATTTTTTAAAATCATTTTACTCATCTTCATTATTATCATCTTCATTACCATCATCACTACAATTTAATTTAACTAAACAAAAACAACAACTAAGTAGCAACAGCAATAGTTAAAGTAACGACAACAGAAGGCAGCAACAATATTACCATCAATGTTGGCCATCATCATTGCTATAAAAGAAACCGTTGTATTTACAAAAAGACACAGACACCAAACGAGTGTACAACAGTTACAACAAACTTTGATTTTCTTTTACTTTTATTGTTCAACTACTTATTTTTAACTTGGTCCGAGCGTTGCAAAACAGTGCTTTTGTGATAGAAATCCTTTAAACGTAAAAAAACATTCAATTTTTTAAATAAACAGAATGAAGCCGTTTTGTGTGGTATGTGTAAAATGTTTGGGGAAAAAAATGAAAGCAACATAAAAAATATTATTAAAATTTAACTTGGGAAATGATAAGAAAAAAATGAAAATGTAAAAAGAAAATAAATTTTTAAAGAAAAAAAAAAAAAAAAAATACGGAACATAAGTATAAAATAACCAGGCAACGAAATAAATATTTGATTAAATATTTAAGTGTTATTTTGTAATAAATGAAAAACAAGAAAACAAAAACAATAAAAACTACAAAGCAATTACTGTTTTAACAAATACGCATTTTCCTGTAACATTTACTTTGAATTAATAACTGAAAAATTTATACAAAATTTACCAAGTGAAATCTACTTAAGCAAATTAAATAAATTATTTAAAGAAAAAAATTTAAAATAAAAAATAAATAAGTAAATAAATCTCATTTCTTGTGTAGGTTTTAGTGGTTTTGTGTGCTGCTAGCATGGCTTCAGCTCGTCCTGAACCCCCACGTGATAGTTATGCAGCCCCACCGTCCAGTAGTTACTCAGCCCCACCATCTAGCAGTTATTTAGCACCCTCCAGCAGTTATGCACCTAGTGTGCTCAGTGGTGGTTACGGTGCTCCACAGCCCGTTTATGGTCCACCACAACAACCACCAGTGATACATAAGCATGTCTATGTTCATGTGCCACCACCAGAACCAGAATATCAAGCACCCAGGTAAGTGAGAATGTACTGAAAGTGGATATTGTGCAGATAATATTTATTTATTTATTTATTGTTGCAAATAATTTCCCATTTTGCAAGGACAATCAATAGATTGTTTGTATGTTTAAATTGACAATAGCAATAAAAGGATATTAATTACGCTAAGGTCGGATATAGTTTATACAACAGGAAGAAACGTGAAAAACATATTGTGGATCAAGTAGAATAGGGTATGTGTGTTAGCGATATGGTCTTATGGCAATGAAAGTATTTTAAAAATTTTAAATCAAAAATAATAATTTTCTAATGGCAGTTTAAAGTGCAACCTATAAGTTTTGTGAAAATTTGTAAAATTGCTAATTGCTAAATTGCTAAAATTGAAAATTTAACCCTTAGATGACCTTATATTCGAAATCCCTAGGAAGCTTTAATTACTATTTAATAGCTTTTACGAATATTTTAATTTAATATTTATTTACATTTTTAATGAATTAACTGCTAGTTAATAAAACTAAGTTAAAAATTACGATTAAGTTCATCAAGATTTTAAAGGGAAATTCAGAAAAGATTTTTGATGGGCTTTGGTATCAAGAAAAGAAAAATCCAAACTTCAAGGTATTATAAAATTTTCTTTTAAGTTATTTTAAATAAGATAATTGAAAACCAGATATAATTGTTAACCCTATTAAGGCATGCTTAAAAGTCACATTTTTTATTCACTCTGTATTATAATTATCAACAGGAATAAATAAGTTTTAAGAATTTAATTTTAAAAATGCTGTCATAATCTTCAACTTAAATAATCACTAAATAATAATTGTTTTAAAAATGTGTTATGGCAGACAAAGGTAAAATATGACATCTTTACGAGCAGTGCGTCTTGTTTAAATTTTGAATTTTAGTATTGGGCAAAGGCAAACTCTGTTTCCTAATAGCCAAACTATCTCTTTTAAAAATGATATCAGAAAAATTTCTTCCTCAAAAAAAGGGTAACTGATTGAATGTTTTAAGAAAACAATAAGAATAATTTTTTTCAATACTAAAATTTTTGTTTTGTCAGTGATCAAATCATGAAGATTTTGATATAGTTTTGATATATAGCTTTTTTAACAAATATCGCAACCATTGCAAAATTGAATTTGTCAAGTTGAGATTTAATTTTTATTCGAAATGCTTTACTTCGTCACAGTAAAAAATCTGCTAAAAATGTGCTCACCGTTATATATAACTAAAAACCAACAAAGTTAGCGAAAATTATTGAAATGATTTTGATATTTGTCAAGAGAAAACAATTAATGGCCTAAGTTTGACCCTTTACAAGGAAGCGGGTTGTTTAAAGTAGACTTTGAAAATAAATTTTAAAAGGCATTAAGTAAGAGTACTTTTACGTCACAGTTATTCATAAGTAAGCAGTGAAGCTCTTGTAATCAGGTTTGTAAAGTGGAGTTAAGCTCATCTCCCTTACAAACCTGCTTACAAATAGGGACACATAGAGAAAGATTTTAAAAATAATTTATCGAAACATTGTTCTGATATTTTTATACATTTTCGTTATTAATAGCACTTAAGCTGGTTATTCAAATTAATGTTCAATAAAATATATAAAACACAAGTCGGAAAACCAAAAACAAAATTAATATCCTCAATAAACTGAATAAAATCTAATAAATAATTTTTCTTAGTAGTTTTTACATTAAACTATTACCAATAACAACAATTATTATTATGAATTATTATTATCACAATCTAATTTTCCTGTGTTATAAATTATTTAAATTGTTTGAAATAAATTAAATTCAATTTAGTTAAAGAACGGGGAAAAAAATAAAGAAACTAAAAAAAAACTTAAATAAAAATAATTAAGAAGGGGACATGCACCATACGTGTATCTAAAAATTAACCCCAACGTTTTATTGTTGTATGTTTTCTTAAACATCATCAAGTAAATGACAGCCATCTGACAACTTGTTAAAAACTGTGTCAACAACTTTAAACACACAATAATAACAGCAAAAAAATTAAATCTTTTCATCACGATTTCTTCTGGTGGCACACAAAAAATGGCCCAAACTAAAACAAACAAACAATACTTAATGAAAATTATTGCTGAAAAAAAAAACAAAAAAAAAAGCAACAATATATACAACCATGATTTAAAATCATTGCCTTCACATGAATAAAAATTGTGGCTGGAAAAAATTTATAATTTCCGTTTTACGCGAACTTAACTATGCGTGCCAATAACTCCCCATTTTTTGTTTGTGTGTGTTTTTTTTGTTTCATTTTTTGAATTAAACAGAAAAGTACGTAGAAAACCTCTAAACAACATTTCCAACGGATTTAAAAAAAAAACCTAAAGAAAATATTGTTTTATTTTTTTCATAGCGTTAAATTTGTATTGGCACAAGTCTTTAACAAAAAATAAAAAATAACTTTGATCGTTGTTTAATGCTCGCTACAAGTCTGTTTTACAAGTAATCGATCCATGCCGAAATTTACGATCAATGTGAAATAAAAAAAAAAAAATATAAAAAATGGATGTGAAACCAGTAAAGAAAAAAATTAAACAAACAGGCTGACGCAGGTGTAAGTGGACAATAAAAAGTTTCTTAATATGAAACAAAATAAACTTGTATCATGTTCCTTTAATTTTGTTTTAAACTAAAAAAGTTTTGAGCGTTATTAAACGCAATTAATAATAATTAATATTATTATTTAAAAAAAAATATTTTTTATTTTATAACAATAAAAATTGATCAAAAATTAAGAATCTATATATATAAAAGTGAAACTCTGTGTGTGTGTGTGTGTGTGTGTTAGCTATAGACTCCGAAACTGTAAAACCGATCGGACTCAAACTTTGGCAAGTTGTTGTACACATACCAGGGAGTGTTTATGGGTGGAAAAAAGTGGGCGGAGCCACGCCCATAAAAATTTGTTATCAGTTTTAGCTACTTGCACTTGACCGATTTTTCTGAAACTTTGCACACATATCGAGCTGTCATGACTAAATAATTTCGTGATAAGAAAAGTGGGCGGGGCCACGCCCCTAAAAAAGTTTTAATTTTGAGGTACTTGCACTGGACCGATTTTTCTGAAACTTTGCACACATACTAAGCTGTCATAACCATATATTTTCGTGATTAGAAAAGTGGGCAGGGCCACGCCCATAAAAAAAGGTTATAAATTTGAGGTACTTGCGCTGAACGGATTTTTCTGAAACTTTGCACACATATTGGGCTGTCATGAATTCATAATTTCGTGATTAGAAAAGTGGGCAGGGCCACGCCCATAAAAAAAAGTTATAAGTTTGAGGTACTTGCACTGGACCGATGTTTCTAAAACTTTGCACACACACTAAGCTGTCATGACTTTACAATTTCGTGATTAGAAAAGTGCCACGCCCATAAAAAAAAGTTATCATTTTGAGGTACTTGCACTGGACCGATTTTTCTGAAACTTTGCACACATATTGAGCTGCCATGTCTTATCTTCGTGATTAGAAAAGTGGGCAGGGTCACGCCCATAAAAAAAATTATAATTTTTAGGTTTTTGCACTTGATATTCAACAAAAATTCAGAATGAAAATTGATTCATTAAGGGGCGTAGCAGCGCGCGCCGGGTTTGGCTAGTGTCTTATAAGTAGCAAAATCAAGATAAATTTTAAATTGTGATATAGTTTTTATTCGGCCTTTTTAATATAAAATTTTTTTATCAAAATAATTAAGCTCGATGCCAGTTTTTTATTTAAGAAATAATTTATTTTTAATTTTTTCTTTATTTCATCATCCTTTTCAAGACATCTTCAGGAGTATTAATGAGTAACAATATTTAAAAAAAAGATATTTTCTTGTTAATATTTACATTGATAAATTTAAAATTTCATTTTAATAAAAATAATTATAGTTATAATAATTAAGTATATGTTATTTGTTCTATAAATTTCGATTATATTGAAAAGTTAAACAATTAAAGATTTATTCGTGTGATGAATTTTAATAGAAAGCGTTTTAAAAATTATCTACAAGTAGAAAATTAATTGAATATTCTAAAATGACAGAACATAGATGCACTTTTTCTAATGTTAAACTGTATATCTTGAAGAGTAAAACTGGGAAAACTAGAGATCACCTAAAAGCTAAATTTAATCTACTCAGGAAAGGCACAATTTTTATATGACGAATGCCGTAAATGGCTATGAGCCGTTTAGAGGTAATAACCCTGTTGTTGTAATGTTCTTATGAAAGCAGAACAAAATGTTTTGCCTTACTAGATTAAACTTATTATGCATTAAATTCTTTCTTGAATCAAAATTGTTTTGAATTTTAAACCCACCAAAAATTTTTTTTTTAATATCGAAAGCAGTGCAGACTTTATGCGCTTACCCTTTTGTATACATGAAAATACCTAAATTATTCCAGCAGTAGAAAAAACTAAGAAAAGTTATTTTTATTAAAGTTAATATTTTTTTTTATATAAAGAAAAAGCATGATTAAGTTGCGCTAACTAGCTGCCTTCCACAAGCACTCTACGAAGCAGAGCCTTTTTGGTAATTATGGTTCGTGCAACCCTATAATATCGATACTCAATAATTACTTTTGGGTACCAAGAAAAAATTGATTAATTCAAGCAAAGTAAAATCTTATCTTCATCGCTTTTTGAGAGGCTTTCACGATTATTACTTGTCCTTAATGAAGAAAATTATGATCGGAGATTGACTGGGCGTAGAAATGCCATTGTCTGGCCTTTGCGGTTTTCAGACATAAGTTTCCTATTTTTTTTAATTTTTTAAGAAAGTTATATGTAACTTTTTTCTGTTTTAATAAACAATGTTGATTCAACACGTTTTAATTTTTTAATTTGTTATACACATATGTTTTGTGCATGTCATTTTAAGAAATTTAAACGCCTATAACTTCCAAAATACTGATCATATTTTCAAGATTAGGATTGTTCATATCTGCAGGGAAATTTCTTTCAAATGTTATTTTTTTTTAATTTAAAATTGATTGTATAATGTGAGCTTAAACTGTGTAAAAAAATCATTTTGGATATTAATATATTATACTAGCCGCCCGGTACGTGCTTCGCTACGTATCAAGTGAAATAATAAAAAAATTTCGTTGGAACATTAAATTAATTTATTAAAAAAACAAAAAAAAAAAAACTAAATATATTTTTTATTAATTGCTAGCTATTTTAATATTTAATCTGTTTGGGGTACATGCATTAGGTCCGAAAATACAGAGTTACCGATTTTATCTGTTTCTAACCCTTTTCCGCTCAAAATTACCAAATTAAACAACAATAAATTTCGAAATTACATTTGAGATTATTTTAGAAAAGAAAAATGCCGTTCAAATATTTTTCATCCGCTCATCCTTTTTATAGATGACTGAAATTGAAATTTTTTAGATAACTGAAATTGAAAGAAAATTTAATTTTTGTGATATTTTTATTTAGTCCGGAGATACTGAGTTGCCGATTTTACCCCTATTTGCCCGCTTTTATCATTTTACACCATCCAAAATACCATATTTAACAATGATCTCTAACCTGCATTTAAGAGCATTTTAGGGGAAGAAAAATGCCGTTTAAATATTGTATTGCTGCTAATTATTTTAACAGATAACTGAAATTAAAAGTACAAAACTTATTATCACCTTGGAATACAAAATTTTAAAACAGATCCATGAGCCTTCTAGGATCTTTTTGAATTTTTGTGCTACATGCATTAGGCCCGAAGATACAATATAACCGATTTTACCCGTTTTTCCTCCTAAATTCAAAAATTTCGAAAAAATACAAAATTTCATTATAGATTATTTTAAGGAGAGTAAAACTGCGTTTTTACTTGCTTCCTATTGCTATCCCTCTCAAAGACAAATGCTGTTCAAAAATGTACCAAAATTCAGTTTGTACCCGTTTTATCCCCTTAAAGCTCGAAATTCCCAAAAAGTACCAGACACCTATCCAATTATTTTTAACAGGCTCTTTGGTCCTTTCTGAATTTATGTGATATCTTCATTAAGCCCGGAGGTACTGAGTTACCGATTTTACATTTTTTTCCCGTAAACCGCTTAACGGATTTTTTGCAAACTTCACACAAACCATCTACTCAATAGTCCGAACAAATCCTAAACATTTGATTCGGATAGCTGACCCCGTTCTAGAGTTATAAAATTACAACGAAAAGTGGTATTGATTTTTTTATATGAATGTATAAAGATTGTCTTAAAAGTTTTTCTAAATTGTCTATTTTATTTTCGTTGCAAATTTTTTTTTTTATAAATATATTTATAACTCTTTTGAAAGTTGTTAGCATACTTAAATACTTAAATAATATTTTTGTTTTCACGTTATAAGTTTTAATAATTCTGAGGAAAATATATGTCAACGTTAAACTGACCACTACCTGTTGCTTTAAAACATTAATGAATTGAAAGTTGCTGGCCAAACTATAAAAAAATAAATAAAAAATTTTTGTTGTTTGTTTGCTTGTTTTGTTTGTATAATTGTTGCAAATGTTTGTGGCCATTATAACCATGTAAACCTAAAGCTGTTATTGTTTTGTTAAATTTGAAATTACAGTTCAAAATATTTTCGTTTTTTTTTTTGGGTGATTAAAACAAATTACTAACAACTAATAAATAATTTCTTGGCCAAATCGCGAAAACACCTAAAAACCTGAGGATGTTTTTTTCTCTTAAATTTTGCAAATTCATTAAGTTTTATTTCTGGTGCCGAAATGTTAAAATAATTTTTTTATAATATTTGAGATTTATAATATTTTAAACGCTTAAGTTTAGTTGAGATTTTTAGTCAAAATAAATCATTTTTTAAGATCCACATTTCATTTTAAAATAAATAAGGGAAGAAAAGCTTTTAAATTTTTATGACTTCATGTGTGATATTAGCTGCAGTATCATTTAAATAGCATGACATTTAAATTACAATTATAATAATCAAGATTTCTAAATTGTAAGTAATGTCCATTGTTTTTTTTTTTTTAATTTAAAATTTCTTTATTTTCCGCATTTTTTGCCCACATAAATCAAACCAATTCATTGAACTTTTCGAAGATATCGTTCGTTTTTGTTTGGCTGATTTTGACAGACATCAATTGGTTTTAATTTTTGTTTTTTGTTTGTCATTCTATCGCCCACTCTTCTCTTCTCTCTCTTTGTCATTCAAGCCTTATTAAAATGTCTTGGCCTTTAATACTACATAGTTACTAGCAAATGTTTTCAGAAAACCATTATAAAGCGCATCCTTGTGTAAATCATAGATAAACGTTGAACAATATTTTGGTGTCTTAAGCTGGCTTTAAGTTGAAATATTGAGTGCATTTATATGTTTTTTGTATAGTGGCTAATTCGACTTTCAATTTCATAATGATGACAAGGCTACTACTGAGTTTCAACCATCCCAATAGGAATTTTATATCAAAATAATAAACTTTTTCGTGGGTATTAAAACGAAAACTCCATAATTTCAATAATAACTCAAAACGTTGGGAAACTTATAGATTTCTAAGTAAAGTTTTTAGTTTTACGACGTTATTCATAATAAGGCATTGTGTGCTAAGTAACGAGCTGCTTTAGTTGAAAGGTCAGCAACTCGTTAGTTAGCAACAGTTTCTTGTTATGAATAACAATTGTTATAGAAACGAAATGAATTGGTGTAAAACGTTTTAAAAGTTTAGTTCTATTTAACACATATCATAAACATAATTTGGTTTATTCTAAGTTTTTTAAAGTGGTTTTGCTGAAAAATTCAACACAAACTAAAATTTAAATCTGTTTTCTAAACAGTGCGTTATAGTTCTCTTAACCCTACGTCTGACTTTGTACAAATTTCCAATTAGACCTTCTCCATTATTTCAATTATTTTTTTTATTGCTGGCATTAAATGAAAAGTGTATCTGCCTTCTTCGTTATAGTTGTATGTACAAAGCAAATGTGCATTTGATGCTCTGTATTGTTTCAAACGGGGAAGTGATGTCTTTGTGATGCCACAAAAAAAATTTTCAAACTAAAGGATGTTTTTTTTTTATTTAATGGTCGGTTTTTGGAGAAAGGAAAATTTGTCTATAATTTAATGCAATTTTTTTTTTGTTATATATCAGATATCAGTTTTTGTATTTATGTTTAAATAATAGAAAGTCATGAGTGCGAGTAAAAAATTATGTGTTTTTGAAAGAGTCGTAAAAATATTAAATAACTAAATTTATTACATATAAGAAATATTAACAAACAATTGAAATAATGTATACTAGTTACAAAATATATATTTCAGTAGACAATAACCTCAAAGAAAAATATTTTTGTTAGTAATATTTCATCATTTTAAAATATGTCCTTAAACATATCAGTCAATATTTTTTCGTTTGAAATTGTTAATGTTACTCAATATGGAATACAGCTTTTACAAAACTAGTTTCGTGGCTAATTCCTGGTGACATTTTTAACACTTTGCATGAAAGAGATTTTAAGAGATTTTAAACTTTAACATGGAGTTGATGGTTTTAAATGACATCATTTTAATATTAAGTGACAAGTCCCTAAACTGACTTAATTAAACTTGGCCTTTTTTTAATAACGAGAAAATATACTTTGCTGTTATAAACAAATGTTTTCATTTTTATTAAATTACTCAGTTGTAAATTTTAAAACAAAAAACTCATTTCAATCAATCATATGATGTATGTGTTCTATCTTTACAACACTTGGGATAATAATTTTTTACACAGAGATGTGTTTAAAACTGTCTGCTTTTCAGAGTGGGAACATAAACATTTATTTTATTTATATTTTGTATAATTTCTTACCATAAAAATATAAAATTTTACAATCTTTGTATGAAATTTAAGTTAACAATAATTTTTTGCTATTTCGGTAAACCTAACTTCAACAAAATATCATTCATATGAAAATGTTTTGAAGGTATCTGTCTGTCATGTCTACTTCAATAAAACCTAAATGATTTATTTTGATTTATGTACTGTAATTCGCTTTTTTTATACATAAAATTTATTAACAAATAATTCAATTACAATAGTTTGTCTCAGCGCCCAAAAGGCACTGGTAATCACTGTAATTTGATTTTTTTATTCAAAAGTTTTACATAAAAAATTTGTGTAAAAATATTAAGTTTCGGTGTAAAATTTAATTGAATTTATCATGAGTTAATTTTCAAATATTCAAGTACCTTTTTTCTGTGTGCTTAAGAGTTAAAAATATACTCGATATCCTAACAGCACAAATTTATTTTTTTAATACGAAAAAAAAAACTTTTAATAATTCCTTGTAATATTTAAAACTTTTACTTTTACTTTCAACAACAAACATTTTGTAAACAATATTAAACAGGTAAAATTTGTAACTCGTATTATGTACGAAAATAATGAGTTTGCAAAATTTTTTAAACATAATTATTACGGGTATTCACAGAAAGTGGCATAAAAAGTTTTAATTCTTTATATGTGACAGCGCATAGAGAAAGGGACCTAAGGGTGAAAACAGGTTTTGTTGAGGAGAGTCATTTTAAAGATTAAATGATTTTTCTATTTTTTTAAATTGTTTATAAGGAAAAAATAAATTTTTTTGTAGTTTCGTAAAATTAAGTTATTTTGTTAATTTAGTAGGGGAAAAAATGAGAATAAATAAATTTTACCGTTAGGTACCTTTCTATTTGCGCTTAGAATCGTCGACTTTACTTTTATAAAACGCGCATATCTCTGGGAGGGAACATTTTTGGGGCATGGGATCAGCCTCATTTGATGCTCAGATGTTGTCTACATAAAAAAAGTGCAAATTGTTTTTTTACCCTTAGGTTCCTTTTTCTATGCGCTGTCACATATGCATATGTTTGAGAAATTCTTGTAGTGATTGTTGGTGGCTGTTGTAAAAAGCTGTTAATTTAAAATTTTCGCCGGTTAATCCATATTAGGTCTTTTGTCTTATTTTGGATCCGATAGATTACAAATTCTATTTTCTTAAACCCAAACGTCTCATATTCCCAACTTATTTGAGTGCTGGTGTTAAGCAAAAAAGTTTTTAAAACATTATTACATATTTTTATATACATTTCTGCCTTTCGCATGTTAAGGTTTTTCGAGAGCCACTGGACTGCATTTTTATTTTGTTAATATTTGTTTCGTTTGGATATAGCATAGGGTAATTTTGGACTTTAATATGTGCACAGTAGTCAGCTTATAAGCAAATTCTATATTTATATTGGTACCAGCGTAAGGTCCGCGTTCAGCTAGAAACTAGCTAGAAAACTTCGAAAGAAAAAGCATACACGCTATTTTGGCGACCAGTTTATTTAAGTTCAAAAAACGGTTGATAATGGTATAGCTTAACCATATTGTATTATAAGTGGATTGGTTTTGTTAAAAATTCGACATTGATATTTGCTGTCGTCCTCTTACTCAATGTAATATAGGAAAAAACAAATAACAGTCAGAAATATAGCTTCAACAACATCGCCTCTATATACTGTCACTGTTCACACACACTCTGTACTATTGTAACTGGGCCTTAATTTAAATCAAAGCTTTTTTGCTGTAACATATATTAATATTAATGCATTTCGCACTAATATGATCTTTAGCACACACACCTAAAATACTACAACATACTCTACTAGGTAGTTGTTTAAAAAACTACTCTTTTTTAATTGTGTAGACACCATTCCCTTACCATCCTATAAAAAGCTTCAAGTGTTTGCATACGAAAGCACAACAAAGCACTGCTAATTATTTCAGCACTAAAACAACGGAGAAAAATTTATTTCCGTAGTATTTTTTTTTGTATTTCTGCCTTATGGGTTGCTTCATTTCTCAGCAATGCGTAGGGGTGAGGCACGATTAAGCTGTTCCTGGTAGGGATGAAATAAGGGCTTATTAATTGCAAAAAGGAAACATACAAAATGGGACAACGCATGCCTTCTATAAGCGCTCTGAGAAGCAAGTAAGCAATAAGCAAGCGATTAAAGAAGCGCTATTTGGTAATGAAGTTTTTTTACCAGGCTTAGTGAAAGCATTGTAGTTTAGTTGTTATTAAAGCCATTTGGAGTAGCGTAAATTATCAGATTACTGTACCCAAGTCAACTAAGTTTTATACTTTTGGAAACAGTTGGTTTTTCTTCAAAAGAGTAGATAGATGGCATTTGCCACAACTACAGTATATAAAGAAGAACTTAAAACTTATACTGCAGAAAAACGTTCACAAAAGTGTTTAAACTCCTTCCTAAATTGTTTCCCTTCTATATTACCAACTGTGATTTGCCTTATTATTTAACATAAACACAGTACGTATGTATATCTCCTCCATAAATAAATGTAACAGCTGTAAATGCTTCTTTTTGCTAAGTTACCAGGTGAGATAATATCATCATATAACGAATGTAGATATTAAATATTTTTAACTTAAAATGTGCAGTGTTCCGCTTAAGATTTTATATTCCATTATTAAATGAGAAACATTTTAAATTCATATACAAACTCTTTTTATTTATTTTTTTTAAATAACAAAACCTCAAACTAAAACATGATACTACAAACATAACATATTTTATTTAGCTAAAATAAAACCCAAAGAATGTATATTTTGTTGAAAAGTTTAAGTTGTCAAGAGCCTGAAGAAATTTTAAGTGTTTTTTAGTTAAAAGTAAAGAAAATATTACTGCAGCAAACTAACTGGAGCAAAGAGTAAAAATGTATGTTTAACGTTAAACACATACATACATACCTTCGTACATATGTGCATGCATATGCACATGGTTTAAAATTAAACAAAATAAAACTTCCTGAATTGCCACACTTTTATGGATGAAAGATTTTTAGGTTTAACGCATACAAACACACACAAATAAATACATAATAACAATTGAAAATATATTACTAATTCGAAAAAAAATTGTTTTTCTTTAATACTTTCTTTTAGAAAACCCATTGTTGTGCCTCCACCGCAAAAACACTACAAAATTGTCTTCATTAAGGCTCCATCACCACCGGCACCCACTGCTCCCATTATACCACAATTTCCCCAAACCGAGGAGAAGACTTTGGTCTATGTGTTGGTCAAGAAACCAGAAGAACAGCCTGACATTATTATACCCACACCAGCGCCAACACAGCCCAGCAAACCTGAAGTATACTTTATTCGCTATAGAACCCAAAAGGAGGAAACTGGTCCTTATCCCAACAGTATTGCTCCAGCTCCTTCTAGTGATTATGGTGCTCCAGCTGCTCCATCGGCACCTTCAGCGCCCAGTTCCTCCTATGGTGTACCCCATTAAAGCTTTCATTAAACAAGAAAAACAGAAAGCAATCTTGATTACAAACAAAAGGAAAATCCTCATAGGCTTTTAATGGATTCAAAACTTTTTATATGAAAAGTTTTACAAATAAATAGATGGGAAAAGTAAACTCTACGCAAGATTCTTTAGTTGTAAAATAAGAAATTCTCTTCCTATCTCTCTCTCTCTGTCTAAAACTCAATCTCTAGCTTTATTCTATAACTGTTCTCTAACTGTTTCCTCTGCAGTTTCTTTGTGAAAAACTTTCTTTAAACCATTCTTTTTAGTTTGTAAGAGTTTTATACACATAATTTCATTAAAAAAAATATATTTTTTAACGCGTGACAAATTTATTATTAAGTAGTGTTTAGCATTATTTGTTGTTTCTCATAGTAATACGAAGAAGAGATTTAAGTTAAAGAATAAGAAAACAGTTCTCGTTAAAGGCAACAAGTCGTTGTTAATGTCCTTGGCTATTTTTGACGCTGTTCGTCTTGGCTAGACTGTTTGTTTCATAAATTCATAAATATTATTAATTTTAATTTCGTTTGTAAGTTTTTAAAATAACTTTCTTTTTCTATTGTTTGTTTGTTAAATCGTTTTATTTGTTTAAATGTTATAAATTTGGTATTTGAATTCTATTCATAACACTACATCAGAAATTTAGCTCATCATCTAACCATCACATGTTTTTGAAAATGAATTTTTTTTCTATTTTTTGTAATAAAGTTTTGTAAAAAATACAAACATAAAATCTGTTTCATTTGTTAGTAAACAATTTTAGTAGAAAACAGCTTCATTACTAAATTATTTTAAATCAAGAAGAACGTTGTAAATAGGATAATTATCCGACAAGTTGTAAAGATTAATACATTTTACTTTAATACTGTAATATTTCGAATTATGTATAAACATATGCAAATTTAGTTTGTCATGGTTTAACGCATGTAACGTTTGTGCTGCATGTTAGCAGCACAAGCACATTCATTTATTTGACTTTTTAAAACACAAACTTGAATATACTCGACAATACTGTAAGAACCTAGTTGTGCTATACGCATACGTAAATTGATCTGAAGCGGTTGTAGAAGTTTTGATGGACGGATGTAAAACGGATATAGATAGGCACAGAAGCAGCTGTCTATATCATGAGGAATAACCTCCAAAAGGTCTTAAATATGGAGCTCCTGACAATTATATTTTTTTCAAAAGGAGATACTGATTAACTAAAGGACAGCGAATTTCACCATGGAAAATTTCGAAGGGTAGAAAGGTTACTCTTTACATCAATAGTCGGGCGACTATCTAGGCCTTAATAGAACGTTATGTCAAAACTAGACCGGTTAGAGAATGTAGGAGAACTCTTGATAAAATTATGGTCCTTTTCGACGTCAGATTGTGTTGGGTATTTATCAGGGAATTGTGAAGTTGTCGACGAATTTACACACGGTGTATCGGCACTAGGGGTCGACATATGAAAATGGCATATAAAGGCCACCAATGGGATGGGACTAACATGGCATGGACAAACAGCAGGAACTGTTAGGGGCTTTAAGGCCAAAAGTAAACACTGCGTACGATACTCCTGTTTGAGGGCCACGTTTTGGGGCTATAACTGGACATTGACCTGTAAGAGTTGTTAATGTATTCTTGCATACCCTCACCTTCTATCATTTTTTTATCATATAATTTGCGCAAAAAATGTAGTTAGGAAGTCATAGATTTTCATTCAAATGTTGTTCATAACTTCAACCACATAGATTTTGCTGATGTTGCCATATTGTAATAAGATGAACTTTAGAGTCATCCACACACATTCAATAGTGGCTCCTGCTTTTTCATCAAATTTTGTAAAAACATAAATATTTAGGACTGAATGTGCCTTTCCTACAACATCCCATAAATCTTACTGTATCTAGTGCATCTGTATTTTTAATTTCTACGTAAAATTTTTTGTGGAATTTAACAATGGAAGCCAACAATTCTGTTCCATAATCGACAAATTTTCTCTTTTTTAGATTTTTTGAATGTATTCATGGATTTTTTTATATTAAACCCAACTTAAATGTCGCCATGATCAAAGAACATTGTATGTATTAAGAAATTTTTTTCAAAGTGTTGCTAATAAATATATTTTTTTAACGAATCTTAAGTGAACTCAACTCTTGATGGAAAACATTATGAACTTAGTTCACTTAGATGAGTAAAAACTACAGCAAAGTCATGAATTTCAAACACACTTGCCTTTAAAGGGTTTTTTGTGATAGAAAATAATCCGTGTATTAACACCAAGAACAAAAACTAAAAGCAATATTAAAAGTCTATATAAAAGTAAAGGAAAAAATATGAATTTAAGTCTGATATTGACAGGGTTTCCCAAAAATCACTAGTCGTGCTCCTTTTGCTTGTTTCTTTTTTTAAAAAATTATGTTAAGTGCGTTCAATGTTCACAACTGACTTTAAGAGTCTCTGTCAGCAACCATCTAATGCTGATATTATTTAAAAAAGCGAATACAAAACATCAGTAACATACACCCTGCAAACAACTCCTATTGAACAAAAATAAAAAACATAAAAAAATCAAGCAAAATCTTTGAAACGAATTTAATGTAAAATTATTATTCAAAAAGTGCCAGCGTTCGAAAAATGATTTTAGATGCTTCACTATTATACAATAATTATTTTGTTTTTTTTTGTAATTTTTTTGTTTATTTGTAAATTTAAGTAATTTTGTTACATTAAATATATGACATTTATTTATTTTTTAACCTTTTGAGTTTTGCAAATTAAAAAAAACAAACGGAAAATTTGCAAAAATGAATGAAATAATTATTTGGGGTGATAAATGAATGCTCCAATTTTGGCATATTTTTTCCAGCATTTCTTCTACGGTTTGAACTGTAGCAGACTTTTTTCTGTACTCGAGAGACTTAACCTATACCCACATAGGGTAGTCTAGTAGTGTCAAATCGCACGGTATTGGTGGCCAATGGACTGTTCCAGAACGTGAGATTAATTACTATTCAAAGTTGTCTTTCAATAGGTTCATGGTATCGCATGCTGTCTAGTATATGACAACGTTTTAATCAAACCATATTCATCAAATCCAATTCTTTCATTTTAAGCGAAAAAATTCGGTAATCATCGCACGATAGCTCCACTGGCTGTAGCGTTTCGATTTTTATTGTTCTTAAAGATGTGTGATTTTTATTCACACAGGCCCATTTAGCGGCAATATTGTCCTCCGTATACACTATTTGCATACTGGTGCGAAATTTGGTGACAACAGCTGAATAGGTCTGCTCAATGGCTCGATATGACGACCATCAAATAGACGTAATTTACGAAACATTCGAATTTTGATAATAATATTCAATGATTTGCAAGCATTATTCGTATGGCATCGTGTACATAATGAAATGGCAACCCTTACATTTACCTTTAAAGATATTTTTTGTATCTTAATAAAGTCACTAATATATCCAATATTACACTTATAATTTTTAGAAGGGTATACGTGCGCATGTGAATACAATCATATGAACATACACGCATAAGTAAGTACGGGTATGTGCAGTTATTTTTCAAGCTCTAAGTTGTAACCTGCAATCAGTTAAAGTGTTAGAAAACAGGTGGCCGGGTTAATAGCGTATACGATGCATTCATGGGGGTGTGGTAAGTGAAAAAGAAGTGTTGGATTAATTGAAAAAAATAAAATGTTTGTTGTGTTTTTTCACACACGCATTTATAAGGATTTCTGTGACTTTACTAATGTGCCAGTACTCAACGTAAGTCTAATGGAAAGTTGGCACATTAGCAGGGATCATTTCATTTTTTTTTTCCTTTTCTTTTATATCTTTAGAAGTATGACAAAAACTAATACTAAATCATTGACACGGAAGTTAACAGGTTAAAAAATGTGGTTTAAGATTTAAATAGAAAAAACGTACTCTTTTGTAAAATCATAAAATAATTAGAACAGTAAGTCAGTGACCAAAAAATGTTTACATTCAAACTTGTTAAAATTATTTTTGAATATGCTAACTTCATTTGATTAGCTAGTATTTAAACTGACCTACGTTTTTTATTGTAAACTACACAACCCCCTTCTTCTAACGTACTATTAGTACTATCTTTGTATGAGTTCACAGTATTGTATGCTTTTTGTTTAAAAGATTTAAAGATTCTGGAAAATAAAACTTAATTTTATACGTTTTTTAAGTCTTGTTTTGGATTAATGCAGTAAAAGGAAATGCAAATCAATAAATAATTTTTGTAATACATATTTGTTTGCCTTAAAAATAAAAAATATATTTGTCTAATTGTCGTATTGTTATAAAATCATAATTTTCCAAAAATTTTAAAATTATTAAAAAGTTTTGTATTGTTTATTGAAAAAATTTCAAAACTTTTTAATTTTTTTTCTAAATTATGACTTTATGATAGTACGACATTAAGGGCACCTTGTAAATTAACTAATTAATTCTTTAGCTTAAACGCATGGAAATTTATTTTAATTAAAATTAATATTTAAATTTTTTTTTTGTAGGTTAGCTAACGTCTAATATTATTCGACAGCCAATACAATAGAAATTGTCATTAAAAGTAAATAAACCAAATAAATAGACAATTCAAAATAAAAAGGGATGGATGTCTGTTTAAGGAAATTTCGAGGCTAACGTGAAAATTTTTTTATTCTAATCAAGGGGAAAAGAGGTCGTACAAAATATATATTTATTTTTTCGATGCTTTCTTCAAACCAAACTAATACCCGAAACTTTAAAACTTTTAATGGATTTTTAATATTTAATCCGGGAGCGGATTATTGTTTATACAGACAGCAAAATGCTAGGTTCGCTCTCCGATTCAAGGTTCGTACAGAAATCGTTTTTTAAGCAACATGTTTCGTAGTACAACATTGTGAGAGCGAATCGTCCTGGTTCATTTCGAATCTTGGGGCGAACCGCGAAGAATAAAGTTTATCAAAATTCGGCGTAAAAAAATATATTTATAAACAGAGAACAAAATTTATTGTGTCCAAAAATATAGAGAACAACCTTGAATAAATGAAAAAAATAAATAGTGAAATATACGAACATCACCATTACATTCCTAAACTTTTGTTTATATCAGTTTGGTTTTTTCTTTAATACTAAAATTACTCAAACAAACTTTGAAAAAAAAATTATTATACTCCTTAAAAAGTAAATAGGGTTTTTAATATGTAGAGTGAAACATTTTATAATATTTGATTTGCTGGAGCTCTTTAATTAAATTTGCATTTGCGAATCAGGCCTAAACATTTTTTTATAAGAAAAATCAGAAATTAAATTATTTCTTAATATTAAAAAAACAAAACGCTTAGAATCTTTAAATCTCATAGATATTTATAAATACTTTAAACGTCAGAAAAAATCAAATGTAGTAATACTGGTTCATATGTAGTTAAGATCACAACCAGGGTTGCCAGATTTCCTATGATTTTTTTTTTTTGCCAAATTCAATGTTAGAAATCGTCAAAATTGCCAAAACTTCTTTTTATAAGTGTTTAACGAATAGGCAAATATTTTTGTAATTATTGAAAATATTTTTTATAAATCTTAAACAATAAACTTGATCCAAATCGCAAAAAATTCACCAAAAATGGAAAAAAGTCGTCATGATATATAATATATTTAATGTTTATTTAAAGCAAAGTAAAAATGATTACTGAACACAAAAAAAGGTACAATGTATTTACATAAGCAAATATAATAAACTAAAAGTTTGTTTTACACACCATCTAAATGAGCCACCAATTTGTTTGCATACATATGAGTGGCTCAAATTTTGTACAAAAAACAAATTCATGGCAAATGAAAAATAACTAACGAAATCGCCAACTATTTTCTAAATCGTCAAAAAATCGCATAATATTAATGTGTTGAAAAATGCCAGAGTATATAAATATAGTGCCGAACAATCTGAGATTGCATATGATTTTTCTTAAGTGTGAGATCGTTAATGAGTTCCGATGATGATGATGTTATTGCAGTTGTAGTATTGTTTTCATGATTTGTTAATTTTTAATAGCAGACAAGAAAAAAAAACATCAGTGAATGAACCATAAATGAGTTGCAATTGAAAGCTTAAAGATTAATAATTATTAAAATTTTCGTGTGACAAATGTTTTGTCCGCATGCATGTGTTAAAGAATGAATATGTTGGTGGGTTGAAAGATGCATGAATAAATGAATAATTGTAATAAATTAATTAATATGCAACAATATAACCTACAGCTATACAATGAGAATTAAGTAATTATTATTAAGAAAAGAAACTTCTTTTTTTTTTTTTTGCCTTAAATTTAATTATAATCGTGGTGGTGCAACAACTTATGATATTGATGGAATAGATATGTGTAATGGGGCCCAGTATGTTTATAATTGTGGAAAATAAACTAAAAGGGGTTAAATTTAAGTGAGAATTAAAAAATAAAAAGAACAGTTTACAATATGAATGGAATATACAAACAATTTACCTCCATAATTTTCTAAAATATTTTTTTTTAGTAATAAAAAGTTGAAAAATAAAACCCGTCTAAAATTTGGATTTTTGTTACAAATAATAATTTTTAATTTTATAATATATATGAATTTGGTTTTTGGGTTTAATTTATTTTATTTTTCTAATCCCTTTAAATAAAATAAACTAAAATTGAAAAATTGCTGAAATGCATATAAACCAGCTTAAACCCAACAACCAAATATATATTATTGAAAAATTATGGAAGCATATCCCGAATAATTTAGTAAATTTTTATTTTTATTTAGTTTTTTATATTTTTTTTTTAGATTTATTAATTTCAAAATATTTAGTCAATATTTAGTGTTAAATTTTTTTTTTAGAAATTGTTGCAGCCAACTTCACGTTTGTTTTGATAAACCTTATGAAAAAAAATAAAAGCATATTATTAAAATAATAGTTGTTAAACTATATAGATCCCAGATAATGCGGAACAAGGAAGTAGAGGCCAAATTGCGGCATTCGAACGTGATCGAAATTTTAAAATTCTTATTAGAATTTCTATACCTAAAGCACAGCGAACTCGATCGTTCGAGTAAAATTTCGATCGATATCGAATGCCGTAATTCGGCCCCAGGTTAAAATAAGTTAATTTGTTGAAATTTTTGCTACTTTTTGCGAAGTGTTGGAAAAAGCAATACAAGGCAAAAGCGACATTAAAATTATATTAATAATTGGTTGTGTTAAATATTTAAATTTTAAAAATTATACCGTTTTTATAGTTAGTACGAAAACAAGGCAGACATCATTCTTTCTCGATCACAAATAATTAACCTGAATAATGTTTTTATTTATTGTTGGTTTTATTATGTTCTCAATGAATTGTTAAAATTCAAAATAAGTGGTTTCCAGGCAGATTAATAAGTTACACGTATGCAATCAGCTGATTGTGTTTTTTCTTTTTTTTTAAACAATTTGTCATACATTTTTTAATAATATGTCTGTATTTGTCAAACTAAATTTTTTTTTTTTATTCTACAATATATAATTTGCAGTTTCTTTTTGCTTTAAATATTTGAAAAAATAAGAAACCGAAAATAGAAAGTTTTTACTTACATTGATGTTTCTTAAAAATTATTGAAATTAAAGAAAAAAATTAAAAAATTGTGTGACATATGCAGACATTTATACATGTCATGTTGTTATTTTTGTGTTTGTTGACGCGATGCCTTGAGTGGTTAAGTCAAAAGTTGTCAGAAATGTAGCTTTTTTCATTTATTTTTAATATATTTAAAAACATATTTTAAGGTGCTTATGATTATTTTTAAAAGAAAAACATTCAACGTAAAAGTATGAATACAACACAGACACTGAAAAATTAAAAAAAAAAACAATGAACAATGCGTTTAAATAATTATCGGACCATAAAAAGCTTTGGCCAAAAGTATACTTTAGTGAAACTACGGGTATTATACGAGTTACAACTACGGCATGTATAAGAGATGCATGCATTCGCTTAAATGATCATCAGATAAAAGCTTTTTTGTATTCAAAGTAATACAAGATAAAATAAAACAAAGAAAAACAACTGCAAACAAATAACAAGTTAACAAGAAAATGTAACACACTAACGTTGTCAGTAAAATGGAAAGGAGTTGAAGTATAATTCAAACGATAAATGATCCATCAGTTTAACTGAGCAATTGATAGGAAAGCTCTTAATTAAAATTTTTAATAATCTAATCAAATACAGCTAAAACAAGTAAGAGCGCTATATTCGGCCGTGCCGAATCTTATATACCCTTCACAACGTGTAGTCATGCAATAACAGTAGCTTGTGTCACCATTCATCCCATATGAAATACGTACATACATATAAAACATACATATATAAAAACATCCCATTGTAAAATTAGAAATTCACGTATGTATGTTAAAAAAAACAAAAAAAAAAAAAAAATTAAAAAAAAAAATTAAAAAAAAAAATTTAAAAAAAATTAAAAAAAAATTATTATATTTATAATATATATAAAACAAAAAAAAAAATAAAAAAAATTTAAAAAAAAAAAATAATAATAAAAATATAAATAATATATTAAATAAAAAATAAAAAATAAAAAAAAAATTAAAAAAAAATTTAAAGAAATTGAAAAAAAAAATTTTTTTGGCTCAGCTGGGATTCGATGCCACGTTTTCTCTAACCAGTATACACGTTTGTATGTATGTATGTTGTTGTTGTAATGTTGTTTTTGTGAAAAAAAATCGAGGTGGTCGTGGGGTTTTGCTCATATCTCAGTTGTTTATATACCGATGTTTCTGATTTTCAATACCGATCTACTCCCGAATATTTCTGATATTTTAATACCTTACCCGGGTCCAACCTATGTTGGGGGGGGCTTCAAAAAGTTGATTTCAACATACACACGGACAGACGGACAGACTGACAGAGCTTAATCGACTCCCCTATTCATAAGCTTTCAGAAAATATATACTTTATGGGGTCGGAAATGAAAATTGTAGAAATTTCACACGGAATGACAAACCTATATATACCCTTTTTCACTGTGTGAAGGGTATAAATATACAAAGATTAAAAAAAAACAATAGAACATCCTTAAACAACGTTTTTTTTAGAAGACAGAGTTAAAACTTTAATAAGTTAAAATATAAGGTTAGGACATGTGTACTTTCAACTGTAATTCTAAGCCTTTAGCTATCAAAAATCCAGTCATAAGTAACTAAGCCATAAGTTAATATTACGAGTATAACCTTAGTTAGTTCATACATAGCAAAAAAATCGACTCTGTTCCAAATATAATATAGTTGTGGACATTTATTGCATATCGATGCCTTACTTCCTCAAACTCGATGCTTTAACTAAAATAGATTAGTATATTATTGCTACTAATATATATAAATACAATCAATTCCTTAAACTTTTAACCAAACACCGAAGTATAAAAAGATTAACCGTTTTTTTCTTCTCTCCTGAAAAATTTTATTTTTTAAGATACGAGGTTGAGGAAGTAAGGCATCGATATGTCACTTATGTCAATATTCTTTGCAGCCCCATAATTCAGTTGGATTATTTAAATTCCTTTCCAAGGTTTGATCAAGATTTATCGGGTGTCCCAACTAGAACGCAATTTTTAAATTTGGCACCATTCGAAGTGTCATTGTTTGACATTTGAACAATTGTTATTGTTTGCTAGTAGAAGGTACGAGGTTCGCATTCTCATTGTGAAATTGTTTTACCAAAATGGTGAAAGTTTTGCGGCTACAGTTCGCAAATTGCGATCATCCCATTTCCATCTTGATGGCTTCGTCAATAGGCAGAATTGTCGCATTTGGGGTGAGGAAAATCCTCGACTGATTCACGAGAAGCAAATGCATCCTCAACGTGTCACTGTGTGGTGTGGTTTTTGGGCTGGAGGAATCATTGGACCTTTTTTTTTGAAAATGAGGCAGGTCAAGCGCAAACAGTAAATGGTGTTCGGTATCGTGAAATGATAACCAGTTTTTTCTTGCCTAGAATTGAAGAAATGTCATTTCCCGGTCGTGTTATTTCGCGTTTTGGAGACCAGAATTGGCCGCCTAGATCGTGTGATTTAACACCTTTAGATTTTTTTCTTTGGGGTTTTTAGAAGTCGATGGTTTACGCGAATAAGCCGACGACGACTCAAGCCTTAAAAGAGGAAATTGGACGCTGAATTAATGAAATACCGCAGCATTTATGCAAAAAGGTCATTGAAAATTTCATTAAAAGATCGCGTGTGTGCCAGCAAAGCCGCGGCGGCCATCTGCACGATATATCATTCCATACATAACCTCATTCTGTCTACTTTACGATATAATAAAGTTTCACATTTTTTTTTAAATATCTGTGTTTTATTTAAAATTTAAAAATTGCGTTCTAGTTGGGACACCCATTATAACCGTAAAATTTTCTTAATACATAAGTGAAAACAAAAATACAACGCTTGGTTATGCCACCAGTTCATAAAACATTATATTGTTAACCTTCTCATGCTTTAAATTTTTCTTATAAATATAATGTGCTAAATGTAAATAAATATATACATGTACCCATTTATTTTAAAATAGTTATATAAAAAAATAATTTTTGGTTTTCATTTAAAATACGTTTACAATCATTTATATTACTGAAACAATAAAAACTGTATTTAAATTAATCTCAAATTTCAGTTATCGGCTTATTAAATTAATTAAAATTGTTTTTGATATTTAACTTTATTTTTATTTTTTTTTTATTTTGATTAATTTTGTAATTGAAACTCATTTTTTTTTAGTGTAGCAGTCATAGGGTTAATTTGAGTCACATAGTCATAAATAAAGAGATATGGTTACCGTGAGGTGTGATAAACACCAATCATGCAACAGAGATTTCTATGATGAATTTTTTCCTTTAACACTTGATATTTTGAACAAGACTGATGTTTAATATTGAACATAAACATGATACAACAGACACAAAGGCGAATCTGCTGTATAAAAAATTAAATGAAGGCATTTTTAGAGTATCAAAATTAACTTTAAAATTAAAAAACTCCTTTGAGCATTAAAAAAAAATAAATTAAAAATAAGTGAAATTATAATGTACATACATATATTCTTAATGGAAAATTGTCAATTTTATTAACTCCAAATAAAATCAAGTCAACATCTGATTTTAACGTCAAGAAATATGAAAATTATATTAAAATAATCAAGTTAAGTTATTGCTTTGATAACGCCATACTCGTCAAGTAAAGTTTATCAATGTTCTATATTACATTCGTAGGTGTATTTGTGTTTATTTAATGCATGCAGTTGTGTACGTTACAATATAATGTTTTATTGTTTTATGTAAAAAATACTATTTAGGTATGAATGTATGTATGTATGTATGTACTCAAAAAAAAAAAAAAAAAAAAAAGAAAAATCATATTCAGTATATGTTTGCCACGTAAAGTTCAATGAAATTTCAAGTAATAAACAAAGTTGATTTATTCTGGAACTTAGGGTTTCCATGACAGACTTTTCCCTGGATATGGGATTAAGAAATTATGATTTTTGGGAATCCTTAACTTTTAAACTTTCTAAAAGTAGAAGTCTTTATTATAGACTATTTTACTACAATACGTTAGAAAGTGAGGATCCAGGTAAAAGATAAAATGTTAATTCATATAAAGACTCAGGTAATTGTTAACGAAACGAAATTTTGTGGAATGTGGACTTTCGATAACATTTTTTTAACAAATTTTTGAACTTCTCGGAGAAGCAGAAAAAAAAAACAAATAAAAGCTAAATATTTTATGAAAATTGTGGTTTCCATTTTTAAAAGATGTGAACAAAGCGTATTGAATATGTTACTCTTATGATTAAGAAACTTAAAAATTTTCTTATCTCGACTTAAGATGTTTTGTCATAGAAATGGAAAAAAAATGTCGAGAAATAATTCAAAGAAACATTTTGTTCTTAATAAAATGGCGTTTATATGGGTAAAATATAATAATTACTGCTTTGCCACCTTAAACATTTGCAGAAAAAAAATGTCAATTAAAAGTTCAGATTATCGATTCTCTAAATACGTTTTCGTCGCAGTTGCACCATATAATTGTCAGTTATGGTCTTCAAACTGATAGTATATATAAATTACTGAGATATAAGTTTTTATATCCTCAACACGATAGTGTAAAACAAAATTAAGCATAAAATTTTTTCATTCCTTATTTATGTACATGATAATATAGACTGTGTGAAGGCTATATTACATTCGGCACTGCCGAATATAGCACTCTCGCTTGTCATGTAAAAATACTATTAGGTTAAAAAACATTTTTAAAAAAGACAAAATAAAAAACATAACATACATACATACATACATGCATACATATGTATATATGTAAGTAAAGAAGATATATCAAATATTTTAAAATAGCAAATAAAATGTTTAATAAACGCAGCTTAACCAAGATTAATATTTAAGCTTTGCGAGCTCAAATTTGTCAATGTATGTGTTAAGGCTATTATACACGGCATGTTTTTTACATCTGACTTTGAAATTTGTGAGACATATGTAAATCTACATGTCTGTCAAAATTGTTCTTTTACGCTGACTGCTTTGCAGCAGCAGAGATTTCTGCCAACGGCTGATGTCACATGTTTTGACAGAAGAAAATAGAGCGCACTCTAATTAAAATTTTGTCAGATGTCTCAACACATGTTTTTTTTTACAGAAGTAATGTTTTAAAGGTAACACACGACATGTTTGTATTAGCAGTGGAGAATTTGACAAGTCAAATGTAAAAAACATGCCGTGTATTAGCTCCTTTAGGAGACAATCTTTCTTTTGGCTTGTTTATTACGAGTATGTGTTAAGGCCTTTCATATCAAAAATCTCTTCCTAGGAAATATTTAGACGCCCTAACGTCAAACTCTAATAAACACATATTTAAAGTTACACATATTAATGCGACACACAAGTACACATCTGTATACAATTATATGAGGAAAAATATGCAACAATATGTATGTATGTGCATACATATTTAAGAACGAATACATTAAGGTATTTAATTTAAAAAAATATTAATGCCGGTCTTATTTCTTAATTTATTTTTTTTTTTGTGTTAAAACAACGCGACGAAATTGAGATATTAAGAAAAATTTTACTCAATTTTGGAAGGGTTTCTTATAGGGACTTCTAAACTTTAACAGCTGATTGCAGCCATATTTTTAAAGCTTCATTTGTCGAATTGGATGTCCTTTATTCATTTTATTTTGCTAAATCACCATCGGTTGATTTAGCGTTAAGCACTACATGGAAATGATAAAATTGTTTTATTGAAATGGGTATTCTGTTCGGACAACCTTTTACGCAACGTTTTAATAATGCGTACCTCTACAAACAAAAATGTCATATTTTAGGATATATCAATCTACATAAGCATCCAATGCATTCTAAAAAAGTGTTTATGTGGTACGAATTTTTCGATCGATCCCAATTTTTTTCAAAAGGTTGTTGTCCGTCATCGATCGACGATTATGAACTGTTTTGACTATTTAATATATAACAGGATTGCGCTACGTGTGAGAAATTGCCATTACGTCTTTGTGTTAAGTTGCTATCCTATTTTCTTTAAGATCAAACGAATTTGCTCACAGGACTTTGATTCCATATTTACAAATTTTTTCGATTAAAACTTTCCTTTTTTTGCAAAACTTTTTATAAATTTAATAAATATATCTCTTTCAAATTGCAACCCTTTAAGTAAGTTTGTTTGATCCCTATATTGATTTCAACACACATACAGATAGAATGATAGACATTGTTTTAGAAAATATATATGTACCCTAAAGAGACTTTAACAAATATTTAAATATTTTTTTAAACGCATTAGCAAAATTGAATTAGTAATTAAATACCACACATGAAATTTTAAGTAATTTTATAGCAAACTTTATGAACCACCCTAATACTCTTCAATTTAAACTTCTCTTCATTTTGTAGTTATACAAACATGGGTGCTCTATAATAGTGTGACTGCTGTGTATACAATACTAGTTGGAATGTATGGGTGTGTAAACATAAGCAGATACTTACTACAGAAGTTATGCAGTCAGGTAGAAATTTTATTAAGCAGCGATTTTTGTTTTCATAAAAGATTGTTGCTATTTTATAGGATTTTTCACATATTTCCATATACAGATATTATTACAAGTATGAATATCCTTCTATAAGCTCATACATCATACATACTCATGTCTTAATATTAGTAGACAGTTTGTAAAAGTATTAATTAAAGAGGCAAATTTTAGATAATAATGTCTAAAAGGCTATATACATTAAAAAAAAAGTTATAAATGCATGCTAAAGCTATAATGCCGTGCGAATCTGATCATACTCTCCACCAGCATGTACATAGGTGTTGTGACCACACAGTAGCTAAGCCTAGTTTTCAGATTTGATGTTACGGGCCGTTTTGCTTTGGTATTTTTGACGCCATCTTGGATGTTAACTCTTTTATTAAATTGTTTTTTGCCTCAGGCGGTATTAGATCTCATTACCACGTTTCTGTAATTCTCGCATCAAAAGGCTTTTCACATGAAACGAGAAAATTTAAAGAAAAACAATGTTAATTGAATCGAAAAATTACTTTTCAGACAAAAGTGTTTCTGTACCTTTACTTTGCGAGAACTATCTGTCGTTTGAATTATTTTCCAACAATTATTGATAAAAAGAGTAAAAGTATTTCTGTAAAAATATTTCGTGAGAAGTATTACACTAGAGCTGTCAAAAATAATCACATATTGAAACTGCGCGAGAATTAATAGATTTTGAAGAAAAAATTCGTAATTTTCATAACAATATATAAAGAAATATTTATGGATTTTAAACCAACATAAAAATCTTAGCATGTTTCTCTGATCAGCTGTTCACCGGTTATTAAAATCAAACTAAATATTTCTTTTTAATTTAACTTTTAACCCGTATACGGTGGAATTTTTTGTTGCCTTACTTTTTCCTGAGAGAACTTCTCACAACAGTTACAGAAACGAGGCACAGGTTCGCTTTAACCAGTATACCTCGTTTCTATGGATGTGATGTATAAAAACGAGGTGTTCAAGGTTTTTTCCTCACATCTCAATTGTTTTTACATCGATTTCTCTAATTTTCAATACCGATCTGACCTTAAATATTTTAGATATTTTGGTACCATACACGGGTACGGGTAAGCGATGTCGGGGGCTTGGAATTTAAACACATAAACGGACAGACGGACATTTCTTAATCGACTTCTTTAGTCATAGACTCTCAGAAAATATTTACTTTATGTAGTCGCAAACGAATATTGTAGACATTTTATACGGAATGACAAACACTCTCTGTGAAGGGTATAAAAATTATGTTAAAAAGCTTTGTCTATCAAGTCCAGCAAGTTTTTATGGTTAATGAACTGTAAATTTAAATTTTTTTAAAGATTTTGGTCCTTTAAAGCTCAGGTATGATGTACTCAAAGTTGCATATAAGTATTTGTGTACATATATTTGTTTCTTTTATTGTATCATAAACTATATATTAAGGAGGCTTATGCCTAGATGCATAAAACACTATAAGGGTTTAAGAATTGTTACACAGTTTTAGTGCAGTTCTGTAGCCAGAACTACAATATATGGCATACACGTGTAGGTTTAACAACACAAAAGGTTTTTCTGTTCTCAAGATGCAAATGTCTAACTTGCTTTGCATTGTTTTTTTCGTTTAAAAAATTTTAAATTAAAGATTGTAGTAAAATTTGAACCACCCTAGAGTGTGTTGTAAATTTTTAATTTTATCCTTTTAGGTTTTCCTTAAAGCACGCACATACTATACAATATTCATGTAATATTTATGCTCGCGCAAGTTGATTTATTGTCAGCTCTACTTGAGAGCATTTTTTCTCATAATATTTTTGTTATTTTCATTTTACTAGATCATATAGAATTTAAACGCATGGATTTGTTTTATACTTCACATTTGAAATGAATATGCAACATTTTCTCTACCCGTTTTTTAGTTTTTCGAATTGTAATAAACAAAAAAATATAGAGACTAAAGTTATTGTTCATCATCATGTGGAGTGCATTCATTTAATTTGCAACATTGTTGGTAATGCCTGGCTAGACTTGTACGAAGTTTAAGGATAATTATGGATGGAAAAATTATTCGTGTTGATTGAAATGCGTTAAATGAATGAATGAATGACTTAATAAATAAGTAGTGAAAATATATGAATTTAATGCTACATAAATATGTACGTATATCAATGTACATAAATTTTAGCTGAATAATTATATTGAAAGTCAATAGGATTTTAAGCAAATTTAATAATGAACAATGCAATTTATGCGATTTTTTTTAATATAAATTTGATGGAGTTATTTAACGTATATATTTACATAGATTTTTATAAATATATTTTTTTGTTGTAAAAAATTAAGCCTGTTAAAGGCCATTTATTTACATTGATTTGTGTCCTAGTCGTTAAAAATAATCACAATAAATAGTAATAAATAAACAAAAACTTTATTTTTTACTTAATAACGATAAACATAAACATATTTAAAAATACTCTAAAGAAAAAATTTCGATTTTGAAATAAGATCGGGTTAGTGTTCTATAATATCTTCGTTACGAAGCTTTTTAAGAAAGCAAGAAAAACCAGTCATTCTATTTATTGTCAACTATATATTGATCGGTAGCTGAGGTTCACTTACTTTTAACGATTCGATAATCGTTAAATTAGCCAGCACGCATTGCTATTTTCACTAACGGTTATGGAATTCACCAAATCCTTTTGTACCATAGTCGGCCAGTGCTGCAATAAAGTAGCATCTTTTTTAAAAAAAGTCTGAACATAATTTCACCACTTATAATACTTCCACAGTTAGTCTCGCCTAAGCCGAGACTTAAACAATTGCTTTTCGGGTCCGGTATAAGATATGACTATCTGTCGATAGAATAAAACAGTAAAAAAATTATTGTGGTTTTGTTAAAATTACAGCTTTCGTTAAAATATTGTACTGAATATCAAAATCGATAAAATACGATTAAAGTTAAAATATGTTAGTGATTCGCACCACAAGTTAGCTTGAAATGATCGGTCGTTAAAGCCTTTGTATTTCCCGTGTTACCAGAGAAAAATTAAATACCCAACTAATATTTCGATGTGAGTATTTCAAATTACCACAAAGTTTTTTTGGAAGTGCTAGTATTCACAGCTTGCCACTTCAATGTTAGACAGTGGCAGAGAATGTGCTTAATAGTCTCCCTGTCCAACTGTTTATTTTTTTGATAATAACAGCCATCCAGAAAAAACCTGTTTGTATTTCAACCAAAAGCTTAAGATTAAACCAATACAAAAACAAATCTGGTTTTATTAACGTCAGCAGCAGCCTTGACGGTGATCATATTGCGGGATTGAGTTATATTACCAACCACGACCACTGTGTGAAAGCACAACACATATGTGGAAACTTTTTATACATAACTCTTCCGGGTACCGTCTTATTATAAAAAGTCTGTACCTGGCTGTAGCCAAGTCTAAGGGAATCCTCTACCTAGATAGGGTTATTCGCCACATAGCCGAATCTTTTGTTTAAAAAAGATTCAAGCATGTCCGAGGATAAGCATTAGCATTTACCTACCCCACTTTATTATTCGCTTTTAACAACAATCGCAGCCTCTACATATGCTCTAAAAAACGTTACCAATAACTAGTCTGAGATAAGTTATAGATGCTACCCATTCTTTAAGTATCAGATTCTGTTCATCCTTGAGCTGGGCTTCTAGGTATTGGTACTCCAGAGGTGCTCTCACCGCACAATGTGGTTAAATATTAAACCACGACAGCGAAGACTACGATCTGTCGATTTATCTGAATTGGAACATAAAGGTCCATTGTTCTTTTTAAAGGTAGATGCACCGTCAGTTACAAATATCCCTTAATACAGGCAAATCAGTATGTGTATACTTGTGCTTTACAATTAACTGATGGATTCCATACATTTGGGACAATAGAGTAACAGGTAAGGTTTGCGGAGATGGTCTAAATGTTCATACATTCATACATATGTATAAGTACTACTCGTATATATATATATATATATATATATATATATATATATATATATATATATAAACAACTATCATGCCGTTAGTGACATTCGCCAGACAATGTGGAAACATCAGATTTGTAAAGTTTACACAGAAATGCGAATATGCAGACAGTCAACCAACCATTCATGCCCCAAAGTACCTTTGACAATAAAATACTACGAATCAATCTAGTGTACGAATATTTACCGGAGAACAAGAACAAACTCTAAAGATATTTCATTTATGTACTTAACTTGGCTAGCAGAAAGACAGACGGATGGACGGACGGACACAAGGACAGACAAACAACATTTGAATTCTTGCAATACAAACAGTATTGATATGTATTCAAATTGTAAAATATATAAAGTGGGTGGTGCAGGCGTTACCTCTTCATTAGCATTTATTTGGAATCATTTTAGTTTTTTTTCTTTGTTTTTTTTTTGCAAACATTAAAAATTGGGTGCCACACTGGTGTGTCCAGGTTCATGACAAGTCGTATTAGTTTAATGTACACAACTTTGTCCATAATGATGCCGTGTCTAAATGTGAGTGTCTGCTAAAAGCTATAACGGATGTTATTAACAGTTAAAAATTGCTATTTTTATTTGCACGAAATACCAATATCATTTCCGTGCACAATCCTTTCAAAAAAGCATGATGATAATGGGTTTTTATTTGTTGTTTTGAAGATTTGCTTTGATAATAAAATATCAAAACATAAAATTTATTTTATGTTTGTGGTGTGATTAAGGTCAACTTTTATTAATTAAATTGTAGACAAAATACTTTAATAATGCTAACATTTTATTTAGAATTTTTCGACATATTTTTAATAAAAAATTTGTTAAAAATTCTCTGGACAGAATAAATTCCTAAAAATTCTTAAAACTTTAGAAAAAACTAAAATTTCTTTAAATTTAATAAGAATCCTTTAACCATGCATAATTTCACTAAAATTAAAAAAATCCTTAGGGAGAAAATTTCTAACAAAAATTACTTTTAATTTTATTATAGACGAATATAAAAGAGGGACCCTTCAATTCGTTTTTAACTTGAATTAATATTATTTAATTTTTTTTTACATTTTTCAAAGTTTATGGCAAAATCACTTTATGCGGGTCATTTCTTATGTTTGATTACGTTTCAAAAAAAGAAAACAAAATTTAAAGAATAGAAAAAACCAAAAATACATTTTTGTCTACCTTTTGCTGTGGTTGCCTTTACACGTATGTTTGCCTCGCTTTTCCCTTATTCCTACTATTTTTTGCTTCTCCTCTTTACAAAAGAAAAGCATAAAATAAAAATTAAAGCTCTTAAACATATTCTTAACCACATGTGAAGTATTTTTTTTTCTGTTTAAATATGCTTCTTAAATTTCATTTACAAAGAAGTATGTTCGAATAAAAAAAATTAATTCTTTAAATAATAGAAAAAATAATATGAAAATAATTCTTAACAGCCACGTTACTTCGCATAATGGTTGGCTGAGTAAAGGATACGTCTAACGTTATTTTACTTAGCAATTTAGCAATTGTTTTTGCTAACAATTTCCTTGCAAGAAGTTCGTAGAAAATTCCGGCTTAAATTTCTTTTAAATGCAGCAGACAACATGGAATAAAAAAAAAATAAAATAGAAAAGAAACAAAAATGACGAAAGCAACATGAAAATAGTACTGCACTAATTTTTCTTGCTTACCAGGCAGTCAGCTATAAAGAGCGAGGTAAAAAATATACAAGTCATTTTGAAGGTGGTAATAAGTGACTTCAAAATTTCACTACACACAGACAGTGTCAAATTGCGTATTTATCGATGATTTTTACTACACACACCTCTGCATACCATTCATATACCCATTATCGAAAGACCATTTGTAAAAGAGTAAAAGGTTGAAAGTAGGGCATAAGATGAACTATGACACTCTGGCTATACACGAGCGTACTTCGAACAATCTTAATTTAAGTCTCGATACGGTGGTGGACATCCTTAGATAAAACCACTTTTAAAAATCAAAAGACAGAGCTGCATTAGTGTCTGCAGTATAACCAAAACATTTTAGATATAAAGCTGCCTTAGCGGCTGCTAGATAGACGGTAATAGGAGAATAACTGGAGAAAAATCAGACAGCAAAATATAAAACTATAATTGATATTTAAAATTGAAATATGTGAGTAAATAACAAAGAACTACATCACCATAATACCTGAGGAAGAAAAATGGCATGAAATAATTAGAATGAGAAATACCCTAAGAGCCATTCTTAATATGGACGGATTGAAAAATTGTGACCAAACTGAAAATGGCCTTTTAGTTATAGATTGTGTCAATTACACAGGGATTCGTACTTAAACGAACAGCCAATCGGCTATCAATTATCGTATTAGGGAAAACATTGAATCTTGGAATGTCACACAATTTAGGAATGAGATGAAATCGTATTTAAATCGTGAATATCGAAAAATATTATTGTAATCTATATTAAATCTATATACAATGATAAATAATCGGAAACAAAGAAGTCGCAAAAGCTAAGCCCTTGTCGGGAAATTCTGTTGTAGAAAAGGAGTCGAGCATTCTATGGGGAAAACTCAAATCATCTGAAAATCCAAAAGATTGTAAAACTAAGACGTCCAGGCACTTAGAATATTAACTAGTGTAACAGCAGGTCACACAGAGTTAAGAAGTCATCGAGCTATTATGAAACATTAAGATGGTACGAAATTTTGCAACACTACCTTTGCCAAAGTTTTTGATTTGGACGTACTGTTTGCGATAACATTCAAGTGGACATTGTACTAAACTTGTATTACCTTCAATCAAAGGATTGGAAATTCTTAAAGATTTATATTAAGGAAACTGAATTCTGTATAAAAAAAAATTTTTTTAGTTATTTTAGAAAAGAAATTTTTCAATATGAATGAATGAATCATGTTGCAGAAAACGTTAGGTTAAAAAGATGTTGTCCAAAACAAATGGGTCAATCTACTTTTAGTAAGTTTAACAAGAAATTCTTTCCCATTCATAAAACTAACCCGACCAACTGTAGCGGCTTTAAAATCTCAATCTTAACCGATAAGATTTGTGTACGAGTACAATTCGTACATGGTGGTTGGCTTATCCCTATAGTTTATTTGTCAGTAAAAATAAAACAAATTATTAATAGTTTTTGTTCTATTATAGAATTTTGTTGTTGTGTACCGTGTACCGTTACCAAAAACACCAAAGTTAAAGAGAAGAAAATCTAGACAAAAGTCCACAACAGTAAAACTATAATATCTTTTGTGCAAAAGAAGCAGAAAAAACCGAGGATTAGGCGCTGACATTGTTAAAGTGGTTTTTAAGTCAAACAAAAAAAAAAAAGAACTTTAAAACATCCTTAAAATATGTTTTGGAAATTTCAAGTGGAAGTAATGCCAAAACTCTAAAACTTTAGTCAATTGAAAAAAACTCAACACAACAACTTTGGCAAGATAACAAAAGGATGTGAATTTTCTCTTGTTTTTTTGTAAAAAAAAATGTATGACAAATTTAAAATATTTACTTTTTGTTATAATTAAATAAATTTATCAATCATATGTATGTTTGTGTAATATAGCAAAAAATTATTTTTGTTGTTAAATGGGAAAAACTCTATTTTGTTTTAATTGCATTTCCGACTTTTGTAAGGGGAGTATGTGTACAGACCACCTTGATTATGGTAAAACATTCACGGTTGAAATGATGGCAAGTATGGCAACAATTGCAGATGGCTCTTAAAAGTGTTACCAGCATAAACCAGCAGCTGGTCAAGTGTCTGTATTAATTCACATAAAAAAAAAATAAAACTGTTGAATTAAATAAAACAAAATGAAATAAAATAAAATCTTACATACACAGACACAAGCACATATGCAAATGCAAACAATGTAACAGATTAATACATGAAATATTACAATACAAAAGGAAAAAGTTATAAAATTTTATATAAAAATCAACTCCATGTCCAGTAGTCAGTGATGCAAATCATATATTTTTTCACATAAACAGCCCCCGGTGGCATAATGTTCATAACATTGCACACACACTTAAATGCAAGTTTAGCACACACACACACACTCTTGTAAAATTATATACAAAATAAGTAAAAGTTGGCAAAAGCATCCTTTTTTGAAATTCCATAGTACACACATGCATGCTCAAATATACATACTTATTCTCATACATTATTCTTGATAAGAATTGTTCTTCCCTCCAGTTTTTATTTTTTGACTTTTCGTATTTGCTCAATCAAGATTTATATTGTGCATATTTTGTTTAATTTTAAATTATTCCACTTTATTTTAGTGATCTAAATTGAAGTCAATTTAAATATTTTATTATAATTTTCTTTTTATATTCAAAAGAATTGCATTTCCCATACTCAATAGTTTAGCAACAGTTTTCAGTACTGCTGGGCATTAGGCAAATATGTGATGGAAAATTTTTTTGTGTATAAATGATGTTGCTGCTGATAACAATAATAAAATTGCTTTTTGTCTGGTATTCATCATCATGGAAAAATATGGTTCATTGTCATGTGGTCGGTTGGTTTTTATCTTCACCAAATAAATGGAGAAAATATGAAGAGCAGGGAAATTGCATAAAAAGTGAAGTCTAATGCCAAATGTTTTGGATTGTATTTTATTTCATTACGTTAATAGTTGCTGCAAGAGCGTATGTGTGTATGTGTTTTTCATTTATTTTCGTATTTGCACTTGAAAAATGCAATATGAATATAATGTCCCCACTTCCTTTGCAATTTAATCATTTATGCCAAGAACTCTGATGCAATAATCTTTTAATACTCGTTTTAAAACAAATATTACAAAAATATTGGTTGTGTATTAAAGTTAATCATAAATATTTGCACTGCAAATAAATTTAATAAATGGAAAGAATAATTGCGAATGCTTGTTTAAGTGGCAAGGATAAGGCATGCGACCAAAAATACCATTGTTTTGCGTTTATGGATACTGAGTCATCAGTGGTTATCTGATATTAAAAACTGTAAAAAGCCTTTGATACTTATTAAGCAGTGGGCTAACTCCTGACTTACATGGTTTAAAACAGAAAGACTGATATGTTTATGACAACTAAAGTGAAGACATAAATACAAATAGATTATCAAAAACGATTACAAGATAGTAAACAAATCCTATAGCAACTCAAATCATTCACATGATTACCACAATGTTTTAATTTTGTAATTTAAAAATTTAACTAAACATTATTTCAAATACTACCTCGGCTGACCCGCTAGTTTTCATGATGCAAGAAAACTTAATAAGCTCTTCCCTACAACAACAACAAAAAAATACAAAAACTACAGGCAATTTGTTTTTGTACAAATCAGTAAACTGTCATTACATTTTTATATTTTTCTTTAAAGTATGTATTTCAGAGATGAAATTTTTAAAAGTAGTAAACTTATTTTTTTAAATAAAAATTGTTAAAATTGTTTTTTTATAGCAAGATTCTGAGTACTTCGTTACTTTAAAATATGAAATAAAAATAATTTATTTACATTAAAAAAAAACTTATCCATCTCTGCATTATTTATAATTTTTACTTTTCCTTAGCAGTTGCTTTTAATTTTTTTTAATTGTGCACAATACTTTTATTTTTATTATGCAAAAAAAAACTTTTTTCGTTTTACTACAGTTTTTTTAACACTGTTCTACAATATTTTTTATTTTTTATTAAATGGCGGCTGACCAAATGTAAACAACCATAAATTTTGAAAATTTGGTCCAAAAAGCTAACGATCATCTGTGTTAACGAGCTTACTTAGTTTAATTGTACCCTGTTAGTACCCTATTGGATCAACGCAAATTTAAAGCACTTTTTCAATTGTTTAGGCTTTAATTTCTTGAACAGCAACTACGATTTTATAGTTCAATGCCTCTATTGCCTGACTTTTCCTTAATTCATTCCCGCATAATATAGGAGAACGATTTCAAATCGCTGGTTAAAAATGGCTAATTAACATCAAAAATTTGATTGATTATAGATTTTTTTTTAATTATGACCAAAAAAAAAAATTTCTTTCTTCTATTGAAACGTCATCTATGTTATTCTGTGCATCTTTTGGGAGCAGATTTTTCAAGTTCCAAATGTGGTAATTTTGGAATATATTTTTTATCCATTTAAATATATGATTAGTTGGTAAAAGAAAAGCTCATAGACGAAGTGCTTCTCAGTGGATGATCTAGTTGATTTTGAGGTTTCACTTGTTAGTCTAATTGCACTTTGGAAGCCTTCATACCGAGGTCTATATACAAAATTATACGCAGAAGAAATTAATTTTTTCCCAACTCGGTCGCTCCCTAAATATTTTATAAACCTACCTACGTCAACTGTAAACATCCTATTGGACCCATTAGTATTTTCTATAGAATGGAAGGAGAATAAATTATCGTACTGTTACCCATGTCCGATATAATAAAAAATATTCAAACAAGAGATTTAATAATGGGATTTATTATACTGTATATTATATTAAACTATTAACCCCTTTTTATTTGATTACTTAATTGTATCCTGGCAATCAGATGATGTGAGCGTTTACTTTATTGTTAAAGTCTAAAATATTACATTATTTATCAGACATTATTGACAGCCAACTCGTAGTCAGTAAAGATGTTGACGTTTATTTATTTGTGATATAACAGTACCGCATCAGTGTTATTAAAGGTTTACAATTTAAATTTTATTAGGAAGTTTAATAGTTTGTGTAAAAAAACTTAAGCCAGAATAAATATATTCTAATTATTTAAAAAAAAAAAATAAAGCCTCGGTGTTTCTGACGTACAGAAATCCATTATTCTGTATCTCTCTTCTTGATAGTTCTTATAAGCTAGCCAACGCATGGAATAGAAAGCACAACAAAAATGAATAAGGAATATGAGAAAATATGAAAATTAAATAAAATTTCATTTGATATGAATACAAAGTTAAATAATAAATGCTATCCTTCCCATTTTATAATTTCATTAAACTCTAACTTATATAAAGGGTGCACCATCAATCGGTTTCAATTTGAACCAGCGGTTATTTCCAATCTTGTTATACAATTGAGCATTTGAAGGCCGAGATACAACCCCATACACTCGAAAAAGTGCTTGGTCCGATGGAATGGGGTACTATGAGACTAGCCGCGGCAGCCATACGAATGAAATAATATTTAATTTCTAATCGAAGCAAAAAAATAAATTTTGCAAAATTTTAAACCGTTTTTATTTCATTGCAATTTTAAATTTAAGCTTTTAAGTGACCCACCCTTTAGTAATTTTAATTCCAATATGAGTATACCGATAAAGAGAGCCGATGATAAAGTCGTAGTTGGTTTCGAAAATGACATTCACTCGGCAAATATTGAAATAATTCTTTAAAATTCTTAAATGTTAACAATTTAATTTAATTAATTTAAAAATATTTTTAGAAAGTTAATAGCTCAGGAGAATGAACTTAATCCATAATAAATAATTTGAAATAAATTTGTCTAATAAAATTTAATTAAAAAATTTTAACATAAATTTCCAAATTATTTTAGAAAACTGGTTGCAAGTCTACAGCTAGATTTGCAACAATACCAAATGATTACAATTGATGTTGACATTTTCATAAAAAACAATGCATAATAATAATAAACTCGTTATTTCGCTTTAGGACACCATAATGCATTAAAAAGTTTACATGAATTTAGATAATTTTTCTCTGGTTACATTTTAACTCCTTTTTCACATTTAATTTCATTTTGCTTTTATTTTCTGCGCTTTATTCCAGTATTCAACAGCTGTATGCTTTAGCATGTGGTTACAAAATATTTATGTTTATGTTTTTATATTCCCGTTTTCTTTTTTTCCTTCTTTTAGTTCTAAATAAATATATTAACCACACATATGAAAATCATGCAACATGCCATTGTGGCAAATTTAAGTAACGAAAAATATACACACATACACATAAATAAATACCTAGCGGTAATATTCAACAGGGCTTTATATTGCAGGCCTTTTAAAAGTTGTATTGACACCTTCTTTTAGATTTCTAATCTCATTCTAACCTGTCCTCATTTAATGGACTTCTAGCAGGGGTTTGTACTCCCTTATAAATATTCCATAGATTTTCCATAGTCATTATGACTAAAAATATGAAAAAATTAAAATATGTAAGAATTCTTTAAGTTGTGTTTAAAGTTTCCAAGAAGTGAGTTTAATAGCATTGAGCTCATGACAGCTATGAAAAAATTAAAAAAAAAGTTAAAATAATGTATAAAACGATGTAAAAATAAATGAGTATACAATGTGCAATGAAGTCCTTGTTACAGCCAAATAAGGCCTTTTAGGAGGACTACTTCCCCCTTATTTCTGTCGCTGGGTACCTTTGCGGGAATGTTGCACTAAGCCAAAAGCGTATGTAGTAGTGAGTAGTCATATGATGTCCATAAAAAAGTGTGTTTGTGTAAATAAATGAACGAATGAATGAATGAATGAGTGGTAATGTAATGTTACTCCAAATGCAATTAGAAATGTTTTACTTCCGTTAGATGTTAAACCAGATGGCGTTGCAAAAACATTAAGTTTTATGATAATTATGCATGGAAATTATACATTGTATTTGTATTCATACATATTTTGTTGTAGCCCAAAAGGTATTAAACCAAATTTAAGTAATTAGAAATAAAAGTTAGAAAAATAAACGAAGATCCTTAAAAAAATTCATTTAAATTTTCTTGATTTAATATTTTTATCTCCCCTTTCGGCAAACAATAGAAAACTTGAAAATGCACTTAATTCAAAACGTCTGTATGTTTCCATTTATTTATCAACTTATTGCTGATATAAATATTCCAATATTGCACCCATAAATGTTGCTTTTACGCATCCATAAGAACAAATATTGCATTTGCAAAAGGCGAAAAAAAAATAGCAGAAGAGACGATAATAAAAATATTCACATAAATATCGCTGAGAGCATAGATGTTCCTTGTTGTTGGATTTTTTATCCTGGAATATTTTATGTGTTACTAGTACACGAATTGTTTGTGCATAAAATTCTTCTTCAAGTACATGTACTTGCAGCAATAGCATTGTAAACTGCTTGAGCAAACAACCAACCAAAAAAAATAAATAAATTTTGTATAAACTAAAACTAAATTCAATCGTAAACTCTGTTTTTATAGGTCAAAATAACATAAGAAAGGCATCACTGAATGCATATAAATTACTGTAGGGTAGGAAAAAAGTAACAACAGCAGCAGCAGTAGAATCATCTCCAGTGGCTACAAAAAAAAACGAAACTTTGTTAAAACCTTGCAAAAGTAACACTAGAAAGTTTGCATTGAAAAATAGAAAAAGTATTTAAAAACCATGGCTAATATAATTATTTTATTCCTTACACTATCATATTGCTATAATGTCGATATATTTACCTTAAGGAACAACAATACTAAAATTGCCACGTAAATTTTTATATTTTAGGTTACACAAATTGGTAGAGTGACATTAATAAGTCGACGTAGATTCGAATAAAACGTATTGTTTGGCTGTTACTAGCATAAGCGTTAATATATTTTAAAAATCCCATTTTTAGATATGTAGATGTCTATATATATTTATTTCAGTATAGAGTAAAAATACTTGAGTTGCAAATTTAAAACAAATTTTAATTTGCTTCGAATTTATTACATTTTATTTAGAAACTAGCCAAACCCGGCGCGCGTTGCTACGCCCCTTCATGAATTTTAATCGCATTCTAAATTTTAATCGAATATCAAGTGAAAGGCTAAAAACTTTTTCTTTATGAGCGTGGCAATGCCCAGTTTTCTAATTACGAAACTGTATAGTCATGACAACTCAATATGTGTGCAAAGTTTCAAAAAAATCGGTCCAGTGAAAGTACCTCAAAATGATACCTTTTTTTTAATGGGCGTGGCACTGCCCACTTTTCTAATGACGAAAGTGTAAAGTCATGACAGCTTAGTATGTTTGCAAAGTTTCAGAAAATTCGGTCCAGTGCAAGTAGCCAAATCTGATAACTAATTTTTTATGGGCGTGGTCCCGCCCACTTTTTTAATCACGAAATTATAAAGTCATGACAGCTCAATATGTGTGCAAAGTTTCAGAAAAATCGGTCCAGTGCAAGTACCTCAAAATGAAAACTTTTTTAGGGGCGTGGCCCCGCCCACTTTTCTTATCACGAAATTATTTAGTCATGACAGCTCGATATGTGTGCAAAGTTTCAGAAAAATCGGTCAAGTGCAAGTAGCTATAACTGATAACTAATTTTTTATGGGCGTGGCTCCGCCCACTTTTTTTCACCCATAAACACTCCCTGGTATGTGTACAACAACTTACCAAAGTTTGAGCCCGATCGGTTTTACAGTTTCGGAGTCTATAGCTAACACACACACACACACACACACACACACACACAGAGTTTCACTTTTATATATATAGATTTAAAGACAATAAATAATTTTGTTTGAGTTATTTTGAAAACAATGGCAGTGAAGACAAACACACATACATATACTTAACATGAATTAATATTTACAAAAAATTAATAAATAAATAAATAAAAAACAAGAAACAGTGCTGTATTCGGCCGTGTCGAATCTTATATACCCTTCACAACGTGTAGCCATGTATTAACAATTGTTTGTATCACCATTCATCTCATATAAAATACGTATGTACTAGGGTGATCGATTATTCGACTTTTTTAAAGAAACCGGTTTTCAAATAGTTTAAAATTTTAAATTTAAAAAAAACCGGTTGCTATTTTGAAAATTGAGAAAAAACCGGTTAACCGGTTTGAATATATAATATTTAAAGAAAAAATTAAAAAATATTGTAAAAAAAGATTATTATTAAATTTAGATATGAATTAAAATTTTTACAGTTTATATGCGATTGGCTGCACAATAACGCAATTACTAACATGAATGCAGTTGACTAATTTGGTTTTAATTAGTTGAATTTAAGGACAAAAGAAACTCTTTACAAGTAAAATAAATAAATACAATTACATACAAGTTTTGTATCTCCTTCGGTACATTTTTTAAATATTAAATAGATCTTTTAAACTAATATGCACTAACGTATTCTGTTTGAAATTATTTCTGTAATTTGAAATACATTTAAAAGGCTAGGGAGAAAATCTTTAAAATTTAATTTTAAAAATTCTTTCTTATACCCCAGACAGACATACAAATATAGGAATAAACTAGTTTGTTCGATGGTTTAATTATAATTTAAGTTGACAGACACTCAATGCCATTATTTAAAATTTGGATTTGGAAGTAAAGATTATTGGTTTTTCTTTATTGTAACTACACTTTTTACCTAAAAGTGATCGATCAGCTAAGTTTATACCTCTAACTTTTAATGTTAGGCTGGTCATCAACTGGAGTTGGTTGACTCGTTTCTTGATCTTGGAGTCTTACTGGATCCTAAATTAAACTTTGTTTCTCATATTACATTAACTATAAATAAAGCTCGAGGTGTTCTAGGCTTAATTAAGCGTTGGGCTAAAGAATTCACTGATCCATACACAACGAAGCAACTTTACGTATCACTCGTTAGGCCTATCTTAGAATATGGGTCAATCATTTGGGATCCATATTATAACATTCATAATTCTCGTATTGAATCTGTCCAAAAACAATTTTTATTATTCTGTTTACGTGATCTTCATTGGAGTTACTCGACAAACTTTCCTTCCTATGCTAGTAGACTGGCACTAATAAAACTACCATCGCTCAAAAGTCGTCGTACAATGTTAAATGTATCTTTTATGGTTAATCTTATTAATGGTAATGTTTGTTGTGAATTTCTGTTAAATTCTGTTAAATTTAATATACCTTGTCGCAATACGCGTCATTATAATCTGCTTTCTGTAAAATTTTGTAGAGTAAATTACGCTATTGCTGATCCTTTTTCAAGGCTATGTAGGCAATGTAATTCTTTGTCACAATTTGTAGATTTTTCTTTATGTTTAAATTCCATAAAGCATAAAATTATTGTGTTTCTTAATTCGTAATTTTTTATGTACATAAATTCTGTAAACTTGTTCACTAAATTTTATAATGCATAGTGCTATTTATTATTTTTAAGTCAATATTGTTATTAGTCAGTAAGGATAATGTCCATTGATTAAATAAATAAATAAATATACCGTGTTTATTTTCTGATTTTTGGAAACTTTTCGCGTACTAAATATATTATGGTACGATTGGTTACAAAGATATATGAAAATAAACTTTAAAAAAAAAACCAGCTTTTTGGATAAAAAAATCGGTGTATTCGATATTCGAAAAATCAATATTTAGAAAAAACCGCCAGTTGAAAGAGGAAAAAACCGGGTTTTCAACCGGTTGTAAAACCGAGTCGATCACCCTAGTATGTACATACATGTAAAAAACATACCGATAAAGAAAATTATCAAAAATAAAAAAAAATAATAAAAGAAATTACAAAAAAAAATTTTTAAAAAAATTAAAAAAAACTATATAAAAAAAATAATAAAATATAAATAATATATTAAATAAAATAAAATTTTTTTGGCTTAGCTGGGATTCGATGCCACGTTTACTTTAACCAGTATGTATGTAGGTTGTTTTTGTAATTGTGAAAAAAACGAGGTGGTCGTGGTTTTTTGCTCAAGTTATGGGGCGATTGTGCTGAATTTCAATAGCGATTCATTCCTGGATATTTCCAAGAGATTGATACCATATAGAGATCTGAGGAACATATAATTGCTTCTAAAAGTTGATTTCAACCAACACACGGACAGACGGGCATAAGCTTTTAGAAAATATATACTTTATGGGGTCGAAAATGAAAATTGTAGAAATTACAAACGGAATGACAAAGCTATATATACCCTTGTGCACCACAGGTGAAGGGTATAAAAACTTTAAATTTTTGTTTTTTTAATGTTTTTAACAAAATGAAACTGCAAATTATTTATTGTAGGATAAAATAATAAATTAAGATTGACAGATTCGGCCATATTAATAAAAAAAAGTTTGTAAGTCTAATAAATTGTGTATAAAATAATCAGCTGATTGGATACGAGTACCTTATTAATCTGCCTTGAACAAACTTTAAAATATATAGCGTTTTTGCTCTCAGATATTTATTATATTTTGCATTAACAGTAAAAGGTTTTAAAATTCCACAAATATTACTCTTAAAACATTGAATTGGAAAACAACTATTTGAGGTCGTGTGTATTTTATTTTGCAAAACAAAACAGATCTACACTAAGTTAAATACAATACATATAAAGATAATAAAACAAATATAGCAAATTTATAGGTTACATCTCTTGTATGTACGGTACCACCTTATAAAAAAAGGGGTCGGCCTTTACACTGTTGGGCACATCTTTGATTTTTATACAAGTGTTTGGATAAATGTTTTTGTCTCAAGTGGACCAATGTTTTTTTTTTAGGCCTTTTCTAGAGTTATTTATTTTAATCAAATATAATCAATTATAATTCTCACCAACTGATCATTTCATAATAGTTATATTTTTTAAGCCTAGACAATATATTTTAACAGCATTGTTGATTGCACTTCATCATGTGTTGTAGTTTTAAAAAGTAAATGAATACACTTGTGCAGTGCACTTGCAGGTTGAAAAAAAAACTAAATGTCGAAAAATGTTTCAATTTCTTTGCATTTCTATGATACAAACTAATAATGACGAAAAAAAAAATTAATTAGGAAAATTTGGGTATTATAGTAAAGCTCTTTGGAACAGAGGTTACCACCCTCTGGGAAAAAAAACTGGTGAATTTTATTTCTTAAATTTTTTTAATTTAAAGATTAAGGATTCTTTTTACAAAACAAACCCGAAGTCGAAAAGCCCAAAAATTTGGGTTTTAGTTAATTGTGAAAAATTAGAATTAAATAAAACAATTCACACAAACACTTGGTTATAGTAGCGAAATTAGCTATAAATTAATTGCGATAACTTGATATTATTATAGAGAATATAATATGACCACCATGGTTTTGTTTTTCCATAGTTAGGCATGTAGTACATATTTTTTATTACAAAAACCTTTTTAAAATATTAAACTAAATGCTTAAAATTTTTTTTAATAAAATATAATTTGTGTTTAATTCCCAAGATCTATCTTCCATCTTCAATACTTGCAATTTTGCTAGACATTCAAATATTCACGCAATTGTATTGCGCCAATACATTCGTAGTGATAATTACATCTATTATTAATGAAATAAATTTAAAGCTTCCAAAATCGCTTGCTCTCTCCCAAACCTTGCTAAAATCTATATAAGACACATATAAATATAAATAGCCGCAAGATGGTATGACCTAAACTCTCAACTACAAGAATAAACAAATAGCTGTTGTTGCCACTTCGATATTTATTGTTGGTACTACACAAAAACTCCATTCCATTTGTTTTGTGGTGGTAATCAGCTAGATAGTGTTGGCCATCAAAAATAATGTAAAACAGCTTTATACAATAAATAGTAAAACACGTTTATTAAATATTTCTCTGTGGCCCAACTCCAAAGTGCATTCAATGATTCGATTTTCTATTTATGTGGTTGAAAAATAAAATATAATAAAAAAATTAAAAACAATTTTTAGCATAAACGGTAACGATTGAATTTCGATTCTTTTTTGTTTTTTTTATTGTTTGTGTGGCTGCCCTGTTGCCTCCGTTGCTGTTGCAGTGTTCATGATGACCGCAGACCATTTGGCGGGAGGTGTGAATTTTTGATTTTGGTAAATCTACCTCTTAAAAGTTCTATGCTTTTCTTTCTTTCTGTCTCTAGTTTGTTTTGGATCTGTATTTCAGATGTTAATACTTTTATTATTTTTTTTTAATTTATTGTTATGTAGGGAGTGCTGTTAGAGTATGTGTGTGTATATTGAAATCTTTGTTGTCGTTGTTGTTTAATTTATATTTATTTAATGCCAATAACAATTTGAAAACCAAATAAGATTTTTTTTAAGGAGTACCTAACAAGAATATTAAGTTGGCTTCTAGCTGGTTACGTGGAGTGTTCGTTTCTCTTTTTCTCTGGCGATAAAATAATTTTAAATAAGCATTTGATGGTGTAAATTATTAACAAATATAAACAAAAATTGCCTTAAGTATTGTTAGTTTGAACTTTTAAAATTTTTTTGTTTGTGTTCCCATATAGATTAAAACAGGTGATTTTGAAATTGTTTGGTTTATTTAGATTTTATTATAATTTGAACTGTGAAAAGATAAAATTTATGTTTAAAATTTTTATAGATTTTTTTCCAATATGTTATTTAATTTATGACCGTATTAATAGGTCACACAAAAAAATGTTAATTTTGAGGGTGCAGACAGTTTTAAAATGCAAATAAATTATAAATACAATTTATTAAAAATTTGCTGTAAAGTAAGAATTAGGAGAAACTTTTTAACAAATTATAGGATAGCTGATTACTGTTGTACTTGAGATATTTATTTTATCTTATCATAACTTAAACGTTAAAACTGCTGAAAAGTGGACTCTAATTTTGAAGTCAGATTTATTTATTTATAACAGAAATATTTTTAAAAAATTTTTATAAATTTCATATATAACAGAATGTTGTAATTTGAAATTATGTATTTTAATTATTAGGAATCATAAAAAGTAATGTCTCAAAAATTAATGAGAATTTTCAATGAAAATACTTTTTGCCTAAACTAAGGTTACACAATAGGGGCAACAATTTTTTTTAATACCTGCTTTTTTTAATATAATGGGTTATATCACAAGGTGCGCCATAATGTGGCATTGTGGCAGTTTCCGAAAATTTTCAAATAGCTTAAAAGATTTACAAGAAACCGTAAAATATTCTTAAATTAATTTTAAAAAATTTGTAATTAATAATAAGACACCTTGTAAATTTATCAATTAGATTTCCCGAATAAAAAGTTTTATTAACAACATGTGTATATCTTAAGAGTTTATTTGGATTTTGTCTATAAACACATAATTTTCATTGTTGTGTAGTGGCTAGACTTAGAAAATTGAAATTATAAAACAATTAACACATTGCTGCCAGCAAGACTTCTGCTAACAATTGACCATCATATTAATAAAAATTTAATCTGAATTAGAGATCTTGTAAATACGTATTAATTAGATTTTGTAACTGATACACGATCACGATCAGGAAAAAAAAATAATCAACATGCAATATGTTCAACTAAAGAGACTATTAAAAACCCGTATGAATATATAGAATCTATTACGGTGGAGGCAACATAAATACATATTACAAGCCAACAAACATTTGTTAAAAGGCAATAATTAAACGAAACCCATAAATACTCGTTTCTGTGCATAGAAAAACACACATGTGCACTTCATATAAGAAAACAACCAAACAAACAGTGAAATGGAAAGTAATTAAGATGAAATCTCGCTCGAACAAAAAAAAAATTAATCAACTAAACCCAACACGAAACATCATTCAATGTATTGTATAAAATAAAAAGAAAAAACACAACATAAACAATTTAGAAAATGTAAATTAAATAGAGTCTAGTCAATAATTTGAATTTGATGATCATGTCTAAATCACTTTGAAATATTTTAAAACTATTTTTTTTTTCTTTTATGAAAATAACAAAAAAAAAAACTGTAAACAAAAACTAATTTTACAAAAAATATATTCTAATTTACACATCAATGTTTTTGTGGAAACACATGTTTTGTTAAAATTTTTCTTTTATACCAAAAATTTTGTTGAAACGGAAATGGAAAAATGACAATTGTTTAGCTACCTATTTAACAAAAAAAAAAAAAAAACTAAATTGAAAACAAAAATTAAAAGAATTTGTTTGACACAATTAATTTAATTACGGGTTCTTTATATGTATTTATCTTTGTATATTTTTTTACAATCGACATTTAACCGGAGGCGAAATTAAATGGCAATTTATGATAAAGAATTTTTTTATTTCATCTTTAATTCTTTGCGGATAATATCGAGATGTATCATACAAACGAACTAAACGCTGAGATTTGTTTTGTGTTTATTTCAGCTGTAATTCATAGTATTATTTGGAGAGGAAATTGTCATTTCCTCAATTATAGCAAAACTTTTTGTTATCCTGTAAATATAGACACTTACACACATGCAAAATGTATCCACATTAAATCATAAATCCCATACTGCCAAAAGGTAGACATTAATAAAAACAAATAAGCTATCTAGAAAACAAACCTCATACTACTTCCAACCATAACAAATCATATCATACAAACATATTCTCAACATTCTTGTTCAGATCAAACATGTGTTAACAAGCTTGAACTTTACGTTTGATTCATGTGTTAGAAGTTCACGCTAAACAGCTGATTTTTGTTTATGTTTTGTTTTAGGAAAAAAATAATAACTGGAAGTTCAGTTATTTTTTCTGATTGTAGCAGGGGTGCCAGATAATTTGGAGAAAAAATCGGCTAATGGGCATTATCGACACTTATTTCAAAAATATTTACAAATTATAAATATTCATTTTAATGCCTCTTACCTTTTTGCATAAAATCGTTACATCTGAACAATCTCCGTATTTATATAACAGGATTCAGTTTGTCAGGTGTAACCTGACACAAAGATTATTCAGCAAAGATATTGCCACAACGTCAATTCGTAATATACAGCACAAGTCTTTGGAATGCTTTACCGAATCATATTCAAAAATTAGGCAAACGCAAACACATTAAAAGAGGAGTTAATTAGAATTTTTATATGTAATAAATGTATACATGGAGTCTTATTAATTCACACATACAATATTATTATAATTATAATGAAAGATTATTATGTTTTCTTCTTTTTATACCCTTCACACAGTGAAAAGGGCTTGTCATTCCGTGTGAAATTTCTACAATTTTCATTTCCGACCCCATAAAGTATATATTTTCTGAAAGCTTAGGAATAGGAGAGTCGATTAAGCTCTGTCAGTCTGACCGTCTTTCCTTGTGTATGTTGAAATCAACTTTTTGAAGCCCCCCGACATCGCTTGGACCCGGGTGAGGTATTAAAATATCAGAAATATTCTTGAGTAGATCGGTATTGAAAATCAGAAACATCGGTACATAAACAACTGAGAAATGAGCAAAAACCCACGACCACCTCGATTTTTTACAAAAACAACATTACAACATCAACATACATACATACAAACGTGTATACTGGTTAGAGAAAACGTGGCATCGAATCCCAGCTGAGCCCAAAAAAATTTTTTTTTTAATTTTTTTTAATATATTTTTTTTAATTTTGTTTGTATTTTTTTTTTATTGTTTATTTAATATATTATTTATATTTTTATTATTTTCTTTTTAGATTTTTTTTATTTTTATTTTTTAATTTTTTTCTTTATTTTGTTTTTGTTTTATATTTATTATATATATTTAAATTATTTTTTTTTCAATTTTTGTTTTAATATTTTTTTAAATTTTTTTTTTATTTTTTTTTTAACATACATACGTTAATTTATAATTTTACAATGGAATGTTTTTATATATGTGTGGTTTTTATATGTATATACGTATTTCATATGGGATAAATGGTGATACAAACTACTGTTATTGCATGACTACACGTTGTGAAGGGTATATAAGATTCGGCACGGCCGAATGTAGCGCTCTTACTTGTTTTTTTTTAACTAAAATTATTTTTTAATGCCTATAACAACTCAATTTAAATATAATTATTAATTTCTTTTTTTACTACCACTCTCATTTATAAGATTATTATATTGTTGTACTGGATTTCCATTAAAGTAAATATAATAAATAAATAAATAGAACAAACAATTTTTATTAACAAAAAAATAAAGTAACAAACAAAAAAGTAACAATTAAGCAATAACTAATGTTAAAAATATATAAAATAACATAAAATTACTTACAGTTTTACAAATAAGTCGTAGTTAGTTTTTTTTAAAGATATATATAAATATATATTTTGTATTTTAGAATTGTTTTGGATGATTTTGTGAACGTCAATAATATTCAAAGATATATAAGATTTATGTCCAGAATCAAAACATTTTATTAGTTAATCTGCAAAATTGATGTAGAATAAATACAATTCTTTACAGTTATATTACTTCGTTTTTGTGAAGTTTTAATTTTAATATTGACTCTTTAACTAACAGGCCCAAATACACCACATTAAATACCATAAAATTTTTTGATTTCATAAATTATTCAAACGCAGCATATAATTTAAATAAACTCTTGGCTATATATTGACAGTTGGCTCTTTTTAATGTAACAAGTGTTCCATTGTTGCCCAGAATAAATAATAATACCAAAATAATTATACTAAAACAAAGAAAGCTACAGTTTTTTAAGTTTTAACATAAAATCGCCATATTGATATTTTTGAAACAAAAATCACCAAATTACTTGAATCGGGAAATATGGCAAGCCTGGTTAGTGGTGGCTTGTTCGTTTGAAAAAACAAACATTTGTTGCTGTCAAGCCAGTCAGTCCTTCATACAACCGAATTTAGTTCATTTGCCTTAAAAATCTTTGCCATCTTAATGTATTATTCGTTTTTTTTAGTTTTCAGTTAATTTCATTCAATATCCTTATCAAATATACTTGCGCTTCGTTTCATTTTACTTCCCCTGTTGTATTGCCAACTAACAACGAACGCATCGTAAAACATTTTGTCGTTAAAGTGCATAAATGATCACATCTAGAACTGCAGCATATTTCCATATTAAAAATGAATGTTTAGTATGGTAGTGCGTTGCAAAAAATTTTAATTCAGATGTTTAAAGGAAAGTAATGTTGCTGAATTAAAAACTAATTACAATATTTAATCAATATGTACATATATACATACATATGTATTTGCAATTAAGACTTCCGTTTGTGTTGTCTATGATGTTCTTAAAAACTAATCATCTTCAATTCTAGGCCACAATGGGAACGCTATAGTTATTTTACTCAAACGTCCGAGTTTCCTGTGCTTAAAGTTATTGGCCCATAATCATAGACATAAATAAAGTATACTTTAAGTTTTTAAAGTTGACTTTTTTTAGAATTAACGATTTTGCCTACCATAAACGATTAAAAGCATACTTTAAACCTAAAAGCATACTCTAAAGTTAAAACCAGCAAAAGTTGTTTTTAACTTACTTAACACCGACAACAGCTGTTTATCGTAAATTAAATAATAATTTAATCATTTGATAGAAGAAGGAATTTTTTTTTTGGTGTCATTAATAGAATTTAAAGGAATAGTGAAATTATATTTTCCTGGACTGCATCAAGAAAAAGTCTGTGTTAAAATGTTAAATTTACAACGTTTGGACAGAGACTTTGCAATTATTGATGACTTGAGTGAAGCGCTCCATGCAAAAAAAAACCTAAAAAATATAAAAGGAGATTTAATCGTTTTGGTCTTGATGATGATGACTTTTATTCGCGTTACAGGTTTGACAAAATAACAACCTATTTTTTAATAGACTTGTTTAATATTTCTTAACCAAAAAACAACCGAGGGCTACCCATTCCACAAAGAATACAAGTTCTAACAACTTTGCGGTTTTTAGGAAGGAATGCCTATCAAAGGACATCGGTAAGTAATTCCAGAATGCAGTTTACAAACATTTCAATATTATTTTTTTTCAGCTGATCTTCATGGAATGTCTCAACCCACTGTCGGGCGAATAATAAAAAAATATGTAAAAAAATTGCTTTATTACTTCTACAGTTTATAGTATTTCCCAGCAACATTGAGCTTGGAAAAGTAAAAAACAAGTTTTACTAGTTGGCTCGATTTCCAACAGTAATTGGAGCCATTGACTATACGCATTTGCGTATAAAATGTCCCGCAAAAATGTCGGTCGGGAAATGGCTGGGTATTACCTCAACCGGAAAGGTTTTTTTCTGCTTTAGACCAGTTAGCCTCTCTTTCCCTGAATTTTTTTGATCCTATAAATAGTTACAAATAAAATTAACAATTAAACAGCCAAATATATGTATATGTAATATCAATATTACCTTTTCCATTTTATCGACTCAAATATCTTTTTAAGTTTTTCCGCTTTTATTTTGTTTGACAATGTCAGCTGTTTAGCGTTGCCACTTGCTTATTTCTTGTTATATTTTGTATGAAAATTTTCTACATTTGAGGTGGCACCCGGTTAAAGTCGGTTCAATCTAAAACTTACTTTAATTTTAACTATGACTGCAAATTAATTAAAAGCATGTTTTAATTTTAAAGTTGTTTTTAAAAAGAACCGACTTTAGTGTTTACTATGATTATGGGCCATTGATTCTAGCAAATATTTAAAAATTTTCTTTCTCAATTAAGTGTGTGAATTTGACAAACTTTGTCTTATCAAGTATTTACAGAAATTTAATAGCATAGGAATTTAGTTAATTTTGACACAATAAAGGAAGTGAAAACTGAAGTGGTTCTCGTATGAGAGGGATAGAACTAATTTTAAAATATTAGCTAAAATTTGTAATTAATTATGCAATGAATTCTTTTCGAACCCTGCCTTAGACTAAAGGTATTCGTGCATGTTCTTGTGCAACACATGTTTAATATGCCATAAATATTGAATGAGCTAGCTTGAAGTTGTGCTTGCGGTTTCACACACCACTTGTACTACCAAAGTGTCACTCCCGGGTCTTGTGGTGTATTTCTGCATTTAAGCACAAGTAAAACATCACAATAGTAGGCGTAGGTGCTAAGTTTTTGTTACTCCTATAGCATGCATTTACTAAATTGTATGCATTTTAGAAAATTGTAGTAAGTGAAAAATAAACTACTTAAATTGCAAAGACCCATTTAAAATTTATGACGAGTAAGAAAAGAAGAAAACTAAAAATTTGCCTGTACCTTCTAGACTAGAATGTAAGTTGCTGAACACATCTTTGCATACACATACGGCGCATAGATGTAATATGATGTAATGTGTTTTAATTTAAAATGAGGGTCACTTTTAATAAGTTTAAAGTAGACTAAGAATGAAGTGTTACCATAGGAAGGAAGAAGGTTTTTGCTGACTGGAATTGAAATTAAAGTTTAATTGTGGTTTTGAAATTTACAAGCCAGTGGAATCGCTTAATTTCTTCATTATATTGGAGTTCTTTGGGTTAAATTTTTTAACAATGAATAGTTTTGTGGTTGTTTCAAGTTCTAAATGAAAAATTATTTATCTTTAGGAATAACAAATAGACTGTGAAAAATATTATCCATCATTTAAAGTTAGAGACTGAATTTTTTAAAACATTGATTGTATTGTACAAAGTTTTTCGAAAAATTTTTTTGTAACTTATAATAGATTTATAAAATAATAAAAGAAATTAATAAACATTATTAGCAAAATCAGGGCAGATATTCTGTATATGACACCCACTACAGTCTCAAAATGAATGAGCTTTCTTAATTTGCCGTTAAAAAAATTTTGCAGGGTAAACTCGCCAACAATTTGCAACTTTATGCTTAAAAACCGACATAATAATTGAAGCTAGATGTGCAAATAAAGTGATAAAAGTTCATTGTATAAGATATTTAATATTAACAAGTGGCTGAAGATTTTAGATTAAAAACAAATATTCTAAGCGATTAAATACATTATTCCGACCTAGCAATTATTGTCACCGGTGTTGGATTAAGCGACATGATAATAGAGTTCTTGCTTTCTAAGTGAAGGATATGGATGATATGTTGTTCTATCAAGACGTTGCCATATAAATTCAGGGCCTCATTCAGTGTAGTAGACATATCCTCTTTATTTCGATTGCCAATTGATTTGACACCATCAGATATCTTTTTATCACTTTTTTAAGTCAAAGATCTATTCCAACAAGCTCACTACCACTCATATAATAAAAGAGGAATTTCAATGCCATATTAACGAAATTCAACACATGCCAAATTTTCATGTAAAATTTGGACAAAAGGGTGCATATGTGTCAAAAAAAAAGCAATAGAGGCAATCTTCAATATAAGACCTTTTCAATATAATAGAAATTTATCAATAGTTTTTGGGCTTTCTTTTTTTTAGTTGTTTTTCTTAATTAATTCATTCAAATTTGCTTAGTTGTCGTCTTGATGTGATAGCGGTTTTACATACATTTAAAATCATCAGTAAAGTGGTAATCAATAAATCATGATCGATCAAATAAATTGGATGAAATTATCAATTTTTGTTAACTCTGTCACCACATCCAACACTTGAAAGCGCAACAGTTCACTTAAACCATTTGTCTCTTCAATTCATTGTAAGTTAACGCTTTCCGACAAAATAAATATCTTGGTTGTTTTCTGTCTTTTAATCTATCTGTCTGTCGTTTTGTTTATTTTATGGTTTATTTTTAGAATTTAGGTTTATAAATAATAAAAATGCAAATACACAATTTAATGGACTCCAAACTATTTAATGCAATAGTTAGAAGATAAAATTAAGCAAATAAAAATAATAGATGAAATCATAAATACAAATAAAATACTACGGCCAATTCTATAAAATACAAACATGAAATTTATATTAAAAAAAAATAAATAATTTGCATCAAACAACATCGAATCAGTTTGTTGTCAAGATGACTGTAAAATAGTATGTCTGTCTGTCTTTCCGTCTCCTAATGTCTCCCTCTATTTGCTTATATGTTTCTGTCAACAAATTGTCTTGATATTTCTTAATAATTTAAGTTATTTAATGGTTTTATATGTTTGTATGATTGTTCGTCAGGCAGACTGGCTTTATGTGTAGTACATTTAATACTTCGTTGGATTTATGATTTAGTATTTTAAAGTCTTTAAACAAGCATTTTGCATTTAATCAAATTCAATAATGGATTTTGAAAAAAAATTATTGTTATTTAAATAAATACTTAATTGTTTATATTTACATATAAATACATAAATAAGTACTAACATACATACATATATACATAGATATTTCTTCACATACAAATATGTATAAACAATTTCAAACAAATAAAAAGTTCATTTCTGTCATTTAGCATTGCAAATATTTATTCAAGCAATTATTTTCAAGGCTTTTCAAAAGAGCCTTTGTTTTCGATATCAGCCAGTCATCATCTATTATTTAGAAGAATTATTTTTGAAATATAATAACTATTTATGAAATTCTTTTGAATTTTATTTACTGGAATAAAGACAATTTATAAATACATTCGTGTGTATATCTTTATGTAATTTATTTCAAGTAAATTGTTATGGTTATTGTTGCAAATTGAATATCATAAGATAAATACTTAATTTGGCTAGTAAAAAATTATGGTTATTTTATTTACACAAAGATGATTGAATTATATTGAAATGTGTTTAAGTGTGAAGAAAAATATGTGTTAAAAATATAAATAACTTTTAAAACCAAAATAAAATTTTTTGACAGCAAATACGAATTCCTACATCAAAGATAAATATTAGAAGGTGACCCGGAAGTACTTGAAAAAAACTAATATAATTTATCAATATGGCAGCTGTCATCTGTTTTTTTTTTTGTAGATATTTGGTAAGATAACAGATACAGAAAATATTTTCACTAGTCATATCACTGAGAACCTCGCAAATTCAGATTTGTCTGTATATATGTAAACGAAACACAAGCTGCTTTCTCCGTACAAAATGTGTGATAGTTTTCGCTTTTTGCAAATTAATAAATTCTAGCTTACCCAGACCGCTTTGATGGTCGCATCAAAATTTTATGTTATTCCTAAAAATTGTTGGATTAGGAAAAACAATCTTTAACTTGGAAGTATTTTAAAGTCAGATATAAAACACATGCCCTGTATTAGCTGCTTAAGCAAATCAAAAACGAGAGGTTTGTAATCGAGTTGCGTAATGAACGAAAATCGAGAAACACAGGCAAAATGTAATATGTAATGAAGCTACAAGTGGTTTGTTAACGGATTGTGAACGAACCGATACGATAAGGTTCCGTTCGACAGACTTAAAGCACAACACAATTCCTATCGCCTTTACCGTCCACCTATTCGACGAATAATTTAATCTCCTATTAAAATAGTTAATTTAGCTAAATGGTAATAACGAGATTATTTTCTGCATTGGGTAACAAGCTAAACCAATTTGACCGCTGTTATCCTAGACGTCAAACTCGATATGACAAACAAACTAAAGAGTTTGATATTAAGGGCAAAGAGATGTTGGTCGTTCACGGCGGCCAAGATATATTGGCGGCTTCTTTTTATATCTGTGCCTTACTGATTTACTGATGCTAAATCACTATGACTAGCTTGGTTAAGTATACAAAAGATTGAAGTTAGTGTTAAAGTGAAATTGTGATTTACTAACGTCAGTTGGTCAAAAAATTATATGCGATTTATCCCTGTTAGACTTTTTCTGGTTGAGTTTTATAAAGTCTAGCAGACGTAAGGTAATAAATAAGCTGTAGTTTACTGATGGCCTAAATATCAACACAGTTTGTTTTGTTAATTATTTTTAAGCCTTAAGTAACCGTTTCTAAAAATAGCGCTATTTTTATATGAAGTTTGACATCCATCATAAAATAAATTTATCTTGTACATTCAGATCAGTGATGGTATATGAGAATTTCAGTCTTGTGCCAAAATATATGAAAAAGTGCCATAACAAATTTATACACATGTCCATTTAAAAAAATTAAATTCATTTATTTAGTTTTTTTTAGATTAATACATTTTATTAAGATGAATTGATTATAAAAAAAATAACAGACTTCAATATTTAAAAAAATGTATATAGATTAATTATTAATAAATATTATTATTTATTAAATACATACATATGCATTTAATAGGTAATGTTTTTTGAGAATGAGAAACAAACGGACAGACAGATGGACATAGCTAGATCGTCACGAAATGAAACCCCGATTCAGAATTTATATACTTTATGGGGTCTAAAATGGATATTTCGGAATGATGAAATGAATACAGCCCCATTTTTTTGGTGGTTGGTATCAAAAAAAGAGTTAAAAATCATCTTATGTAGTCATCTGATTAAATCCACCCGGAACATGTAGAATGTCATTCATTTTGAACTAATACTTTCAGAAAGGGGATTTTGTCATTGTTGCAGTTTTTAGTAGTATTTACAACAGGGAGAAAAAGTAAGTAAAATTATATTTTTAAAATTTTTTGAAAAAGTGCCAAAATTTTAATGAGCGTGCCATGGTGCTACTAAACAACTAATAGTGCCAAAAATTGCACAATTGTGCCACTTTTACCAACAGTGAATCAGATACATAATCAACTTGACAACAAATCTATTCATTCAACATCAAAACTCCAATGCGAATTAAAAATAAAAGCAAACTAAATAATGCGAATAACAAGAACAAAACAAATAACGTAAGAAATAAAAGATGTTCACAAAAACAAAGAGACACCATCAAGCTCAGACCTAGACTTTCGAACCACATCAAACGCAACCAAAAATTCCCGGCATTTTTCAATGGTTTCATACAAGAATTATCTCAAACAAAATTTTAGTTTGCCGCGAACATTTGAACTTAAATGTTGTACGAAAGCGTAAATAAAATTTAATTTAACTGAAAAGTATTAAATAAGAACTTAGAAAATGTTTAATAAGAAAACGGTTATATACGTGACAATGATATTTCCTTAATATTTATCGAAGAAAAATGATTAATGAAATTGATAAAGTGTTAATTTTTGTTTAATGTAATGTGTGTAAGTGTAGTTTCAAAGCAGGCTTATCTACCGCCACCCTCTGGGGTTTGAAAATTTATAATTTTTAAAAGGCTTTAAAGTTTAATTGATTTAATTTTTGATACGTATCTTGACTGTTTAAAAAAAAAACGTAAATATGTATTAAACAAATATTGAAATTAAAAAAAAAAATAGTATTTCCTATTGTGTGTGTTTTTTTCATAATAAGTGGTAAGCAAAGACAGAAATTTTTTTTGAAAAGAAAGTACCTACCTCTTATAAGTATTGTTTGTTTTTCCAAAATTTTAAATAGGTACCTAGCATCAAAAAAATGTAATTCCAAAAATTATTACGGGCCAGTAAAAGTGAAAAAAACTTTTGGATTTCAAAAATAAATTTTGTAGTTGACAAGTCAATGAGAAAGCAAGAAAACAAACTAAATAAAAATTAAATTAGTTTTTAATTTATAAACGTGAAAGTAAAAATGCAACTAAATAATTTACAAAATATTATGCTTATGCACGCACTTTTCGAAAACACTGGAAATAAAATTGTTTCTTTAATTGTAACGGATTAAGGCATCTTCCATTTACAAAATCGTTTAAGCGCCACTAAACGGTATCGTTACCAAATAAAAACTTATGAATTTTATTGTTAATTGAAGAACAACAATATCTATGTAATATAAAACAACAACAATTGAAGAAAAATATAGAAAAAATATAATAAAAATTACAACATAACAATTTCGTTGATAAAACGTGTACAAGTACGTGTAAATAGAAAAGAAATTATTTGTTCCTTTTCTAACAAGGAGTAACAATGGATTACCTGACATAAGCAGCTCCCCAACAACAATAACGACAACAACAACAACTGAACATAATCTAAAATAAACGAAAAATAATGAATAAGAAGTTTATAGTACTTCCACTTTCGCAAGTACTACAACTTGGAAAAGAAAAGAACTTAAATCCTAAGAATTTTCTGAATTTTTCTATAAATAACCCAGCAAACAATAATAGGTAAGTCATGTTATAAAAATTAATTAAACAAATTTTACACTTTTACACTATTTTAAAAACTGCGATAAATGCATATAAGCCTTAAAATAAATTGCAATTTGTATCTTTTATAAGAGGTGGGTGAAGAAAATCTGCATTCAGCAAAATGTTCGAAGTAAGTTGGATTCATGCTTGAACCCTTACCTTACCTTTGACCTATCTGTCTGTGATCTAGATACGCTGTTACTCAGAAGCTTTATTGTTAAGTTTGATTTACTAAGGCCCATGCGTTAAAGTGTTTTTAAACACCTATTGACTAATAGCAGTAGAATACTTTTTTTTTGGATCTGATTGATTTCAAACCTTTATAAAAGCAATTCTAAAAGTATTTGTGCCAAGTTTCAGCCCCTAAATTTCTCTGTTTTAGGGCTCTATCGTAAATTTAACAGATTAATAGACTTAGCTTAATTGTCCTAGAACATGATAAAGACGCATTGTCCTTGAGTTGATTTTGCAAACACTTTACAATCTCATTTGTATCAATGGGGGGAAAAAATTGAAGGTCATTTAAGGTTACTGAAAAAAGTGCAACTTTACAAAGGATTTATTGAATCAAATGATTTCTAGACTAGAAGCAAAAGTACAGGGCAAAAGGTCTTCAGTGGGTGTACTCCTTAATCCTGACAAGATGATGTTAGGCAACTACGTGTTAACAGGCTATCATGGTGTTCATAGAGGAAGAACGACAGTCAAATGCTTGGAATATTTCGGAGTACTCTGAGCTAGTTGATTACGTTGGTGGCAGAACATGTGAATTTCAAACATCAGCAATTGTTGTGTGGAATGCTAAGCAGTTATCGTTAGACTTAACATCACAGGAAGGCACACGAACGCTATGGTGGACCTTAAACTAAAACTAATGCTGGTAAATACGAAGGATTCCGTGATGAGGATGATAGACAATTAACCGTGATTAGAGTTTTCAAGATTTAAGTAGTTATTTTTCACGGGGTGGCACAATTGTATAATGCTGCTGACACATCATAAACATAATCAGCCTTATTGTCAGTGGCGTTGTCGTATTTTTTGGTACCGTGTAATATTTACGACAATGTAAAATGAATGAGACCTTGTCGTATTTCTGTCGGTTTCGACACAAAAACGACACGACAACGCCAATGACAATAAAGCTGGAGTTACATACCATGCGTTCTATCCGTTGTTCCGTTTTATGCATCTGTCAAAAAGTAGAATCAGTGTAATTGTATGTGACAAGTTACACGGCAAAACGCAAAGAATGCATAAACGTATCAACGCAGCAATGTAGGTTTAAGCCTTCGTTAGCCGAGCGCTGATGCAACCGTACTGTAATGGAACGTACTGTAAGCACGTTTGTGCAGTTATAAAACATTAAAAACGTAACATATGTTTTTGACATTCATAAACAAAACAGCATTAGTATACAGTGGTTCAAACCTATAATTGGACACTATGCATGTAAATATGAAAATGCCAATTTCTTCACTACAATGAAAATAAATCAAAAAACTTTGATACAAAATTATAGATTATTAAAAAACCTTTAAAACAATATATAACACTTAGCATGTTGTATTCAAAACTCTTTTTAAAAATTAGAAAGAAAACAAAACCATCGAATTTCATGTCAAACGCATAATTGGACACGAAATGTAGACAACTAATTATTGTTGTACAACGGTTATTTAACCGTTATTTTTTTTCTGCTAAGTGAGTTCATGTTTATTTTAATGCAAATGATGAATCATTATGCAAGTGTAGTGTAAAAAGTGCATATCAAAATTGCAATGGATCAAAGAAAAAAACAAACAACTTTGGAAACACGACATTTAATTATAAGATTACATGGAGAGGGTAAATCAGTGCGTGAAATAGGTAAAATTGTTGATCGGTGCCCGTCTACAGTCCATGCTATCATTCAAAGGTATCAACAAAGTTTCAAGTAGAAAATAAAAGTCGTATTGGCCAAGGAAAGAAGTTAAATAATCACGATGAGCGACGGATTTTGATGGAGATTAAAACAAAACCATTCACGACGGCAAATGAATTAAAGAATATGGTTAAAAGGGATTTGAAGAAAGACGTTTGTGCCGAGACCATTCGAAACGTGTTAAGGAAGAATGATTTCCATGGGCGAATAGTCAGAAAAAAACCCTATATCAGTAAAAAAAATAAAATTGCACGGGTACAATTTTGTAAAGAGTACTTGTTAAAAGGTTCTGACTTTTGGAGCACGGTAATTCTGCAAAAACTTGTTTAATTTAATTATTTTTAATCTTGTTACTTATTTTATAGGTACTCTTTACGGATGAGAGTAAGTTTAACCTGCATGGATCAGACGGAAAACAGTACGTTTGGCGTAAGCCAAATACTGAGTTTTTGCCTACTAACACTCGTGCTACGGTGAAGCATGGGGGTGGGTCAGTGATGGTATGGGGATGTGTTTCCAGTGCTGGAGTAGGGAACATTCATTTTGTAGAGGGCAAAATGAATCGCTTCCAATATTTGGACATTTTAAAACAAAATGTAAAGCAAAGTGCCGATAAACTAAACATATTGGACACATTTGCTTTCTATCAGGACAACGATCCGAAGCACACTTCACACGTTGCGAAAATGTGGCTCATTCACAATTGTCCAAAGTTACTGAAAACACCGGCACAGTCCCCAGATCTCAACATTATTGAGCATGTTTGGGAAGAACTTGCCCGTAAGCTCTATAAAACCACTTTCAACACAGTGGAGCAGTTGAGGCAGGGAATAAGACGTGAGTGGAACAACATAACTCCAGAATTTTGCGCCAATCTCGTACAATCGATACCCAGACGGTTGGAAGCAGTGATAAAAGCAAAGGGTTTTGCTTCCAAGTACTAAAAATATGCATTGTCCAATTATGCGTTTGACATGAAATTCGATGGTTTTGTTTTCTTTCCAATTTTTAAAAAGAATTTTGAATAAAACATGCTAAGTGTTACATATTGTTTTAAAGGTTTTTTAATAATCTATAATTCTGTATCAAAGCTTTTTGATTTATTTTCATTGTTGTGAAAAAATTGGTTTTTTTCATATTCACATGCATAGTGTCCAATTATACGTTTGAACCACTGTAGGTAAATAAAGCAATTAAAAAAATATATTTTTCAAACAAGCCTGTGCTTTTTTCAATGGATATAGAAGAATTGTTTATTGATTTAAACCTTTGCCTGAACAAGTAAAATTAGATGTTCATCATCCATTTTATTAAAAATTACCAAGGAAACTTTAATTTCTTAAATTTAAAAACTTATTTTGTTTATTTTTTTTAATTTTGGTATAAAAATAAACAGCTGATTATAAAACAGTGATGGGTATTACAATTTTACAAATGGTTTTTTATTACGAAGAAAAAGTACCTAATGATATCAGAAAATATTTTGTATATTTATTTATGTATATTAATATGTTATATTTATTCTCTAGCATTTATAAATAAAATATAATAAACAAATTATAGTTTATTTGATATATGTGTTTATGTATGTATACAAATCAATTAATATTAATTAATCGATTTGAATACAATTTTAATCTTTACATATTTCACATTTATTATACACAATGTATATACAAAGCGTATGTGCGAGACGCTTAAAAGTCTCCAGTTTTGCAATTTTAAGGCGGAAATATTTATTATAGTGGTAATTGCGTTTCTAGCAAGTATAGCGAAAAAAGAAACAATAGTAATCAGAATAAAATATAGTATAAGTTTAAAATAGACACAATAGTTCACAAAACTGTTTTTAAAAAATTCGTGATGAAAAATAAATTAACACGCAAAGTACTAAAATTTGTTGTATTTTTCTTTCGCGTATTAAAATATATTAAAAAAAAGTACAATTAAAAGAGCAAAAATACCCTAAAATCATAACAAAACAAGCAGACCATCACTGGCTTACAAATGTCACGTAAGAATGTAAGGAAATTCTATTTTATACAGAATGATACGTTCCGGTTACAGTACGTTAAATTTCGCTAAGCTTTTGCATTGTTTCTCATAAGCCAAAAACGAACAGCTGATACATTACAGTACGGATGCGCTCGGCTAACTGAGGCTTTACTTTCTACTTTTGTATCCGTCGCAGAAAAGGTGAAAAAATGTCAGCTGTTGATAGCCATGGATGACAAATAATATTTTTTTGTCAATCTTATCGATAAATTTGATTGTGTGGTGGATTTATTTTTTCCATTTTTTTGTATTAAAAAATGTTTTTAATAAAAGAAAAAGCATTCGAAATAAAGTTTACAATTACTTATAAGAAAAACATACATAAAAACTAATTTTAAACACAATTTTTTCATTACCATAATTTTTATTTTACTTATCGATAACTATTATGTGCTGAGTGTCATCTCTGTTTGTTTATTATTAAAAGAAAACAAGTGCAATGGAGGAGATGCTTATTGATGCTTGTGTTATTTTTGAACTTTTTGTAGTACAAAATATCATGTACATCAACTAAATGAATTCCATAAATTCCCTTAAATTGTCAATTTTACTTTCCATTTTGGCAAAATTGTTTTTAGTTAATAAAAATAAAAATGCATAAAACGCATTGTATGTAACTTGAGTTTAGAAACGTATAAAAAGGTGAAAAAGTATCAAACGCAACAACGCATGAACGGATGGTTGTAACTCCACCTTAAGGCCGAATGTCTTTTCGAACTTCGCCAAAAATTATAAAATGCCAGTCGTGAGTACTAATTCGGATCAATATATTTCTCTTAGACAAGTTCCGATTAAGGGGGTGTGGGAGGATAACTTATGTTATTTCGATGATTTGGTTCTAAACAACAATCACCCCGAAGCTTCTAATGGGCACCTTAAATACAGTTTCAGGGGTTCCTTAAACGCAAGATACCAAAAAGAAATCTATGGTCAGACTTCGTAGTCGAAACTACTACCAGCTCAATTCCAAAGGAAGTCAGGGATTAATCATACCCCATATTAGAAGGAGTGGTCTTCCTAGAAACAACAAATCAAGTATAGAGAACATAACGATGGAGAGCGTCCCTAACGAACGACACTTTGGTTGCATGGTATGAAAGCGACACAGCAAATATGTAAAAATCACAAATGGATGATGACGGGAAAGGAAACATCATTCATTTGGAACTAAATCTATATATGCTTGTCAAAGGCCGGTAACTACTGCACAATGATAGTGGGGTTGAAAAAGAACTCGTGATAGTACTAGCCTGCTATTAGATTAAGTAAAGTATAGCAATTATCACAAAAAATTACTTTCGAGGATCAATGATATTAACATCATAATCTCTTATGGAATAAACGATTTTATGAGATGGTTAAAGAGTCATTATTTATTTAAAAACTATTCAAAGTTCATTAAATTTCGATTATTCACAATCGTCTTTATAAACTTCCAAACGATTCATATTCGAAGACAACTGAAAGTGAAACTAGGGAAACTCGCTGCATAATTAGTATTAACAATTCTATTTATTTGTGCAGATTATTGCGTCGTATTAACATTGAAATTGTTCAGTATTATCGTTAGTAGAATCTGTGCAAGTCTTTTACTGGGTTATATATGATTATAAGTCTTGCAGCAATTGACTTTTATCTGTATACGTGTGTACATTTCTTTATCTGCTGTTCTGTCGTTATGTTTAAGTATCTGTCTATTTGTCCATCCATCTGTATCTGTATATGTGAGTATTTATGTCCACCACCGTCACCACCTACAGCCGAAGCTGAGAAAACAACTTCTTAGCTTTTTATCACATGCCATTATAAGTTAAGATTCTTTGTATTAATGTTTTACTTTTTATTTATATATTTTTTTGCTACTTCCCTCTTTTTTCCTTTGGCCGCCAGCATTTTTTCTTTTATGGACAACATTTTTATTTTTGTATTTTTTTAACTTGCCGTTCGAACGGTAAGTCCTTTCTCATTTAATTCTTATTTTCTTTATTTCATTTTATCAGCTTTTGCTCATGTTATTGACGAAAAATTCTTAACATTCATTGTTGTACCATATTTTGTATGTACAGAAGTAATACAAGCTTTATAAACATTTTTTTTAATTTTTATGGTAAAAAACATGATTTCTTTTTATTATATTTTTTACAAAAAGAAAAACCAAAAAAGCTAACAACAAAAAAAGTTAAACAATGCCCTAAAAAGATACCAGAGGATATAGTATTTTTAATAATAAATAAACTTTTGTTCTTTGTTTTTGCACTCCTGTGTATTGTAATGACTTTTAATAACATTGAAAAGTACACGTCAGGAGAGTAAAAAAGAAATTACAGATCCTTGATGAAGGATAAAAATTTGCGTTAAGTCGATTTAAATTAAATTTAATTAAAATTCTCTAATAATTTGACAAAGAAAACAATTTTTTTTTCCAACACTTACACTTCAAGTGAATACAATTAAGCTCAAAATAATGTATTCAGTTGACAAACGATTAAAGTTGAAATGTAATTGTCACTTTATGTTAAAATTTGTTCTAGATTCCCACAACTTTTTACTTTTCCGCATTTTTTCCCTTAAATGCAATTTAATGCTAAATAGTTTTCTTGAGTTTTGATCTTTTTAACATTTCCATCGGATGCAATTGTTTGCATCAATTGCATTTTTGTGTGCGTTTGTTGTTTATCTGCATTTAAGCACATAAACATACACAGAACTTAAGTTGCATTAAGAACGTGCAGCACATAATTTAGTGCACAATCAATTAGTAGCATGGTGCCTTGTACATACAAAATTGTAAAGAAGTAACTGAAAGCAGAAAACTACATTAAGAATCCCTTAAAGAGATGTGTTAAAAAACAGCAAAGAAATCAACGCAAATTTCTTTAACCCAACTCATCATTAATGATTTGCGTTATTTTTCCTCAAGAGTCAAGCTGCCTTATATTTTAGCCGTTACCAACGAAAGGAGCTGGATGTAAATAAATTCTTATTGAACAGCAATTCAATTAAATTTTATATACTTTTGCTTGTCTCGATTTTTTTTGTTGGGTTTTAAGTACATTTTTTGGATTTTGTTTTAGTTGTTTTTTTTTGTTTGCTTTGGTGTTCATTTAATACAGTTGAAATTGTTTTCGTAAGTATCATACACTTAATTTAAGTATTGAATGGTAAATACGCTCAGAAGAAAATGTTGGTAACATACAGTGCGTACAAGGTGGAACTCTCTCCTTATTATTAACTACATAGAGAGCATCCCAATAAGCCTCCTTCAACTTATGTGTCGATTATAAATAGCAACCGAACTTTAGTTGCGTTGCCAGCTAGCAACTACAATTTCTCGGTTGCCGAATTTTCATATGAAATTGACAGCTTTTAGTTGCCAGTTGCCATCTGTAATGCCTTTTTTTGGCAAATGGCAACGTAACTGAGGTTCGGACACATTAATTTGCTTAAATTTAGGAATACGAAGTAGCAAATTTTTTTATAAACCAATGTTAACTAAATATTTAATCATTGCTTTTCCGATAAAAAAAAATCCGCACCCTCTCACCCTCTGTGTCATTTTAACTTGTGTCTGATTTAATCTGAGTCATATTCCTAAGCATCAGTAAAACAAAGCAAATTATAAAGTTCGAACGAGATGGTAATTTTATTGTGCTTGCTTGGTCCAGCTTTGTTAACTTCGATACTCACTGCAAATTGTACAATCCATCAAATGATACACCCCATCAAGTTGAATATAAATAAACAACAGATTGTCAAAAGCCAACATTTAAATAATCTGTGTAGTAACACATTTTGCTTAAACAGCGGTAATACTGCGTGCAGTTTATTAGTGTTAAGCCTGTAGTACACGAAATGTAAAAAGCCACATACGGATGTGGCTGTGACGTAATTTTGACATCATCATAAAGCATAAATGGATCCGCTTAGGCCACATGTGTTTCTTTTGCATTTTTGGAATAAAATACATTTCGTTTAATATCAAAATCTTTTTGTATGCAGCCACTGCGACTATTTTAAAAAATGTAATCAAAGTGCTGAACATATCGTGTACTACAGGCTTTACTCTCAATAATAGGAATACTTTTAGCAAAACTTTCCTACAGTCTCTCCATATCATCAAGTTTACATTTAAATTTTATTTCTTTGCTAGGGATTATCTCTGGTCGACAAACCTCTTTATTTCACTCCCTCACATACATACAATTTATTACATGCTGACATAGTCTCAGAAATGCTGACATAGTCTCAGAAATGCTCAATAGTTTTGTTTTATTTTTTTTTTAAATCTTTAACTATTAATTTTTGCTGAGTGTATAATTACGCCGATTGAGTTGAAAAGTGTGCGTATGAAGTTCATTACATAAAATTCCATTTAGGATTTAAAGTTATTTAAGACTTTTAAGAACCTCATAACTTTTGTGGCAAAATGCGTATAAAGAAATGAAATTGTTTTCAGCTAATTAATTTCGATATGTTTACGAGGAGTACTCACAGTAACTGAAACAATTTGAGATTATTTACATTTATTTGTATAATCTTTAAATCATCGACATAATCATTGCAATTGACGGGCATCATTGGTATACGATGAAGCATAGGCATCGGGCAAAATTAATGTAACACAGCTAATTACATTTCAACAAACACTGAAAAAGAACTCTTGTATACATTAACATTTGGCCGGTTTTATAAGAAAATTAAATATAAAATGTTTAAAAAAAAACTTGGATAAAAAAGGGCAAAAAAAAACTTAGTGAAATGAATTCGTCAAAGAATGAGTGAATGGCGTCACAATTCTGACACATCATTTACAGACAAACGATTTTTTTTTTAATTTGCTTAGATTTTAACATACAACTTTTTTAAAAAAAAAAACTCAAATTGGCATTCAAACAATCATTCGTTAGTGTGGATATTGGCTCTGTGTGTGTGTGTGTGTGTAGTACCTGACTGCCAACGCACGTCTCTGCTATTAAACACATTTAGCATGGTAATTTAACGCAATTATTATCCATACTTGTTTGTTTAAATCTAAAAGATGGGAATTTTTACTGTCTTCATTTCTTCTTTACGTTTGTGACAGTCTCAGTCTTTAGCCAGTTTTTTATGTCGGTTTTCCTTATGCTGAATTATTTATGCAATCTACAAAAATTATCAACACAAACGTAAAAAGATGTCAACCCAACAGGTCTTATGGTTGATATTAAATGAGGATGGGACGAGTAGTAGAGATTTTTTTGTAACTTACGTACACGTTTCCCCAGGTATGCCAAGACAATTGTTATAATAGTGTGGTACTGTTAAAATTATTCTTATATTGAAAATGGATATTTGCAATGCCTATTCCGAGGGGGCCAATTCTAATTGATTCTGCCATCATAATCTCGTTTAATCAAAATGTTAGCCTTGGATATGTTGGCTTTCACATCATCAATCGAAGCGGCTTTTGGACGATATTAAAAAATTACACAGCAAAGATTAAAATTGAAATTAATTAATTAAATTTCACGAAACTGGTAGACAACTTTCATCACTCGCACCCTTAGCTTGTTAGTATGGCCTTCGCTGTATGATCAAAAATATATTTTAGGAATTAAACGTTATGGATGTGGACGATATGTAATTCTGGCAGAAGAGATTTATTTGAAAAATGTCATTTACATTCAAATAGCTAAGGCTAAAACGAATTGGTGAATTTAAATGTGTAGCTACTGTTTTTATTACGTATTTTTTCTGAAAAGAAGTTTTATTTTCGATACAAAAGAATTTTTTTGGTTCATTTATCCTCACCCATGTCGCTTTCAAAGATAATGAAAATGTCATCAAACACTAAATTTTTGTGAATGAATTGACACCTGGTGGATCTCGTGGCATTGTTCTATTTGCTGCAATTTACTTGTTACCACCGTAATTTAAATCAGTTAGAAATACAACTTATAGCTTATCTCCGACTCTATTTCTTATATTTCTCAATGACCTTCTACGTCAAACTTCGAACCCTATATATTCTTTTGCAGATGACAGCAACTTGTGCCATTCGTATTCATTCAGCCATAGACCGAGCCTTTCTGAGATCCATGCTATGAGGCAGAACATGAATAGGACGCTGAATCAGGATCTGATGAACATTTACGAATGGGGTCGTGCGAATAGAGTGGATTTTAATCCTCGGAAAATTCAAATTGAAAATTCATTGCGACGTCCGCTAGACTGAACATATTTTTCTCGTGTCTAAGGAAGCATTCAAGTGTCTCGGTTTTTTAAGACGGTGTAGAAAATACTTCACCCCATCCGATCTTCTTGTTATTTATACCACCTACATCCGACCGAAAATGGAATACAACTCTCACGTATGGGCCGGTGCTTCAAAGTATATTTTGGAGTTACTCGACCGCGTACAGGAGAGGGCGAAGGTGCTTATTAACGACTGTAGGGTAACCAACTCTATTGACTTTCTCGAACACTGTCGCAATGTGGGTTGTGTTTCACTGTTCTATCGATATTACAATGGAATATGCTCCGATGAGATAAGGGAACTTGTTCCTGAGAACCGCAATTTTGCACGTAATACTCGTTTTTCCAGAAAAGCACACCCATATGTGGTCGATTGGCCGGTGGATCGAACTACACACTACAGGGAAAATTCGTTCTTTGGTCGTACTGTTCGTATGTGGAACAGACTCCCCGCTGAAGTTTTTCCAGCCACTTACAATCTGGAAAAGTTTAAATCAAATGTCCACAAACACTACTCCCTTTCTCCTCCTACCCATAACCTATTTTCCTGATACCGACACAATGCATGCATGAATAGGGGACATCCCCTGAGTGTTTTATATATAAAAAAATGATAGATCGGCGATACATATAGTTCGTAACTTTGAGCTTCAAAGTCTGTGGCAGTTTTGTCCAGGTCTCGTAGTAAATTTCGCCAAATTGAAGTCTACTTAAGTCCGATTTCTTGCTAAGAGTGAAAAGTGTTCTCAATCGGAATTTCCTGAACACTTACATGCAAAGTGGTGCTGTTTCCGCTGATCTGCAGTTTAATTGTTTACCTGAATACTAGAGAGTCTACTTTGAAGAGCCTCTACATTGCACCCATTTAGCAAAGTTTGTACTAATAAAAACTGACAAAATATTCATCGACGTGCTGCTCAATAGTCTACCTGTATGGTTACAACAGCATATCCATGACCGCTAAGATCACTTTCCCTAGATCATTTCTAACTCCACCATGATTTTATATATTTTATTATTAAAGTCTTTAAAAAGTGAATAGTAGAACAAAACCCAACCAAACAAACTAATGGGTGTATCATGGCATAGTGATTTTGATTAGTCAAAAAACATTAAACTGCAAATTTGGCAGACGCCGCCAAAGCAACGTGACAAGCAGTGACTGTCACCAGTCCTTTCTGGCAAAACCTTAATTTCTAAGCTAATTGGCTGTTTAAAGGCATAATCGGTGTTTGAGACTGTAAAGGTGAGTTGTACACTCTGCCTCTCATGAGATATTGTAAAGAAATTAAATATAAATTTCACATATTATTTCAAACGTTAACAGAACCCCTTTGCCTAAAAGCTGATGCACGACTGGCGAGTTTCATTATTTTCAGTCAATGTATGTGAGGCAATAAGACCTATATGTGAGATTAAAAGATAAGATGTACTTTGAGTCGTGTTTTTCCGGTGACTGACCTATAATTGCTATAAGTTATATCGTAAGTTGAATTTTATTATCAGGTGGTGTTAACAGCACAAATGATCTACTTATTTCTTTGCATAAATGCTGGCTGAGTTGTCAAATGTTATTTATGTTTACATTTTTCGCATAAACAAAAACTTTTTTTGCGCATCGGCAAACGAAAACAACATTAAGCACCATGTTGTTTTTTAAATTTTGTATTTGTTGTAGAATTACCAATATCTGATAATTGAATTCGCCTTGATACATCCGCTAATTTTTAATCTTTTATGATTTTGTTTTTGCGTTGTGTCAACAAAGAGCGGTCATTTATTACTGCAGTATTGGTAGGGTCGTTTCTCAAAGACGCCAATTTAAAGACATTCTTAAGAATTGTTGGGCTTGAGCCGGTTCGTCCATCAGTATCAGTATCTTAAAGCCAAAATGTGTACGTCAATCTTCCAGAACGAGCGCAACCAGGTGAAAATTACATTTGTTACACATCTATTTACCATGCAAATATTTTTTAAACAACGTTCAAATGTAAGTATTTTATTAACGTTTTTACCGAAAAGTTTTTTTTAAAAAAATGCGTTATTTTTTCTTGTGTGAAATAACTTTATGAGAACATTACACAATATTTGAAGTCGTATCTTACAGATACTTATAGGTACGTTATATGAAGTTACACCCATTAAAAAGCAAAACATTTTTGGATGTGTATTGCATGCTTAATTAAATATTCTGTTGGAAAATACACGTCTTTGTCGTTCTTATGGCAAAATGAAGATTTCGTATGACGAAACTTAAAAGAAAAAGTAAAACAATCCATTTTGCCCTAAAAAACAACCATTCGACAGTTAATATTCTTTTCACACAGTAAATGTAACCAAATAAAAAATCTTTTATAGCAAAAGAGGTTAATTTTTGCGTAGCGAACTAAATCAAATTAAATCTCTTATTAGAAGGATGAATATTAATCAAACCAAATAGGTATGAGTTGCAAAAAGGGGTTAATTAATCCTATACGATTTTATTAGCTCATTGATGTAAATATAAAATAAATAAAAAATATACTAAAATCTATTCTTAAAACTGCCTAATGGTGGTTTGCCTTTTATGAAAATGTATTTGTATAACACCTTGGCCCTTCAAAAAAAGCTCTTAAACTAGAGAAATAAAATTTTCCATACAATTTAAGTTCAGCTCTTAATATTCACATGTGTTTTAAAAAAAAATAAATTCTAAAGAAACTCCAAAACTTTCATCATCTGTCTACTTCTTATCACAACCATTATCGAATTAACGACCACTTGCGTCCACTCCTTTAACGAACGTGCTAAAATGTTTCCATTTTCTAAACATGTCGTAGCCTCTAATATAACAGAAGCACCACATTTAACACACTCACACACACACAGAGAATTTGGTGACATTATGTGCTCGCCCTCCCGGTTATTTGTCATAATTTAAACTGATTTTTTAAATGTGGCAGGTACATAAAAACTCATATATAATGCACGTTAATTGCCACTTATGGTGAGATAAATGTCAAAACATAATTCAAATAAAAAATTAAAAAAATATTCTACGCTCAGTTATAATCACAGTAAACCAATAATAAAATAAATAAAATCAATGGAGAGAAAAAAAAGAAGGCCATAATAAATATAAATAAATAAAACCACATACAGTCAGCCATACAATTTATTTACATATTAAAACAGTCGTGTAAGTAGATTATGCTTAAAGTGTCAAAGACTGTTAATTTATATTTTATTAGGGGTTTTATACATTTATTATTGTTGTTATTGGTAGTATCTTCTTTTGAACAGCTTGCCTGAAAATATTTAGTATCTAGACGTAAGTACGAGTATCTATCTACCTTGGCTTTAATGTATGCAGAATTGTAATTTAGTTGTATGTTTTTCTGTATGCGTCCTATATGTATGTACGTATGTTTGGCTTTGGTAGCGTTTATATTGTTTTATTTAAATTATCTTTTTTACGAATAAATGTTTCTTTTTTATAGTAAAATAGAACAGACGACCAGGAAGGTGAATCAAAAGATATTTAATCATTTTAAGTGATTTTTGTTGTTGTGCTACTCTCTACGAAGTATGCCAGAAAATCCACAAACAGGTTAACATAGAAACTAAAGTGATGTAAGAGAGAGTGTGAATCATAGTTTCGAAGAAATAGTACACTTAAAGAAAATCTAGTAAATTTAACTGAACTAAAGATTTTGTTAAATAATTTTTTACAAAGCAACAACTACGATCTACAAGTGCTTGAGGCAATATTTATTGTAAAATAAAATATCAATGAGTAAATTTTGTTAGATGCTAGATAAAATAGGATTTTGATGTTTATATGTAAAGTACGTCAACTCAAATAACAATCGTGTCTTATTTATATAACTGCGCGCTTAAATACATTTAAAAGAAAAAGATCTTATCAGGGCATGCTATAACTGGTTATAGTGGTTATTGAGTTTGACCAATAAAAATTTGACCACATCGATTTAAAGGATGTTCTTTATTGTTGTTGTTGCAATTTGCTTATTTTTACAAAACAACACTAAATGGATCTGCAGGGTACATTAATACCAAAAATGTTTTGCAGCCGTATTGGTGAGAGAATTTTAAAGTACAGTGCTATGAGAAAGTAAGCACACAGATTTTTATAAAAATTTAGTAAAAAAAAAATTTTTTTTAAATGTAAAATAATGCAGTTCACACTATTTTTAGTTAAAATAAAAAAAAAGCGTAAAGATTTCCATTAAAATTTAATGCAATAAATTGTTTTAAGTGTAAAAAACTAACAAAAAAGGCAGTAAACACGGAATTATTATTTTTTTACTTGTCAAAATGGAAAATTTTCAATTAATTTTGCAGTTTTAAATTCGACTTTTCAAAAATAAAATATTTTTCTAATTCCATCATAACTTTTTTACGTACTGTAACTACCAGATTTGCTGACAGATCCTTTTAACGGATATCGGAGACCAAAAGAATTGTCAAACTACATACAAAAAAAAAAAAAAGAGAAGAAAAATTCTTTCCGTCCGCGCTATCACTTTATGGTATTTCACCATACAAGAAAAAATAAATACAAAAAAATTTGTACTGAATTGAATGAAACAGCGAATTCTAAATGTTTATATGTGAACAAGTTCATTATTAGGTTAGGTTAGGTTGAAAAGGAGGGGTATAAAAGCCCAAACCAATGGCAGGTATGCACTTATGCCCAGTTGGCATGTTGTGCGCTCCATATGGAAAACGGAATTCTCAAACAAAAACCATAAACATAATTTCCCATAAATGACGGACTAGTTCAAGAACTCAGTCTCCTCAATGTAACGCCTTATGGATCTCCAGTTCGAGTTCCCCAGGTATTCTAAGTTCGGCATAGTATCCACTGTAAAGTTTTCGCGCCTAATATGCCCAAACGTAGGACAATGACAGAGGTAGTGTACCAAAGTCTCATCCTCTTGCTCGCATGCTCTACATGTTGTCTCCTCAGATAATCTCATGCGAGCTAGATGAGTTCTCAACTCCGTATGACCTGTAATCACACTGGTTAGTCTCCTAAGTGTAGGTCTACTTAGTCTCAGAATCTCCTTTGATTTCCCAAGATTTGGGTCACCCCATAGTGTTCTTGTCACCTTTCATTATTAAAAAAATATATATGATTGTGAATCGGTTAAATGAATATGAACTTTTGTTTATTTAAATAAACTCTGTGCCCGAATGTGGCATAAATATTGTGATCGCATTACTTTGAGTAATCAAATTTCTGTTTATTTTTACTAGGTTGTCGAAGTCTTTGTTGCTTTCATTGTCCTGTTGATCTTTAAATTTATGTACCTGAGCATTGAGTATTTTGATTGTCATCTTATTCATTATTGAACGTGCAAAACTGTAATTAGTGTTACACTCTATTGTAATCTGTTATAAATTATGGGGACTTTTTAGAAGATTTTACTCTTTTTAAAAGTCTTCGATTTATTACTCTATTTTAAGCTTTCGTTTCTCCATGGAATTAGTTATAGCATCATAACTTTGTAATTTTTCTTTCAGTGTTTGAATAATTTTACATCAGTGTATGTGCGTGTCTGCGAGTGCGATATGCCTGCTTCTAATGGAATTTCAAAAGATTTTTAACTAATGAATTTATTATCATGTAGTTTTTGACTTCTTTTATGTTTTTCTAGTAAAAACAAGTGTGTGTTTTTTAAAAGTTTTTATTTATCTTTTTCCCCAAAAACAAATCAATTTCCAAACGCATTACAATTACAGAGAAAAAAAATGAGAATGAAGGTGGCGTCAACTATTTGTCTACCAAGGTTTCTACAACTCCAAAACAAAAAAAAAAAAAAACAAAAATTGTATTCTTAAGACAAGATTTCCATTTATTAAATGTTTAATTTATTAAGAAAATATCGAAATAATAAAACATTTAAGTTGTTAGTGGAGAAAGAAATACACATGTCTCTTATACTAATGAACTTATAGAAAATAATGATTTGTGTCAAGGTATGTACGAGATTAAGGTAAGTTTGTATATGAATTTCACTATGAATGACAATAAGGATGACAGCATTTATAATAATGGCGTCTATTGAATACTGCCTATGAATGTGTGTGATTGTTTGCTTGTTAGCAATTATGTAAATGTTTGAATATTTAATGAATTTCAATACAATAAAATTTCGCTCTCCATTATTTCACACAAAGGGGCAGAATTACATTGATTATTGAATTATTCGAGCAATAAATTTTAAATTGAAATGTTTCCTGGTACTTTTTTTTGGCGGTTGGAGTCCATACACAAAAGGGGAAGAATTTTTATATAGTCACTTAGGATGAAGACAAGCGCACGCATTCACAAATATTTGCGTGTAAAATATTTTGCTGGATAATTTGTGTTAAAAGTGCAATTTTTTTTTGAGGAGTTTTTTTTTAAAAGCACAAAACAAAGCAGTGAAAAAATTTCCTTAAATGTTTATTTCCTGGTGGCAAAAAAAGAGTCTGGGGAGTCAGTCGTCTTGTCTTTGGTTACTTAATTTATTGTAAGAATTGAAAAATGTCTCGCTTATTTTTACAATTTTCAATATTACCATAAAAGGCATTGAATTTGGTAAATGGTGGAATAATCATCAAGTATTTATTTACGGCACACATTTAACAATTTACAAAATACGAGCGCTAATTTGATTTTGGGGGGATTTTCAATACATTTTAATATTGCCAAATTATGTTAATAATAATAGTATTGATTGAGCAAAAGAATTTTATGTGCTTTTTTTAGAAGTTTTCATACTTATTCCATTTTCGGCGAAAATGTTTGAAAATTATTTGCTGTTACAAATTTACAATAATTGTTTTCCTTTTAGATAAATTTGAAATACTTTTCACTTTGTATTAAGTTTTCAATAAATTCTTTATTTTATAACGAATTCGATTTAATAATTTATGAAAAATGTTTGAAAATATCGCTATTAAAATGTTTAATAGATTTTTTTTAATACAGAAAATGTTTAAAATGTTTCATCTTTATAGAAAACTAGTGCGTTGGCATATCCATGGTAGAACTATTTTAAATTATGAATATTTTTAGGCCAAAAAGTGTGGGAAGTGCAACGCCCATTTTTCCAATCTTTGATATTTTTTTTTTTGTAAAACTACGCACATTATTATACAGTTGCTTACTCCACAAAAAAATTAAAATTCACGGCCTATTGTAAAGTGCACACGTTCTGATAAAGTTACGCCGGTTGTATTTCTCTATCTGGGTAGTTAAGCAGTTACAGCATCGATATAACGAAGTGATAACAGAGTTCGTGCTGCCCTAATTAAAGGCTATAGATCTGGATGGTATGTGGTTTAAACAGAACAGAGCCATATTCTGTAAAGCCAGTTAAACAATTAAATTACTGCATAAGACATTTCCTGGCCGTATACTCTCTTGTTTTCGGTCCCTATCGTGTAATTAAAAACCAGGGTAACTGATCAGCTAATCGTTTTTAAAATTTTATTCTCAAAGTCAAAGTAAATTTGTCTTTAAATATTTTTTTACACAAATTTTGACACCGAATTCAGTTGAGTTTGCCAATGGGTGTAACTTGTTAAGTGTATCCTTTTAACACAATTAATTTTCCTTTTAATGGAGTTTTTTGAAGTCAACGTTCTATATAAACAAGTTTTCAGCCACCCATGCATTGACACTTTATCAATAAAACTTAACAGAAGAGTACGTATGTGTCAGTAAATCTTTGGAGCTTTTATTACCGATTAGCTTTTCCAGTGTTATTCTGTGTACTTTATAAATAAAAAAAAATCTACAAAAAATTACTTTTTTTATGTAATTTAATTCATTTAGAAAACAGTTTAGTTTGGAGATTTTTTTTACAAAATTTTTATTAATAAAAATTTTATATTTTCGTCTGTTCCCTGTTTAGTTTCGAAATATTTTTATTAACAATTTAATTAATATATTTCACACAGTTTTGCATTTAATCTTTACACTTAAATAACTTAGTAATTATAACTAAAACTATTTTAGTTTTTATTTACCTAAAAAAATATAACTACAAACAGACAAATATATAAACATTTTAATAAATACAAAAAATCCTACTTGTATTTATCTTAATTTTTAATGACATTAAATATTTATTTGTCTAAGAAAAAAAAAAATGAAAATTCCTTTTTATACTTCTCTCCTTCCTTTGAACTTCCTGCCTTCTTAAAAGTTTAACGAAAATTGTCTTGGAACTTTAGTAACTAGTATTAGTTTTTCTGTTTAAACTTTTAAGTTTATTGTTGCTCCTTTTCTTTTTTTTTTTCTTTATCCCTTTGTTTATTGTTTTTTCTCCTACTGGTTTAATATTCTTTTTCTTTTCTTCTTTGTACATACACACATCATATGATAGAAATCCTTTGCAAATAAAAGCATATTTTTTTTTATTTGACTAAAGAAATATCAGTGTATGAGTGTATTGGACTGTATTGTTTTGATGGAGTTTTATAAAAGAGTTAAGTCTTTCTAATTAACACGGAAAGACTTTTACATGGCGAATAATTTTTTTTTTTAATACTCCGTAAGGGTTTTCAAAATTCCATAAATGATGAGAACGAGTTAAAGGCCTTAATTCAACGTTAGCTTAGCATACTGAAAAGCGTTACTGTCTGATTGTGAGTAAAAACTTTTATAATTTGCAACTGGTAAAAACCATAAAAGACCCCATATTAACTATACTTTACTATATGTTTATTGCTCCACCTACCACAAAGCAGTAGTTTTTGCTAAGACGAACCGAAATTTTTAATTAAAATTCTAAGTAATTTAAGACTTTGAAAAATATTAAATTTCTGTCATTTCGCGATCTAATCTATTTACTTTACTGCAATCTTGTCTTAGTTATCTTTAATATTTTCTCCGCACACTTTACAGTTTTCATTTTTCATAGATAGATTTACTTGCATCTTGTAGAACCCAGACTGTCAAAAGTTTATGTTAAAGTTTAGCTACAGGAATTACAATACAGATACCAAAACACAGATATTTCTAACATACAAGAGTGCACATACATAAATATTATAATCAAACACATATTCATATTGCAGAAATGCAAGTACATGAATGGATTATAGTCAAAAGTAGAAGAATGTACAGTGACATAAAACTGAGAAGGGATCTTAAGTAAGTAAGAGTCACGTCAATTTCTTGTAACACTTTTTTAACTGGCGGCCGTCAGCTGTAAAGTGATTTATGTTTAGTTTGGTTTGGCATTTCGACATGAATAGACTGAGGCATAAGTCCATTCATTTTAAGGCCGTAGTTTCGGTGAATGGGCCCAAAAACAAGTTTGCCGTTGATCTCGATTTTCATAAGCTCATTTTGTTTAGCTCACTTTTGTTTGACTAGATTCGTCAATAAACGAAACTTCCGTATTTGGAGTGATTATAATCCTCAAGTGTATGTTGAGACACCATAACATCCAGAAAAGCTGACTGTTTGGTGAGCTTTATGGGCTAGTGGAATAATCGGTTCATGCTTTTTTAAAGACGATGCTGGTCAGAACATTACAGTCAATGGTGACCGAGATAGAGCCATGATTGTTGACTTTTTCGTTCATCAATTGAGCGAACATGATGTGTAGGTGCTGCGGTTTTAACAATACGGCGCAACATGTCTCATAGCTCGTGCCACAATTAACTAATTGAAGCAATCGTTTAGAAACCGCATAGTTTTACGTTTCGGACCCGGATTGTGCGATTTAACGCTGCCAGACTATTTTCTGTGGGGATATGTGACGTCGCTAGTCTATGCCGATAAGCATGAAACGGTTGACCACTGGGACGACAACATTGGCCACATTATTGCCGATATACGGTCAGGTTAGGTTACATCCAAGCCAGCCGTAGAGGTTATATGCCAGAGGTTAAAATTAAATTATAATGCCAGAATATTATCTTTCTTTTTATTAAAAATTCATCTTTTGGTTATTTTATTTTAAAGTCTTACAACTCTATAAAAATAACCTTTCTATGTAACAAAACAAAAAATAAACAGAGTAAAGCCTTCAGTAGAATTTAGTTTCTGTTGTGGTTCTGTGACATGCCATTCTGCTGTTTAATTTTTTTAGTTACTTCTTCTGTAAAGACTTATCTGCTTTACTTTAGGTTAGGTTAGGTAGAACAGGCAGCTGTTGTGCAGCTCACTTGGGTCCATTATATTGATCCCTTTGTGATACCTGAATAGAAAAGTAAGAATAGAATAGAAAAGAGAGAAGAGAAGCAGACAAGTCCAGAGTCTCTGGGGGGAATCGAAACCGCAACCCCCAAACTAGCAGACCAGCACACTACTTGCTAGTCCACCGGGGCACCCTACGCTTTACTTTATAATATAACATTACAAAAAAAAAAAAAAATTTACAAAATATATAATGAGTTTGTTTTTTTACAATATAACATTACAAAAACAAACTCATTATATATTTTGTAAATTTTTATCGTCAAAATCCATAGATTAAAAATATATTCGCGGTGTCAGATCTCATATATAAACAAAGTGAGTCTCTCTATTGTAGCCACCTTTTAAATAAAACCACCTTAATATCAGCTGTTTCAAATAAATTTTTGTGTAAAAGTATTACGTGTGTGTAAATTTATAATAATTATGTAAAATTTAAAATTTTGCGTAAAAGATTTTATTGATGTCAAAATTACAATTGAGTGTAAAAATATACTTTTTGTATAACAAGTGTTAAAGGTAGTTTTTGTGCAAATGAAATACATATTTTGTTATTTATTTGAGTGGTGTTCCAAAACTTTTTTCACTGACTACCTTTTCAATTGTGTGTGGCGCACATCAGCCATAAATGTTGCTTTATATTCAGTAGTAAAATATAATAATATGAATTTTTTTGGAAATTATTTTCTCATAAAAAATATATTAGAAGTAATTTTTAATTTAAAAAAAAAGTAACTCTTTAAGTTTGAAATTGTTAAAAAAAAATTTAATTCCATTTTATTTATAAAAGTATAAAATTAGCAAATCACACGTTACTACTACTTATAAGCTTAAACAAAATTAAAAATAATCGTTGTAATAAGCACATACTAAAAAGTCCTTAATTTATTAAGAAGTATCATTAAAAATAATAAAATAATTAAAAAGTATCATTAAAAATAATAAAAATAATCACATGACTCACAATCTGGTCGCATAGAATGAAATCATTTAAACCAAATTTAAAACGAAAATTCTAATTTCTTAGAAATACTTTGATAAGCCTAATTGCATTTTGCCTATTGCCTTCTATTTGTCATAAATCATATAATTGAGGGCACTCCAACTCGTAAGAGGTCACTTGATTTTGAAAAAGTGAATTTTCTATTTAAATTGTATATTAAAATCATAAAATAAAAATTCTTTGCCACATTCTGAAACTACACAAATGTTTTAGAGAACGTAATCAAAAAATTTAATTAAGAAGTGAAGGCATCTGTTTAATTCTTTTAATTCAATTGATTTGTAAATTGAACACCACTTATTTTGATTGCTTTCGTCTAATGCATTATGAAGAGAAATAATAATTGAAAAAAGAATTGCACGTAAAGTTTAACATTTTTATTAGTCAAATAAAAAAAAGAAATTTTTTACTTAAAGAATTTAAGTGGATGAAAGATAAGCAAAAGATCATATTAAATTAGTAGTTTGTTACTTAGAATTACCAAAATGGGTTTTAAGCTCTTGCTTTTTATATCTAAATCATAGTGTAACCTAAAAAAATTTAAATATTATTTTTAAGTTTTTTATTACCTCGTCTTAAAAGCGATCCATAATTTTTATGATCGCTTGGTTAATTTATATTCCATCTTAGCTTCTACAGGTGAAAAGAAAGGTTTATTTTAATTCAAATTTGATGTATTTGATTCATTATTTTTATATACATTTGAATCAATAAAAATTTTATGATTCTTGTATTTTGTTTAACAATTAGTTATGACTTTTTAACAGACAAAAGATAAGCTTGTTAAATAAAATAAGCCAAACGTAAATAGACGCTTAGAAAAAATTTAATTGATTCCAGCTGATAGGCATTTATTGGCACGGAAAATGTAAGAACACCTGATGCAGTTTAATTTTTATGTAAAACATTTAAATTAATCTTCTTTGGCTTTTGTGGGCTCTAATAGAAATATACAGTTAAACATATTTTTCTACTACTTTGTGGAGATCGTTTATATGTCATTCTTATTATACCCTTCACCAGTGTTGCCAAGGGTATATATAGATTTGTCTGTACGTTTGTAATTTCTATAATAATCATTTTCGATCCCATAAGGTATATATATATATTTTCTGAAAGCTGTATGACTAGGGAAGTCGATTGAATTATGTCCGTCTGTCCGTGTGATGGCTGAAATATGTGGTATCAATTCTTTTGCAAACATCCGGGAATGAATTGCTATTAAGATCCAGCATGGTCGCCCTATAACTGTCTGATATATACAACTGCCTCTGGTTTTTCCATATATTTAACATAAAAATTAAAATTTTTTAGCTCTAGGATACTATATAGAAAAGTCTGCTGCCAATATATATGAATTACCACTAGCGCTATTCCAAAGAATTTTTGATAATCGATCACTAATCGGCAAAGCTATAGGCAAGCATATTCGAATTTATAAATACATATATATATTTTTTAATATTCCATGTTACGGTCGGAAAAATTTTTTTTACACTTACAATCCGTGATCTCACAAATGTTTTTCTGAGAAAAAACTTACAAATCGGTTTGAAATCAACTGGTTTTGGGATTTTTTTCTTGAATTTACTTACAATTATCGATTATTTTCAGTTTCTGGGTAACAGAGAGGAGCGAGATGATATAAAATATTATAAATAAATTTAAAATCTATAATGGCCGCACTACAACTTGTCGGTCAAATCTAACAATCAAGAATGTACGCACTTTAACTCCCTTAATATTGATATTAAATATAACGGCTAGTATAAGTAAAATACAGTAAAATATTAAAAAGGTAAAATCTAAGACGTTAAAAATAAAATGACGGCTGTTCCAATATATAGTAATTATGCCTTTGCGTCCTTTAACCCCTGCAATATTGTTATCAAGTGAAAGGGCTTGGCCAGTAGAATATATTAAGCTATCAAAATGATAGCGCCTAAAAAAAATGGCAGGCATTTTTTTACTAAACCTTATTAATGTGGGTATGAAAGGGCTTGACTAGTAGAATACTAACTATGTAAAAACTAAAAAAAAAATGGCGCCGAAAATAATAAAGCAAAATGACGTATAACATTAAAATTTAAATTTAGGTTTAGGTTTAGCTACCATGTGGTCACTTTATGAACATGATGGTGAAGAGTATTTTCAAATTCGGCACAGACGAATATAACACCTGTTACTTGTTAAATATACTATCTTTGAATCTAACAGCTTAAAAAAATAAAATTTTATTCACTTTTTGCTTAGTGTACATTTTTTTATACTAAAAATATTTTTTTCATTTAGAGAAATGTTTACCCTTCTCTAAGGTATAAGCAAGGCGAATTCATACAGGTGAAATTATCAGCCCAGCTGATGGGGAGAATTTATGTCAAAATTGGTTGAATTTGCCTTATTAATGCAGGGAAGGAAAATGTGATTTTAAGTTCTGTATTAAACAATTAACTTACGTGTACTTTTTTGATAATAAATGTGCTAAATTTATGTATATTTGTTGCTTTTGCGTCATTAATAATGTTTTTCAAACAATTATATCCTTTTTTTAATCAAATTTTATTATATTTAATATGTTAAAACAACTTTTCCATCCCTGATATACGAATTGGCCTTGACATAAAACATCCCATGAAAAGTTACTTTGTTGTATCAATTCGCCGTTGCATATACCTTATGGATATGCCTTGGGTATAAGTTTGACACTGATAACTCTTTTCCCAACTCTTGCATTAAATAGTCCCCTATAGACATAATGCAGTATCTTAATGCTATGTAGTTTTTTTATTATGTCATACGACTACCGAATAAAAATAATAAAAATAATTTAAAATAAGCATAATATGAATCTACATAACCATAAAATAAGCCTTTATTAATAAAAGATCATTCAACAAGAAATCCGTTAACAAAAAGGATATCATAACCTAAAGGCTTTGTAACTATACTGTTGCTGCTGCCAATAGTTTATATAAAATTATTTTTGAAAGGACATCATATTATGTTTGTCGTAATAATTTTCTAAATAACATTATATTCAAGATTATCTATATCGAAAATTTTAAAGAAAATAAATATTCAATTTTAAAATTTAAGTAGTGATCGTTATAAAGTAAATGTTATTTATGTTTGTGATAAAAAAATATTACAATAGAAAATATTATATGACTCTCGTAGTCATGGTTTTTCTCCGCGTGTAATTATTTGGTTGACAACATCGTATAGTCTATGGTCTTTAAGTTATTTTATTCTGGATAACGTGCAGCCATTTTGCATACAAGAAAAAAACAGCAACTTCAAATGAAGAAATTGTACTGACAATTACCTACAAACGACCCCAAAAGTTTAAAAAAGTGGACAAAAATTAAAACTTAAAAATGTTCTATATTTGAGACAGTCGCATGTTCAATATCATGCTTCTAATAAAAAAAATTTTTTGACTCAGTTTATTATTTTAATTTAAAATTTTGTACCCTTGAAAAATTTTGTTCGTTTTATGAAAAGGTGTCTTTGATGTATGCATCTGTTTTTTTAAGGTCTTTACACTATCATTGGTGTGTTGTGCGTTTGTGCTGCTTATTTGCTCCACTCATCCATTGGACAGCAAGTTGGCCTAAGTAAAAATTTGTAATGAATGCAGTTTGTCGATGCAGTTTGTGTAAAGCCTCCTGAAGGTTGATTTATTTATTGCAAATAACTTTTTAATATTTTTAATTATACAAAGTTTCACAAAAAATGGTTTTAAATTTATACAAACTATGTTTACCGAAATTTTTATTCAATACTAATCACTTTGACTAATTCAGTGGGCCCATAATTGGTCGGAAATCTCGCAAACGCCTATGGTCTTAAATTGAAAACGAAATTCAACGTAAATAATTATAAATTTTATATAAAATATTTTCAATATTATAATAGAGTCTGTTTGATGTACTGTAACTGACATTTTAAATTGGTAGACATAATCGAAATTGCAAATAAAAGTTATTTCTTTTGTATCCTATATTTAATAAAGGTTTTTTGCAATTCGTACAATATTACTACGAAATGCCCCCATTAAACCGTGAATATTAAGAATATTAAATCCTCGCCACAATTTATGAAGACAATTTATGTTAAATGCCAATCAAAAATAAAAACAAAATTACAACAAAGTGACAACAGTTTTATAGTATAACTAAAAGAAAATATATTCAAACATAAATACATACATACACACATTTATATAAAAATAATAAAATTAAAATTTGAATCATAAAAGAGTAAAATAAATATAAACAGAAAAAAAAATAAAACACTTTTTTTACGATTATTTTTAACGTTCAACACAAAACAGCAACCAAATTGTCATTTCTTGTTCTTGGTTAGACACACAACAATATTTTGTTTGGACCAAACAAACTTGTTGGCAAGAATGTTGTACGACTGTGAATATATTTTGTGCTTTTTAATAGAAAAGAGAAAAAGTAATACAATGAATCTATATATATAAAAGTGAAACTCTGTGTGTGTGTGTTAGCTATAGACTCGGAAACTGTAAAACCGATCGGGCTCAAACTTTGGTAAGTTGTTGTACACATACCAGGAAGTGTTTATGGGTGGAACAAAGTGGGCGGGGCCTCGCCCATAAAAAATTAGTTATCACTTTAAGCTACTTGTACATAACCGATTTTTCTGAAACTTTGCACACATATTAAGCTGTCATGACTAAATAATTTCGTGATAAGAAAAGTAGGCGGGGCCACGCCCCTAAAAAAGTTTTAATTGTGAGGTACTTGCACAGGACTGATTTTTCTGAAACTTTGCACACATATTGAGCTGTCATGACTTTATAATTTCGTGATTAAAAAAGTGGGCAGGGCCACGCCCATAAAAAAAGTTATAATTTTAAGGTTCTTGCACTGGACCGATTTCTCTGAAACTTTGCACACATATTGAGCTGTCATGACTTTACAATTTCGTGATTAGAAAAGTGGGCAGTGCCACGCCCATAAAAAAAGTTTTCATTTTCAGCTACTTAAACTTTACCGATTTTTCTAAAACTTTTCACACACATATTGAAGGCTCATGGTTATACAATTTCGTGATTAGAAAATTGGGCAGTGCCACGCCCATAAGAAATAAATTATCATTTTCAGCTACTTGAACTTCACCGATTTTTCTGATACTTTGCACACATATTGAGCTGTCATGACTATACAGTTTCGTGATTAGAAAATGGGCAGGGCAACGCCCATTAAAAAAGTTATAATTTTTAGTTTTTGCACTTGATATTCAATTTAAATTCAGAATGCATTTTTATTCATTAAGGGGCGTAGCAACGCGCGCCGGGCTTTTCTAGTGAAAAATAAAATAAAAATGCATTTATGAAAATCTAAACAACACAATTTATGAACGCGTTACAAATGAAATAAGAAAAAAATAAAATAAAGAGAGACTCGTAAAAATTGTTCGACGTTGTTTGATTTAATATTTTTTTTATGGCTTTTATCCCTTTTGCTAACGCAAGTGATTGTATACTTTTCAAAGACACTCATAGACTTATGAATGGAATAAATGAGTAAGTGACTGACTGACTGACTGAATGACTGACTGACTGACTGACTTGAATGTATGAATGATTTCTTTCTATGATTTCATAACGTATTCAATACTTTTTTTTTTATAAAACATTTCGACACCTATAAAAATGTTGTTAAAACAGCAGATTTTATTTTATACTTCATATTTCATGTAAAACCAACATTAGCAACAATTGAGGCAGTAGTTTTATGTTTCTTTTACACTTTTATTAGTTTGTTTGAAAATAAAGTATGCGCTTTCAATATAATTCATCATAATTTTTGTTTAGTTGCTACTTGCAACGTGTTGTTCACCTTTTCCTTAAAGACAAAACAAAAACCATACTGATATGTGTTGTGCTTCTTCGTCGTTATTATCACCAACGACAACGACAGACTATTCGGCAAAAGAAAATAGTACAAGTCGGCAATAAATAATCATGTTTTACGATGAATGTTTTATATTTATCTCTATCTTGATGATTTTTATTCTTAATTTTTTCTTTCTTCTTCGTTTTTGCTTCTAAAGAAGCTGAATGCACAGAAACAAAACAATTTGAACTAAAGGGAATCATAAAAAAAGTTTATTAGTAATTTTGGTTTATTTATTTTTTGCGGTTGCCAACTTCCTGGTTTTGGCCTTTAGGATGTTCTTACACAACATAGAGGTGGTTTCTGTGTACGTGTGAGATTTTGCTGTGATTGAAAAACATTCATTCATTCAACCCTAGAGAATAAGATTAGCTATTGCGACACACTATTCCATATGTGCAAAGAAATTTATAGGTTTTAGGAACAAATTTGTTTTGCAAAAAGTTTAATGAAATGGTGTTTAGTTAGAGAGTGTAAACAGGTAATGGGATATATCATTTTTTTTTTTTTTTTTGCTTAAAAACTATTTATGACACAATCATCGAAGTGTGGTCTATTAAGATCCTTCAAGCCACATCAGGCGACACAAAGTTTTGTTACTGTCGAATTTATAATGCCTAAATTTTTATTTCTTTTACAAACGGCCTAACCATGATGTATCTAACCATGTATGTATTGTTAGGTAAGAATAGGCAGGCTTGTAGAGAACTAATATGAACTTTTTTGACCTTAAAAAAAAATGTCGATGAAGCAAATTTTTAAATTAGCTGCTTAATTAGTTGACACTTAAATTAGACTCTATCATATTCCTTCAATTTTTCTGCTTCTGACTAGTTCAGATTATAATAGAATATAGTGTTAGAAAACGTTACACTTTAAAAGGGGTCAATTTAAATCCAAAATGATGTCGGGGTACCTAATTTAACATATTTTCTACACTATCCTTTCTTCACTGCCACGGTTGTAAGAACAAAGGACAGAGGATCCATTTTATTACCTCCTCTTCGAATGCCTGGTCTAAGCTTTGGAAAAAAGACATTTACATCCAGACCACAGGTTAGTTTAAGCACCTTACTCACATTTTGTCTGACGTTTGGTGTGGTCATGTCAAAACGAATTCCTTTTGAATTTTTTCAATTGTTCTTGTGTAGTGAACTGCCACAGTAACGAACCAACCAATGGGGAAACAACGAAAATATCTACATGGGGTCAAGACGACTGGGTTAATTTTAATGCTGGTAAGAAATGGTGTTCTCTGTTAACACATTAAAATGAATCGAACCGTGCTGTGTTACATATTGCGTTTGTACTTTTAAAACAAAACATCTATAATATAATTTATATGTCAGGTTGTTTGTTAAGTCCCGAATGAAAAGGGTCTGGCCTTTACTTTTCAATAATTATAAATTTAATCTTGTTTCTACGATGTGTTTAAGCATATTTGTAAAGAACCAAAAGCTCTTAAAATTCTGTGTATAAAAATTCAGAGTTTTATAAGTTCAGTACAATTTTGGCAAGTTTGCAACATGAAAGGTAAGAGTTTAAGCAAACCCTCTACAAATAGTTGGCACGATGCGCCAACACTAAGACATTCTTAAGAAAACAAAGAAAATTCGGGAAACAGTGACCTGTTAGGATTAAGATTGAATTACGGGAACTGTCCAATATAAATTGTAAACTCGTAACACTTAAAAGGGGAAAAATATTATTTTATTATTCAACTTCTTTTATATAAGACAATAAATAAATAAATGAGGCAACAACTCATGCTGATATAATTAATTTTCTCAAACTTTTATTCTCACGCAAACTAATTAAGTTTTTCGCTTGAACAAAATTAACAACTTATGTTTATGTCTCATATCTAAACCATAAAATCTGTTAAGTACACAAATGAAGACTAACATCCAGCAACTCCAACGCCTAACTTTCCCTTTTTTGTATCTGAAACACTCTTAGAGCACATTCAAACGTAAATCCACTATCAAATTACAAAATTTCCAAAGTAGTATTAGAAAATGGAAACATTTCAGCTTCCATTTAATCTCAAAAACTAAAAGTATTGATTACAATTGTATTTGTTGTTGTTGTTGTTGTTTTTGTATTTTTTGTGTCTGTTACATTCGTTTAAAGAAAATAGACAGAGAAAACAGATAGATTATGTCAAGAGCATAAACCCCGCTTAGAACTATTAGCAATCCATATAAAAACATGCACACAAACACACATGCATATACATACATATTTATGTAAGAGTATTTAAACAAGAAAACATGACTGATACAAACAGCAGCACCAACAAACAGTAGCAAAGAAGCAACAGCCACAATTAGCAATGGAAATTAAGGCTGAAGCAGCCAGATGCTCGTCAGTGGTTGTCTGGTACAGCAATACTGCTTTGGTTGTTTTTCGTGATTTTTGTGTATGTGTGTGTGTACGTAAGAGTAGTGGTGATGGTAATTTCATGTTTGTTAAATTAATTAGAGTGCGTATGTTCACAAAAAAAAATAGTCGCCTTTTGTATGTAGTTGCCGCTGTTGCTGTTAAAATCAATGCCGCATGCATATTTCTATTTATCTACCACATCAAACACCAAACAGATAGACAGACAGTCACATATGTATCCATGTTAGACGCACACACAATTTCAATTCAAAGCGTGCTTGTATCTAAATGCTTGTTACTTTCCATTTAAAATATTTTAAGACTCTACTTTCAACTAAAATTTAGAAAATAAGAAAATTGTAATCAATTCTAATGTGCAATACAAATACAGCAGCATCATTCTTTAGTTGTGTAAAACAAATAAACACATGGTTGCACGGGCATACAAATAGACGGACAATTAAATACACATAAACATTTATATATGTATATGCATGTGTACTTCATTTAGCTGGAAAAAAGTACAAAAGTTTTGTTTAAAAAAGGTAAATTGTTTAGTTTAGAACTCTTTGTACTATTTTTTTTTCTATTTTCGTTAACATCAAAAAATAAAATATATCATTCACTTGTATCTGTTGATAGTTGAAAGTTAATTTAACATTTAACAGCACAGTGTGAGAGCAACAGAAGCTTAAAAAAATGGAATTGACAAACATTTTTATTATAAAATAATTTGTTAAAAATAAAAAACTTTCCTAAAGGATAAATCAATTGATTATTTATTACAAATGCTCTTTTCTTGGAAAAAAAAAAATTATAAATTGAAATTGTATCGAAGAGATCTAACCAATAAGCTGTCGAGGAATAGTCAGTTCCCGTTCTATCAGATAAAGTCAGCATTGACCCAGACTGCTCTAATTGTTTGCTTCGTGAAACCGGGGTCATTGATAACACCCCCATTCCTAGATGTTATAAAACCTAGGTGGAAATCTCATAAAGATGAAATTCTCCGCTTGAAAATAACATATTTAATATGCCCGTTAGACTATATATCACATAGTTCCAAATTGAATACAAAAGTCTAGAAATTTCAAGTGGGCTGTCACAGAAAGAAGTGTTGCCCATGTAAAATTCTACGCTATCTAAAGAGTACTATGTATAAAGGCGAGAATAATTTTAATAAAATGAAAATTTCTGAGCTTTGCTAGGCTGTACAAAGAAAAATATAAGTTAACGAGAGATTTATGTTAGATTAATATTAAACTTTCACAGTTAATAAAATCAAATTTTATATATTCGCTGTAACATTTGAATAACTCAACACAGTAATAAAGACATCGAAACCTTTGAAAGTTCTCCCGCCCGCAATGTTCTCGACTAAACAAGAACGTACACGGGTTGCTTTGTCTAATAATGATTCACTTTTATGAATTCGCTTCACAAACTGACGCAATAACAGAACTAAATGCCGATTTCTTATCGAAAGTTTTCCACGTAAATTTCTTTCAGTTTGTGGAAGTAATTTTTTAATATTTTACAATTTTGTGCGAACAAATATCGTCCCATTTTCCAAATAAAAAAAAAATTAATATTATTTTTCTTTTCAAAGCCAAAGTAATCGGTGGTTCAAATTTTAAATTGCCCAACCTATACCTTTTTTTGATACAGGTGTATGTCAACTTCTGCCTCTAACTGTATGTAGTAAATTTCAATGTAAATTGGTTTTAGCCAGCTGCCTGTGATTTGTTACATCTCATTCGATTTTAATTTTTTTATCACGACTATAAGTATGTTAGTGTTTATAAACTTAAAAGTATTTAATCATTTTGTTATAAACATTTCACAGATATAATTTTACAAACGATTCAAGTCGATTTTTGTTACAAATACTGCAGTAGTTTTTATATTTTTCTGTTGCGGCTGCTGCTTTTGATTTTAAATCATGGGTGGCTTTAATATTACAATTTTATCTTGTTTCTTCTTATTGAATTACAATTATCAAATGCATGTACTCATATAGGCATACATACATACATACATACATACATATATATTTCTGAATAATGCTAGCTGCTTTAAACACTGCAACAGCAACAAAATTAGAGTTAAATATCGGGGACACAATTCTTTACCTAAACACTGGATTTATAGTCCAATAATTTCCAAACCGCGATTTGTTATATATTTGAAACCAGAGGCTAGTTCTTTTGAAATTAAAAATTAATGTTTACCGAGTTTCTTTATTGAAAACTGTTTTTTTTCGCAAAATAATTTATAGTGCTTACATAGTGTGTTGGGTTACATTCACATTTGCTAAAGACAGTCAGTCAGTTAGTTTGTGGTTTGTTTAGATGGACGAATAGACAGACAGACATACAGACATGTATGTTAATTGTTTCTTTTAAACTGCATTGCCAAGATTTATTATCAAATTAAATTTTTTTGAAGTTGATACAAATTTTGTTTTGCAGTTTTCGTTGAGAAATGAATGATACGTGTGTGGCATGATAAAACAAATAAAGCTACAAATTATGGTTTTAGTTTTCTTTTTCATTTATATTACTTTTCATTTTTGCTGCTACTCGAGAGCACGTGTAAAAGTTGAAAGTAGTTTCTGTGGAGAGTTTAAGTTTAAATCCTTTTGGTAATAAATGTTTTAAAAATCTTTTTTTGATTAAGAATACTAATGTTTGGGTAGTGCATTTCACGTAGCTTTTCTTGTAATGCTCTTTATAAATATAAACTTCAAGGATATTAATCATAAATATTAAAGATAATTTTTTTTTTTAATTTTTAAAAAGAAAATAACATACATACAACAAAATAATTTTCAGTTTCTAAACTTTTCTAGAGTTTGTACTAAGATATTTGCTATTCTGTCTGTAAAAAACATTCTTGTGGACCGTATAAGTCGAAAATAATCACTGTTTAAAACAAATTGGTATTCAAAATCAGCGAAATTGGTTAAGTAAAATAAGAAAGTTATCAAGCAAAATGTTTAAAATTAAAATAATTATTGTATTTAAAAAAAATTTAATGTAAAATTGGGGGAATTTTTTAGCTGTTGCAATTTGTATACCAGAACTTAATTGGCAAGCTTTCGTGCAGCTCTATTGTAAAATTGTTTGACAGCTTATGGTTTAGAGTTAAAACTAGGGTTTCACCGACGAGTTTTAAGTGCTAAACCACATTTTACAAAATATGGTCGAAATATAAGCCTTACTTCAATGACATGAGCAAAATTTATAGAATAATTAAAAATTCATCTTCTGATTATATCACTCCCAATACGTGTTTTGATAAGACGTTTAAAATTACAATTCCTTCAGGAGAGCGTAGGACAGGGAGCTTTGTCACCAAGATCAGTTGGTTCTAAAATTTGGATTGAACATGGTGTCTTCTCGGACGAACTAGGGATATGGCAGTCTTTCCGCTTTCCGGATGAATGTATCGTATTTCAGACTAAAATATTCGCTATCTGGAAGTCATGTAGACTACTGAATGACAATGCAGTCCCAATCCCGTTGGGGACTATCAATAGCAAGATCTCTAGTTACTTTCTTGAAAAAGACGAAAACAGGTACTGGGAACTAGAAAAATGTAGAGTGGCTAAGCTTATGTGGGTCTCTTCCGACATCAGGCGCACATTGCAATTGACTAGTCGAGGTCGGAATGACATTTCAAGGTTGCTGGCGGTATTGAAGAGGCGCTGGATCTTAGGAAAATATGCAAGTCGACTTGGACTTTTTTCCCATGTCGAAGCTTCTCTGCTGTATATATATTTGGAAAAGAAGCAATCGGTTTCTCACCTTCTCTGCGAAAGTTCTGCCTGGGATAGAGACAAAGAATTTAGGGCAAACATATACTGAATAACCTCTTTTATATATTTGAGGTCAACCTAAACGACCAGCTAAGAAAACTTGCGGCTACGGGTTGAATATAGCACCCCTCACTTTTAGACAGATTATAAATGACACTAAATCTGGCGAGTGATGAGGTCTTGTCAAAACGGTTTCATAAACACTTCACTTGACAGTTCGCCAAAACTACATCACAATACCGAACCAACAAATTAAATTGTCATAGAGAGTAGACCAACTATTGATGTTAAAGCAATTGGGTATAAAATCATGTAATCAGTGCAAAACTTTACTTTGTCATCGTTGACTATAATTGCAAATTTAAAAAAGCTCGCCTCAATATTAACAAGCTTAATACCTGCATCTGCATCTGTGATCCGGCACAAGAATTGAAACCTAATAGCAATAAGCAGCAAATAAAGTTCGTTACGTTCGTTATTGAAAATCAACACACGATTTTTTGATCTTTTTAGGGTAATTTTCATCTTGATAATTATATTAATCTTTAAAATCGTGACACTGTGTATGTGGGTTTTTTTAAAAGAGGCATTATTAGACCCTACTTTTTTGAAAATAAGTTTGGATGGCAGTGATTTTCACTAGATAGTGATGAGGATGGATATGGTCAGGATAACATTACATGCCATAATGTCCATGAAACAGTTTAATTACTGCATGACACATTTTCTGATCGTACACTTCTTTGTCGGTAATCAAAATAAGCTCATAAATCAGATGATTTAACACCATTTGATTTATTTTTATCAGGTTCTATGAAGGCTAAGGTCTATTCGAAAAGCCTACAATCAACACATGCATGCATGCATGATATTCAATCACTTTTACGGTAACGGTCATGAAACAATTTTGGTAAAATTGTGTGTGTGTAGCAGAGAAGCAGTAGATATCATCGTTCATTTTGACACACCCTTTATATACTGTCGTTAAGTTGGTAGTGATTTTTTTGCAATACAATTCAATACATTTCTTTTTCAATTTTTAAAACCGAATTTAAAGGATCTTATGCGAAAACGTGATTGAAACAAATGCAAAATTTGATTTATTAACATTTTCCATTTCCTTTACACATACGTTTCTTTAAATGTTATATTTGAATAATAAAGTTTTTTCCTGCAAATACTTAAGTGCTCACATTAGAATTGCTAATGTTTCTCTCAAAGTGACTCTGTTATGCCGTTATATACTGTAACTCTGAATAAAAAAAAAAAACTAAAAGCAAATTTCTATTGTTAAAAGTGATTTCCTTCTTTAATCTCATGATGGATTACCATAATCAGATTCCAATTGTATCAATATACAATCTTTTTGTACTCATATATTTTGTATAACGTTTCATCAGAGATGCAATGAATAAATTAATTCCGGGGGGTGGATGGTGTTTGTAAACAACAAAAGCAATCAAGCAAGCAAGCGAACAAGTTAATTTTATTTCATTTTATTAGAAAAGTTTTCAATTTGTTACAACCCATTTTGATTGGCATGTGTGTATTTAAGTTGGCAATGCCAAACATTTTTTGTTACCAGATTCTTAGAATTTAAAGTAAAATTTAAAACTAAAAAAAATACGATTGTTTATAATCTTATGCAATTTGGTTCAAAATCAAAAAAATTTATTTATTTTAAGTTTTTTTTTCTATTTTAAAACAATTTCTATTCAGTCTAAAAGACGTCCTAATCTTTCTTATACGTTTTGTTTATTTATTAAATTTTTTTTCTGAAATATGGTTTTTCTTCTTATGTGTACATAATTATTTTCAATATACCTACAATGTAGAAAGATTTATGAGATAAATTATTCAAATGAACTTAATTAAAAAAAACTGCAACTAACCGATCAGCCGGCCAAATAGTCAACCACATAAAACCAGCCACCAAACCAACCATTAGCGAACAATGTGTGTGTAATGACTGCAAATTGTTATTTTCATTGCAGCTTGTAAACATTTAATTGTTGTTGTTCTAATTGTGTAATTTTTTTTATCACAATTTTTAATTTTGTACCATTTGGTCAAAGGCATTGGTTGTTATCTATGGCGGCAGCTTTTGAATAAGAAATCGCAGAAAAACAACAAAATTTGGTACAAGAGTTTTTTTTTAACAAAAACTATAAAATAAAGTTTAACATGCATATGGGCATTTCCATGTCATCGTTGGTGACATTTGTACTCCTATAAAGTGGAGTAATTTTTGCAAAAGTAAGAGAAACTGAAACAAAATTAGATCTTTATGTTCCATTCAAAGGGTACTTTATTTGAAAAAAAAAAAAATTGTATTCGAGTCATTGTTGTCTAAAATATCCAGAAAAAAAGAAATATATCGTACGTAACAATAAACAGAAGTGATTTTGAGGTATATATGGAAATATGAAAAAATCTGCGAATCTTGGGAGGTATTTTTGCTTTACACTAAACCAAATATTTTTTATTTCAAATACTTAATTGAAAACAATCTTTAAATGATTTTACAATAAATTCAATTTAATATCGTTAGTGGCATATCGTACGTGACCGATTTTTCTCTAATAGTAATAGTTAAATTCTAAATTAGGTGCTCTTGCGACTGTTTAAATACGAATGAAGGATAATGGTTTTATACTACGTACGTGACATTAAAATAACATCCAAGAGAAATCAAAAAAAAAAAAAAAAAAAAATACCGCTAACTGGACTCTATATTTTCTTTTTTCTTATAGATCTTGTTAATTGTTGTTGTTACCTTAATTTAAAGGCATATTTACAATTACAATTTATTTTTACAATTTAGTCGCTAAAAAAAATAGTTGATTGCAATTCTTTTAAATAAGTTAAAAAGATAATCAGATTAAACTCTTATTATTGCTCTTAAAATAACTTAATAAGCTTTTAATACCTGCGCATAGTAACATTTGAGTGTTTTTTATCAATAAACTTAAGCTAGGATCACACGATTGCCACAAATACAGCAATCATACCCAATTTCTATTGTGTTGAATTGACGCACTATAATAAAATTGTTCCCATCAAATTCTCTGCGGTCACATGATTGACTCATTTTACATAAATTTAATTGTCGCGAATTGACGCAAAACGATTAAGTGTCAATAATTGTCGCACTACAATCACACGATTGTTCTAATGCACGGCAACTCTGAGAAACAGCTGTTGTGGTAGATGCCAAATTTTGTTTTGTTTATACTATTAGCTTAAATTTTAAAACATTCTGCATTCAATCTTTTTCTTACGTAAAGATGATTTGTTCTCTAAAGAAGAAACAAATTGCATCAGTTTTAATTATCGTGTGTGTACTTGAAGATATAAAAACTGAAAAAATTAATAAAAGAAAAGTTAAAAGAAGTATGTGGGTCAGAGAGTGGCTCACAAAAAGAAACACTGATGGCGCATATGAAAAAACATTGATGGAGTTTCGTAAAATAAAAAACCAAAACTTTTTGTTCAAAAATTTTATTCGGATGAATGATGAAACGTTTAAGGAATTGTTGCAAATAATGTCACCATATATTAAGAAGCAAGACAAAAATATGCGGAAGGCTATTCCAGAACAAGTACTTCAGTAGAATCATCTATTGCAATGTACAAAGGTGTTTGTGGTTGATGATCAACTTCAGTAGAATCATATATTGCAATGTAGTCATCGAATTCCATATTAAGACTGCAATTAAAATATTCATATTTAATTAAAGCACGTACAACAATTAAAATTCATTTTACTTACGAAATGTTGACCGTAGAATCACACGAAAAAACCTAAACTATTGGCGCGAATTGTCTTATTTGATTGACTTACGAGAACACAATAAATATTGGTGCATTTTTTACATTTTTATTGACGTATGGTTACTTATCAACCGTTCACACGATTGCCACACCAGAGTTGCATTTGATTGTGGCAAATCAGCACAACATTGTCCTCGATTGACGTATGGGGCAATAAATTGTGAAATCACACGATTGGCACATAAAATATACCAATAATTGGTGCATTGCGGCAATCGTGTGATCCTACCTTTACATTGAAAAACTTTCAAGAGTTTATATTTTTACAGTCGTGGTTGACATATTCATGGAAATGTCCATATGTGAAAACGCAGATGTGAGCAAAAAAATAGAAGTCAAATAATTTTGAGAAAAATGTTGAATCCAATTGACTTTTAATGCTTGTTTATGTAAACAGGTTTTTGGTTTGGAAATTTTAATTTTTAATTATTTCATAGACTTAAAAAATTGAGAATGACAATTTCGACCATAAGGGAATTCCAGTATAAAATGGGATTTAAAATACAGTCGTAAGATAGAATATATTTTATTTTGAGAGCTTCAATTGTTCTTATGCTTCTATTTAAAGGCACTCATTCTCTGAGCAATGTTACCATATTTTTGTAAAACTTTATACATTGTAAGCAAAAGAAAATCAAACAATTAAATGGAAACATTTTTCGTACTGCCGTAATTTTCTTTGACAGAGCTTTTGCTTAAAGCTGTAGGCGTAATTTTGTTATGGTATCATGTGCCATTTTTTTGTCATTCTGATGTTCGAACAAGTTAGTTCGGACATCTACTTCAAATGTATGTACAATTATTTTCTGACAATATTGTGCTATTTTTTACTCCTCAGTGTTTGTTCAATTTAAGTTTGCATGCCTTTATTTTGGTGGTTTTATTTTTAATTTTTTTTTTTCGTAATCATACCTCAATGTACGAATGAAATGTTAATTTTATGTTTTATTAGACACACATTTAAAGAAATTTAGATATTTAACCATGAGATATTAAAATAATAAAATTTCCGTTTTAAGTAAATTAAAGATAAATTGAATTCGACTATGTTTTTCTTACATTTTCCTCCTTTTGTTATTTTATTTTTAATTTTTTTTTTTTTTGAAAAATGTACTTTGAAGTGCGGTTTTCAGCGTTTTTTTTTGTTTGAGTTTTTGGTCCATTTGTACAGTTGAAAATATAAAAGGCGAATGTCGGATAATATATTCTTTTCTACAGTACATACCTAAGTTTATTTTTTATAAGTGCATTTAGTTTGACAAAGTATTCGTAACATTGATCTTGTGTGAAATCATTGATTTCACCAGACCACCCATAAGCAATTAATATTATTTTATATTGTTTTAAACACATCGATAGTATCTTAAATTCATATTAAATATTTTATTTTTGTTTTTATATTTTGCTGCTTACCAAGCAGAGTGCATTTGAATCCACTATTGCTGAAGAAATGTTCGAAGTGATAGAAAAATATAATGTAATAGCGGAAGAGCAATAGAATTTCTTTTTTTGTATTACAACTGATATGCATATAGACGTTGATGATAAAGGTGTTTACTTAGAAATAAAGGAAAGAAAAACAAAGCCATTTCGGTTGGTTCTCGTTTTTTTTCGCTAATGGCTGAAAAGCAGATGTTAAAAAGTAAATTTTACTCATACGCACATTGATAAAAAAAATGTTGTTGCTTTTTTCTCTTCACAGAGCTTTTAAATTTCTATTTTTTTTAAGGTAGCCAAACTGGTCCGTTCGTCAGTCATGCTGTATTTTAGTGCATCAATTGGCTTTAGGCTGTATTACTTAACGAGATGCTTTCGTTTAGACAAAATAGTAAAACAAAAGAATTTTCATAAAAAAATTAAAATATCTTCATATGCATGTACACTATTTACTTCAAAATTTTTCTTCCAAGAAATTTTGTTCCTTTTTTTTATAGTAGCATGCAACATTTAGCATTCTTTAAAACAAAATTGTTTTTAATGTTCTAGAAATTATGTGTGTATTTGTGAATATTAAACAAAAACTAAAAATTTGTATTATAAACCCAGTAGTAGTACAGGCGGGACAGAACAACAGTTTTTGGTAAGAAACAAAACATAAATACAAAATTGTTTGCTCTTTACAGTGAACTTCTTCAATTATGCACAGACTGTAATGGTATGTAAACTCTAGCACTTTTAGTTCTTGTTCTTGCTGTTGTCGTTGTTGTTGACTTTAGTTGAAGTCTAGAGTTTTCTAAAACTCTTGAGAAAGAAAGTTGGCAAGTTTTTCAGTTCTTCTGCCTCATTTTGCTTTTATACCTACTAGAATTAAGGAGTGAAAGTAAAATAACATTCAAGAAATGCAAAAAGAAAAACATCTTTCAACACCACCACGCATACGTAATGCACTTAAAGCAAAGGATGGATTCCCTAAGGGTTTTTATTCTTGCCTAGTGTCTGTCTGTTTGTCCCTTCTTTTGTGTTTGCTGTGGCAGGGATCAAGAAACAAAAATAAATATAATAAACTATTCACCAAATTAAGAATACTTTTACCCAAGCAGCTAGAAATAAAGTTTTACATAAATGCTAAGAACATTAAACTTAAATTGCTAAAATAATTTCTGTTGTAATAAAAAATATTTACATAAAGCGGTTTATAAATCAAAAAAAAAAAACTTGTGGCAATTTTAATGCATACGAGTATAACACTTGTAAGTTTAATTTGAAAAGCTTAAATGATCTTTTCTGAAAAACTCTAAATGATCACTAATTTAAAAGTTCATAAATAAGAAAAAGTTTTTAAAAGCTTTATAGCACAATATTGCGTTTAAAGTTCTGTTTTGATGGCAAAAAGCTTTCCGGCTAAAATTCACTTAAAACTAAAAAAATAAATACAACCAATAATAAGCTTTTACTTAAAGCTTTAAAATTTATAACTTTGTAACAATCATTTAAAAGATGTTAAATGTTCATTATTAAACAAAAAAGGTATTTCTTCAAACAACTATTGTTAACAATCCTTAAGTTATTTGTATTTAATAACTTTATTAAGCGAACGAACCTCGTAAATCAGGTGAATTTGTAATAAAATTTTAATAATAATGCCAAAAACATGTGAAAAGCAAAAACATATGTCAAAATTTATAAATAAATCTAAAGTTTAAGAGGTATAAGAGTCATCTATGAGATTAAACCAATTCTGTGGTTTTCATGGGCAACCACGTATGACTTAAAATCAAATTTTTCAGAAGAGCTACATAACCGTGTTAGTACTGAACGATTTTTGAATATATATAGAAGTTACGTTGTTATGCAATTAAAATAATCGAAATGGGTCCATCTTACTTGAGAAATTTTTAAAACCAAGTAAAGGTCGTTTAAAACCAAGCAATACGGCATTATTAATTCAAAATCGTATAAAATTAACACAAAGTTCCTTGTTATGAATAAGGCCGCTAATATATGAGGACATGTTAACATTTTTGTAAAGCTTGTCTGGTATAAAAGCTTTACTTCAAGCGTACTATTTATAAGAACTAGAAGTTTTTTTTTATCTACGAGATTTTAGGCTTCTTCGTAATATAATAATTTTCCTAATAAATTTCACTTCAACTTTAAAACGTTTTTTCTTCTCCCTTTTAAAACTTTATTAGATATAAAATTCATTACATGTGACGGCCACACACATAAACTAAGTGACAGAGACCAAAACTCATACTCAACTAGAAAATGTACATACAGATGTATGTATGTAGTGACTAGTATTTATCTGTATATTACGTGAATAAAGATGATAAAATAAAAGCATCATTGAAAGCACAACTTTAACCCCATAAAGAAAACACTGATGTAAGTTGGAAATATTCAAATTCATACAAAAAAGTCTGAAGTGCCTTTAAAGGTGACATTAAAAATCACAATATTCGCACAGAAGCTCGTTAAGCATTTTGTTGTGAGTAGTGAAAGGTAACGTGCTGATACACTATTAGAAAAGAAAGAGTGTAAAGGGTGCAAAAGGTCAGAGTTCTTTCAAGTGCTGCAATATATTAAAGGAAATAAAAGGAAATGGGGTTGTCGTTCAAAGAGATTTTAAGTAAAGAGAATTCAAATTACCTTTAATTAAAAAAGTGCGATCTTTTTTCAGGTCACATAAAATAAAAACTGTTTTCTTTTGTTAATTTCATTAATGTATTTCGGTTCGTTATTTTGTTAATAACTTTGAAATAGGTAAATTGATGAAAGATTTTATCTAAAAAAGAAAACAATGAAATCAAAAACATTTTACCTACAGCTCAAGAATAATTTTTTAAATTTGTAAAATTAATTTAGTTTTAAAACTTTGCAACCTCTTCAAAATGTTCTCTTAATGGCAACCCTTTTGCAGACTTCTACTCAAAACAGCCATTTACTCAATTTTATGACACAAATAAACTCCATCCCCAGTGTACACCTTTGGTGTCCTTTTAACTATACCAGACAAACCTAAAATAAGAAGAAAAAAAATTAACTAAGACAAAAACAAAATAATAAAAAAAGGATGCACATCCCTCAGACCGGGCTGGAATTCTCTAAAATTTGCGACAAAGACGAGGAGATACAGAGTAACTTGGAATAATTTGTGTGACAACTTTTATTATTCATAGTCAGTCATCTACACTGTGGTTTATGTAGAACAGTGGTTCACAATGCAACACATGGGCAACATACAGGAGTAATTTGCTTGCATTTGTATCAAAGATTTCGTTAAATATTTTTTATCTGAAACAAATTCAGAATTCAAATATATTATCTATAATTACAATCAGGTTGCAATTTTTTTTTTTCAAATTTTGATGGTGCTGTAAATATATAGGTTAGGTTAGGTTGAAAAGGAGGGGGTACTAAAAGCCCATGCCCACTACAGGTACACACTTATGCCCAAACGGCGTGTTGTGCGCTGCATATGGATAGAATAGTTAGAAAAGAAAGAGAATAGAAGAGAAAGAGAAGCAGACCAGTCCAGAGTCTCTGGCGGGAATCGAACCCGCAACCACCAAACTAGTAGACCAGCACACTACTAACTAGTCCACCGGGGCACGATCTAGAATTTAAAACAATACTTTGAAGAATTTGTGTATGTCCGTTTTCCTGAACTCAACAGCTACAAAAACTACAGGACAAATTTAAATAAAATTCTATGTGGAGACACGCTGATACCTGAGTTAATAATATATGGGGCATATTTTATCTTGAGACAGTAACTCATTTCTTACATAAAATAAAAAAATAGCATATAAAATTGTGCTTAAAATGGTACAAGAATTTTGGTTAGAAATAAATGTAAAAACGGACACGACAGAATGTGGAATATAAATGAAATTTGACTGGCAGCAACAATAAAATATTAATAATCACTATCAATGATATCTGAATTTATGTTAAAATAAATACAATACGAAAACGTTGCTGGGGCCGGGTTTAACTAAACAAAAAAAAATTAAAATTAAATTTCCAATTTAATAACGAAATTTAGGGAAGCAAATATAATATTTGTTTGAATAAGTATCTATCACTTAATCTGTAAACTCAGACAAAGCAGAAATTTTCATTTTCAATACAATTTCATGCTGGAATCTACAAAAATGTTTATTAAAATATTTCCAACTTTTAAACAAATTGTTAACAGAAACAAATAAACAGTTTTTTGAAAAACTTTACAAATATTTTTTTGATATTAGTTCAAGAACCGTCAAAAATATCAGAGAATGAATCAATAAGAAACTCTTAATCAGGGAAGTAATATTCCCTGAATAATGAATATGTGCACGCCAGACAAGAAGAAAGCTTCTTCAAAATCTTGCAGCAAACTAAAATATTTAATTCTGCAGTATCTTCAACTTAATAAGAATTATAAAATTAATAATAAAAACAACAAAACAATGAAAACGAACACTAACTGCAAATAAAAAACGTAAATTTGTTGTTTTAGCCTTTGTTTTAATCTAAGGAAATATTCAAATATTCAATTATTTGAAACAATTAAAATATTAATAGAAATTGAAATTAAATTTAGGCTAACGTTTGTTTGCAAATATTTTAACGATAATTTTTTCTGTGTATTAATTGTGTCTTTGTTTAATATTTGTGATAATTTTTTTTTGAGAAAATATCTTTCTTCTTCTATATATATAAAACAGGATGTGTGTTTGTATGTAACGTATGGACTTCAAAACGGCTGGGCCGATTTGGATGAAATTTTCAGAGACACTGTGAAGTCTGATTTTCGGTCTCCGGGGGAGGGGCGTGGCAAAATCCAATTTTCATATTGCACCACCAATCACATATAAATATATTTATTTTGTTTGCTTTTTTTTATTTTATTTAATTTTTTTTTGAAAGCCGTGGTCGTGTTTTTCAAAACGAGATATCAAACTCTTAAATCGTTTATGTAGTTCCGAAGATATTTACAAAAAACGTATGTTAATAATTATCCGATATAATAGAAATAAAAATCCGAGTTTTCGGTTTATTTACAAAATTCGATAACGCAAGATATTCCGCTCTTACTAAGTAAGGTAAGTTATTCTGTAAAAAAAAGGCCGTAAATTTCGTTTAAAGCTCAATTTAAATCGTGTGGTAATACAACACTCCATGGAGCTCCAATGGAGCGCACAACATGCCAACTGGGCATAAGTGTATACCTGACATAGGTTTGGGCTTTTAGTGCCCCTCCTTTTAAGCCTAACCTAACCTAATACAACACTAATGTTTGCTTAGGGCCAGAAACGTGGACCGGGTCATCTAGTATTTTATAAAATTTTTATTTTTCTTCACTTCTTCTTTTAATAAATTTTTAATTCACAAGATACTTTGTAAAAATTTTAAGTTATAGAAAATCTAAAATTTTTTTTCTTTTTTTTTTCGGGCATAGGCCTTCTAAAAACCTCTGTCGACATGCGGCAAAATCTCTAAGGTTTTTCGTTTAATTAAAAGTAAGAAAAAGTTAAGCTCTGTTTATTTTTAATGTCATATGGCAATTTGTGATAACTTTGATTTAGATTTCTTTTGATTGAAAACTTTTGAAGATATGTGGATGCATTAAAACTTTTCTGTATTCCCTCCGTTTAAAAAGTATTTTTTTCTTTATTAAAAATTATTTGAAAAATGATTGTTAAAAAAAATTTTATGAATTTTCTATGTATAATAGCAGTCGCTACATTAATGTTGTATATATTTTTGTTTTTCGAAAAGATAACTAATAAAATTAATATTGGATGTATTTATAAAAAAAACGATTATAAGAATAAAAAAAAACTTGGGAATCACTGACTTATATACATATTACTGAGACTCAAACTTCTAATTTTTTGCCAATTGTGTTTTGTTGTATATTCAATTTTTTCATTACTCTCTGTGGCTTAAATAGACACTTGAAATATATTTTTAACAGTATTTTAGGATTTTCAGCCACTTTAGGTTTGTATTTATAAATTTTGAAAGACTACACGTCTCTTCTATAAGACTGTCTGTCATTTATTTAGCTACATTTGTCGTCCTTGAGTGCACGTAACAACAAACAATAGTTGAAAAAAGTATTTGTTTTTTTCTGGAGGCTAAATTTCCATTAAATGAAGAATAAACATTTGGATATCACAGGGCTTTATTGTCATTTGTCAATTAGATATCTATGGTAGAGATTAAAACTTAGATCCTATAGATGAATCAATTTGTAGATGATAGTTAATTAAGGAAGTAAATTAAATCGAATTGATAAAATATTTCAAATATATAGAAATATTAAATTTATTTTTATTAAACCGAACCCAGATCGTATTGCTGGTTTGTTTTTCGAATTTTTCCGAATTCTCTTAATTTTTTTAATTTTCCAGTTAAAGCAATTCGTTAAGCTTTCCTCCGGTGATGCAACGGAAATAATTTTATTTATTTATTTTATTGATAAACAGATAGATAGATAGATAGATAGATAGATAGATAGATAGATAGATAGATAGATAGATAGATAGATAGATAGATAGCGTATGTAGAGACTTATATGCATCTTTTATTTAACGTCCTTTGAATCATAAAAAATTATGCTCTTATTTGTTTATCAATATCTAACAAGTAGAAGCAGTTTTCTAATGTTACACAGTTTAACAAAAATTTGATTTTTTAGGCATCATAAATTCAACATAGCCTTTAATCTATAGATCATAGTAATAAAACTCCGTGCTTAGTTTTTTTATGTTTTGACCTTTTTAAGGACAATATGTTTTGTTTTGAATCACATAAAACACAAAATATTTTTGATATTTTTATGTAGTAAATATTTTGTATCAATATGGATATAAATGAAAGGAAAAAATACGTAAAATAATAAAATTATTTTTTAGATCTTTAAAAACAAAATGTCCTTCCAAAATTTAACATTTCATATTCTCGAAAGTTTTATTAAAAATATTTAAAAATTTTTTTTTGACTAAATTCAAGGTAATGAAAAGATATTAATTCTTTTTAAAGGATATTTCGTATTTTTGCTTATTTTTGTATTACTAACTTTTGTGTTATATCCTTATAGATATAAAATATTTCATATTTATATTAAAAAAAAACCTAAAATATTTTATATCCTTCATAAATTTAAAGTCCCTATAAAAAAGACGAAAGACTAGAAAATTAAAAACTGCGTATGGACTTTTATGGTCTGTAGATTATTGGGCATATCGAATATTTTATTCTCTTTACACTTTACTTAGATTACCTAATTTCCTGTATGCTCTATGGGTGTTACTATACTTAAAAATTTATTATCATTTTATAGTTTGCGCGTAGTTAAAATATTTTAACACTCATTTTTTAGTTTATTTTCTAAACGTCATAATTTCAAAATACTATAAACACACACTTTAAATTTGAAAGAAATAAAGGAAAAAAGAAGATGGAAAACCCAGTAAACACTTGTAAACTTCTTGAGTGGAAAAGGTCATTGTCTCATTACGCAGACAATTAGTTGCCATTACACTTTGCTGCTACAGCACAACAATTCAACACAAAGCAACCTTAAAATAAGGCAACAACAATTCTGCATACTCTTACATGCATATGCATGTAGTTTTGTATATATAAGAAAATCTAACAGCAACCATTTCACATTCATTCTCATACAGACAGGCATTTGTAACGTTCAGCTTGAAGCCTGCAAACACAATCAAATAATCTCCTTTTCATCCTGTTTATTTTACATATTCAACTAAACAAGTATGACTATGAGTGCTTGTGTATGAGTGAAAGGAATATTATTAAAACGTGTTCATTCATATTTACATCACTCACCTTCATACATTTAAATCACACATATTTATTCATTCATACTTCCTTTTTTTCTTTTTTTACAAGAATCAAGCAAAACACTTCTCAGTTTAATTTAGAATGTTTGGAATTGTGCTCGTGCTATGCGTTGGTCTGATTATGGTTGTTATACGTTGGAGGGGTAATAAAAGAATTTAAGTAGTGTTGTTCAATGTAGGAATGATCTCTAAGGATTTGAGTGATATTGTTGGAAATTATCAACACAGTAAACTCAATAACCTTAAGATGAGATTTTATTTAAAATGTAATCATGAGGAGTCTTTTAAAAATATTGAAAAGTTTTAAACAAAATGCGATCCATAGAACAGCGTTTAATATTAAAATGTCCTTTTTAGATTAATAAATGAGCTGATAACTTTACACATTAGCTGAAATTAAATTGTTTTTCTCAAAGTCATTCTTGATTAAGACTGTAATTCACTTAAAATAAATTTCTTAAATTATTGCAGAGAAAAAAAAAATTAATGGTTATCGAATACCTGATACGAGTATCAGTCAATATATTTAATGTTAGGAAAACATTTTTGAAATATAGTTTAATATTAAATTTCTCATTTTTTTTTACAGATTTCTTGTCGAATGATGTGTCATTTTTTCAAGTAAGGTAAGTCTAAGATATAAAAAAGCTTCCTTATGAACAGAACAATTTTGTTAATCAATACTTGATGTCATTAACAATTTTTTTCAAAAGAGGTCATCATTTTTTTTAATAAATATTTTGTAAACCTAAATATTTATATAAGTTAAGTTACAATTTATTAGAAAAGTGGTTTGTCCAAGTTTAGAAGGGCGAAGCTTTGAAAGAAAAAAATCTCGAATTCTCTTTTATTTATTTATTCGACTTCATATAAACAAAATCCAATTATTGTTGTTATTATTTCTATTTTTTTTGTAATTTTTTTTTGGTTAACAAAGCGTGTCGTCTAGTACCGAATACGAAAACGATGTCATCTTTCCCACCCTTAACATGCTACAAAACTAAATCATTTCCTTCCTACCAAAAGTTCGCCCTTCTAAACTCGTACTATAGATCTTTCCCGAGGATTTTTGTTGACAGTGCTGTCTCCTTTGCCGTATCGAAAAAAAAATAAAATTGTATGATGCCACCCTTTTATATAATTATAAGGCTGAAAGATCATATTCTCTTCAAAATAGCAATTTTGCATGTGACTTGTCCGCTGAGCGAAAATCCGGTTTCATAGCCAACAATTTCAGCTCTGGTTAGCGAACCAACGTTGTTATCTGACTTCATATATTGCGTAAAGAAAATCATATTCTAAAGAAGGCCTAAATGCTATGATGACTTGTATCTTGTTAGATAGTACCTGATATAGCTGAATTTTTCGCTCCGCATTAATATATGTCTGCTGGTAGCTTAATGTTTAAAAAATTGCGCTTATGCTTTATTTTCTAACCGTGGTATGGTTCCGTTTATCAAGGGCTTATACAAAGGCCTGCTAGTAAAGCAAAAATGTGTGTGTGTGGTGTGTTTACAAGAAATCGAACAGAGTAAAGCTTTATGTTATGAATCAAGAATCTACTCCTCCTATATATAAGAATTTATTGCTGTTAAATGCTTCTACTAAAAGTTGACGGTGCGATAGAGCAGCATCGCAAAATTGGTGACAATACGGTAACAACAGTAAACATGTATATTTAAGTTAATCAATTGATGTGAGAGACGAATTGAGAAGTCTTCTTGAAATTGCAGTAGAATACGATCCGTTATTCAACAGCGAATTGTTTTAAATTGAATTCATATATTTTAGAAATATATCTGTGGCTTGAAGCTAAAAGGGCCAATGTCAAAATATTTACTTTTGAGAAAATTGGAATTGAACTTTAACTTTTATAGGTGCTTTCATAGTGACATTGTCCAGCATTTTATTTATGAAGCTGTTCTGGGTTAAGTATGACTTTAGCTGTTTTACCATAATGAAATAGAGCAAGAAAACAAATCTAATGCAATGATTAACTCAAAAGGGCAAAAAGGTGACAGTGGCCCCTTTAGCTCCAAGCCACAGATATATACTAAGACAAATATGGCAACGGAGATTAGAGGATTCTCATTCTAATTTGAGCAAGCTTAACTTAAGTGCAACACGATTCCCTACCCGTCCACAACGGTACGACAAAGTGTAAACATACTAAAGACATGATGTATGAAATTAACGTTACGCATTGAGAACTGACCAGGAATATTGATTAATAGTTTTACACGTGCGGGAGATGTAAAATGGTGTTATGTAAAAATACTCAGAAATTTAAAAAAAATTTTTATCATTTTAAAATTTTTAACCTTTATTAACAATGTGATGGGCTCGCAAAGAGATTTTCAATTAATAGCTTTAATAAACGTTTTGTGTTCGTTTTAATTGTTGATTAGGACTATGAATTTAAAAGATCTTTTTTAAACTTTTTTCTTTTTAAATCGGATTTTTAAATAGGCACACGAAAAAAATGGCAGCCATTTAAGAAACGTCCTTTAGCGATCAATATCATACTAATTATTTACTCCCACATATTTATTAACCCTCGCAACTACATATTAAAACAAAAATATGAGCATTCTTCCTCTCATAACTTCTCACACATTGTTAGAACACAAAAAGTTACAATTATTCATGTAGTAGGAGTTACAGAGTCTTCACACAAATATAATTTTTGTTTTAAATTCTTTTGAATTACAGCATATACATATTGTCCTTGTTCGTAAAACTCATAAAAAAAATAATAAAAAAGGAAAGTTACCACGCAAATATAATACTGAGAAATATGTTGCAAAGGTATTTCGCAAAGAAAAACATGTGACAAAAAATATAATAGAAATTAAATAGTAGATATCTTAAGGATTCTAAATTGTCTATTCCCCCTTCGTTAATGTTTGACATAAGTAGAGTTTAACCCTCTGCATTTGAGTCAGCATTTAATTCAATTTGTTCCGTACTTTTAGTTTTCATTTGTTTTTTGTTGTAAACAATTCTCTACAGATAAGTTGTTTGAATATTTTCATTGTTAAAAAGGAAAAAAAAAACAGAAAAAACTAAAATAAAGTCAATAATTCCCACTTGTATGCTTCATTAAATTTTATAAGTAAAAACACATACGCACACACACACACACACACTCCCATATGAACGTTGAACCCAAAATAATTTTCTAAATAAGATTTATTACATTTGTAACACCCTCTCATTACTGTTCAAGGTACAATACGGCGACAATATAACGAACGGTATGAAAGTCGTAACCTTTTTAATGAAATACAAACGTAAGCGTACTATTGAAACATTGAAATTAAATATGTTACTAAATAACATTAGAATACATAGTTATAAGCAAAATTGCATGCACATACAGGGTGGTGCATAGTTATACATACATTAAGTGCGCAACATATTAAATGCACTAAAATTTACGATTATTTTTTACAACCACTACACCAACATTTACTGATAAAGCTGTTGTTACTGCTACTGTAATTTGAAATTTAACTGAGTACTTAAGTAACTACTTGAAAAATTCTAATATTCGTGTCAGCAGAGTTTATTTGTAAAAGGGGGGCAAAACTACGCCATAAAAAAGGACTTAAACTGGCATTTGTGAAATAAGGGTTGCACCAACGACGTCATCATCAATTTAAAGCTGAACGAATAGTCAATTTTAAAACTTTGTTGAAATGTTGTTATGGAAATGGTCACATTCTATTGAAGATGTCAAAAGTATAATAAATTTGGAGTAATTTTTTTTTCAAACCTTCTGCTTAGTCACGCCAATGAGTGTTTCATTTATAGTTTAATGGAACACCTGTACTTCATTTGCGTTAAATAGGACACAGTTATTTTCATTAATTACAATTTGTATTTTGTTGCAAAATAGCAGATTGTAGTGGAATGGCACAATTCATTTTATATTGTCAATAACAATAACAACTGTATGTGTAATCAACATGCAACATTTTATCTTTGTTTGTTGTGGCCAGAGTAATAAAAAAGAATCACATTTACGATTGTTCTCTTAAATAACGAAATCTTGCAACTTTTATAAATATTCTTTTTTATTTGCAACAATTCGTTTTTAAAATATATAATTAAAAAAAGCAACAAACTGAAATAATTCATCATAATTTTATGGATGCTAAACAGCAGAAATGAAGAAGAAGAAGACGATGAAGAAAAATTTCAGCATAATTAAAATTAATTACACATGTGAGTGTTGTAAATTAAAAGAATTCTGTATTTTTTTTTTTTGTTTCTTTTGTTTTCATCATCAGCACACACAGTTTTTCTTTTTAATTTGCCACAGATGAATTATCGTATTTCAAGAGGAGTTTTTCTAGTTGTTTGGTTGTATGTATGTACTTCCAATGAAATTTAATTTTATTTAATAAAGAAATTTAAATCCACAAGAAAAATAAATAAATAAATAAACATTCTTTGAAATTAAAAGAAAATCTTACCAACATGAGTTGTAAAGGACCACCCACACACACTTACAAATAGATGGGTGTGTAATGGGTAGAGAAAATATCTATTTCTATTATAGGCTAAGAAACAATAACTATTAAAGAAGAGGGAAAAGTGTCCATAGGTTGTCCATAAGATTAGAAAACGTATAAATTGTTTTTAATTTGTAAATCTTGCAGATTGTCAAATTTGATCATTTTTGTCTGTATTATTATTATTACAGTTAAAGACACACAGTTCCTAGGTTAGAACAAAGTATGGGCTGAGACGTATATCAATTCAGGGTTTTACGCATATGACATTATTATTATTAATATTATCATTTGTATGGCCTTTACAAATTCTTTCCATTTAGATTTATCTGATGGTGGTGTGATTCGGTTCCATCTTCTTAATATATTTTCACTTAGTGGGCCCGTCGCACAGTGCGTTGTTCCATACCCAAAAATCAAGAAATCAGTCATCACGGATTTGAATAAAATATATATTTTTTAAAGCCAATTATCTGCCGAATATAACACTGAACGATTTTTTTCTTTTACTGCTTTATATTCGCGCAAGGGAGAGCTAAACTTAACTAATTTGTAATAAAAAAAAAAAAACACGAAAAAATTGGATTTTAGCTCCTTTAGAGAAATAGCTGTAAGAATTTTATTTTAGAAATTTTTCAAAGTTCAGTTTTTTAGTTACTTTACAACATTATAAATAAAATAGAAAGAAGAAAGTTTTAATTTTTTTATTGTTTCTGTTTTTGACTGCTTTAAAAAACGCACTTATTTTAATAAAAATAATAAATTTACCAAACTTTGGTCGAGTATAAAAAAAAAAATAAAAAAAATAAAAAAAATATTTAAAAATACCCATTTATTTATTCTGTTTTATTAAAACAACACTCTGTTCTATCAAATAAAAGAAAAAGTAGGACCAACTTCGTCCTACAACTTAAAAAATTGTGGAATTTTAAAAGAATCTAAATAGAGATTTTTTCGTAAATTTCACTAATTTTAAATGGCAAATAAGTTTTTAAAATTAAAATCTTTAAAATCTTATGGCCGCAGCTATTTTGGTTAAAAATCAACAAAATCGACGCATAAACTTAGATTTGCTTTATAGAAACTTACGCAATGTAAATGTCATCTTGCGAAAAAAAACCTGGCCTTATTGTTACACATTGTGTTGCTACAAAAATAAATCTCCCATAAACAGCAATCGCCAAATGAAAGCCTGTATTTTACCGTCAACTGCACTACATAAAAAATTTACACTTTTGACTCATCAGATTTGATATATTGGTAATGAATTATGTTGATGTTGCAGTACTTGTTAAAGTTCTGATAATTTGAAAATGAAATGAAATTTAAGTTTCCTATTCGCAGAAAATATTTTCCCCTACCCAACTTGTGTTATATTTATAATGAGATCACATCAAAAATCAAACTTATATCATACAAACATAAATTTCATTGAAACAACACAAAGAAGAATACAACAATTTATTGGCCGTGTAATTCCTGAAAATTCGAACTTAGTTAAATATGAATGTATTTTCCCAAAAACACCCCAAACAAATTACAACAAATTAACTGAAAATCAAAAAATTATTTATTATAAATTACTTTAAGTAATCCATAAAGAAAAATCAAAAGCTAATTTAGAAGTAAACCCCACCAAATTCTAGGCGCCTCAGACAAGTGACATCAACAACTGTAGTGCCCTGTTTACCACCACGATGATCTTGTCGTGATCATCGTTTCTGTGACATAATTTTTTTTCTCTTATATACAACATGTGCTGACTGTGTGCTCGTGTACAGACATTTAATTTTGTTAATTCATAAACGAACGCACTAAATCTGTCAGATAATTTTATACTTGAAAAAGAAGAGGAAAAAAAACAAATTTAAAAATTTAGATCACTGCAACAAGCCAAGACAAAAACCAGAATGAAAAGTTTTTTAAACACAAAACTGAAAAAGAAAAATCGAAAAAAATATGCTTAATGAAACTCTATAAATCAACGTTCAATGATCCGTAACAGTGGAGAGGTTTTGTGATTTTTTTTTTGTTGTCATGAATTCTGTGTCACAGTGAAGTGCCATCATGTTGTTTTTCTTGTTATTTTCTGATCGCTTCGTCTCCAAAGTGATGAAGTGTGACGCGTTTAAGAGGGAATGACTGCGCGAGTGTGAACAAACTAAGTTGGTGAATTTATTTATGATCAAAACTTTAGTAAAAAACGTTTTCTTTGGATTTTACAAATAATGATAACAATGATATTTGATTGATTGCAAAAAGCCTCCAACGAGCGTTTCATAAGATTTATTGATTTTGATTGATGTGACTTAAATGAGAAGCTAATTGAAAATCATTAAGATGATATAAAGTTGCTTTAAAGCAAAATTTCAATAAAGAAATTTGAGATTTAAAAAATTTGCAAACAACTATCTGCGGTCATTCGAATGCAAATATTTTGATTTAAGTTTTTAAATTCAGCAAAAAAAAAAGAAAAACGGCAAAACCTGTCATAAAATCAAATTGAAAAGGAAAAATTTTCCGAAAAATTTTTATAAAACAGAAGGAGATATTGACAAATTGAATGCGGTGAGAAATTAAAAGAAATATGCAAAAAGGAATTGTCTTTAAATAAACCATTTGTCGAAAATCGTCTATGATAAAAGAATTTTACAAAATTCCTTATGAATGGAAAAACTTTCTCAAAATCAATGATCTATTGAAAAATTAGATGAGGTAGGTGCTAAGCTGGAGCTTTTAAATCACTGTCTGGAGAAGTACTACATACACAGCTATAGTGAGACAAAATTTATCAAGTCGGATAGGAAAATCTTTTCGGCCCATGTAACTTTTTAAATTATTACAGTAGACTCGCGGTATCATAAAAACCGAGCGTGTTCACGTTTGTGAAGTTGTTCATGTTGACGAAAGTGTAACTCTTTAAAATTTCCAAATAAATTAGACATGTGATTTAACTCAAATTCATATACATATGTATTTGTTTGTATTTCGGATTGTTATGTACATACGTTTTGTTAAGAAAAAAAAGTACGTTAAAATTAATTTAAAAAATGTGTTACCTTTTTTTGGATTATCTTTTAATTTTTAAATTTTAATTGCTGAACAAATTCTTTCTCTTAAAAAAGCTAGTGGGATATTCTCTTCACAGTCTGCTTCATCTCCTAAAAAGCTAAAAATGTTCAGCCAGCATTTTCTATTGTTTTCTTTTCAAGACGTTGCCAAGTTGAATTTAAATAGCAAATTGCGTCCATTAATAGTTAAACCAATTTCAAAAATGACAGCTGTCATCCATTACGATTTGGAGCAATTGTAGTTCACAGGAGATTTAAAATTTCTAAAAGAGCGAGGATTTTTTGCCATTCCAATCACAAGAAGTTTAACTTTAGAATTTTTGTAAAATTTTTCACGAAAAACTTTAGATGAGGTCATGCTAAATCAGCAGCGCGCACTAAACTAAACCTGTGCAATCATTTACGATGATACCCCTTTTTATAAAAACGATTTGGTTAACCGACAAATTTGTTCACGTTATAAGGCTTTTTCACTGTGTTCACGCTACAGAGTAGTCAGTGTAAAAAAATTATGTTCATCTTATCCGGTGTTCACGTAAGGCAGTGTTTTTGTTACCGCGAGTCTTATTTTATTATAAAATTTATTATTTTCATAATGTTTTTTTAAGCTCAAAAACATCACAAAAAGAAAAAAATTTTAAATATTTTTCTTGAAGTTAAATTATTGACAATTCTCGATAAAAACATATTTACCCGAAGTTCAGTACATAATCAAATTTTTTAACAAATTTAAAATTGTTTGATTTTATCAAAATTAGGGGTCATAAGAAGTTTAGGTATTTTTCCTTTTTTATTGTTAATCCTTTGTTATACAGACATAACTGGATTTGAAAATTTCATAAAAGATTTCTTCATCGTCGCTGCCATCAACACATTTTACCATAAAATCTACTTTAAATCAAACATCATTAGGCATTTCTTCATTTCTTCAAACACGCCTTAGAAATTCATAAGATTCTTCCAACTTTACACGTAATTATTTTTTACCCTTATTTTAATCCAGGAATCATAAAAAGTGAAATTAATAATAAAAAATGCAAAATCTACCAAAAAACGTACAAATAATGTTTTTTTTTGCGTTTCATACAATCACGTAAACCCTCCTGCCAAGTCACTGAGAAAACAAAAGATTAAAATTGTTTTTATTTCGTTTTTTCTGTTTTTTTTTTGGTAGAAGCTTGTTAAAATTTTAATTTTAACACATGCTCTCTGTAATAGCGAGTGTATAGTTGAAGCTGTGTATCAGCTGGTAATAAAAACATAAAACAGGAATAAACAAAAGCAGAGACAGAAAGTGAGAATCGCTATTAAAAGTAACCCCCCTGATAAGTATTCTTAAAAAAGGGGCGAGTTTTTTTTTTACCTTCATTCGTTTGATTCTTTTAACCGGTGGGTGACACCTTTAAGTGACAATTGTTAAGCTTATTTTAATGTTAGTTATGCATCAATTGTTTTACACAACGACAAAAAGAAATCAACAACAATTTTTAATGTTTCAAGTAAGTCAATTCATTTATTTTTGTTAAGAGGCAGGAAAATGGCAATTTGAACATAACTCCGGATTTCTTTAAAAAAAAAAGACAAATGCGGGTATTTGGGGATACAATGTATGCAAATACATTATTTAATCTTATTTTATTGTCTTTTATTTTAAAAAAGAAGGAGAAGTATTTTTTTATTGTAGAATGAAGTATTATTTTTAGCAATTTATTAAATGATTTATATGAATATGATTTCTTTGTTGCATTTCGAGTCATAAATACATAAAGATAAAATATCAAACTTTAATATTGTGCAAAAAGAAAAATCAAAAATAAAAAAAGGAACCAAAAATAATAAAACAATTGTTATGTTCAGTAGTTGTCACTCCTTCATGGTCGTATATGCAACCGCAACTACATCTAGTGGCACTACAAAACCCAAAACGGGAGAAAAAAAATAAACAACAACTACTTTTGTTCATGTTCACCCAAGAAGCCAGCAACCACACAATTATCAGAAGCAACAAGGAGTGCAAAAATATTATATTTTCGATTATCGTATTCAAGATAATTTCTGTAAAGAGGAAGTTTAACAAAAATTTTGCAAATGAAGGAAAATTGTTCAATATTCTCTGTTAAAATATATTAAATTGCCTGTAGTTAAGGACAAATTTTCAATGCTCTTAAAAAAAGACATTGTTTGTTATTTTTTAATTATAAAAATTTTTTGTAAGTTTGCTATTCAAACTAAATTTGCAATAAAATTTATATATTTACAGCGAATTTTTAATAGATTATTTATTTATAATAATATCAAATCAAAAATATTTTCTGTATATAAGAAGTATTCATTCGATAACGCGGTTGATAAATTTGCTACTTAAAGTAAATTTGCAATAAATTTGTTTTTTATTATAAATTTGTGATAAAATTGCTATTGAAAGTGTATATGCATTAAATTTGCTATTTATTGTAAATTTAGAATAATTTGCTATTAATAGTAATTTCTCTCAAAATATACTTTTTACAGTAGATTTGTGTTGAAATTGCTTTTTATAGTAAACTTGCCGCCCGGTACGTGCTTCGCTACACATCAAGTGAAATAATGAAAAATTTAGTTGGAACATCAAATTCATTTACCCGTTTTCAGCCCTTTTCCCCCCAAATTCCAAAATTTCGAAGAAAGTACAAAAATTCATTACAGATTGTTTTAAGGAGAGTAAAACTATGTCTTTATTTTTTCCTATTGCTATCCCTCTCAAAGCTAAATGCTTTTCAAAAAAGTACTAAGATTCAGTTTTTACTTGTTTTATCCCTTTAAAACTCAAAATTTCCAAAAGGTACCAGACACCTATCGAATTATTTTTAACAGGCTCTTTGGTGCTTTCTGAAATTTTTGTAATATCTTCATTAAGCCCGGAGATGCTGAGTTACCGAGTCCGAACAAAGCCTAAACATTTGGTTCGGATAGGTGAGCCCGTTCTTGAGTTATAAAATTACAACGAAAGGTGGCATTGATTTTTATATATGTACATATATAGATTGTCTTAAAAGTTTTTTTGTGATAAATTTGCTATGACAATAAATTTGGCAAAAATTTGCAATTTTAAATTTTTATATGCGTTAAATTAGCTATTTTAAGTAAATTTGCATGATATATCATTTTATTACCTAAAAATTTTTAGTAAATCTGCGATTAAATAACTTTTTTTTAGCAATGATATAATTAGCAGTAAATTTGCTGTTAGTGGCCAATTTATGATAAATTTGCTATTTATAGTTAATAAGCGATAAATTTGCTATTAACAGTAAATTTGCGATAAATTAATCTTTTTTAGTAAAATTGCTTTTTCCAGTAAATTTGTTTTTAAAGTAAATTAAAAACAAATTTCCTATTTAGAGTATATTTAATTCCATTCTATCTCTGTTCAGAGCGTTTATATACACAACTTTTCTCTTGCTAGCAAAAAAAAAAAAAAAAAAAAGCTTTTCGACTAGCAGACATGTTCATATAGTATGCAACGAGCAACAACAACACAACATCAAATCAACATTTTTATTACAAAAGTTTTTGACTGACCACTGCTTAGTCAGTTAGTTATTCAGTCAGTCAACCAAAGTAAGAGTCAGCTTCAGAGTTAGTTGTAGTTGTAGTCGTCAGAGCAGTAACTAGTCAAACACTCGGGAAAACAATGTTTGTTTTAACCACTCAACTACAAAATCTTCCTTTTTTATTTCTTATTGTAAATGTAAGTATACATCAAACTCCCCCTCTTTAAATCAAATATTTACAAATTCATAGAACCCTTTTTAAAGATTTTCGCAGGATGTAAAAATACACATACACACACACTAGAGTGCTATTTAAATAAAGCAGAAAGTTCAGAGGAAAAAGAAGAGTGAGCTAGTGTTTGAATGAACAAATTAAAAGTTCGTTTGGTTTTTATTTTTTGCCACTAAAATGTTGTGTGGCAAAGCCATAGGAAAAAAAAAACGCAAACTGACACACTCAAGTAGCATTGAATACATTGTTGGCAACAATATTTCACGTTTAATTTCACGTTAACAATTAAAAACAAGAAAAAGGGAAAAATTTAAACATAAAACAGGACCTTGTAAAAAAAGTAGGAAAAAACTTAATAAAAAAAGCATTAAGTATTAAACGAAATTTTGCTCAAAAAAGGAGCATACAAAAGTCTTCCTGTCTGGTTTTAGAGATTACAATAGACTTCCATTTTTCATTTCCCTGTGTCTGTATAAATACCCTTCGAATGATACATACAAACATACACACAGTATCTGACAAATAGAGATTTTTTTGTTTTATTGAAATTATCAATTGGATTTTGATTTTTTTTTTATTGTTATTTTTCATATCACTGAAATGAGTGTGAGTGTGCAAGGATGACAGCCTAAATTTCAAACCTTCTATTGTTGTTTTTCATTGAATCGAAATTGTCACGTAAAAAGTATCAAAATCCGTTTACTTTTGTTTTACCAAATTGCTAGAAAATGGCATGTGCAAAAAGTTGTTTTTGAAACATTTCTATAATATTTTTTTTCTCATTTGTTAAAGTTTTGCAAACAATTTTTCTGTGTGTGAGTGTGTGTGTGTGTGATGTATCAATTAATTGCTGACACTTCATTGTGTGTGAGTGTGTCTGTCTCAGTGATTTTTTAGTTGTTTGAGATGTCCAACGTTGTTGCTTGGTTGCTTTTAAATTCTTGAGTTTTAGTTAAAGTCAACCGAACTATTCAATGGAACTACATATTCTTTAGAAGTTTTCTTTAATCTTTCACAGCAAGTGTTTTGGATTTATGAAGTTGATTTTTTTAATAAATTTTATTAACAAAAAAGAAAATAAAGGGAGAACATGAGAAAGAAGTAGAAATTAAAATTTGTGTAAACGCATAGTTGGAAATTATTTTAAAGAATTTAAAGATAACATAAAAGCAGTTCTTAGATTATTACTGAAGCATTTAATTATTTTATTATTAATTTTATACTTTTATAAATAATTTCGTTAGTAAACTTACCTTCAATAATATTTTATTCTGTAAAAAATGAAAAAGAAATAAAAATATATTAATAAATTTGTATAGAGTTTTAACAGTAAAAAGATATAGATAAATTGACAGATCATCGGGTTCGTTCGTTTACTAACAGTAAACTTTTTAAATTTTTTACTGGAATTCACTGGATTGTTTACCCTTTTTATAAAAATTTTTGTAAACAAACGTATATATGCAATATGTTTATAGACAAAAAGTAAACGTGTCTAAATTCAATTAAAGAAATTAAAAAAAAAAAATTATATTTGCTTTGGATTTAAATTATGGAATCAAATCACTACTTAAAACAAGTTCACCAACCTTTATTTATATTGTCTAACTAAATTATACATTTTTTGCTTAAGAAAATTATTATCATCCATCCATTTTTTTCTAATAATTTTTATGAAATTGTAAGTCACTTATATTTAGTGTTCTTTCTATAAAATTTTTATAATTTTGTTTTTAATTTCCATTATTTGAATGCCGATGCCTACTTGTGACTCTGCCCTGTTTTTTGTAAAATGAACAAATTAAACAAATACAGAAAATTTTGAATGACCGCATAATAGTAACCTGGCCTTGCTTGGACTTGTAGAGTGTCTTATCTTTAAGGAAGACCACTACAGTATTTTTCGGTTAATTGCACATCAAAATTTGCACAACTTTTTGTTCAATTAACCGGGGAACCAATTAGCCGATACCTGCTTAATTGAACGATTCGTTCAATTACAAGAAGAAGAAATAAAATTTATAAACTAAAAAAACGATTCATGGTTTTTCCTTAGCAATAAACATGTGTTTTCATATATAGTAGAGATGCCACCCAGTGTTTTTCACAAATGATGTCAAATATGTATGTGCAAAAATGCCAGATTATTTTTCAATAATAATGCAATTAACCGGGTAAAAGTAAGAGGAAATTTATTTTTGATGACATGAATTTTGAAACAATTAAGCGGGAAAATCAATTAACCGGGTTCAATTATCCGAGGAAATTTACATGATTTTCGTATGCAATATTTTTTGCCCGATCATGTGGTTCAATTAAGCGTAGAAACCAATTAACCGTAGTGTCAATTAACTGAAAAATACTGTACTACTTTTGCTCACTAATGTACCGTGGTTTCACAGTAATTTTAAGGCTATCAGTTGCTATTTCTTCCTTCCGTAAGTCGTACGCCATAACCGGCGTTTGCTCTAGACTAAAAAATAATTTTACACTCTTAACTGGTGATTTCCGATATTCGCATAATCCTCCGTAATCGCCAGAATCTTCATGGGAGGTACTTCATAGCATTCACACTTTATGTGGGCCTACCAGTAAGTGACCCTTAGTATACCACGATCTGAGTTTCCCTAACTTTGTAATAAGGGCATCATTTATCCACTAGTAAAAATAGTGATGTCGTTATCCAGCCCCATATTAAGTGTGGATGTATTCGCTATGAGCGTACGATGAGTCATTCAACCATCAACATATGACTCATGTGCTCTGTCGGCATCTGAATGCCTTTAATGTACGAGGTTTCATGCCTCAGCCCAAGGCCTCTATACCTTAACCATCAAGATTTGACTCATGTGCTCTGTCGGCATTTGAGTCCCTTTAACCCCTGAATGCACGAGGTTCCATGAATCAGCCAATCACCTCTATACCCTGGACTAGTAATAACATCAAGGCCTGGATACTCCGCCCAGATAACAGTCCGCGGGCAATTCTCAAACCAAAACTTACTACTTTATCAAGTTTTGTCTAAAATCAATTTCAAAACCTATATATATGGTGGACATGAACATTTAAATTGGGACGTAACTATTAGATAATGCAGACAAAAATTGTTGAGCTTCTCTTAAAAAAGGCTAGAATCTTAAACATTATTATTAATTTTTGGTTTTCTTTAAACATGAATTTTGTGTTTTTGTGTGGCTAATAATTTGTTTAAAACAGTTTAAGATAAAAGACCTGCACATATTTTCAAATAACTCAGTTATTTGCATTTAAATGTTATACATTTTTTACTCTGTTATAATTAATACACTTTCGTTTTATTTAATTTAATTGCAAATTGTACAAATCAATACCCTATTAATGCATACTAAACCCAGTTGTTGCAGTATCCAGTATATTAGTATATAAAAGGAATACTAAATCCTAGACATATTATTGCACGCATTTTATTCCTACCCTCACAGACTTTCTACTAAGTAGATATAAATATAGACATATAGACCGAAATAATCCAGTAAGATTTAACCAATCGTTTTCGTTTAACAGACTTTCGTTTAGAAATTCATATTAAGCGGATATAAGACATCATTAATCATAGCAAAACTTAACAAAATTTCTGCTAGTGATTTTTATTAAAACGTAAAAACAAAATGCATTAATAATAAAGTTGTTTTTTTTTTAAGAATTCATCCCCAAATTCACAGTTGGATATAACACATCTGAAAGCAATATATAGTATAAAATCACAGCATGTTGCAAAAGTTTTAAGGATGAACGATTGTTATTACAAACTGCAAGATAAAAGACATTTAAAAATACGTAAAGAAAAATATTTACACTAAAACACTTACAGTTGCAACTAAGTTAAATGGAACTAAAAGTTTGTGATAATAGCATTAATCCTAATTACTTAACAATTCATACTGTCACCTCCTACTACTAACCTTTAAAGTTGAGTTAATAAATTTTTTTTGTTGGAAAAAAATCATCAAGTGTTGTTGATGGATGTCATTAACGAACAGTGAGCATGAGAAACTTAACCCGCATTTTGCTATTTTGTCTTTTATTTGTACAGTTGTGCTAAACTGTGCAGATGAAATTCACAGATTTGCTAAACAAATTTCTACTCACATCGTTAAGTTTTATTTTTATTCTATCACTATACCTGAGACATTTATTAGCACTCAACAACATTAACAATTAATCTTTAGACCAAAGAGCATTAAAGATTCATTATGTCTCCTTACTCCCTCCATGGCCCTATCATCACTAGGAAAAAGAAAAAAGCTAAAACTTGGATATAATTAGAGAAACATTTGTAATCATTTTGCCAATGAAAGGGATTCTTTAATACTTATAAACGATTGGGAGTTGTGGCAGCATCTTTGATTACAAAATTATTTTCCAGCTTGTCTTTATTTATTTACACGTTTTGTTCAAGGTTTCATTTTGGTCAATGAGTGTGAGAGTGCGTGCGTAAATTTGTAATTCAAATACAATACTTAAGAGAACTCTTAGGTCAGCCACTTGGCAACCTCTTACGCATAAATATATTTTTATTATAGTTACACTTAAAGAAAACAAATTTGCTTGTAAGTTGACGAAAAGGAAATAACATTACAGATAGCCTGTCAAACGTTTTTTACAAAAAAAAAAAAAAAAAAACATTTATTAAATCTTTCTTTGGTAATTGTTAATTACTTTTACAAATTTTTTTTTTTAAATGAGAAATTAAAAATGGCGATAAATTGACAAAAAAATTAAAGTTAAACTTTTTGATTCTCTGATTTTTTGAAGAACACAAAACCGATTTTAATATTAGCATTTGAAGGGAATTTTCCTACAGATGGCACAATCAGTATTTTTAGAGTTATAAGCGTTAAAAGTTGCAACTAGCATATGTGTGTATCCAAACAAAAATAAAAATACATGTTTAAAGGTAAAGTCACATTTGCAAATAGATTGCGGGCCGACCGCAAAACATGCTGGTATAAATCAATATTATTTAAATAAGAAAAAAATCTCCTTCGAAAAATATATCCTTTCATTTTATAGAAATTTAAAAAAGTAGTAAAAAATTAATTAAGAAAACTTTTCAAGGATATGAAAAAATAAATTTTGAAAGTACATTTTCATTTGACATCTTTGTTAATATAAAGTAAATATTGTATTAAATTATATAAAAAAAGAAATTTTTTATTTTATATAAAAGATCAGAAAATAAAAATCTGAGTATTAAGTTTTGTATTTAGACCTTTTTGGCACGGTGTAATTTATATAATACTGTGTTGGCTAAAAGTCACCATGTGGTTTGAAACCTTTAAAACTTTTTCTTTTATTATTTTTTTAATATTGTATTTTGTTATAATTTGAGAGATTCTCAACTTAACAAGGAACCAGAATAGTAGAATATTATTATTTAAATTAGTGACCAATTATTTGAACGCAAAGAGCATATCGTCGAAATTTTAACGTCAGAATTTAGCCTTCTGAAGCCATGATTCGTTACTTAGTTTATCGTCATCACCAAGAGATTTGCCTCAAACCGGTAGATCACATTTAATTCGCAAAACGGACAATATTAGACCAAAGTGTTGAGGAAAAATCAACTATATCTACCTGAAGGCATTTGGCTCAGCTAGAAATGGCTTGTAAGTAACGACGACACATTTAAAAAAAGTTTACTGTTATTAGGTGCTGTAGATCGTCAGCAACGTCTAAATTTTGCAGTTAAATTGCAACAGTTTGGCGAAATAAAATCAAGTTTGTTAAAAATCTGATTATGAGTAATAAAAGTCATTTGAATAACTTTGTTAAGAAGCGGAACTGGGGTTCTGAAAATCCAAAGGCCAATCAACGCCAATGGCACCCTATTAGGTAAACACTATGGTGTGGCATTAGATCTAGAAATATCATTGGAGTTTACTTCTTTGAACATGAAGATGGAAGTGCTGTAACCGTAAATGGAGAACGGTATTGGTTTATAATAGAATATTTTTTACGTATTGATCTTGAAAACAGACCTGAGATGTGGTTTCAGCGAGATAGAGCCACTGTCCACACTGATCAAGACACAATGGCAATTTTAAGTAAAATTTTTCAAGAGTGAAAAATTTTGAGAAATTCCGAAGACGCAATGGTCAAGCGTTTGCCAGATTTGTCAGCATCCGATTATTTACTTGGGGGTTATTTGAAGAAGGAAAGATATGTGAACAAGTCCGAGACAATTCTTGAACCCAAGGCGAACACTGTTGTAAAAATTCGAGCGCTACAGCTACAAATTGTGAAAGATGTTATTGAAAATGTTCTCAAAAGAGCCCATTATTGCGAAGCTGTATACAAATGAAAAGGTTTTTATTTAATACTTTTGTTCCACCTAGCCGTAACTTACAATAAACTCTTAAATTTTTCCATAGAAAATATTAATTTATTTATAATTTCTATCCTGTCATTAAACTATAACTTGTAACCTTAATGCTTTTGTTGCCCTTTAATTTGTTTGAATTTTTATTGATTTTTAGAATCTTCAAAAATGTTGCTATTTCTTTGCAATTCTATTTTTTTAATTAAATTTTTGGTTTAAAAAAGAAAAGTAGAGATTTTTACGTTCACTTACAGTTTTGTACTTAAATATTGACAGAACAAAAGTTTTGTTTAGAAAAATCGAAAATCTCCAGCAAGGTTTTTTATACTTTTTCCTTTCATCTGATTTAAAAGTCCAACACAAAAGCTTTATTTTTTAATCTTTTGTTTGGCAGCATCACAAAATAGTATCAAAGAAAAAAAAAAAAAACTAAAAGAATATTAAAAAAAAAAGAAAGTTGTTCTTAACCATCACCCTCTAAAATTTTACTTTTCTTACAATTGAATTTTTGTCAATATAAATTCAAGCTCACTCTCACACCCCACACATTCGCAACATATTCATACAAGAAAGTTTTGTCTGATTTTTTGTTTGTTTTGTTGTTGTTGCAAAATCTCAGGCAAAAGGGAATTTCGTGCTGTGTAACTAAAGTATGAAAACAATAGATAGTGAAACAATCAAACAAACAATGGTCATGTCCATTAAGATGCATTAAGTTTTGTGAAATATTCTACAATAAGCCAGTTAAGGGGAAATGAGTTGTTGGTATTTTGTTTTTCCTTTTTCTATATTTTACTTTAGTTTTTCCATCAAAACTCTGAGTATTCCTATGCGAGTGTGCAAAAATCTACATTTGTCTCTACGGCATGATAATGATGATTCTTGTGTTTAACGTTAAACAGCCTAAAAACGGAAGTTAAGTGGGAGGTTACTTAATCCTTAGCAGACGTTTAACGATTCACAATAAAAAAAAAGTAAGAAGAAGAAAAAAGCAATATTGAAGACCTATACTCTTACTACTCATTTAAATGACAACAATAAAATTTAAACTACTCTACTCTGCTCCTAATGGCGATAATGATTTGAGCAATGGCAGGCAGTATACGGTTGAAGGCTGCTGTGTGTTTAAAAAAAAGTTAAAGAAAAAGAAAACAGTTCTATTCTCAAGTATAAAATTGTAGAAAAATTAATTTTCAAAATGTTTATTTTAACGACCTTGCGCTGGAGGCGAACAAAGAAGATGCTTCTTATGCAACATCTTCGCAAATAATGATGAAAAAATAAGATTTTGTTGGAAAAAAAGTGAAGTCGTTAAAAATTAAATTAAAACTTCCTCTGCCATTTGTTATTATTCTTAATATATGCATAGCAATAAAATCATACACTCAGGAACAAGTGAAATTAGTACTGTAGCTGACTAATATAATTAGAAGGATGATTATGATCAAAACTGGTTACCAATACAAATCAGTTTAAGTCCACCATGGATTTCGGTGGTTTCCCAGGGATATGTATCAAAATTAAAAGAGTTTCTGTTTAAATTACACTTGCTACAATTGATAGCCTTGTGTTCTTACGAATCTGAAACAAAAATTGTCACATAAATAAAACCCTGTGTCATCAATTTAATGTAATTTTGTGTGACAGTGAAACCTATAAAAAAAAAAATAAAAAAAACCAGAACAACACTACGTTTTTCACACAAAACTAAAGGTAAATCTATTAAAATTTATTTCGAATTATAGGTATATGGGAATTTCGGAATTTTGAGTAGACAAAAGACACCATGGGCTTTTGAAATTAAATAACTTTTTCGTTTATATATGGATTTTCAAAATGCATTTTTGTTTAGAGCATATATCATAACATTTTTTAAAATTTGTGGCTGTAGCGCTTGAATTTTTGTAACAATGTTGGCCTTCAGTTCACATATAATTGCTCCTTTAAATAACCCCTCAGAAAATAGTCGGATGCTGACAAATTTGGCGATTTCTTTTTATTATTCGCTCCTAAAAATTTTACTTTAAAGTGCCATTGTGTCTCGGTAAATGTAGGCAGTGGCTCCATCCCGCTGTATCTACATCTCAAGATCAGGATGTACAAGATGTTCTATCATAAACCAATAACGTTCTCCGTCTTCAGTTACTGCACTTCGATCTTAATTTTCGAGGAAGTTATGCCCAATGATATTTTCTGATGAAATGCCACACCATTCTGTACACCTAATGGGGTGCAATTGGCGTTGATGAATGACTCCTGCATTTTCAGAAAGCTAGAACATACAGTTTTGTTTATTAACAAACATATTCATATGAAAATGAGCTTTATCACACAAAATTAAATTTCAATAAAATTGATTTCATTTCTGGAGAATTGTTAAAATTAATTTAAAAATTTAGATGTCGCCTATGATATGCGGGCTTTAACTCTTGCACCACTTGAACAATGTGGGATTAACCGTAAATCTTTTTTCTAAATGCTCTGTAGAGACGTACGATCGATTCCTAGTTAAGCAGTATGCTTTCTGGTAAATCTAATTGGTGTTTCGTTAACACTTTGCTCTACACGTTCAATATTTTCCGCAGTGCTAAATAGATCATAGATCATATTCTACCGATTCGAGGCAAATCCCTTACAGTGCCATATTGGTAGTGACGATAAACTAAGCATCAAATCATTGCCTCAGAGGGCGAAATTCTGACGTTAAAATATCGACGATATGCTCTTTGCGGTAAAATAAAAGATCGCTGATTAAAATAATAAAATTATATTGTTCTGGTTCGTTGTTCAATTGTGAGTTCCTCTATTATTTATTCTAAAAGTGTTGTTTATATAATCTAAAATAAATATCAAAAACAAAAAGTTTATTAACTCTCTAAAAAATTTGACTAAATAGCCACCTAAAATTTAAAAATTTCCAATTTGTTTTATGTACAAGCTTAATTATGATTATGAGTCGTATTTGTTAAATAAAAAATGTTGTCAACACTTCGACTACAGCGCCACCTATTACATCGAAAATAAAACAAAAGTCTAACAAGGATTAAACATTTTTAATAAAAAAAATATTAATGAATTAAAAATTGTTGTCAGAAAAAGGCAAAACGAAATGGTGTAAAAAAAAACAATATATAGTTCTGTGGCTTGGAGCTAAAAGGGCCAGTCACTTTTTTGCTCTTTTGAGTTAATCATTGCATTAGATTTTTTTTCTTGCTCTATTTCATTATGGTCAAACAGCTAAAGTTATACTTAACCCAGAACAGCTTCATAGATAAAATGTTGGCCACTGTCACATTGAAAGCATATTTAAAAGTTAAAGTTCAATTCAAATTTTCTCAAAAGTAAATATTTTTACATTGGCCCTTTTAGCTCCAAGCCACAGAATTTATCATAAACTTTATTTATTAGACAAGTGCTTATTCTTTATAAGTATTATAAGATTGATAGTGTTTCAAAAACATAATCACACATGACAAAAATAAAAAAGAAACGGCAACTGTGATTAAATATTTTTGTTAAATATTAAAAAAGGTGTTTAAAGTATCTCTTTTACGAAATAGTACAATACTTTGAATTAGCCTTATTTTAAAAGCCTAAACATTTGTATATTATTTTATTAAATTCTATCATGTTCGCTTTACAAATTCAATTTCCCATTCAAGTATTTTTTTAAATTATTTCAAAATTACTTTTAGTTAAAATCCATTCAATTAAATCAATTTGAATTCCGTTTCGAGCCTATTATTAATCAATTAAACAAGAACTCAAAACAGTTAAACATTTGATCTCTATTTCAATTTCAATACTGTTTCAGATCTGTATTTGCAATTACACGTATTCGAACTACCATTAATTGTTTATGAGAATAGAAACAACAACAAAAACTTTTAATCCAACAACAGCAGGTGTAGTTTAAGAAATAGTTACAAGATTGTTATTTTTGCGTTCTTAAATCAATGAATTATTTTGTAAAAATAAATCGAAATGAACTGCTTTTTTTATAAAAGAATTCATTACAAATAGTAATTTGATTTTTAGTTGTGATTGCGGATTGTTGTTGTTGTTGTTGTGAGTTAGGAAGCAATTGCAGCAGCAACTGCTGCTACTGACTTTAAAAGCAACAAGTTTAATTTGATTTTATTGATTGTATTTGTGGGTCTTTAAAACCAAATGATAGGTCTGACTTTTCTTTATACACACTACAGCACAGTGTAATGACGTTTTGAAATGTTTTGTATTTCGAGTGAAATCATTTCATTGGAACTGTCAGTAAAATAAAACTTCAATGATAATTCCGCACAATTTAATTTACTCGAAATTTAGAACAGGGAGAAACTTCTTTTTTTTGTATACAATCTATTATTACATTCAGCTGTAGTGTGCATAAAAAAAACTAAGCCTTTAATTATTAATACTGTGGGTCTTGTATATAGCAATGTTCATTTTTATCTTGAAATTATATTAAAAAGCTTTTTCTTGGCTTGCCGTTAAAATTTCAACGTAAGAGTAACTATTAACCACAAAATTACGAAATTTATTTTAAAATAATCTGCAGCCATGAATTTGAAAAGATTAACTATTTACATTTAAAATACATATTAAATTAACTCAGTTAAGGATTTTGAAGAAAAAAAAACCTTTTTAAGCTTTTGTCCCCCTCCAGTACGCCAATATCTACAGCATATATTGAGATAATGTAGGGTACTCGAATATGTATGCCAAATGAACCATACAATCTAAAGGAAATCAACATTTAAAACTGATGCCTGCTAAGAGGCCATAGCTGGCTGGCTGTTTAGTTATTACAGTGGGTAATCATGCAACTAAGATGATGATGGCGAGGACTGACAAGGCTTAAATATTAGAAGGCCGTTTTGCAGTAATAAATGCCATAGACGTTTTCTAAAGACTATTTTAACAAGTGTTTTAATTTTGTTTCGTTTCTTTAAAACTTTAACAAAAAAATTTTGTTAAAAAAAAAACCAACAACAAATCGGTGATGAAAAAATTGTTTAGTATATTTAACACATGTTTGTTGTTGGCAACCATGTTGCAATTTTTAGTATGTTGCTGATATAGAAAACCTAGCAATTATCATTAAAACCATAAACATGATGTACACACGGGCAAACTTGCAAACCAAGCAAATATTGTTTCTGCTAAATTAGAAAATGTAGCAACCCGAGCACAACAACAACAGCAACAGTAACAACGTGATCATTGTGAACATTAAACAAAATTATGGGCAGCAAAATAAAGTAGAAAACAAATTTGTAAAAAAAAAAAAATTGCTCTGTTCATAATGGCGATATTAAGCGGCAGCGCGAGCAAAGAAAAAATATCATAAAAAAATATTAAAAATAACTAGTGGATGTAAATGTTATTAAAAAAGCTACGCTTCATTTGCTAGTTTTTTTTTCACATATTCATAATTTTTTTTTTTTTTTTTGCTTAATTCATTCTAGTATTTCTAAGCATGTTGTGGACGTTTTGTTAGCAATTTTTAAGTTGGCGCTAAATAACAACATGTACTTTGGCTACATTGTCTAAAATATTTCATTGCTGTTCTGTACTTGTAGTCATTTCATACATATTTTCTGTAATGTACGCGAGTTTGTCTCGTCTCCTATTCATTAACTGGCATTTGAGAATAGAGAATCTTTAAACAAAACTATGAACTTAATTACTGAAAAACACGCTTATCTTCATGAGTCTTCCATTCATTTTAGATGACAGGCGTTTTTTCACTTTTTCACAGACATTTAGGTATGCATGTGTAAGAGTGTGTGTGTGTGTTAAGACACACACATAATGAATTAGGGCAGGTGTTATTTAACCAACGAGTTGTTACAAAAAAATGTTGTTGAAAAGTACTACATGTATCACGTTCTATAAAAGGCACGCAATTTATAGCCATAAAACTCCTATGAAAGATATTATGCTGTAACCGCTAAAATGGTTTAACAGCTTAAAATATTTGTTTTAAGTATTCGACAATTTTTTTAAATTAAAATTTTAAATTTTATGCTAAAAAAATTATTATTTAAAATAATATATAAATTTATGCTCTCCAGTGACACGTTAATGTTAAAATTAAGCATGTTTTACCTATATTAAACCACTGTATAATAGATTTCTTTTAGATGTTTTTTTTTTGCTGGGATAGAATGAATTTAAAAAGATTTTTTTTAAATTTTAAAATTTTTTAAATTAAGTTTTATGAAGATTTTTTATCAAAAATTAGCGATATACTGGAGTTTATCGGCACTTGTGCTGTAAAGCCCTAACAGTTTGACAGCTGTTGGTTTAGGGTTATTAAGAATTGGGTTTTACATGAGGAAGCAGCGCGTTTTACTGTTTAACAATATTTTAAAATAATAAAGTCTTGGCTACATTCTGAGAATTTTGTTCACAATATGGTCGAAATATGAATTTGATTTTTATGATTGCTAAAAGATTAATATAAAAAACAATTATAGCACTACGCTACTATAGCAATATTGTATTAATAATTGATGAAAACGGGTTTTTTCTAATTTAGATGATATTTATATGAATGTGATGTGCTGGCCGCAAAACAGGTTAATTATATTGAAAAAAGTATATATTATTTCTATTATTTCTATATATATATTTTCTATATTATTAAAAGTTATAATTAATTTTGGTAGACAATTAATAATAAATTGTTGGTTCAACAAAATTGCACTTAAGTTACTTTTGCGGTCAGGGAACGAGATTTTCACTTACTTAATGGCCGATTTGAATTTTTGTTGTGTTATAATCTCAGACTAAAGCAATATATAAACCAAAAAATATATTTAGACTAAAGACTAATAAAACGAAATTTGCATCCAGTATTCATTTTATAAACCTTTAAAAATTGTTTATGAACAAGGGGCTAAATGTAAAAAAAATAAAAAATTTATAATTGTTTTGAATTTTTAAGACCTTAAAGTAAAATTCTTTTTCAAACTACATGATTTATAAACTAGGCTGGTCTTCAAACTATTTTACTGTAGATTCCTTCATTCAATCCCCTTTGTTGATGTAAAGTTTCCAACAAGCCTCTTCTTTACATTTTGATAAAATATAAATCTTTAACTAAAAAGAATAGTTGTTAATTTTTCAACAACTTTTTATTTTTTATTTAGGTTTTTACTTCAATGCTGTTGTTGTCCACACTCGTTGTCAACGATTGACGAGCGTTGACCTAATAATTTATGGCGCGAGTTTTTCAGAAAGCAATATCAACAATGCAACCAACCAACTGTAGTGAAAACAAAAATTAGTCTCCATTTAAACATGAGATCAATTACCATAAAAGCATTTCAAAATCAAGCACATAAATGAAGTAAGACTTGTAAAATGCATAAGTGGACAGACAACAAAATGTAGGGAAAGCCAGACAGACGGACATATATGCAAATCAAGTGCTCATTTCGTTCCCTGCAATTTTTGATAATGATAAAAATATTACTTACTTTATCCAACAGCAATTTATTTATTTTTCTTTGATTTGGTGTTTAATAATTTTGTAATTTACTTTTCTCTCCTAGAGTAATGAAAAGGGTAGCCAGTTCAATTCTCACTTATGTCTTAAAGCTGTCTGTTGTTAATCTTAAAATTTATCTACACACATTTGCTTGACGAAATACTAATTTACTAATTTAATGAGCCTTCTTTTGAGTCTTAATTTAAAAAATTCTTTAGTTCCATGAATATATATTTCCAGAACTGTTGGGCAATGAAAAATAATAATTTTTCTTAAATTGCACAAACAAAGTCGTCTCAGTCTTTATTAAATTGAGTATTATACTATAGTTTACTAGTTATACATATGTGCTTGTATATACATATGTATGTACGTACGGACAATCTTGCAATCCAAAAGTGAGCGTCTACTGTCAAAAGACGCGACATTTGTTGTCAATTAATAAATACAAATAAAAACACACATTCAATTCCAACAAACTTTTTTTTTGTTTATGTTCAGTTACACTTTGGACAGACAGCAGCTAATCAGACATTAAGAAACAAATAAAATTGTTGTTAATAAATGTCTCCGAAAAACCAAAGACTCAATTGCACGTTTTTAACCCTTTTCAGTTATGTACGAGTATGTAAACATTATTTAACAAGAACATTTAAAGAGAAAAAAAAAATTATCGTGTTTTTCGTTGTTGTCTTTAATCCATTAATGCGTGCCATGCATTGAGAATCAATTATGTTGTAGTTGCATGTATATTCCTGCAAAGCAAAAATTATTCCCAAAGGCATAATCGTACATCAGTTTACATTTACGGTGTATTGTGTCAGAGATGGAAAATTAATTACCCTAATATTAAGAACTGCCTTTGTCTTATAGTTGTACGAGTCACCCTTTAGGATTTCAGTCAATCTTCTTCGTTATTTCACAGTTTGATATGTGTTTACCTTTTGAACTCTCCTTCACTACTTAAAAATTAGATTAAAACAGTAGGTTTACATGATAAATTTTATGACGTCCAATTTTGGACGTCATTTTTTGTTTGGTAGCAAGCGGTGTAGAGAAGAAAGGGGGGTAGAAAAATAGACATGGTTTCTGTTTTCATGGTTTTTTTTTTACACTTCGCTTTACACTTTTTTCTGTTTTTTCTGTTACGTTTTATTTTTATATTCTCATCAACTGTTTTGTGCTTTTTGACTGATAAAAAAAATATTAAACAGTAATTAGTTTTTTCTACATTCAAAATAAAGAAAATAAAAAATATTAAAAATATTAATTTAAAAGTCAACAATACAAATTAGAAATTAGACGTCCAAAAAAAAACATCGTATAAATTTGAGTAGTTTTTGGAAAACACTTCAAAAGGGAATTAAGAAAATTGGACGTCATAAAATTCATCATGTAAATTGAGTGTAAGACACAAAAATATTTAAAAAAATATATTAACACTGTTTATACATTTTTCAAACGTGGGTTTATTTTCTTTTAAACACATTCGAATATTGCATTAGTTTATTTAGTTTTTCACTTTTGTTTAATTAATATTTTAAGTCAACTTGATATACAGTTATGTAAAATCTAAAAAAACTTTTTCTGTTACAAAATTTTTAAGCAAAAGGTTTCTATGAAAACAATGATTTTCTATTTTTGTATAATACCAAAATAACTTTTTTTGCTTTTAATTTTTCATAGTAGGAATATCCACTTGTCCATCCCTGATTTTCAAGTACACATATGCGAAGGGAACATAATTCCATAATTTGATTGTTATTATTATGAAGTCACGCCTTAATCATTATTAAAATTACTTTTAAACATTATAATATCGAATTTCATTTACTCTTTATAAAAACATTTCAAAAATTTTTATTTCAAAGAAACTCTATGTAGGTACATACATACGTCTCTAAATACTCGTAATAATAGTCTTAAATTAAAAGGCCAATAGATGATCTCAGCACATGTATGTTTGTGTGTAATAGGTTCGATGCAAGTCATAGATTGAGTTGTAAACATTCTTAACAAGTGTTGGTTGCAGATTGTATCTAATTGTCAAGTCATGTCTACTTAAAATCTCTCATGTATTAGAATGGTCGCTGCAGGTACGAGTACCTTTACTTTGTCGTTTCATGTTACATAATTTCAATACAAAAAAAAAATTTTTTTTTTTTAATATTTTTTATATATATTTATATTTTTTTAACATTAAGATGACTTTAATTTTCTTATGACAAAACGTCTGTCATGCTTGACATTTTTAAAAATACCACTACTCAGTTTTTAGCAAAATAGTCAATTAGTATCTTTATTTGGAAATCTTTTAAGAAAGCCTCTTAGTATTGGGCATAGAGTGAATACTTTTAATTAATGAATTTATTATTTGTGGCTTTTAGTGGGAGTTCTTAGCTATTTGTTTAAATAATAAATTAAAGTCAGGCCAAACTATAACTTTAAGTTGAAAAAAAAATGTGCCAAAAGGTCAAAGTTTTTGAAAAATTTAGTTAAAGACAAGTCAGAGCGATGTACTCGGCTGTGCCGAATCTGATAATTCCCTTCACCTTCATGACCATAGGTATAAATACCACATGAATTACCATGTAATACGCCATTTTCTTTGATATTTCCGACGCCATTTTTGATTTTGAATTTTTACGTAGTTACTGTATTCTACTAGTCAAGCCCTTTATTTGATACCCATATTGTTCGGGCTTAAACAATTTGTTCGGCTATTTTGTTTCAGACGCCATCTTGAATTTTACACTTTTATTATAGTTTTCTACATTGTGCTGGTCGAGCGCTTTTATTTGATACTAATATTGTGGGGTGATGTGGGACGAAGCTGTAACTACTTTATTTGACTCATATGTATATTCGCCATTTAATCTAGGACTCCATATTGGATTTTTTCTTTTCATAGCCAACTATACGTATTTAATTACTTAAGCCCTTTTATTGGATTCTTGCATTGCCTCTCTGTTGGTATTTGCGTTTGTAAATCCTAGATAAAACGCCGAACAGTTATGTGTTACTGCTTATATCTCAGTTGGTTTCAAATCGATTTGTTAGTTTTTCTTAGAAATAATTTTTGAGATTATGGCTTATATTATATAGGAGTTTGAATTAATTTGATAATTTAAAAAAAAAAAATATTTTTTTTAATAAATTTTGTCTGTAACATTGCTGATTAGTGATCAATTTGTCCAAAATTTTTCTTGAGTATAACCGTGCCTATAAGTTGCTATAAGTTACGCTAGGATTGGAAAATTTTAGTTTTTGTATTAAAAATATGCGAAAATACAGAAACAGTCGTGTTTATTTGCTCATATCTCAGAAAGTTATGTGGCGATTATGCTGATTTCCAATACCGATTTAATACCTTATACGAGTCTCAACAATGTCGGGGGCCTTAAAAAAGCTGATTTCAAGATTCATACGGACATACGGACCGATGGGGTCGGAAATGAATATTGTAGAAATTTCACACGAAACGACAAACCTATATATACCTCTACACTCACTATAAAGAGTATAAAAATTGCGCAAAAAGGTCAAAGTTTATGAAAATTAAGTTGAAAAAAATAAAGCCTCATCATTTAACGATGATTACTAACATGAAATTACAAAGTCATTTTTAGGTTAGTAGCAAAGTAGAGAGGTGGTGCCAGTATCTAGGTACTTTGTTTATTAAGTTGAACTTTTCTGACGTGACGAGACATGTTTAAACAATAAATTTTTTTTACCATCAAGATAATTATTATAATAAATCACTTTAAAGCTTTTTCTTAAGAACCCCATTAAAATGTTTTAAAACTTTTATAACATTAAAAACACTATTAAATGCAATTTTTAAATGAAATTAAGTACAAACTTTTACAACTTCTTCATAAAAATGTGATTTAAAAAACAATTTATATTCCATTGACATTCTTAAGCAGTGTATTTTCCCTAGAATTAAATATATTTTACAGTGTTCCGTTTATGAGCCAGAAAAAATTTTAATTCGTATTAAATTTTTTATTTTTTCAAAATTTAATATCATTAACAATTTTATGGCGCACGCTCTTGATTTATCTTAGTTTTAGTAGCTTTTTCTAAGAAGCTTTCATTCTTAAAATGTATATTCCTTTAATTTTAATATTAGATTTTTAGATTGCTGCTTCAATTTATCTGCTGCACTTCTGATGTCCACGTTTTTATAAAAGTTTTAACTTGAGCAACACAAACTTAAATTTGCTACAAAAAAGCCTTCGACAATTTCTGCAAGTAATGCGAACAACAAAAGCCAAAAGGCAAGTCAACATTATCATTAGACATTGTAAAATAACACAAACAAAATTAAAAATTTTGCTAAGCTTTTATAAGCTGAATAAACATTTCTCTCTCATAGTGAAATATGTAAGTACTAATATAAATTTGGTATTAAATTGAAATTTGGTAAATTTTAATTAAGATCATCATCACAACTACCCAATTCACAATCTATTGTAGAAGTTGTACGTCGTAGTAGTTGTGCACATTATATTGGTAGTTTCTCCATTAGCTTTTTTTATATAAAATTTACAAAAATATTTGTGTTTAAAGAATAACGTATAAATGCATGATAGCTGGAAAAGTAAGATTTTCTTAAATATATAGAAAAAAATTAATTAAAACCTATGACTCCTACGACATGTTGTAAATTGAGCAAATATTTACCGTTTACTCAACGATTTTTTTTTTTTTAAATTTTCAATATTTCGTTCTCATAAAAATATATTAATTTATGAGGTGATATTAAGAGCTCTTTACACTCTCGTCTCGAATTGTTACACACCATATATTAGAAGCAAGCACTTTCCTAATTATAATCATCTTTTTAATGATCTACTAAATTTTCATTATTCAGGGTAGTATTTTTTTTTTTTAGTAAAATATAACAAAAACCTAAGTTTTATAACTAAGTACTAATAGTTTTAAAGTAGATTTTGTTAAAATCTAGTGTCGATCTAGTTAGATCTCAAATGTTATCTTTCTTGAATTTATAGGGAGTGTAACATTAAAGTAGATCGATCTCTATACAAATAAAAGTTTCGCTAATCGCCTTGTAGGATGATAGATATTTCAATGACAATTTTAAGACGTTTAAAAATATTTTTCTGCCACTCCTTTAAATACAGCCGATTTACTTTTGTGCGTATTTGACTTGGATTTTGGTGGTTTTTTTATTTGGACGCTAAATTTTGTATACGTTTTGTGATATATTGGATCTTTCCTTCGTTATGACCAATCTTTTTCATGCCACAAGATAGCCCTCTTAAAACTAGATAATCGCAGCTTTTAACACATTTTTTGCTACAACAACAACAATAATGTAAATTTTTTTATGAGTTGAATCGCAATATATTGGATATTGTTGCTAATAGCTTCACTAAGCTTCATGTAAAACTCGACAAATTTTTTTAAAAATATTTTTGGTATCTCGCATCATTCCCTCCAAATATGCAGCTCTTAAGGCTTTTTTCAATTATTATAACATTATGCTGAGTTGGAAAGTGATAAAAAGAAAATCCACTCTAGTGAACGTTCTTAATTTGGATTAAAATTTTTTATTTTTGAAATATAGAAGAACATAAGTTAATGGACAAAAAATTAGTTTTATATTTGACATGTGATGGAATAGAACTGAGAAAAAAAATTAAAAAGTAAATTCTGAACCGCAAAAAAAAATTACCCGGATAAGGATGAAATAATTCGTCCAGATCGTTCAGTAGAAAACATCACTGCAGTTGTCCAGAGTATGAATAGACATCCATCAACATCAACTCGTCATCGTTCGCAGTAAATAAACATTTCAATGAGTTTGACATAAATGCCTCGATACGATAGCTTAAGAAGTTCAATTAGTACTACAACTAAATCTTCATGTTGCTAAGATATAAATTCAGTTCATATCATTGGCTTAAGATCGATTGACCGAGGATAAGAATTTTTTCCAAAAAATTATCGTTTTAAATGAAGCCAATTTCTACATCGAAGGATGAAAAAATGAGCAAAACTCACACATTTGGGGTTAATAAGATCAGAACGACATCATTGATAATCCAATATACCTACCACGAGTGACTGTTTGTTTTGGCTTAATGACAATTAAATGATGAAGGACTCACCATTACGATCAATGGGTAGCGTTACTGTTCCATACTCAACTAATTTCTGTTTCCAAAAGTTAACGATACAAACATGGTTCAACAGGACTGAGTAAAAGCAAGCCTAACAATTCAAGTTGTTTGTTTATTTTCGTAAGCAATGATATCTAAATTTATCTTAAAAGGAACACAATAAAAAAATATTGTTGAGGCCAGCAATACGGCCCGGGATCAATCGAAAATATATTTTTAACTATCCGTTCAAAATGCTTGTCAAATTTAAGCTTTTAAATACTTTCTTAAATCTAGAATGCCTGTATACATAAAAAGTTTTCTGTTTATCTTACTTTAAAACAATTCTTATCAAATCTAAATCTAAAAAATATTGTGTATGTATGTATGTATGTATGTATTTATGTGTTTAAGCAGAAATAAAATGAAATGTACGAAATATTGTCGTAGCATATGAATTTGTAAGAAGTTGTCAATACACTCGTACTTAAATCATAATATGAAAAGAAAACAGTATAGTAAACAAGTATACAGTCAGTTAAACAGTAGAGTTATTTTTTGTATTTAGCCGTGGTAAAAAAAAATGTGGAATTAATTTATATTCTTCGCCAAGTTGTACCAAAACCAGAATTTCTTAATTTCCTTGTTTTTTTTTGTCAATAAAATGTCAAAAATTTTTATTAACAAATATACATAAGAGTATGTGTTACCTTTTAAAATTTTTTGTTTTTGGGTGTCTACCGATTCCGCCAGCATACAGTTTGATACAAATTATTTTTACAAAAAGGGTGCTTAATGTGTTAGTTCAAAAAAAGAGTGAGAAAGAGAGTAACAACTTAAACTCCCGTTGTAAAAATGTGCTTTGTTTGTTTGATTTTTTTCTGTTTTACTTTTGTTGTTCACAGTATAATTTATTCTCTTCCAAATCGAGGATTTTTTACCTGATCCAGTGATTTTTTAAAAAAAACTTTGTGGAGACTAGCAAAGAGTTCCGGGTTCAGTTAGTAAGTGTGCTATATTCGGATGTGCCGAATTTGATTATACCCTTCACCACCATTCTACACATAGGAAAAATTATTATTTCCGACGCCATCTCCGATTTTAAATTTCTACTTAGTTAACTAGTCCAGCCTTTCATTTGATTTGATACCCCTATTGATATGGTGATTTTAAGCCATATTGTTTAATACGTCATCTTGGAATTTACACTTTCTCATTATTTACTGTATTTTATTTGTCAAGCCCTTTTATTAAACAAAGTCGCTGTTAGTTTTTTCATAGTTTATTGTATTCCATTGCCACTTTTTTTTTTTGATACTAATATAGTGGGGGTTGAAGGGGATACATTTTTGATTACAAGATTTGACCCACATATGAATTTTTCGTGTGCTTTTTTGTAGTTGCCGCCATTATAGATTTTAAATTTATTATAGTGTTAGAAATTTTTCCAAATAAGTTTTGCCGATAATTTTGACAATTAGTGATCGATTTATCCAAGCCCTAGAGACTTATCATATCCATAAAGTTTTAACTCTTATTATTATCTCCTGGTAGGATTGAGCAAATTCCATTTTTATGGTAAAAATATAGGGAAAAACAGAGACAGTTGTGGTTATTTCTCAGAAAGTTATGGCGCGATTAAGCTAGAGTTATCCCGAATATTTGCAAAAGATTGATATCACATATAGATTTTTGCGAAATGTACAGACTTCTTAAGATCGACAATCATATGATTTCAGAATATAAATACATTTTATATAGTGAGGAAATTACAAACGGCATGACAAATCACCACAAGTAAAGGGTATAACAAAGTATTGCATGTTGATATGACTTGTTTTTGGAAAAAGGATGTAAAATGTGTATGGTAAAAAAGAAAAACAAAACAGAGAGAGAAAAAGATACAGTGGAAATTTAAACTCGCCTTTAAAATATGTTTTGTTGTTTTATTTTTCTCTGTTCTAAATTTAGTGTTCACAGTTTTTTGGAATTACCTCCAAATTAAAGATTGTTTTTCCTAATCCAGCGATTTTTAGGAATAACATAAACCAGCAAAGTGGTCTGAGTCTGGGTCTGGGTCTGATACTTATTATTGTAACAACAAACTACACAAAAAATTTTCATTCAATACCTCGCTTGTATTTTGTAATCATAACTTTTTTTTATTAATGTGATGTACGACTACTTTTGTTATGGACTGAACATTACATTACTTATTCGCCTTGTGGAAAATATTTATTATACCCTTCACACAGTGAAAAAGGGTATATATAGGTTTGTCATTCCGTGTGAAATTTCTACAATTTTCATTTCCGACCCCATAAAGTATATATTTTCTGAAAGCTTATGAATAGGGGAGTCGATTATGCTCTGTCAGTCTGACCGTCTGACCGTCTGTCCGTGTGTATGTTGAAATCAACTTTTTGAAGCCCCCGGACATAGGTTGGACCCGGGTAAGGTATTAAAATATCAGAAATATTCGGGAGTAGATCGGTATTGAAAATCAGAAACATCGGTACATAAACAACTGAGATATGAGCAAAAACCCACGACCATCTCGATTTTTTTTTTCACAAAAACAACATTACAACAACAACATACATACATACAAACGTGTATACTGGTTAGAGAAAACGTGGCATCGAATCCCAGCTCAGCCAAAAAATTTTTTTTTTTAATTTGTTTTTTAATTTTTTTTTTTTTTTTTTTATTTAATATATTATTTATATTATTATTATTTTTTTTTTAATTTTTTTTTTGTTTTATATATATTATATACATAATAATTTTTTTTTTTAATTTTTTTAAAATTTTTTTTTTAATTTTTTTTTAAATTTTTTTTTTTTTTTTTGTTTTTTTAACATACATACGTGAATTTATAATTTTACAATGGGACGTTTTTATATATGTATGTTTTTTATATGTATGTACGTATTTCATATGGGATGAATGGTGACACAAACCACTGTTATTGCATGACTACACGTTGTGAAGATTCGGCACGGCCGAATATAGCGCTCTTACTTGTTTTTTGCTTAAATAGTTTTGCGAATAAAACCAGATGGGGAGATATATATTTCCATGTTTTTCTATTTTTTTGTTGCATATGAAGTAAACTGAAATGAGGTGTTTAGCTGCAGAACTCAAAGAGAATGAATCTAATTGTAGAATTTTTTTAAGACGAATATGTAATTTGTATGAGCTCATAGGTGAAAAGAAAGTCTTATTTTAAAGAGGAAATTACTGCATGAACTAGAAACGTAAATGAGATACAATTAATGCTGGCGGATTTACAGTTCCGCAGTTTGGCCTAAATAACTTTAAGATACAATATAAAATCCTGAGCAAACACGAGTTATTTCGAGTAACTTGCAATAACACTAGCGTTATGCGAAAAACTTAAATTTTTTATGTCTTTTATATACTAAAAATCACGACTTATCGAACACGTACACATTTTAGATAAACAGATTTTTTTTGAAGAATATGACGCAACATTTTCTAAAAACTATTTAATACTACTTAAGAATTTAATATTATTTATTGCCTTTTTAATCGTATACTTCAAAATGTTTCAGTAACTCTGGTTATTTTATAAATCACTGCCCAGTTTGTAAGACACACATTTTCTTATGTTCTCGTTTTCAAATTTCATACTGAAAATTGTTTTTATCTGAAATTGTTTTCACTCAAAAAAGGGTTAACTATTTGAACATTATGCTGAATGGTTTATATACTTTTATTAAGGTTTTTGTTTTGTTAATAAGTTACTTGTTTGTATGAAAACATTCCATGACTTGTTGTTGTTTTTGTTTTGATATAAACATTTCTATTACATCCCAAATCTCCGCAACAGGATATAAATAGTTGAGGTTTGAGGACAATAAAAAAGTTTAACTTAAACTAAGCAAATACTAAAGGCAGGTAAGTAAAGATATGAAATCTATAAAATAAATTAAAAAATTTAATTGACTACTCTTTTTGACAAAGATTAACAATACATTTTTCATTCCAAATTTTTATTTTTTTTCAATTTTAGTCTTATTTATTTATTTTTTTATTGAAATAATTTTGTTTTTAAGGCATTGTTTAATAAATATACTTGTGAACATTGAAAATTTTTATCAGAATTTCGTTTAGAACTATTTGTTGAATTGAAATTACTGAATACACTGGCATAGTTTTCTTGAAAAAGCTTTTGCTTAAAAGATATACATTTTTGCAATTTTTCTAAATAATATAGTGTTTTTATCTCTAAAACTGGAGGTGGTACAAAAATATATCACTTTGGTTATCATTGGATAAAAATAAATATATAGCAGCTTCCATTAACTCCTATAAGGAAAATAGGCCCGTTAAGTGGCTTTTGCAGTTGCAGTTTGTTTAAGATGAGTAGCTGATTGGGCCAAAGCATCTTATCTTTGAGTTGGGATGTCAGCAACGCCTATAGGTAATTAGTGTGCAGTGGATCGATATCGGTTAATAGAGTTTTTTTTATCAGCAATCTGAGACACGTTCAGGTGAGGTAATTGTTTATGCAGGAGGGTCTATAGTGACTAAACTCATAGCACCTTGCAGCACGAATATAATACAAGAAGGAATTATTTGAATTTTATAAATTAAAAAAAAATGTATATTTTATGTTCTAAATCATTATGACGCAATTTTAAACATTCTTGCAATACAATTAACGATCTTCACACACTTACCGACATGACTCAATTCAAATGAAAGGTATTTTATGTTAAAGGCCTAACGAACCGTTCGTGAAATACTAAAACAAAATCTATTTATTTATTTTATATATTAAATATATAATAATAATAATATTTATTAAATATATGCACGTGCCCCAATATTTGTACATAAGAATTATCTGTTTTTATATCAGACAATTTGAAAAAGCATAATAGTCAAGACTTTCATTGCACGTAAGCACCTGTATCAGTTCAAGTTGTTAAAGTTTGTTTGTTTTGAAACATACAAAAGCTAAAAATTTTAAAGTTTTCATAATTTACAGGCTGGGACAACAATAACTACTTAATACAAATGTCTGCATATGTCGAATACGTTGCATGATCAACTGAATATAGACTAAGGCAACCTCTTAAGATCCTTATTAAAATAGGTCTTCCACTACGTCTTCAGCTGCAGAGGCGATGAATCACCACTTTTAGATCTTTTACTTTTTAACGGATCTCTTGTTGATCTAGTCTCTTTAAGTTTAGCGGCGTTGGTCGTTAAGTGGCCACGAAAACCACTTTAAAAAATTCATCCTTTTAAAAAATGTCACAAAAATAATTTTATAAAAAATTATGAAATATAATTAATTCTAGTTTTTGCGTCTAAATCAGACAAAGTCTCACTATATTTACTTTACAAATGTAATTAATAAACTGGCATTCAACACCATTTGCAAAGATAATTTTTAAACATGGTTGTGCACCATGTTGTTCTTAATTAATGCCTTATATTCTCCAATAGTGTATGAAATGATATCATGAGTTAAGGTACTGCCACACATAAACCAACTGCATATCGTTGGTTACAAGTAGAATGGCCCCAACTCAAGTAACTGTTACTTAACAGGAGAAGGCAAAAACGTAATAGAAACTGTATCACGAGTATCATAATGTAAGTTCTTTTGTAAAATTGCTTGTAAAACTGTTATTTTTAAAACAACTACGTTAAATTATTGTGTCGAGTTATATTTGTATGAAATGTATTGGAATCGCTGAAAAGTAAATTTCGTAAAAAATATGAGTTAGGACCTTCCTACTTGTGACCATCAATATATTGCCACAATTCGGGAAATATAGTTGTTGTGTTTTTTTATCTTAATGAAAGTTAATTATTAAACCAAGTACAATGCTTAGTAGGCGTGACAATTTCCATACAAAGACATTACTATCGACTAACGATTTTGAAGAACTAATTGTTCATTTGTTTTATTCCAAAATATTATTGAAAGCGTAAGACAAAGGACCGTGATATAACCCCATATTAAAGAAATACCCTATGTGATATATTTTTAAAACTATTAACGTAACTTTTATAATTTAAAAATTAAAACTTAACTAACGTAAACAAAAACGTATATATATTAACACTTCTTGTTTAAGTTTCATTGTAAATCATCTAAATCTGGCTAAAATTAATTTTTATGAAAAAGTGAACTTAAGTCATAAAATTGATTTCAAGTTAAATCTTAAATAAATAAATAATTTGCGTTTTAAACATTTAAAAAGTAGATTAGGTAAATTTGTTCATACATTTTTCATAAGAACTAGTTCCTCTTCTACTCTGGTTTTCAACACTAGTAAAATAAATCTCTCTAGTTAAAAAAGGAAAATCTTTATTAAAAAATATTGAAACTTTGCTTATGAAAGGCTCTTTATGTTGTGTTTGTAATGTTGTTTTGTTTTTCTCACATATTCAAAAATTAAAAAAACCGTTTTAGATTTACAATTTTTTCTGTCATCTTGTTTAAACCAAATCATGACTTTTATGTTGATTCTACTCAAATGAGGTGTGATAAAGATCTTGGCATGAACAAAAAAAAACATTGTAATAGTTAAATCTGATTTTTTTTAACTGCAAATGAATAACTCGTGTGTGGCTGGGTTGTGTCGCCTGAAAACTTTAATATTTTTAAGTAGTAAATTTATACGAAATGCAAAAAGAAAAAAATCCCAAATTAGTTGTGTTGTGTGAATTTTGTTACGTTTCTATCATAAATTTGGCTCAATAATTTATGGTTTATTACGAAAACTGTTCACGTTTCATGTGTGTCGTCGATGCCATTTTTTTTTTGTTTTATTAAAGTGTTAATTATGGGTTGTATTTTCTTTGTTTAGAGCAACCAGCCTTTTTTTGTTTTTGTGCTGCTCAACGTACATGTTTTTTTTTGTTGTGATTTAGTAAGCGCCTTTAATTTATTCCTCTATTACATATTTTATTTGCTAATTTTTTTCACAACTAACAAGGCGGTATTTTTCACAGGAAATTTTTTTTATTTATTTTTTTGAAAAAAAGACTAGATTTTTTTAAAACATTTTTTACGGTTTAAATTTATGTCAATAAAAATTGTTTTCGCATTGTAAGAGACTAAACATAAAAGTACTAATGAATGACAAATTATGATTACAAATTGTATTAAATTGGATCAAAGACAAACCGCATACAAATTGGCCTTATAAATGTTAAATTTTTGAATAAAACTTACAGTGTTGCTTTAACTAACTTTTGGATATTTTGTATGTTAAGCACGAAAAAAGGTTGTTTATAACCTCATGAGCTTGTGATCCCTGTATTAATTTTAATAAATTTTTTTGTTTTGTAAAATCTTAGGAACTACTTTTAATATTGAAACAATTATATTTATTTATTTTATTAATTACAAGTTTTGTAACCTTGCCTCTAGGCCATAATCGGTCACAAACTTCTACGAAAAAAATGTACTTAAAATATAGAAATATAATGTAATAATATTGTGAGTATTAAATTGCACACGTATGTGTTTAATAGATCATGCATTTGCGTAGTTAAGTGATTGCTCGGAGGACTCCTTGAATCACTTTCTTTTTTTTTAAATATACAATATCTTGAGGGCAGATATCATTTAAGGGCGGGGGCTTCTAAACTTCCCGAAACATGCCTATACACGCCAAGGAGACCATGACTCATGGTCTCAGTAATTTTTCACCAGTTTTAAACAATTTCTAATAACTTCATTACGTAAGAGAAAAAAATTGCTTTTGATTGCAGAACGTTATTTAAGAATAAGTAAACGAAAATAGTTACTATTGGTCATGGCAAAATCCGTTACATGTTTGTTACAGTCATTTAGCTGATTAGGGGTAGTCAGAAATGGGTGATTTTGGTGATGTCAAATCATCGAAGGGTTGTACCTTACCTTCTCCGAACTTTTCGAATTGTTCGTATAAATACAGTATACCATAGATTTAAGAAAAATTCGAAGTTTGAGGTGATTGACTCATCTGGATCCTAAAATATAATGGATTAAAAATTCTACAAAGTTGAACTAACATAAATGTCATTTTCTGGAAAAATTTATTATAGGTATATAGTTCAATAGGGTCGCATTTGAAAGGTTATCAGATTGAGATTGAAGCAAATTGACCCGTTGAACTATATACCTATAATACTTCTCTAGAAAATAACAATTATGTTAGTAAATCTTTGCACATTTTTGAGGTTTTCCTGATTTTCGGAACCAGATTAGTTTTTGACCTCAAGCTTATACTTTACACCTACTAAAATTTTGCATATTTAGAAATAGTGATTATAAAAACAAAGTTGATTTGAGGTGGTTTAACCCGAATATGTTGCTCTTGTTGTAGGGTTACCATATTCGATAAATACATAAAGTTATACTGAAACCTTTTATTTATACGGATATTATTATGATTATGATAATCATGTTAACAATTGTAATGACCATAAAATTGTTGAATAATCTGCAAATATGTTCAGAAACAATACTAAATATAAAAAAAAATAAAAAATATCCTTCATAAGGCCGAGAATAAAACTAATTTTAATTGTCTCTTGTAACTTATAAAAATTTTCCTCTGGGTATACGAGTATGTATATATCTGTGGCTTGGAGCTAAAATGGCCAATGTCAAAATATTTACTTTTGAGAAAATTGGAATTGAACTTTAACTTTTATATATGCTTTCATAGTGACATTGGCCAGCATTTTATTTATGAAGCTGTTCTGGGTTAAGTATGACTTTAGCTGTTTTACCATAATGAAAAAGGGCAAGAAAACAAATCTAATACAATGATTAACTCAAAAGAGGAAAACAGTGACATTGGCCCTGATATTTATGTTAAGTTAACCCTTAAAAAACTTAAATATGTCCTCAATACAACTTCAATAAGAATTCTTAGGATTAGCTCATAGTAGAAGCTGCCATACAAGCCCTAGTTAAATAAAAGATTTTCATTAAGAAAATTTATGACATCATTACTTATTAGACAGCACTTTATCACTCCACCAGCTGAGAGCAGTACAGAGACTTATTTACTAATATTGTGGTACTATCATTGCAAGGCAATTAATGTTGAGGACAAGTGGTTTCAACATTACTGAACCACATTCCAAACTGTGCTGGAGATATATAATTATTATACTAAAATAATTATTTCATGAAAGAATAATTTCACGAAATGTTCTGTAAAAGGGAGACCTTGTTCACCTCATTTGACTAAAAAAAAAAGTTACTTTAGGACATGTAAAGTGCTTAATCTACGTTGATCAACAGTTGCGCACAATAAGACGGAATATTGGTATATTTATTTCTAATTTTACTTTAACCTTTTTTAAAAAATAAATATAAATTATATCTCAACACTTACTATTTTGTTTGTTGTATGTTTGTATGTATGTAAAGCAATAAAAAAAAATCAATTCTGTTTAAAACTATCAATTTCAAACCATTTATCAATATGTATTCATATTTATGTCGTTTACTGATTTTCAATTAAATTTCAAATCAGTCTTAAAAATCATAATTACTTTACTAAAAAGCATGTTTTTTAATTTTTTTCACACTCTTTTCATATCTTTATAGATAAAATATAGAGTTGCGACATGAAATAAAAGAGGCGACTTGTGAATATATCACGGAAAGACAACGAGCGTACCAATTATAATCATCAATAAATAACACAACAATAAAACAAATAAAACAAAATCATACCCAAATAAAATAATAAATAAAAATTACATACAACAAAGCTAATAACAACAGCAGCAAAATTTAACAACACGCACATTAAGATAAAAATGAAATTAAATAAATAACAAAAAAAATGTGTAACAGAAACAATAGCAAATAATAATTGCTAAGAACGGAAATACCAGCAAGAAGCTTACTTCAACGTTTAAAAATGTTAAAACGAACTAAATCAAATCGTTCTCAAAGAACAAGCAGGAAACCCCCAGGCCATGGTGTTGTAATAAATAGTGCAAAACAACAGCACCAGCAACGTGTTGAAATAGTCGATGATAAAAGGTGAGTTTTTTTTTAACATTTTCGTGTTTGCTAAGCATCAAGAACTTATGCAATGAATGGCAATACTACAAATCAAATTTCACCATGTCTAATAGCTGTGATGTAGATATGGCAAGCAATTTGTGTTACTGGTTGGTTTCCTTACTAGTAGAGACGCCCCATGTCAATGTAACATATAAGTTCTTAAGCCTATTTTGCATACAGTTTTTATATGCAATTATTATTTTCGAAAATGGTGTTAGTATTGGGTAAATAATGGTTAAGTAAATTGTTGTTCGAAAAACAATGAAATATATGGCAATACTATGAGTTGTATTTCACTATTAGATGAGTTGTATAAAAAGTTGTGGTAATTGCCTGCGTGGTTGGTGTCTCTATTAGTACAGGGTCACCATCTCAGTGTCAACTATAAGGGTATTAAATCAATCTTTATTTGTCAATACCATTTTCAAATGTGGTGTTGGTACTGGCTATATTGTACAGAATTTTTTCGGACTTTAAATACGCAGAATACCACCGAATATTGACAGCAAAATTTATTTTGCTAAATGATGTCAAATTGAGCGGTTTAGCAATGAAACATGTTGACCGGCTCAGAGTCGAGAACGTGCCGAGATGGGCGTGGTTTGCGATCAGCTTCAGTCGAAGAAAACTATTTAATGACTAATGCTCTAAACACAAAGACGGCAGCAGACAGCAAGCAGCAATATGTCAAAAATAAAATCCATGTGCTTAAATGAAAACAATTATTTTAACGGCAGCACAGTAGCACGACTGCACAACAGCATTTGCTGCTGCTGCCAACTTAGGCTATTTTCTATTTTGACGGGCAGCAAGAAACAAATATAGTGTTGCCATTATATATATTAAATTGGAAAAATAAGAACAAAAACTTATTTTTAATATTAAACATAAAAGAACATTACAAAAACACAATAAAAAAATAAATTTATGTGTTTTTATAGTTTTACGTGATATTATTACATTTTTTTTATCAATAACTTTAATTTTATTCATTATAAAATATATATGCGGCATCCCTGAAATTTGTATTGCTAAAATACACATCAGGGGCTCAATTCTCGTTCTGTGAAACTGTGAAATGAAAAAGTTTTTGTATAGCAAAGGGTACGGTGGCACCATATGATATTACACCAAAAAAACTTTTTATTTCATAGTTTCATAGAATGAGAATTGATACCCAGCTGATTACTATGTTGTTGCTGTCTTCAAAATAATTATGAAGCTGACTTCAGAGCAGCATTTGAAGTTGGCAGCATTTAAAGCCGTGAAGTTGTAAAGTCTGCTGGCGTCTATGTGTTCAGAGCTTAACTTCGATTTTTTAAGGCGCAATTTTTATTTTGCTATAGCCGTGCGGCCACTTCTCTGCGCAGCCGTCGCAGATTTTTCATCGGCTATTTTTACTGCGGTATAGTTTTACTTTCGCTTGCAATGAAATTGAATTGTTTTTGTATTTTTACGTTATAAAGCTTTTAACTCACTAGAGAGAGTAGAGTGAGTGTAAGGGTATATATGTATAGGCTGTTATTCCGAGTGAAATTTTTGCAATATTCGCCATAAAGTATATATTTTCTGGTAGCTTATGGCTAGGGGGGTTAATTGAGCAATGTCCGTATGTCCGTGTGTATGTTGTGTGAATTTCCCCAACATTTTAGACCCGTATCAGAATATCGAAAATATTCGGGAGCAGAACGATATTGAAAATGAGAAAAACACAACACATCTATACAAACGTGGCATACTCGTTAGAGCAAACTTGGTTTCATATTCAGGCTAAAGCAAACAATTTTTTTTCGGCAGAGGATATTAGCAGATTCGGCACGGCCGAATATAGCATTAATAAAACAGTGCTGTCAATTTAAAAATGTCTGCCTTTAAAACAAAGACTGTATTGCTATCGTTTTCAATATAATTTAGTAGCTGACTATACGTCGTCTTTGTATGAATTTAGACAAGTTATCAGGTGAGAAGTAAAAAAAAACATTGTTTGCAAAATATTTATTTTTAATTTTTTTTTCTCAGTAACTTTCAGACTATAGTCACGTCTAAACTAGCTATTGACCATACATGTATATATAATAGACACTTTATAATACAAAGTTGCCAAATATAAAAATCGCACACTTTATTAGTTAATACATCCGTTATATGAACATTTTGTATAAAAATTTTAAAAATTAAAATTAATCATGAGTAAGTAAACACTCACTGCTGAATGCATAAAATTTATTAATTGTTTTAGAGGGTTTATTAAACTGATATTGTATGGAAATTCGATTAACAAACTTTCAGAAAGCATTAGTATGCATACGGCAGTCATTTTATAATTTGGTACTTTTTTCTTATTCTATTCTTTTATATAAATAAGGAGGAGTGTAAAAGTAATTTATATTAACATAATGCTATGTATTAAGTCTTCTTATAATCGTCATACATTTTAGTTTATTGTTGGTATAATAAACGAAATTTTACATTCTAGTTCTTGCACTACGTTACCCTATAAAGGTTATAATTGTAACCAGCTAAAAACAATTGCAACTACCCTGTACAAATCTTAAATGTATATAAAAAATTACAACAACCAAAATTTTAATTCTAAAAATTCTTTTACGTGAGCAAATTTCTAGAATTAAAAATTCGCAATACAACTGGGGCCATTTAACTACCATTGAAATTTTTCTCAAATGTTCAAGTTTTTATTTCCTTCAGTTAAGTTATGATAGTGATTTAAATTTTTTTATTAAATGCTTCAATTGAAATATACAACTTAAGAGCTGTGTTGAAATATTACTTCATAGAACTTAAAAAAAAACAAAGATAATGATTCTTGTTTACTAATTCATGTTTACAAGAAACCAATTATTTTATGGTTCATTACTTTGATTTTATCAATTAAGCAAAAAATTGTTTTAAAAAATTTTCATAGATTTAACGTTTTATATAAGTTCTTAACTTCAAAGAAACAAATATTTTAAAAGCACTCACCCTATGTATAAAATAACTAAAGCATATTCACATTAATTGCAAATATAATACCAAACGTGAGTTCTGCTAATGTAAAAGAACACTAGTCTATTTTTTGTCAAATATTTGTACAATAGGAATAATAAATTGTACCGTTACCTTTTTTTATTTATTTATTTATTTATTACAAAAACATACTTTTTACATGCAAAAAACATATTTTACAACTCAATTTCAAAAATTTCCGAATATTCTAATTGTCTTTTAAATTTTTTGTTATGTCTTCACCTTTTACAGTCGAATCTTTAATTATGAAATATCGATGATTTTATTCTCGAAGAGAACAATTTTTTTTTGCTTCAAAGGCCGATGACTTATACCTAGTTTCTGTTCTAATATTTACCCTCTAGATAACAGTTCCTACCATCCAAAAAATCCACCCTTATATAAGAAAATTAAAGCTATCGATAAAAAAAATTTTTTTGATAACTATGGTAACTATGCCAACCGTAGGGTTCATCTTTTAAAATTTTTTTAATGTCAATGGCAATAGAACAAACGACCCATTATATTGTGAACTTTATATTCGAAGGTGTACGGCGATTTTTTTTCCGCTGCGGTCTAATAAATAACTAACTGTGGCGGTTTAAAAAAAACGCTTATTTTGAATTTTCAAATATTTCAGTAGAACAAAAAAAAAAAAAATTAAATTTACGGCCATGTCATGGAAATCGAAATCATGTGAAATTGAAATCGACGAATATTTTCAATGGAATTTTTGTAAAAATGGACGCAGCTTTTCCTGATTTCAGAAGTAGTTTAAGTATAGGAAAGTGGTCTTCAAAGTATGAGGTAAATAAAACGAAATATTTTTATAAACTTTGAATACGGGAGAGTTTTCAAAATTTGATCGATTTCAATTTCACGTGATTTCGATTTCCATGACTTGGCCGTTAATTTGATATTTGTTTGCGATATTTCTTATTTTATAGCACGTTCAAGATGCCACTTTGAATAAAAGACTTTTAATAAAATTTTAAAAATTTTCCGAGAACCACAAAAACAACTTTAGGAAAAAAAAACAGAAAACTAAATAATATAGTCAACACTTTTTTGTTCGTATACCCTCCCTCAGCCTGCAAAAATGTCCTACCTCTGTCAAATGTCTATAGGAAATGTCGGCAATCAAAAAAGAATTCTATATGAATTTCGGACACTTCTGTCCGAAAAACATATGAAGTGGTTGACACGAATTTTAATAGACATGTCGTAGGCAATTCTGAGTTTTTTACCGACATGTCTAATAGACTTATAATAGAAGAAGCAGGGGAAATTCTGATTTTTAAAGTGACATTTGTATATCTAATAAAATTCGTAAAAAAAATCTTACAGAAATCAAATTAAAATCTATTAAACATTGTAATAAAGATTTTAGAAAAGAAAATCATTTTTTTTAAATTGGTTTTAATTTATTTTACTATAATTTAAATATACATTGTTATTGGTATATAGTAATTGTTATTTGAATATAAAAAGATTTATTTAAAATTTTTTTTTAAATTTTTGTTTGTTAATTTTTCCATTATTTATTTAATTTTAACCATTCGTTTTCTAATAAGTATTATTTACTTTTTAATCACTGACTAAATTATTTGTTTTCTTTAATAGAATGTAGTAACTTGTATTTATTTTTTAAATTTAACTTTTATTGAAAACTTCAACATAATTGTAAGAAAACTAAAAATACCAAAACTTGCTTGTAAAAGGTATAACGCAAAACAACAAAACAAAGAACTTCGACAAATCTGTATGAAATCAGTCAGAAATTTATCAGACATGTCGGTAAACAAAAATAAATAAAATCCCTTCGACATATCCGTACGAAATCAGTCAGAAATCTATCAGAAACGTCGCACATCAAATTTCCCAGACATTTCAGACAGAAATTTGTACGAAATCTCCTTAAAAAAATCCGATATTTGTCGGACTTGTCTGATTCAGACATTGTCGTACTATTTTGCATGCTAAACTTATGAACTATTTTATATAGAAACAAGACGACCTGTGAAAACATAGACTTTATTTTTATGATAAATTAAGGCGAAAAATCTTCTTATTTCGACTTAAGTTGTTTTGTCAAAAGTTCACAGAAATGTATTGTTGGTTGTATATTTTATAAAAGCATTTTCTAAATAATTAAAATAAATGATTTTCAAAAAAAAAAAAGAAAAATATTGTAACGTACAGTCGTGTCTGGATATAGTGAACTAATTTTTGCAAGGCTTGTTCATAGTATCCAGATTGTTCTCTATATCAAGGTTGAAATTTTTGTTCAAAAACTCGTTTTATTTACTTAAAATATATGTAAATGCAATAGCTGATTAGAAACAATTTGTACAAAAAAGGAAATATATGTACATACATATGTATTTAAGTTTAATAAAAGAATTGTTGTTGAAGTTTTTTTTTTTAAATTTTGTTCACTATTAGAGTTTTTCACTATTACTCCATGCAAAAATTTTGGTGTTCACTATATAGAGGTGTTCACTATATTGGGTGTTCACTATATCCAGACACGACTGTATTTATAAAACTTATTGTTATTACTCTAATAAAATATTTATTTATTTTTTTTTCTTTTAGATGTAGTGATGATGACTCTTCGCAATCTTCAGTAACAGGGGCACCAGTTTTTGTAAGTAAACATCAATTTAATTGACAATTTTTCTTTTTTATAACGATTTTTTAAATATGTATTGAAAACTTAATTATCGTAACGATAAACTTTATTAGGCAATATTTTTCCTCGAAAAAAATGAAATATTGAAATTCTATTGTAATTTATAGTTTTTTAGATTAACAAAAATTTGAACATATTTTAGAAAAAATGTTTTAAATGAAAATTTTATTATCTGACACATTTTCAGTTAACATTGGCAAATTAACCTCAAAGATTCTTGAAATCTTTTTGAAAATCTATAATTTACATTTTATTTTAATTTTTAAATTTTTGTAGGCCAAAATAAAAAATGTTTACCGGCAAAGCGCATTTACAAAAAACGCATACATACTTGTTGCTGGCTCATGTAAATGCCCATTTTTATGACAAGTGCAACATGATGATGCTGTATGACAGCCATCAAAAAATTTGTATTGTCGTTTAAATTTTTTGTTTTTTTTTTGGAGGCGTGCGTGTCTTTATTTTGAATGTTTAATATCATTTCCATGACACTTTCAGTCAATCATAAAACTACATGAAGCAGCAACAATTTTATGTTTTTTTTTTATTTTTAGTATTTATTTTAAAAATTTTTTTGAGTGTGTATTTCTATTTTGAGGGTTGTTAAGATCACAAATAATTAACTTAAACGTAGATAAAATAAAAAAGATTTTTTTTGTTGAGAATTTGAAGAATGTTTTTGAGTGATTAATGCTAATTGAAAGAGATTTTAAAGGGAAGTATCGAATAAAACAAATGGTTGTTTATGACTCTGGTAATTAAAAGGGAGCTGAAGGCAAATTATATCTTGAAAACAACATGTGCATTGAAGAGCATTTTGAAAGTGTATATTGTTGAATGATGAATTTATTTAAAGAAATTTATTTAGATTTTCTTAGTATTAAAGCAGTGGATGCAGTGCTGCATAGAACATGAACACGAGTTTTTTTTTAATAATAAAAGCAAATTTCGAAAAAATTTCTCTCAGTGTTAAGGAGAAACTTTCTTTACCTCTGTATTTAACAAATTTATAATTAACAAAATATTTAACATATTTTCGTTCTATTTGTTTTCATTGTTTTTAGGCTTCTGTCCATCAACCCAGACATGTGGGTATAAAACGAAACGAAAATAATGCTGTTGCCAACATCCTGTCCCCCAACCCCATTGTAGCAACAAACAACGGAACTACAGCAGCCATCATGCATACAGGGAATAATGTAACGGCTATGCAAAGGCCAAGTCATCAACAATATCAGCAGCAAAGAAGAATACAATTTCAACAGCACCAACAACAACAAAAACAAATGCACTTACAACAGCCATTTCAAGTTGTAAACATACAAATGAATGCACAACAACAGCATAAACAAAAATTACAAAAATTTAAAGGCTTAACATATGAATTGCAATTTCAAAGTCAACAACAACAACAGCAACATGCATCGAATCACCCTTCTCAACAGCATGGAACAAATCAAACACAATATTTGCCAGCTGGTATTGTTAATATGAATAGTGTTTCTAATCGTGTTAGTATTGGTCAGATGCAGCAACCACAACAGTCGAACAAGACCCGCATACCAATGCAACATCAAAAGATAATATCACCACAGCAACAACAATATCACCAGCAGCAGGAAAAGCATCAACAATTGGAAAATTTTAATCAGATTTCAAAAAATGCCACAAATTTATTGAATGATATTTACGAACGTAACTTGTTGAGTCAAACAACATTTCAGGAAAGTACGCAACATCAACAGCAGAAACATCAACAATTTGTTAGCCATCAGCAGCAGTATTTCCAACAAATGGTCCCAAATCGAGCTCAGCTCACTTTGTCCAATCATATACAGAATTCTAAACAAATTTGGTTGCATAAAACTCCCAAAGCCCATATACATTCAATGAAATTACCCACACCTCCCGCTCAACCAACACCACAACAATCACAAATCTATCAACTTTCCGATTCTTATGTGGATCCTGTCGATACCAAAAAACATTTTCTATTCGATGCCCACAATCATCAGCCACCACCACCGCCGGCTCCCCTGAATCATGTGTATGAAACTATAAAGGAGAGACCGCCAATGCCGCCACCACCTCCAGAGCGCAATCAAAATATAAATAATCCACCTCCTTTGCCGCCTTCAAGACTGCTCAAAAAGAAATTTATGGCAGCAGCGGTCAATAATCATGTAACCACTTCTAGGAGCCATAAAACACATAAGAAATCGCCTCATGACAAAGAAACCGATAAGAAAACCCATAATAAGTTGTTGCATGTGCAACCGCCCTCCTATGTAGCCCCACCACCTTTACTGGCCAATGGGACTACTAAATCACCAACTCAATATCCTTATAGTTTGCAACAAAGAACAAAAGCGGATGGAGAACATAGAAGTATATTGTATAAGCAGTTAAGAGAACAAAATCAAAAACAAGAACTGAAACTGGAGCAACAACAAAGTAAAGTTCTTGGCGTAAATGAGGTTAACGGAAAAGTTCAACAACAGGCAATAGGGAGTAGTTGCACAAACAAAAATGCTGCAACTAAACAGCAAAATTCGCAACATTCATCACTTCAAAGGCAGTCATGTATGCGTGAACATCCTTTAGGTGCCCAGGAGGAAAATATCACCCCAGTTTCTATCATACCAATACAAGCTCTAAACAATAACAACGCCAATACTCGTACTCCTACAGTCGTGTCCAATACCAGCCAGGATGTGTTGATGAATATTACATTGGATGAACATGATGATGTTACACTTTCTGTGGAACATACTTTACAGCAGGCCGGCTTATTGCCGCATCCCCCCTCCTTGGTGACTTTAGCTCTAAGCAATAATAACAACAACAGTGTCAGCAACATCAACAGCAGTAATAATCGCAACAATAGACCTTCTGCCTTGCCAATTTTGTTCGAGGAGGATACTGGAGAGTTTCAGGATGTTTTAGTGCTTGAAGAAGATGGTACCGCAAAGTTACCGTATCGTCATGGCAAAATTGAAGTCAGCCTTGAAACGGCACAGGCAATGGCAGCGGCTGCCTATTATGCAAGGTAAGTGTTTGAGGAAGAGTAACTAAATGCTTTCCCTGCTAAGCGTTGTGTTAGTTTTAATGAACGTGGTTAAATTTATAAGTATTGGGCTTTTCAAAAAAAAAATCTCAATGAAAGTTAGACATTATATTAGCTGCTTTAAGTTATAAGCAGGTTTTCTCTGGTGGAGGGACAAGCTGCATGAGAATCCCATATTTTAAGATATCACCAAGGGGTTGTAAATAAAATATTTTTAAATGCATTTATCCATACAGACTAAGTACCTCAAAAACTTAAATGGTTCTAAGCCAAATTTGAAAGCTTTTATTATTGATGTGAATTTTGTTTCATAAGTTTGCAATAAATTAAACAATGTTTTAAAAACTTCTCTAACTGCTTCCTTGAAGTGATATCCTTTTGTTCGTCTGTCCTTGTTTCTGTTGAAATCAACTTTATAAAGCCACAATATGCTGAACATACCCGTATGTGGTATCAAACTTTTAAAAATATTTTAAAATCGATCCATAATCTACGTAGATATAAGCAGAGAAAAATAACCGCATCTATTTTCCCCATGTTTTTAACGCAAAATATAACATTTTTTACTTCTGTGATAACTTACAGATACTCAGTTATTTGGAAATTTTTTTTTTTAAATCAGTCATTAATTAGCAAAGTTACAGAAAAAACTTATTTAAAAAATTTAATTTTGACATTTTCCTAGAGATCTTCAGTATCTTTCCTAAAACACATAAGCGAACCAGTTAAATTCTAGATCTAAAATGGTGTTCCAAACAAAATAGTTGAAAAAATGCTTTTGCAGTCGTAAGATGAAGCCTTAAACAAAATTAAGGATTAAATATTTTTCAAAACCCAAAAGAAAATGCTTGATTAGTAGAATATTGAATATTGTTAACAGATTTTTAATCCAAGATTTCTACCACAAGTAAACGACAAATTTATATATTTTCTCAATACAAACTAAATCTCCATATCCAAGATGCCGTCTAAAAACATGGCATACTGAAGGCCGAATATGGCTTGTATTCGTGAAGAATCTTGTGGTAGATCAGTTAAATTGGTTACGAGCAGAAAGATAGATCGATTAATTATGTAATTTTGACATGATCTTTTATACATTGTAACTGATTAAAAGAAGTTTTTAGGGAGTTTATTTTACTTACCATTATCTTTGTGTTGCGAATTTTATCGAAAGTATGGTTAGAAATATACTAGTTGCTTTTAACAGCAGATTAGTTAAATATCTGTCCTTTTTTCATATATCAAACTATCGATTTTAACATTAGGTTGTACTAGGAGCTTTGCTAATTTGTATATGGTTTTATACTAAAGTTCAAATAATAGTTATTGTTATAGAGTATACAGAAACAAATTTAATATACATTTTACATTGCAAATTAAGCATAAAGCACTACGAAATTTTTTTTATCTATGCCGGGATTTGAACCAGAGTTTTGAAGTGTAATGCTTTAAACACTGTTCTGGAACACTATTATTTTGAAGTGATATTAATAATATTTTTGCTTGATAAACAAAGTAATCTTAGGGTAGTGCAACCAACTGCACTCAAACTGGTGAACTCAACCTGGAAAATGTAAATTTTGTGAATTTTTTGCAAACTCCTACAACTTTATTAGTCTGTCTTTACACTTATCCGTTAGCTCTCGTTAAAAGCGCACCGCTTACATTAACTAAAAACTCCTAAACAATACATCACTATAACTAGTAGGTGGAGTAGTTAGCATGAAGCTATGTAACCAACACGTAGTGATACGATTTAATTAGATTTTTGTAACAATTAACAAATAGTGTGATGATGTGTTCTACCAGTGAAAGTAAATAGGCAACAAAAAGCGCAATATGAGTACGTAGTATTTAGAACCGGAAAAATGTGTGGGTGGCAACAGGAGGCGTTAAGGGAAAGTTGAATCATACAGCCAGCCCCGTTAATTAAGTGCATGGTGCTCTTAGTAAAGTTGTTACCCATGATGAAAGATTTTTTTTTCTTTCACCAAAACGTTCTTTAGCTAAAATAATTTTTTTTGAAATGTTTTTGTACTCCATTGTATTAAGTTGAATGGATGTGAATAGAAGGGATTAGTTAGTACCTTATATTTAGTAGAGGAAAGCAGCGATTTTACAAAAATCTTTTGTTATTTCTCGATGAATGGCTGATAAGACAATGGAGTAAAAAAGCGTTGTAAATAAAAATTGATGAATGAATAGCAGCGAAAGGCGGACAGACATAATATAGTTAAGGCAGATGTAAGGTTCAAAATGAAAGAGTGAGAAATAAAAAAACGAAGAGATGTTAAGTGTAGATTAAACTGGGTTGATGTTTTTGTAAATAGTTTAGTAATTGCAAGAGGAAAGTAAGGATTTGTAGCAGACAATCTTTTATAAAATACAAAGTCAGATGAAGAGAAATATTAAAGGGAAGTAAAAACAAAGAATATTTTTGTTTCGCTTTAATTATTAATGGCGCTATTTAAGATTTATTCTATTATCTAGTCACTAATAATAATAATAATATTATAATTGGTATATCATTGAATTTACTTTCACTAGATTGATATACATAGCTAGAGCTTTTCTATTTTTATTTAAAAAAAAATTATTACATTTTAAAAATAGTGTTCAATGAACAACTCCGTCACAAATTGATTTTTTCATAGACTCAAAAATACACGCAATGAAGAATTGTTAAGGTACATTTACCAAATAAACCATTAAATACAAAATCTAATCATAATTTTCAGCCTCTAAATATTCCCCTACTTGGAATTTTGATTGGATTATAGAATTTATCAAAGGAAAAAATAAATATTAAAAAAAAAAAACGAAGGAAAATATTGAACATAATTATTGACATGATGCGTAACGAGATGACGAAGTATTTACATCATTTGTAAATCATGTTGTCAACAACAATTTCACACTTGAAAATTTTAGCTCCTGTGTAATGGCTGTTGAGGAAAACGAAAAAAAGAGATAAATTTCATTAAACAGTGCTAAAGAGGATGAGTGTTTATTTTATTCTGGAATATTATAAACAAAACTGGGGAAAAGTATGAAAATTTAAAAATTTTAATTAATAACTATGACAGCTTTTAGAAGCCAAAGTCGTCGACTGGATGGCTGGCTAACAGACAGACAACTTCACAAAGACTCCAAAGTGTTTCAAATTATTGAAGGTAGATAATTCCAAGGGGAAGTGTTTCAAGGCTGGCTGAAGTACAAGCACTTTATGTGAAAAATTTTACGATTTATATAAATTTGAATTTCAAAGTTGTAAAATTGTCGCTCCAAGTTGTAAGTAGCAGTAGTCATCGTAGTGTAAGAAACGGTAGCTGATTGTTAAAACGCTTTATGCTTTATGATTTTAGTAGATACACTGAAGTATCTTATTCTTTTTATTTTCATTTTTGGGTGTTTCTTAAGCTTAATGAAGCGCAGTGCCTTTTTTAACACTCATAAACATTTTTAAGTGGCATCTTGTACAGCCTGTGGAGACAGAATAAAAGAAAGACATACACCACAACAAGGTTGTTTTTGCCGGATATAAAACGAGGAATTCTCACGAAGTGTCTTAGTTTAAAAATAATATAAATCCATCACTGAAATTGTTTTTATGAAAACTAACTAAGAAACCTTATCTTCCTCAATGCAGTGTCAAGGTACCTAACATAGTGTAATCGCCAAACACTCTTCTTCTAACATAGATTAGACTTTTCAGAGGTTTTAGCGTCTTCATACTATCAACATAAGTAGATTTCAATTGCTAAAACCTATTCTCAAATTAGTTACTTTATAAGCAAAATTGAACTTAAGAAGTCTTTAAATTCGAAATATACGCCTTCACTTGTAGACTTATTAATCATCCCGTCCTTTTTTATCTTGCTGTTTATTTCTCTTAATTCAAGCCAAATATCTTTGTATGATTTCTTAACTAGTACTTTCTTCCTGAAATCTATTGCTTTAACATTAGACATTACATTACTAGCACAGGTTGGCATAAAATTTTCACCCCGTATCAGTACTGTATCATAAGAATGAAATTACATTATTTTAGTATTTTTTCTATACGTCAATTGGGGGTTTTGTCCAGCACCTCTAATCATTCTGGTCATTACTTTCGACTCTTGTCGAATATTATCTTTAAGAACCTACAGAGTCTGTGACTCAGAAAGAAGTCAGGAGTGTTCAAATCGATTCAATTTCTAAATATCTATTGTCATGCAGACCATGCATATAGTGGAACTTCATTCTTAATTTATCAATTTCGACACTAGAAACCTATTGCTCATGGCAATAATGCCTGGAAATGATAAGGGCCGATGATATTCCAGCGTAAATAGCGCAACATGCAGAGGAATTTTATATATGTACGTATGTAAAAGATATTCGTGAATTATGCGTAGATTTTTAGCATATTTTGTTTGTGTAGGTATTCGTTTGGATAAAACTATGTCGCGTAGCTCATGACAAATTTTTTGTTGAGAAGCATCCACGAAAGTTTTTAGCAAGTACTCAACGTAATTAAGGATATGACTCTTAATAGATTATCGAAATTTTGTCTGTAACTTTTTACTTCACAACTACCAAAGCCACCCCCTATATCCATAGATAATATTAGGTCTCTATACTGTATTTCTCCTTCGGTTGAATGTCCAAGAGTATATCCAACTATTTTTTGAGAAATAACAAATGACAATTAAACGGAACAATTTTTTCAGCAGACAAAAGCCCACGTGCGAATTAATCCACTTTAAATTTGGCCTATAATCGATTAATACTGTTTATACCCTTCACACAGTGAAAAAGGGTATATATAGGTTTGTCATTCCGTGTGAAATTTCTACAATTTTCATTTCCGACCCCATAAAGTATATATTTTCTGAAAGCTTATGAATAGAGAAGTCGATTAAGCTCTGTCAGTCTGTCAGTCTGTCCGTCTGACCGTCTGTCCGTGTGTATGTTGAAATCAACTTTTTGAAGCCCCCCGACATCGCTTGGACCCGGGTGAGGTATTAAAATATCAGAAATATTCGGGAGTATATCGCTATTGAAAATCAGAAACATCGGTACATAAACAACTGAGATATGAGCAAAAACCCACGACCACCTCGATTTTTTTTTCACAAAAACAACATTACAACAACAACATACATACATACAAACGTGTATACTGGTTAGAGAAAACGTGGCATCGAATCCCAGCTGAGCCAAAAAAAAAATTTTTTTATATATTAAAAATTTTTTATAAAATTTTTTTTTTTAAATTTTTTTTTATTTTTTATTTAATATATTATTTATATTTTTATTATTTTTTTTTTAAATTTTTTTTTTTAATTTTTTTTTTTATTTTTTTTTTGTTTTACATTAATTATATATATTTTAATTATTTTTTTAAAAATTTTTTTTTTTTTAATTTTTTTTTTAAATTTTTTTTTTTAAATTTTTTTTTTAAATTTTTTTTTTTATTTTTTTTTTTTAACATACATACGTAAATTTATAATTTTACAATGGGATGTTTTTTATATATGTATATTTTTTATATGTATGTACGTATTTCATATGAGATGAATGGTGATACAAACTACTGTTATTGCATGACTACACGTTGTGAAGGGTATATAAGATTCGGCACGGCCGAATATAGCGCTCTTACTTGTTTTTAAATAGGAAAGTTATGTTGGTGCCTTATATTAGACTTATGTTTTGTTACAAAAACTTTACACAAAAACTTTTCCGGTTCCAGTTCTATTTAACTTATATCCGAACTACAAATAATATGTATTTTAAGCCTGCCCTCGTATACCATCAGGACCATTACTATTCTCATCATCGACTTGCACAACTTTTAATGGGAATTTAACAAATACTAAAATGACACTTGATGTTTTTGGTGTTGTAAAAACAAATTTCAAATTTACGATTTAAGTTGTTCGTTCATCTTTCAGTTTCTATGACTATGTCTAGCTGTCTATATAGTCGTCTGTCCAACCTTTCCTTCAGTCATTCATTTACACTGGTCGTTTGCCGCAGTTTGTGAGTTTTGTGGCCCCATACAATTTCAGAACTGTGCACTCCAACTTTAACATTTAGTTAACAATTATTTAATTTTTCTTGTCTTGTAGACCAACAATTTTAGAGTTTTTTCTAGTTTATTTTTTAAGGCTGTTGTTGTTACAAGTTCAAATAACTAACGATTTGTTGTTGTACTTCTTCCAAAACACATTTCATTTGGATAGATATAAAAGTTGTGGGATCTAATTATAAGTGGCAGTTGGAGGAAGTAAAGTTGAAGAGTGTGAGTTGGAGTGTTTGTCCTTTAGGCAGTATTTAACATCAGTTTTTGAATGCCATTAAATTGTAATTGTACCCTCGAGTATTTAACATGTAAATGTTGTCATTGTTGTTGTGCTTATTTTTTATTTTATTTTTTTTAAGATGCGTTGCCACCTGTTTTCCTGTTAAATAAACAATTAGGCACGTACCAAATTTTCTTTTCAGCATCTTGAAACTTTTACACAGGAAATTGTTAGTTGTTAAAGTTTTTTCAACTTAATGTTGTAGAATATTAAAGCAGTTGTAATGACAGTATGAGACTAATAAAGTTAAGTTCCTTTTTTTAATGTTACAGTGGTCAAAATATAAGCAAAACTTCTCAGGGTGAATTTAATTACTTGTTCCTTTTAGCAGTTTTTAACCTAAAAATTTATGTACTCAAAATTAGAAAAGTAGTTGGAAAGTTTCGTCAATACGGACTAGTTAAGATATACACAGCATTTTTTGGAAAAAAACTTGAAAACAAGTAAGAGCGCTATATTCGACCGCGCCGAATCTTATATACCCTTCACAACGTGTAGTCATGCAATAACAGTAGTTTGTATCACCATTCATCCCATATGAAATACGTACATACATATAAAAAACAGATATATAAAAACAGCCCATTTTAAAATTATAACTTTACGTATGTATGTTAACAGAAAAAAAAAATTTAAAAAAATTTAAAAAAAATTAAAAAAAAAAAATTTATAAAAAAATATTAAAAAAAAAATAATTAAAATATATATAATAAATATAAAACAAAAAAAAAATTAAAAAAAAAAAATAAAAATATAAATAATATATTAAATAAAAAATAATAAAAAAAAAAAATAAATAAAAACATTTTTTTTTTGGCTCAGCTGGGATTCGATGCCACGTTTTCTCTAACCAGTATACACGTTTGTATGTATGTATGTTGTTGTTGTAATGTTGTTTTTGTGAAAAAAAAATCGAGGTGGTCGTGGGCTTTTGCTCATATCTCAGTTGTTTATGTACTGATATTTCTGATTTTCAATACCGATCTACTCCCGAATATTTCTGATATTTTAATACCTCACCCGGGTCTAAGCGATGTCGGGGGGCTTCAAAAAGTTGATTTCAACATACACACGGACAGGCGGACAGACTGACAGAGCTTAATCGACTCCCCTATCCATAAGCTTTCAGAAAATATATACTTTATGGGGTCGGAAATGAAAATTGTAGAAATTTCACACGGAATGACAAACCTATATATACCCTTTTTCACTGTGTGAAGGGTATAAAAAGATTCAAGTCTAAATTTAATTCTGTCATTCATTCGGATGTATTTTCGCATACTTTAGAGACTTTATTCAGTGCCTCGTTTGTTTCTATTTTTTTTTTTTAATTTTGTAGCACTCTATTGATTTTCTATGAAATTCATTTGCCAACAATAGCAAATATATTTTTTTCATTAATTTCATTCATCAAACAGCAACAACAGCAAAAACAAAATGTAAACAATTGCAATTTATACATCTAAAATCAACAAAAATCACTTACAAAAGTCATTACTGAGAGATCAAGCAAAAACCTCAAAAAATTAAATCGAAAAAATATCAGAAAAAACAGAACAGGACAGAAAAAAGAAAGAAACTGTAATCAATTGAAAAAATTGTAAACAAATTGAATTCATTTAGCAGAGAATGGCAAACAAATCAATTCGTTCTTTACTTAAAGGTAGAAAATGGAAAATGACAACAAAACTTACAAAAAAAAATAAAAAAAAAAATTCTGTTGTTTTTTATTTTCAAGAAGCAAATAGATGAATGAATCAATGGATGCGAAAAGTGGCTACAGATCAACTTTGACATCGAAGTTTGAAAAACAAGAATGACTATGCCAGAGTTTGTTTTTTTTAGGATAAACAAAATCAAGGAAAGAGACAATACAGTAACATTTACAGCTTTTTTTTTATAATTCTGGCAAAACCAGCATTGTTTTTTTTTGCCTTTATTGGAACTTTTCGAAAAATGACACAGAATTTACAAATTACTTTAAAGTAAGTTGCAAGTAGAATCAAAAGAATGAAACACCAACGTGAACAGATATTCAATGTCATCATTTTTTTATGTCGCTTAACTAGCAAATCACTTGTTTTTACTTTAATGGAATTACACTCAAGAGAAAAATATTGGAAAATTTGAGGCAGAAATAAAATAGTTTTTGAGCTGATTCAAATTTATCAGAATTAAAATGGATTTGAAGGTGCTGAAAGTGAAATAGTTAACATACTTAGAAACTAACGGCGTTATGCATAATAACAAACTGTGTGCTAACTAACAAGCTGCCATTTTTCACTATGGAAATTTTCCCATAAAAAAGCTAGCAGCTTGTTAGCTAGCACATGGTTTATTACTATGCATAACGTCGTTTTCACGTAAAGGCTATGACAGTGAAAAAAATTGTTCCCAATAATTTTTAGTTTTATTGTACTTAAATCTAAAGTTTTGACGAAAGAAACTTTATACATGTCGCTTATACAGACTGTACTAAATATAAGAATACATATAAAGAAATATAATGCACACTGTGTTGTTTACAACAAATCTTTCGGAATTTTTTATTTTTCACCTCCTTCCTGTTCTCGTTTGCACTCTTTTCAAAAAGGGCTTAATATAGACGGTAATTTCTTAAATGTAACTTGTAAAACAAATCAAATCAATAAAATATTTTGGACTAAAAATGTCTTATCATTTACTGAAGTTTCAACTGACGGTTAATTTAACCGTTTGTCTCGAATAACATGTTTAACTCATTAAATAAAATTTGCGGAAAATCACGACTGCCTTATGCAATATCATACATGTACTAGCTTTCGGAATTTTTCCATTTCTGAAATAAGCCAACAATTAAGTTCCTCTTCATTTTTTTTTTAAATTTTTTTATGGAATCACTATAGAATGTGGTAATTCTGTCAAAGTTTACCCGGAAAATATTTACATTAAACTAACTCAAGTTGAGAGTAGTCCGAACATAATCATTTCTCTCTTTGTAGAAAAGAGACTGTCATATGAGGTGCTTAAAGCACAAGTGACTTATATTTAATATTATGAAAAAATAGTTCAATTGCAAATAAATGTTAATGGTATCTATAATGTGAATTTTTTATAATATCCTGAGATTTTTTTTAAACACAACGGGTTTTAGTTCTTTTATAACGTTTGAGCTCCAAGCGAAACTGGTATTTCATTGCCAAATATTAGAATAGATCCCCATATATTGCTAAAGAAATGAAAATTCCATATTGAGCTGTAATGCTCTTAACTTCTGTGAACTTCACCTACCAATGCCATTTGTAAACTTAATGTTAAAGAATAACCTGAATTCTTTGCGCTTTAAGCGTCTCATTTTTAAACAAATTTCTCTGTATAAAAAATTTTCCTTCTTAGGTTACTTCCACAACCAGGAAAGAGCAATAGGAAACAGATTTTAATAACAAAATGAGTGTGAGATATCAAGTTGGCTTTATTTTGAATCCACATTTATGCCACTTTATATAGAAAAACACATCATTAAAATTGCCGCCTTGATATCATTGACAGGTTTCAAGTGATAGATATAATTTTACAAAAAACTGAACAAATATTTCACTAGTATCATCTCGACTGTTATCCCACTCTTATGTGAAGTTATTGATTTGTTAGTGTAGGACTGGGAAACTGACGTAACCCTATAGAAATTATTCGAGGGGTATAAAGTCGCATTATCGTGGCGGATACTTGATGAACGCTTGTCATAAGATGACTTGACAACCAAATATTTTCTTAAGATTTTCGAGCATTTATGTGTATTTTATGTCATGTAGTGGCGTTTTGTAAAAACTTATCTATATTGACGAGCTTTGATGTCTTCTTGATCAATTAAAAAGAATCAAGGTCCGCTATTGATATCATGTGTTTAATCTTTTTGTTTATGCTTGATCAAACACTTGTGTTCGCTCCAATTTAATTTTTTCGTTCTGCATATTTATAACTTAGCCGGGACCTTGATAATATTTTTTAATAATTTTCGTTTATTCTGGCGAAAATTTTACATTTCTATCTGGTCATAAACTTTTAAAGTTTAATAATCCTTCAGAAGTTATATTTGTTATTATACAAAAAAGTATGTATGGCTCTGTCAAAATAGTTTGGGTTCCTGAGAATGCCATATTTAAAAAACACTCAGTTAAAGAAGAAAGAAGTATGCTGTCAAACGTTTTAATTATTTTCTAGTCGGCTGAGTTAAAATTTAATAAATGAATTTTGTTTTGAATACTTCATCAATATCTGGATCTTTAGATGGCGGTACATGTTGTTTCTGTTATTTAATAGAGTTAATTTTTATACCCGCCACCAAAAAAATGGTGGGGGTATATTCATTTTGTCATTCCGTTTGTAACACATCGAAATATCCATTTTAGACCCCATAAAGTATATATATTCTGAATCAGGGTTTGATTTGATGACGATCTAGCTATGTCCGTCCGTCTGTCCGTCTGTTGAAAGCACGATAGAGGTCGCACCGAAAACGCTAGGGGGCTCAAATTTTGCCAGAATCTTTCTTATAGACAAGGTTTGTTTGATATTGAAAATGGGCTAAATCGGAATATTAGGAAGAGAGTTATAGCTCGAAAAGCAAGAGTAGGTCGAAAAAACCGTGTCCTTCAACCATCGAATAAAATGAAATTGTGTCCAAACGCATTAACGTAGACTCATGAAACTTCGAATATATATTCCCTGAGTAAAAACAATATTTTTCCCCGAAAATTATCTAAATCTATGCATTAGGAGAGGAGTTATCGATCAAAATGTACGAAAATTTATACCGCACAGTGTATTTTTCGGTATATTTAAAAACAAAAACGTCATAAAAGCAACAAAATTTGATGTACGACTCTGAAATTTTGCACACTTTGCTTTTTGGTGAGACGCTTTTTTGTAACGGAAAATCAATGTGCCACGCCCACTTTTACGCCCACCTCCCATATAACGTTTTACCTAAAATTCATATAATTTCTCTATTAATAAAGATTTTGGAATAATAAAGGGTTATATTGAAACACCTCAGTTGTACTAATTCGCAAAAATAACTTTGACACGCCTACAATAACGCCCACTCTTCACGTTATCTACCGTTAGTGAAATTTAAAAGCTCATAAAACCGCCAAAATTAGAGATATGATGATCAAATTTGTTACGTATATCCCCCTAGGCAATGTCATTACTGTGCCAGAAAATTAAGGTGCCACGCCCACTTTTACGCCCACCTCCCATATAACGTTTTACCTAAAATTCATATGATTTCTCTATTAATAAAGATTTTGGAATAATAAAGGGCTATATTGAAACATCTAAGTTGTACTAATTCGCAAAAATAACTTTGACACGCCTACTATAACGCCCACTTTTCACGTTATCTAACGTTAATGAATTTTAAAAGCACATAAACACGCCAACTATAACGCCCACTTTTCACGTTATCTACCGTTAATGAAATTTAAAAGCTCATAATACCGCCAAAATTAGAGGTATGATAATAAAATTTGCTACGTATATCCCTCTGGGCAATGTCATTACTGTGCCAGAAAATTAAGGTGCCAGGCCCACTTTTATGCCCACCTCTCATATAACGTTTTACCCAAAATTCATATAATTTCTCTATTAATATAGATTTTGGAATAACAAAGGGCTATATTGAAACACCTAAGTTGTACTCATTCGCAAAAACAACTTCGACACGCCTACTATAACGCCCACTTTTCACGTTATCTACCGTTAATGAAATTTAAAAGCTCATAAAACCGCCAAAATTAGAGGTATGATGATCAAATTTGCTACGTATATCCTTCTAATCAATGTTATTGTTGTTCCAAAAAGTTTAGGTGACACGCCCACTTTAACGCCTACCTCCCATATAACGGTTTATCTTAAATTCATGTAATTTCTCTATTGACAAAGTTTTTGGGAAAATAAAGGACTATATTGAAATATCTAAGTTGTATTTATTAGCAGAAACTTTATTGACACGCCTACTTTAACGCCCACTTTCATTGAAAGACTACATTTACAAAAGCGTTTTAGTAGCATGTCGAAGTTACAAAGGGTGGTTAAATTTTAAGGACCGATGTTGAATTTAAATAAATAAATATTTAGGATATTATTATTATTTCTTTTTGTAATTATAATATTTGTATGGTTCAATTATGTATTTAACAAAATATCGGCAAAATGGCCCCCCATCCTTAGCGCCACTCCTCTATCTGATGGTCCAAATTTTCAATGACAATGTTGATGCTCAATTGTTGGGCATGATGATGAGTCGAGGTTGACTGCTCTTTTGCCACACTATCGCAAAAACCAGCAGTGGTTCCCATTCAACGAACTAAGAAGGCATTCACAGATTTTTTAAAATTTTACACAGACCTGTTTTGCAGAAATTTAAATATTTTTTACAATTCTCCCGATTGTGGACGAATTTGAACGATTATGTTGATCAAAAGAATTACGAAGTGCACAAAATGCATTTTGATTTGAACGCCCATTTTCATAAAAAACCTGAATAACTTTAAAGCGTTGCTCATTTGCGTATCTTTCCACGGATCAAATTGAGTAATTAAATTTTGTAATTATTATTATGGCACACAGAATACAATTTGAATATTAATAAATATTTCTCCTCGAGTGTTTTTAATATGTGTTTCAAATATTCTCCGTCAATTTGATGTAGTTGTGGTGGATAGATTTAAAACGATGCAAATGATTTGATCGATTTTCAGTTGTTTCGTTTTTTCAATACACAGTTTTCCTGTAATACGCTGGATATTAAGGAAAACAATAGTCAGCAGTTTAAGATTTCAATTTTATGTTCTACGTCGTCCTGGTTGGCAAAATAGAAAAGCGAAGTAAAATTGTGCGCAAGAAGTAACAAATAAAAAATAAAAAAAAATAATAAACAAATAATAATATTTCAATATTAAAATTATGAATTAGATGCAGGAGTTCTTTATTCTAAGCTGACTTTGTTTGTTTATTTTTTATAATTTTCCAACTTTTTTTTTTTGTTAAATCCTTGATAATATTAGTTTGGGTTTTTGTTTGTACGGCTGCGTATTTGTAATCAATGTGATGTATGGATTTGCAGAAATTATTACAGATTGTCCATCATTTCCTACGTCAGCCACTATCACGGAAGTTGGTATTCAACAGTGAAAAAAAGTTGGTTGAGAAACATTTGTTTTTTGTGTCTTTATAACATTTCTAATGGCAAATGGTGACATAAAAATATATTAGATGTTTATTTTTTATTTTCTTTTTAGACTATTGTTGGGTCTCCTCCAATATTTGTTTTATTTCGGTTAGAATGCTGCTGCTGTTTTTTAACGGGATTTGTTTTTTTGTTGGCTTTTTTTTCTGCTGCCACTGTTGTTGTTATTGTTGTGTATTACCTCAACAATTTGTTTGATGGAACGCGTTGACATTTTTGCCATGTTATTTGTTAATGATTGAGTAGCAGCAAGTCATTTAGTTGATGAAAATGTGCTTAGAATTTTTGTTTTAGATTTTATTTCATTTAACGTTTTTTTCTTATATATTTTTTTTCTCATTTTCCAGGAACTTTTATTTTATTATTCTTTTGTTTTGTATTTGTTGTTGATTTCATTTTATGTTTTCCTCAATTTGTAAAGTTTTGTAAGTGGATTAAGTAATTTGTTTTGTTGTTACAAACATTTATACTTTTATATATTTTTTTGTTACAGTTTTCGGTAGGGATCTTTTAGGATTTTTTATTTTATTTTTTTGGTGGGCCTTGCTGTTGCCAAACAGATGATGATGATGATGAAATTACAAAATACAAAAAACTGAAAATGTTTATGTTGGAGTTTGACAAGGAAAAAAAACAAAATATTGGTTCATTAGGTTAATTCATTTGATTTAATATAATGTTTTTTGTTACATGTTGGTATTAGTGGCAGGATTTAAATGCAAAAATGTTGACAAATGTTAGGGAGTGTTACGAAATTTGATTTTGTGTGACAGAGTTGTAAGTCGTTTTTTAACAAACATATTTCACAATCATCTGAGAGGTATAATACTGTCCAAATGGTGTTGATAATTTAAAAGCTGCAGTAATCCATCCATTAACATTATGAGTGACGATGTAATACCATGTCATGTTAGTCATTGCTGATATTTTTTTATTTGATCATAACACTTAGCAGGACACTTTAATCATATGTGATCTAAATTTAATAATAATATAAAGACTTTAAAATGTCACATCGATTGTCTTTTATAAAACTTAGGCAGAAGGGTGAAAATTGTCTGTTTTATCTTTGCCTTAACATCTTTTGTAGATTTTTGTAATTCCATATTACATTTTACAAATATTTACTATGAATTAATTCTAAAATTAAGATTTCTGTAAAATCAACCTACTGCGCAGAATGTAACATTCTGTTTAAGGATATTTGAAAAAACAAATTATATACAATCGTGTTCTACTAAATATGTGTTCGTTATATAATAGAGTCACCTACAATGTTTTTACCACTTTTAGACCTATCCGTAAATGTTAGCAGATTTTTGCATTCCGACAAAAGGCTCATATATAAACACAGAGAAACTCATTTCTATTTTATATGTAAAATTTCAATTGAAATATATGTTTTCCGAATTTAGAAAATAATTTTCTTGTTATGTTGAATCTTTGGTACAATGTGGGATTCATATAGATAATTGTTGTAAGTAAGTTGTGAATATGCATGTAGTTTTAGGGTGGATCACAAAAAATGCTTGAGAGGTGAACGAGTTTATATATGTTTTACATCTAAAAAAGGAATATCAGATTTTTACAGAATTAGTTTTGGCCTTTTAAAAAATTATCATTCCAATCTGTACTTCCATGAATTAATTTATGGTAATTTAATAATTTAAAAATAATTTCCGTACAGCATTGCAAATAATAATCTTATAGATGTAGTCAGGGCTGTCAGATAAGGTGATTTTTTTTCGCCAAACGTGGCGATTTTAAAGGTCTCTTGGAATTCGATTTGGAGAAATGGTCAGTGAATATTGGTACACGGAGATGATTCGAAGCATTTTGTGGCAGAAAATTTATGATTTAGGCGTAGATAATATGTGGTTTCAACAGGATGGTGCCACACATTAATAGAAACAATCTTTTGAAAAAAAGGGTTGAAAATTGCATTAAAGGTCGTGCTATTTGACACCTTTAGAATTTTTTTTTTTGCATTTTTTTTTAATTGAAAGTTTAAAGCAATAATTTCGCAACAGTTCAGGAGCTTAAAAACAACATTATTGTGCAGATATCATCCATTGACAACCGTTTATTGAGAAACTTGATTACAAATTTTGGTAAAAGACTGGGAACCTGCCGGGCCGACATAATTTTTAATTTTTAACCGGAACATATTTTTAAGAAACTGAAATAAAGATATCTTTAATATCTGAAAAATCGTTTTTTTTATTATACTTAAAATGATTTTACTTTAAATTTTAAACACCCTTTACATTCTTATGTATGTATGTATATAAATTGGATTGGTTATGAATTAAGCAACTGATATCTAAAAATAAAAATAGACAAGAAAGAGTACTATATTCGGCCGTACCGAATCTTATATACCCTTTACAAAGTGTAGTCATGCAATAAAAATTGTTTGTATAACCATTCATCTCATATGAAATACGTACATTGTAAAATTATAAATTTACGTATGTAAAGTAAATAAAAAATAAAAAAATAATAAAACAAACAAAAAAAACAAGTAACAGTGCTATATTCGGCCGTGCCGAATCTTATATACCCTTCACAACGTGTAGTCATGCAATAACAATTGTTTGTATCACCATTCATCTATATATATAAAAGTGAAACTCTGTGTGTGTGTGTGTGTGTGTGTGTGTGTGTGTGTGTGTGTGTGTGTTAGCTATAGACTCTGAAACTGCAAAACCGATCGGGCTCAAACTTTGGTAAGTTGTTGTACACATACCGGGGAGTGTTTATGGATGAAAAAAAGTGGGCGGGGCCACGCCCATAAAAAATTAGTTATCAGTTTTAGCTACTTGCACTTGACCGATTTTTTTGAAACTTTGCACACATATCGAGCTGTCATGACTAAATAATTTCGTGGTAAGAAAAGTGGGCGGGGCCACGCCCCTAAAAAAGTTTTAATTTTGAGGTCCTTGCACTGGACCGATTTTTCTGCAACTTTGCACACATATTAAGCTGTCGTGACTTTATAATTTTGTGATTAAAAAAGTGGGCGGGGCCACGCCCATAAAAAAAGGGTACAATTTTGAGGTACTTGCACCAGACCGATTTTTCTGAAACTTTGCACACATATTGAGCTGTCATGACTAAATAATTTTGTGATTAGAAAAGTGGGCAGTGCCACGCCTATAAAAAAAAGGTATCATTTTGAGGTACTTGCACTTGACCGATTATTCTGAAACTTTGCACACATATTGAGCTGTTATGACTTTACAATTTCGTGATTAGAAAAGTGGGCAGGGCCACGCCCATAAAAAAAATTTTAATTTTGAGGTACTTGCACTGGTCCGATTCTTCTGGAACTTTGCACACATATTGAGCTGTTATGACTTTACAATTTCGTGACTAGAAAAGTGGGCAATGCCACGCCCATAAAAAAATTATAATTTTTAGGTTTTTGCACTTGATATTCAATTAAAATTCAGAATGCATTTCGATTCATTAAGGGGCGTAGCAACGCGCGCCGGGTTTGGCTAGTCCCATATAAAATACGTGCATACGTACACGTTAGAATAAATGTGGCATCGAATCCCAGCTGAGCCAAAAAAATTTTATTTTATTTTATTTAATATATTATTTATATTTTATTATTTTTTTTTATATTTTTTTTAAATTTCTTAAAAAAATTTTTTTTAGAAAAATTTTTAAAAAAATGTTTAAAATTTTTTTTAAAATTTTTTTAAAATTTTTTTTTGTAGTTTTTTTTTATTATTTTTTTCTTATTTTTAATATTTTTTTTTTTTTATTTTTTTTTTTGTTTGGTATGTTTTTTACATGTATTTATGTATGTATGTTGTTGTTGTAATTGTGAAAAAAAACCAGGTGGTCGTGGTTTTTTGCTCATATCTCAGAAAGTTATGGGGCGATTGTGCTGAATTTCAATAGCGATTCATTCCTGGATATTTCCAAGAGACTGATACCATATACATATCTGAGGAACATGTAGTTGCTTCTAAAAGTTGATTTCAACCAACACACGGACAGACGGGCAGACGGACAGACGGACAGACGGTCAGGGCTTAATCGACTCCTCTATTCATAAGCTTTCAGAAAATATATACTTTATGGGGTCGGAAATGAAAATTGTAGAAATTACAAACGGAATGACAAAGCTATATATACCCTTGTGCACCACAGGTGAAGGGTATAAAAATGAAAAACAAAAAATAATAAAAAAATTTTTTTTTTTGCTTAGGTGGGATTAGGTGCCACGTTCACTCTGACACCAGTATACCACGTTTGTATGAGTGTATTGTATGTTGTTGTTGTAAAACAAAAACGAGGTGGTCGTGGTTTTTCTTCATATCTCTGTTTATGTACCGATTTTTCTTCATATCTCTGTTTATGTACCGATTTTTCTGATTTTCAATACCGATCTGCTCCCAAATATTTCTAATATTTTAATATCTCACGCGGGTCCAGGCTTCTAAAAGTTGACTTCAACACACACAAAGACAGGCGAATAGGGCTCATTCAACTCCTATATTCATAAGCTTTCAGAAAATATATACTTTATGGGGTTAGAAATTAAAATTGTAGAAATTTCACACAGAATGACAAACCTATATTTACCCTTTATCACTTATGTGTGAGGGGTATAATAAGGATTATTGCTATTGCTTTTGGTGGCAATCTATACTTGAAATAGGATTGTAAAAAAACTGTGTCTATAGTATAGACTCTGTACATAACATATTTTTGGAAAATTTTTATGGCGGTGTATGTATGTAACGATACAGAATACAATAAAATAATTTTTAGAATTTTTGTCAGTCTGTCTTTCTGACTTGGTCTATTTTTTCCTCAACTCATTTGGCTCAAATAATTCTAGATGGATTGTGATGCTCAATATTTATCAATAATTTTAAAGTTTCTGGTTGAATAAAATAATTGTAAATAATTATAGATGTAGATGTTATTAATACATGTGGTTTATTTTCAACAAGTCTAAAGTGTGGTATTGTCATAATGTTCAAAAAAATTTATAATGAACGAACAGTATTGTACTGCTTATTGTAAAATTTTTCAACCCTTTTTAAAATTTTGAAAAATTAATCTTGTAAGTTCAGAAATTGTATTTTGATTGTTATTATACGTAAAAAATTTACAATAAGTACATATTAGTCTTTATTCAGTGCATTTATTGAATGCAATTTAAAATTTTTCATGTAGTTATTTAAATATTAGCCTGAGAATTTTTTGCGTTTTTTTCTTTGTTTAAAATTAATAAAATTTTATTTGAGCGACTTTTGATGATTTTTGGCGTTGGAGGCTATGAAAGTAAGCATGATGTGTCGTTTCGTCCACAAAGGCCTCCGGATTTCGATAATTTTGCATTCTAAAATGACTTATTAGTATTTCTAAGGAATCCGAAAAAATATTCTATATTAATATTCTCTACCAGAGAAAAGTAAATATTCAGTTTTAGTAATTTTTAGACTCTTTACACAATGGGTACACTATCTATTAAGTATTATGAATATAGAAACTCATCTTTATTTTGATGAATTCTTGACACTATTACAACTACATTGCCTACATAGGCAAACTTATATTAAGCCTTAATAAAATGCAATTTAATCTACATTCAGCTGAATATTTTAAACATAAAACAGCTTGTATAAATGTGATATTAAATGGAATTAAAAATGTCTACCTTGGCATTACCAATCAAATACACACCGAATCTTATTTTCATTTGTTTTTTTTTTTAAATAATTCATTACCTTAAATACTTAAAATACTACAAGTATGACTGAGTATTGCAACAATGCAATGCAGCTGTTAAATTTTCCCAGAAAATCAGAAAATTACATTGAAAATACCTCAGGATTTAAAATAAAGAAAAAATTAAACGAGAATATTTATATACACCACAGATGGAAAAGTCTTCTCTAAATCATTTTATAACAATTTAATCCAATAGAAAATAAAAACAAACCAAATAAAATACATAAATACAAGCACAAATACTTAGTCATATGAAATTAAAGTCTTAAATCCACAATATTGTTTTAAATATCATACATACGTACTAATGTACAAGAATTTTCAAGGCTAAACAAAAAAAAAAAAAATTCAACAAATGCACAGCCACTTATACCGAAATACAGATAGTGAGTAGTTTGTAAGTGCAGGAAAGTGCATGTTGTCTTGTTTTTTTTATGGAAAATAAAATCAGTGGAAAAGTGCACACTTGCAGTCACTCATTCACTCGCTGTCTTTAATTAAACTAGTACGGGGGAAAGACGTGTTGTAGGGAGCAACAGAGTTTGAAACAAAGATTTCTTTTTTTTTTGTGCATGGCTAGAGTCTTAAATATCTTAAACAATCAGATGTGGTTTTTACTAACGAATTTATGGCATCACAGATGTTCGACATCATAATTTCCTAACGAGCGACTACAGATAAGTCTTTCGATTTGTAATTTATTTTTTGATTATTAGAAAATCTTGTTTGACAATTAGTAGCTTGAAGACTTTTTTGGTGATTTGTGTTCCTCAATGTATTGTTTGTTTATTTTGTTTGTAAACATATGACCTTTCCTCCATAAAGAATAACAAATGTCTCAGCATAATATGCATAAAGATTTTGTTTTATTTTGTTTATTTTGTTTATTTATTCAAGGAATTAAGAATATATTTATGAATTTAAAAGTTAAAGTTGCGATAATAATGTAATAAACTTGTATATTTATTTAAAAATAAACTAAATTAAAATAAAACTTAAGTTTTCATACAGGCTCTAGTTAATTTTTAACATTCTTAAATATTTTTAAAAATAAAATAATGCGATAATTAAAGAATAATCTAAAAAAGTATGTTTTGCCGACACTAGTCTTCCACTGGGCTTGTGCGGTATTTTCTAAACCAGCTACAATTTCATCATCAGCACTCTTTGATCGGTGATTACGTGTTGAATGTAAATATCATCTATTCAACTCTCAGGTTTTTAAGTTAATTGCATTCGGTAACTCATTTGTTTACTTTCTTCATATTATCTTACCACAACAACCCTTTTTTACAACAGCAACCCTTTTTCTTTTGTGGTGTCGGCAAAACATTTTTTTTAGATTATTCTTTCTTTTCAAAAATACAAAAAATTCTTTGTAAAATTAGAATGTTAAAAATTAACTTGAGCCTGTATGAAAGTTCGATTATAAATTTAGAACTTAAAAGTTCGACAAATAAATACAAATTAAGATTTGTTAATAAATTTATAGTTGTTTTCTATATGATGTAGGGTGCTTCAAATGAAGATTTTTTCTTTTAATATTCATTAATACAATATAGGTTATTCCTTTTTAAATAGGCCACAATATAATGGATTATGAATGATAAGGCATGGATTATTCTATAGCAGTTATGATCAAAGTTTTTCTTTTAATATTACATTTTCGTCTCAAACAAATTGATCAAAAAAAGACAAATAAATCAGTCTCACTTTTAATCAAAGTGGTTATGTTGACGCGTTTTGTTTTAACTGCTATGTAATGCTAGGAATACAATTGCAACGAAAGATTAATTTTTGTTCACAAATATTAAACACATTTGTTAATATAAAAATGCTCACAATTATGGCATCGGGCGAACTTCGTCCGGATACTGGTACACTATATTTGCATCTGCCATATGATCAAGCTGTTGAGGACAACTTGTTCACATATAAAATTTTTAAATCTAATTACTTTTGATTTTTATTTTAAGATTTTCGAAAATAAATTTTATTATTCTTTATCAAAATCTAGGAACTATAAGTTTAATTCTTTTAAAAAGTAATACAATTATTACAATTGGTGACCCCGACGTGATATTAGGATGTCTCTTACTCACACACCACAAAGGACTAATATATCCCAAGAAAACAACAACAATAATTTGGATCAAACAATAGGCGGTACATTAAGCCATCCATGTCCACCTCTAGAAATTTCTGCGGCATCAAGCAATCTCCAGAAATTTCCACCGTTTTGGCCAAAAAATCCACGTGTATGGTTTCTTCAAATAGAATCAATTTTCCTAATTGCGAGAATCACATCAGATGAAACAAAATTTCGACACTTGGTTGCAAATATTGATGCCGGTACATTAGACTTAGTAAGTGACATTCTAGAAACAGCCCCTGCTGGAAATAGATATGAAACGCTTAAGTTGAGGATTATTAACCTATTTAGTGAATCTGATGAGAAAAAATTTAAGAGGTTACTTAGTGGGCAAATGCTTGGTGATCAACAACCCTCTCATTTTTTAAGAACGATGCAGAACTTAGGTCGCGGTCAAGTTGGGGATAATATTATTAAGTCACTATTCTTGGAACAACTTCCAGAGAATGTGAGGTCAATTCTTGCTATTAGTGAACAACAAGACATATCTAAACTTGCCGAGCAAGCTGATAAAATTATAGACATGTCCCGTCCGGCTCACATTTCATCGATTTCCATACCACAAAATAATTTTTTAAAAGAGTTAACACAACAAATCGAATCACTTCAAAAGCAATTTGAAGAACTTCATCGAGGTAGGAATCGTCAAAGAAATTTCTCACGCAACAGATCAAAATCAAGAACAAAAAACAAAGATTATTGTTGGTTCCATTATAAGTTTGGCTCAAAAGCAACAAAATGTAAAGCTCCATGTAAATTTCAAAAAAACTAAATAATGTTTCGGATGTTGCGGCCACCGAAACAACTAATATATCAAGTCGCCTATTCATCAATGACAAGTCTACTAAAAGTGTTTATTTAATAGATACAGGAGCTGATGTGTCTGTTATTCCTAAAACCAAATATAAAGCAAATAACAAATTGTCAAAAGTACAACTTTTTGCAGCTAATGGTACGCGAATTAAAACATTTGGGACTAAAGTCCTTCAACTAGATCTTGGTCTACGTAAATCGTTCACATGGCTATTTGTTATAGCTGATGTAACCAAACCAATTATTGGTTCAGACTTCCTTACACATTTTCATCTCTTGCCAGATTTAAAAAATCGTGTTCTTGTTGACGGTAACACTTTGATTTCTTCTCATGGCTCGATCAGAAAAGCTCCTATACTTGGTATTTCAACAATCCTGAAAGATCAAACAGTTTACCAAAAATTACTAGAAGAATTTCCAGAAATACATAATATGTCAACGTCAATAAATTCAAAATCAAACCATGTATATCATCATATTGAAACATCAGGTCCACCAGTCAAATCAAAGGTAAGACCGTTAGATTCTAAAAGACTAGATATAGCAAAAAGGGAATTTAAATTTATGCTTGAAAATGGAATAATACGTTCATCAAAAAGCATGTGGTCTAATGCACTACATATGGTTCCAAAAAGGAACGGAGATTGGCGACCTTGCGGGGACTACCGTCAGTTGAATAAAATAACTATTCCTGATCGATATCCCATTCCACTAATAACGGATTACGTTCACAGTTTGCATGGTCGGACGATATTCTCCAAAATCGACCTGGTACGAGCATACCATCAATTACCTATGAATCCAGACGATATTCCGAAAACTGCTCTTATTACGCCGTTTGGCCTGTATGAGTTTCTCAAAATGCCATTTGGATTGAGAAATGCTGCACAAAGTTTTCAAAGATTGATGGATGAAATATGCCGAGATTTAGATTTCGTCTTCGTGTATATCGATGACGTACTGATTGCCTCATATACAGAAGAACAACATGTAGAACATCTACATACTCTTTTTAAATGTTTTAAAGATTACGGAATTATTATTAATCCAGCAAAGTGTGAATTTGGTGTTAAGGAAATAGATTTTTTAGGATTCCATATCACAGCAGAAGGAAGTGAGCCGACGAAATCGAAATCTAACGTAATACTTAACTATCCAAAACCCAAAACTATTCAAGAACTTCGACGTTTTTTGTGCATGATTAATTTCTACCGGAGGTTTATACCTCATGCAGCTGAACACCATGCAGTGCTAAACAAGTATCTAAAAGGTTCGGTTAAGAATGATAAACGTTTAATTAAGTGGAATCCAACATCTGACGAAGCATTTGAAAATTGCAAAACTCACATTTCTAATGCAACAATGTTAGCCCATCCTGTTAAAGATGTTCCACTATCTTTAAAAGTCGATGCCTCAGATTTTGCTGTTGGAGCTGTTTTAGAACAAGAAATAAACGGTAATTTTCAACCTCTTGCTTTTTTTTCCAAGAAGTTAAGTCCTGCAGAATGTAAATATAGTACTTATGATCGTGAATTGTTAGCCGCATACAAAGCAATAAAACATTTTAGATTTTTATTGGAAGCTAAAGAATTCACTTTATTCACCGATCATAAACCATTAACATTTGCTTTCGATCAAAATCCTTTAAAAGCCACACCTAGGCAAAGAAGACATTTGGATTTTATAGGGCAATTTACTACACAAATTGTTCACATTTCCGGCTCATCAAACAATGTTGCTGATGCTTTATCCCGGATAGAGGATATATCAGCAATAAACTACAAAAAACTTTCTGAATCGCAACGTAATGATCAGGAATTAAAAAATATTTTAAATTCTACAACAAGTCTTCAACTTCAATTATACCAATTACCTGGTAGTAATGTAGAAATATATTGCGATGTGTCAAGAAATAAAATTCGGCCATATTTACCTCAAGAATTTAGAAGATTAGTTTTTGATATGATTCATAATCTTTCACATCCAGGTATTAAATCAACACGAAAGCTAATATCGCAACGTTTTGTCTGGCCACAAATGAACAAAGATTGCAAATTATGGAACAACTCATGTAAATCTTGCCAAAAAACAAAAATTACTAAACATAACAAAAACAATCCAGGTAACTTTCCAATTACTTCACAAAGATTTATGGTTATACATATGGACTTAGTTGGTCCATTACCACAATCCGAGGGATATACTTACTTGTTAACAATAATCGATCGATTTTCTAGATGGCCCGAAGCTATTCCTTTATACGATTGTACAGCAGAATCTGTTACTTCTGCATTTGTAAATAATTGGATATCAAGATTTGGCTGTCCAAATATGATAGTTTGTGATCGTGGCAGACAATTTACTTCAAAAATATTTAATGATTTGTTAACATCTATTGGCACAAAGATTCAACATACCACAGCTTATCACCCACAATCTAATGGAATGGTAGAGAGGTTTCACAGAACTCTTAAAACATCAATAACATGTCATGATAACCTGCAATGGACAAAGAATTTACCTATCGTATTATTAGGGTTACGTGCATCTTATAAAGAAGATTTACAAGCTTCAGCAGCAGAATTTTTATACGGCGAAAATATCTCTCTTCCTGGTGAATTTTTAGAGCCCAGATTATTAAATATGCAGTCAGAATCGACAGTTATTCACTCATTAAAGCAAGTCATTCATACTTTAAAGCCAAAACCCTCAACCAACTTTTCAAATACAATTTTTAGTTTCAAAAATATGAACGATTGCAAGTTCGTTTGGATAAGAGATGATGGAATTAAAAAATCACTCCAACCAAAATATATAGGTCCATATGAAGTTATTAAAAGACATGAAAAATATTTTACGCTTAATATAAAAGGAAAAGAAGATAATGTTTCAATTGAGCGAATTAAACCAGTTTTTGTAACCAATGAGATTAATTGCATACCAAATTTTCAAAATTCCAAAAAGAAATTGGAGGTTTTAAAATCAGCAAAAAAAGTACGATTTACTTAGAGGGGGCTACTGTTGAGGACAACTTGTTCACATATAAAATTTTTAAATCTAATTACTTTTGATTTTTATTTTAAGATTTTCGAAAATAAATTTTATTATTCTTTATCAAAAACTAGGAACTATAAGTTTAATTCTTTTAAAAAGTAATACAATTATTACAAAGCCTTTTGAATTCAAGTTAAGGTTCACGGTTAAAATGCCACTTTTATAAAATGTTCAATGGGACTAACAAGATCCTTTGATGGTGTACATCTTTAAAGTCATTACGATACCTTTGTATGCACATCCATAAAAATTTTTCTCTAACAGTGTTCTATACTCTGTTAGAAGTATTTAAATCAAATGTAAGAGAGAGTCTAATTGTTGAAAATTTTTCTACTTTTGTGTGAGGGTAATTCTTTGTTCGATATGTTGTCAGGCAAGACCTTATGGTTAATATTAAAAAAAAAAAATAAAAAAAAAAACATAATTAGCCACTCACATATTAATATTAATTAATAGATTTAAACAAGGAAATTCATTAAGGATTTTTTTATTCCACAACCGACATTTCTGAGATTTTGCTTTTATACTCCTTCTTTTGTGGGGTACACTTTAAGTGCTTTCTGTGTGCACTGGCCACTTAAGAAATTTGGAAAAACTTTTTTTTATACAAAAAGTATCATTTATACTTAATGTTGTTTTGTAAATAAAATGAGTATATTTGCACACACAAAAAAGAAGAAAAATAATTCTAAAGTATCATCAGCAACAAAGGCGCTAATATGCAACACGTGCATTTAGACACGTGTTGCAAATGCAGCATATTGTGTAAGAGCAGCGTAAGACATTCATATCCGTATTCTCATGCTGCTTCCTATTAAAGGAACTGTTTCAAGAACTACTTGCATAAAAGTAGCAGGGATTTACTGTTTGTATCAAAAAGTCCTCATGTTTGTATATATGTGTGTGTGTGTGCTTGCTGTCCTAATAAGACTCATATTACAAAATCAATTGGTAACTTGAACTTGGTAATAACTTGAAATTGACTCGTACTATCAAAACAAGCAAAAATAGAAAAGAAAATAAATAGCAAAAACTTTGATTCTATTCTTGCGTTTTTCCCCCATTTTCGACACTGTGACACTTTGAGAACGGTAACATCTGCTAGTTGCCATCAATAATTCAAAGTTAACGGTTAAACTTTTCTTTTTATTGGCATAACTGTTTATTTCCTTAACACCTCCCACTTCCTGCACTCGTCTAGGTTAGCTGTATGCCCCATCATTTCTGCCTTCTTTTCTGTATCGAGTTAATAGTGTTAACAAGTTTTTTTTTCTCCGGTCTTACTTTTCTACTTAGGATGCTATAAAATCTCAGAAATACAAGTTTAATTTCCGTTTTACTTGTTGTTACTTGTTTTATGTTTGTATGCATGTGCCTGTGTATAAGCGTGTTCTAATACCAATTCTCCTTTTATGTTCCTTTAACCACTTTTACTTTGTAAAACGTTTTCATTTTAAAGTTTTCCTTCTCTATGTTTGTGTTTTTTTTTCTCTTAAGCATTGATTTAGCCCTTTAAGTATACGGTTTTAGTGTGCAAGCGAGCGAATGTGTGTACGTGTTAGTGTATTATGTATCTGTGTAATTTTAATGTGGTTTTGGTTTTAGAAAAAGTTTTTCTTTACGCAATTGCGATAATAAATGTTTTATGCCTTGTTTTTCTCAACTTCTCCAGACCTTGATGCTATGATGCCTCTAAACTACTTAACAATGTCGCATTTAAAAAGTTTTATAATTTTGTATTCTGTGTCTGTGTTCAACCACAAGTCTTTGAGAAAATTAGATATTCACTATTGCCATTATTATTTTGTAATCAGTTAAAGTATAAAGTAATGCCTTTAATTGCAAATTGTAAGTAGAATCAGAGGGTGAACATTTATGCTTCATTTTAGTAGATCGAAATAATTTTAGGGAACAAACAAAGTGCAAGGAAAGTGAAAAGATATCTGGGTTCCTGGAATATGTCACAATTTAAAACAGCAAACATATTAATGAATGTACAGCTCCCTCTTTACATAATGACACGCTAATAAATCATTCAATAAAATGTATGTGAATTCAATATAGTGAAACAAAAAAAAAAAAAAAACAAGTAAGAGTGCTATATTCGGCCATGCCGAATCTTATATACCCTTCACAACGTGTAGTCATGCAATAACAGTTGCTTGTATCACCATTCATCCCATATGAAATACGTACACGTATGTATGTTAAACAAACGAAAAAAAAAAAAAAAAAATTTAAAAAAAAAATTAAAAAAAAAATTTAAAAAAAAAATTTAAAAAAAAAATTAAAAAAAAAAATTATTATATATATAATATACATATATAAAACAAAAAAAATAAAAAAAAAATAAAAAAAAAAATTAAAAAAAAAATAATTATAAAAATATAAATAATATATTAAATAAAAAATAAAAAAAAAAATTAAAAAAAAATTAAAAAAAATTTTTTTAAAAAATTAAAAAAAAAATTTTTTAAAAATTAAAAAAAAAATTTTTTTTGGCTCAGTTGGGATTCGATGCCACGTTTTCTCTAACCAGTATACACGTTTGTATGTATGTATGTTGTTGTTGTAATGTTTTTTTTGTGAAAAAAAAATCGAGGTGGTCGTGGGTTTTTGCTCATATCTCAGTTGTTTATGTACCGATGTTTCTGATTTTCAATACCGATCTACTCCCGAATATTTCTGATATTTTAATACCTTACCCGGGCCCAACCTATGTCGGGGGGCTTCAAAAAGTTGATTTCAACATACACACGGACAGACGGACAGACGGACAGACTGACAGGGCTTAATCGACTCCGCTATTCATAAGCTTTCAGAAAATATATACTTTATGGGGTCGGAAATGAAAATTGTAGAAATTTCACACGGAATGACAAACCTATATATACCCTTTTTCACTGTGTGAAGGGTATAATAATAAAATATTTCATTATTAAAACCATAAAAATGACTGCTCGCTTAATGCACTATTTATGCCTTAATTTTACATTAAACAGTAAGAGCTATTTTATGTACACCAGTACGTCTTAAACTTTTTTCCGACAGGCCACAATTTTGTACAAAAAGCAACTATATTTTCAAATCCATTACCTAGCCAAAGAACAAAATATAAAATTGTAATTCAAAAGAAGGGATTGTCAGAGGAAAACTTCATTCCTTAAATTGGACATTGGAGATAGAACGTGCTTACCTGCCATGGATTTGGACCATGGTGTAATTACATAAGGTGTTGGCGTAAAGGAGAGCAATTTTTGGCTCTCTTTTTTATACCCTTCACCTGTGGTGCACAAGGGTATATATAGCTTTGTCATTCCGTTTGTAATTTCTACAATTTTCATTTCCGACCCAATAAAGTATATATTTTCTGAAAGCTTATGAATAGAGGAGTCGATTAAGCCCTGACCGTCTGTCCATCTGTCCGTCTGCCCGTCTGTCCGTGTGTTGGTTGAAATCAACTTTTAGAAGCAACTATATGTTCCTCAGATCTGTATATGGTATCAATCTCTTGGAAATATCCAGGAATGAATCGCTATTGAAATTCAGCACAATCGCCCCATAACTTTCTGAGATATGAGCAAAAAACCACGACCACCTCGTTTTTTTTTCACAATTACAACAACAACATACATACATACATACATGTAAAAAACATACCAAACAAAAAAAATTACAAAAAAAAAAAAATATTAAAAATAAGAAAAAAATAATAAAAAAAACTACAAAAAAAAATTTTTTAAAAAAATTTAAAAAAAAAATAAAAAAAAATAATAAAATATAAATAATATATTAAATAAAATAAAATAAAATTTTTTTGGCTCAGCTGGGATTCGATGCCACATTTATTCTAACGTGTACGTATGCACGTATTTTATATGGGATGAATGGTGATACAAACAATTGTTATTGCATGACCACACGTTGTGAAGGGTATATAAGATTCGGCACGGCCGAATATAGCACTGTTACTTGTTTTATATAGAGTTTGACAATTCTTTGACACACAAAAAAATAATCAGCTGGGCTGGCACCGCCACCTGTATAAGTGTACCCTGGTTTGGACTTATTTGATGTCTCTCTTTTTCAGCTTGTCAAATGCTCATTTGGCATCGTACAAAATTATTCCATTAAATTAATTAACGAAAAATTTTCAGCATATTTTAAACAAAAGATATTAATAAAAATAATTTTGAATTTTTATTAAATCTATATATATAAAAATTAATGTGTGTTTGTATGTTTGTATGTTTATATGTTTGTTTGTGCTTTATAGACGGTTAAACGGCTGCACCGATTTTCTTGAAATTTTCCCAGAATCTTTCTGTATGTCTGGAAGGAACTATAGGCTATATTTGGTTTGAAATTGTAAGTGGGCGGGGTGCCACGCCCTATTAGAGAATAAGTATTAAATATTATTTATCACGAAAGTTAATGCAGCTAGAGTTTTAAAATTAAGTACGGTAACTTTGACATCCACACGAACATTTGGGTAAAAAATGGGCGTACTTGCAATAGTAGGCATGGCCACATGAATTAAATACTAAAATTCGTATATTTGGAAAACGATATCGATTAGAGTAGTAACATTTTGCAAGAGCAACTTTGACAACCAAATGAACATTTAGGCAAGAAATTGGTGCATTATCAATAGTGGGCGTGGCATCTACCATATGAATTAAATACTAAGATTCGTATATTTGGAAAACGATATCGATTAGAGTACTAAAATTTTGCAAGAGCAACTTTGACACCCAAATAAACATTTATGGACGAAATGGGTGCATTAACAATAGTGGGCGTGGCACGTGCCATATGAATTAAATACTAAAATTTGGGGTGGCGAAGCACACCGGGTATTAGCTAGTAATAAAATAAAATTAAATACAACCATACATTTTTTTAATTTTAAAGGCGTTTTCAGATGACGTCGTTTTCTTAAATCAAAGGCAAGTTAAATATTTTAAAAATTTCCTGTAAGACCCTATAGTATATAAACAGACTAGCTTGTGCCCGCGACTTCGTCTGCGTAGTTAAAGGGCTAAAAGGAAGACTTAGTATTAACCTAGATTGTTATTTATATGTTTGTCAAATTTATCCAAACATTCACATTTATTATACCTATTAGTAGGATTATTAATTTGAAAATTTGAGTTTGAAAATAAAAAAGAAAAGTCAAAACTTGCAACAAAAATAAAAATTTTACAAAAGAAACAACCCGTATAGGCTATGTAATGATGAGTTTGCAACGACTTTGCCTGGTTATCGTGATAAAAACTATCCTATATGTTAATCTAGGTTGTTACCTATCTATGTATGTGCCGAATTTCATTTAGTTCCGTTCAGCCGTTTTTGCGTGATTGAGTAACAAATATCCAAACATACAAACATTCACATTTATTATATTAGTAAGAAGTAAGATTTCTCTAAAATGAAAAAGATTCTTAACGCAATTTTTTGCTAGCTTCTTTGAATTTTTAATGAGTTCCAAATTATTTATTAATCAATTTTTTTATTATTTTTTTTTTAAATTTTAGCAAAAGTCAATTGGTGTTTTTGTAGAAAAAAGATTGCAGAAAGTTTTTTATTAAATAAAACAATTATTTTCTTTCTCAATTGAAAAATTATTAGAAAAATGTCTTAGAGGGTCGTTTGTACCATATTGGAAAACACTGGTATAGAATTAAAAGGCAGCAAAAAAACACACACTCACATCAAAAATTACTTTGTAAAGTTGATTTATTATCTGTAGCTATATTAAATGGCGCTTAATAAAGCAGGCACTACTTTATCTTACTCTTGGAGTTACAATTAAAAAATCAAAAAATCCTGTACCCCAATGAAATGGGGGTCCCTCCTTAGTGTAAGTCATGGCCAAAAGCTAAAAATAAATATTTTAATGAGACCATAATTCAATTTCTTTTTTTTTCTTTTCTGTATAAACCGAAACAACAAAAACCACTAGAAAATATTCATTAAATACATGTGGACTTTAGCATTTATAAATGTTTAATTATTCTCAAACAAACTAAAGTTCCCAGTTTTATTGAGAAAACTACAATAAAAACCAAAAACATCAAATGTGAACAAACAGATAGTCAAATGTACACAATTTCACAAATTGCGACGAAGTAATACTCATAAAATAAATGTTAAATACTTTCATTTATGCTGTCATTCATTCATTCATTTATTCAGTTCGCTTCGTATCTACAATCGTTGTAATGGAAAACAAAATAAACATTCAACTATTGTCATAAAAATCATGTACACTGATGGTACAATTTAAACATCAAATACTATTAAACACTTGTTGGGTATAAAAACCCATTCACAATGAAATTACCCTCAATATTGGCAAAATGTACAATGCAAGAAATGTGTATAGAAAAAATGGTATAGAATTGAAAACAATCATCACCTAAATGAAATTAATAATAACAAACAAAGCCAACATCAAAATACAAATAAAATATCAAAACTTTCTTTTTTTGTGTGTATTTAACCCACACCCTTCCCTTAGTCCTGTTTCTCCTGATGTTATACAACACAGCCTTTATTAGAGTCTAGAAGTGATATCATCATTACCAAACTGTTTGTTTGTTTCAATTGGATTTAAAAGCAAAAAAAAAAATAAAAAATAAATAAAAATAAATAAAAACCCAAAAATGTGGACTGTTTGTTTACGAGTATGTATGTGTGTGTGTTTAGTCAAAAGTATTCGCACTTGTTGTTGTGTAATACAAGTTTATATTGGCCATCCCATTCCAAATGTTTCACATCTCTAAAGTGTTACACAAGGGATGCATTAAATACCACACACAACAGCAAACAGCAAAAAATAAATGTTAAAAAGGGAACACAAGCATTTAATGAATATGATGCAAAATTGTGATTTCAATTGCTCATTTTACTCACATTTCTTTTTTTCAGGACACATAAAGGTTGTTTTGTTGTTTTTTTTTTCTTCTAATTTTTTAAAATTATTAAACTTTTCCTGCAAAAAGTTAATTTTATTAATATTCATCTAAGCAGAAGAAAATTCTGTATTTCTTGTATCAAATGAGAACTTAGAGAAAAGTTAGCAAAAATTAAATTTCAAATTTAAAGTTGGGATTTTATAATTGATTTTAGATATTCAAAAATATTTTCTTAAAAGCGGTTTTATAAGGATTTGTTTTAAATGGAAATAGAATTCATTAAGGGCATTATATTCGGCGATGATACGAATCAATTAAGGGCATTATATTCGGCGATGATGTTTTGTTATTTTGTTTATATAGAATTTTAATTTTTTCATCAGTTTTTAAGTAAAATTTTAATCAACAGAACACAACTGTTGTTAGTTTTGTTGCATATTAAGCCAGAAGGGGACAAATCAAAAATCTTGCTGGCCAAAAATGTCTTGTCGCGCAAGTTGAATCGTACTGTTTATACCTCATACCGTTCAGTCCCAAATCATCAAAACAAAAACGCATTGACCATGGCTTTGTATCGCTCCCGAATCATAGTTACAGTGTTTCTATAGGACTTGACTCAATGAAGATTCCAGCGCAAATAAACCACCATACAACGATTCTGAGTGTATGGAATAGCTGTCCGTGAATTATACGTGGATTCTTAGTGCCTCTTCATATGGGTATGGGGCTGTCTAAGATCTCTGTGGAATTATTTAGAAAGGTTTTTATTTTTTCAGCTTATATATAAAAGTGGGATTGACATATTTATACTTAACTCAATTAATTAAATAAAATTTAAAAACGAATACAAGGTTATTAAGAAATTCTTTTTCGATTTGAAGAATTCAAGTATGATAACAATAAAGGGACTGCTGGGATTTTGCATGGTGTCATGTATCTAAGAAATATAATTTTCTTTGAAATTGCTTTATATATCGAACTTTATTTGAGCGATTATCTAGATATTGTGATTGAGGCAAAGAAAAAATGTCCATAAGGGTTCAATTGCACAAAAATCAAACCTAAACATTTGCTTTAAAAGAAAAGCGTTAAAACAGTACGTGCTTCTTTTTTTTAATCCTCTATTATTGCATTTGTTTTTAAAATTAATCTGACGAGACCCTCTGCGGGATAAATTTTCTTGATCTTCAACACTTAAAAATCTGTTTTCAAAAAATTTTATTAGTTTATATCTATCCCTGCGTTAAGAAGCTGTTGTTCTTTATTCAATAAAAAATAGCAGGCGCCGATATAGAGGGTAGGAAAAATGATATTTAATCCCTCTCCCACAAAACCATTTTTTTCTTTTGATAAGTAATAGTTTTGCCAGCCATTTTTACTTTAATATGAACAAGTTTTCAATGGGTGGTTTTTTTCAAAGAGGTACAAAATTTTAATTGCAAACACATTTTTAACTGTCAGCCATTTTGCAGCTGTAAAATAATTCATGTTTAGTTTGGCTTGGCATTTCAACAAAAGAAAAAACTGATGCTTGAATGTTGAATGTTGTGCCAACTTTTTTTAAAAATCATGGTTCTGTATCGCGCCCTACATCCATTTTACGGTCAACGAAATCGTCTATCACTGTTGTTTGACTAGGTATGTCAATAAACAAAACTGCCGTACTTGAAGTGATGATAATCCACAAGTGTATGTTGAGACACCGTTGCATTTAGAAAAATTGACTGGGCTGGTTGAATCATTGGTCCGTACTCCCATAAAAACGATGCTGGTCAGAACATTACAGTCAATGGTGACCGCTATAGAGCCATAATTTCTAACTTGTTCGTTCATCAATTGAACGACCATAATGAGCAAGAGCTGTGGTTTTAACAAGATGGTGCTACATGTTGCACAGCTTGTGCCATAATTAATTTATTAAAGTAAATATTTGGTAGCCGCATAGTTTCACGTTATGAACCTCCAAGATTTTGCTATTTCACGCCACTATTTTCTGTGAGCATATGTAAAGTCTCTAGTCTACGTTAATAAACCCGAAACTTGGAGAACAACATTCGCAGTGTTATTACCGAAAAAGTCATATAAAATCGGATCTCTGGATTAGACTATGTCCGAGCGAGCCGTAGCGGTGAAATGATAAAACTCATATTGAAATTATAATGCCAGAAGATTATCTTTAAAATAAAGTAAGTTCCATGTCAATTAAAAAAATTAATCTTGGGTTTTTTACATTGCAAAGTTCTATACCCCTATAAAAACACCCTTTATAAAAACATGCGAATATTTTCCCAGGAAAGAACTTTATTGCTTAAAAGCACTTCTTTAACCTCTTACTTTGTAGGACTTACCCGGTTACAAAAGCCTTTGTATTTAAAAGGTATACATTTTTTACGTCTGAAATTTTTAGCGGTATATAAATGCGTTAAAGCAAGCAAATAAGCAGAACTAACACTCTTCTCGCAAAGTGGAAAAAAAAATACAAAAAAAAATAAAAAAAAAATTAAAACGAACATTAATCCCTTTATAGATAACAATAGTTAATGCTGTTTGTTTTAGTGTATATTAAATAGCATTTACATTTTTTTATCCATTTCATTATGTTTTTATTACTTTTTTTAAAATATTTTGTTATAAATATTAGATTAAAAACTCCTAATCTATTTATCATTTTCTCATAAAAATCTTTCATAATTTTCTTTTCGTTTTAGGTAAGATTAATATCTCATAAATTCTTTTCTTATGGAGAGAGGGAGAGGCAAAAAATCGAAGTAAGAACAATTTTTTTTGTAACTTTTATTGTTTAAATAAGTTTTTTTGTGGTTACGACAAATTTACGACTTCCGTTTTTCATTAGAGACGAAGCAAAAAGGACAAACAAAAGGGAAAAATTGAGAAGGCGCCAACAAATCTGAAAACAATTTAAAAATTTAAGAGTTTGTATAGAATTTTTTTAAAGGACTTGTAAGGAAATGCATGAATAAACGGATCTGGTGCTGCTGCTGCTGCCATCATAAAGTAAAAGTTAACTTTGCATAGAATAGTTACACTATGTTGTATAACTATAATGACAGTTAAATTTTTTTGTTTTTCTCTAATCAAAGGGAAAGCTGTTTAATAAGTTAAATATGAAAAAGTAATTGTAGACTGACTTTGTCAAATCAGTTTGTAAATTTTTTCTTTTGAAAACCCCCTAACGTTTGATTTAGATGAATATATTTGTCTGATATCCTTTGAAAGAGGCAGTTTTTTTTTTATTGTAGTGCAGACACAGTTGATTATTTGCTGCTTTTTCCACTCAAAAAGTTTTTTTTCTTAATTCACGCGTTTTCTTTTTACCTTAATTATGTGGTTTATTGTTAAAATATTGCGGCATATGAATGGTTGCCTGTATAGTTACACAACGCAGTGTAGAACAGATCACATTACAAAAACTAAGATAGGAACTTGGGATACATGACATTCATACATGTCTAGCTAGTGCTCTATATGTAGATGTTGGAGTTATAGCTTCTAGCGTTTGAAGTTGTGTATTTCAAACGGCAGCCATAATTTGCCCTCCTTTGTCTTCCCATCTTATTATGGCTGAGAAGATGATTGGATTCGTTTAGATAAGGGTTTTTTTTTTGTCTGTTAAACGTAATAATTGCCTTTAAACTGTTACGATTTGTCACGTGCTGTTTGTTGTAAGGTGTGTCCCATACACAACATTGGAACTTTCTGTCTGTTAACTCTGGCTAAATGACTTCAAGAGTTAGTGTTTTTTTATGTGTGTATGTGTTTGTGCCGTCACTGATGTTATCACATTACCCCCCTTCGCTACAGTAACAGAAGTTTCTGAGCCATTTATAGCTGTTCCGTTACCAATTTCATTTTAAATAAAATACAATTTCTTTTTATTGGGCTTTTGTTACTGTGCTGTTTGTTGCTGCTGTCATTCTTCTTATCTTGTTAAGCTGTCGCTGAAAATTTACGTCTAACAGACGTGTGTACTTTAAAATAAAATTAAGAGCATTTCATATTTGCCAGCTCAATTTGTGTCTTCATTTTTGAGTATGTGGCGAAACTCCAAAATGTATATTCTCGCTGCTCAATATTGAGACAATATTGGTGAATGCTTAGGGTTTAGCTGTTTAAAATGCAGATATTTAAAGGAGTCTGTTTTACAAAAGTCTTTTTTTGCTGGTTTATGCAATTTTTTAGCCTCTAATAATCATACTAAAAGAAAGTCATGATTCATTTATAGATTTAGATCTTTCAATAAACATGTATGTGCTAAAAAGAATTCGATTGTAAGTCGCAAATAATTTTTGTAAAATTTTTTGAGATAAGTTCCATGTAATTGAATTTTTTTTTTTGATATCAGAGAAGACTCTTTGTGTGGTTGTTCGTCAGTCGGGCAAAATTATATTTATTTATTTCTTAATATAATACCAAAATAAATATGAAATTAAGAAAAATACTGTAACATATTTAGTCTGATATAAATTATTTACAAGCGATTATCAGTAATAAGCTTCCTGTCATAGACGAGATTCATACGTACAAATAAGAGTTAAATCTCTACCGCATTACCGACCTCTGGCTCTGGAACATCCTAGTACTAATGTTTATGAAATTTATAGAACATTGTAGATCGTAACAATTATGACAGCACTAATATAAATAGTTGAACGAGCGCAGCTCTGGTGCAGCAGTATTACAACAGAATGAGTTGTGTGCATAACAAATTGAGTTTTATAAAGAGGAGCATAATAATAAATAAAATAATTAATAAAGTACTGCACAAATTTAACATATACCGTGAAAATTTAGTCTGTTTTGTTAAAAATCAACAAAGTAAATTTCAGGTGTTATTTTGGGGCAATAAAACGAACCCCGGATTTATTAAAGGAAATAAAACAACGTTTATTAAAGGTATAAACATAACAACATTTATTTGGACTAAATCAAAAAAAAAAAAATAAATCTTTTACATCCCTGTCTAACGTTGATTAGAAGCATATGTTAGTTTGTTATATAGACATTCATGTCTTTGTTTTTCTAACAATTTTTGCTCTGGCAACAATTTCACTATTTTTCCTCCAATTTTTTAGCCTGATGATAAAAATCTATTGTTTGTTGCCATTATTACTTTTTCTTTTTCTAAACAGATTGTCAAACAATTTTCTCCTACTTTGACTTTGAAACTTATTGTTCATAGTGATAAAAAAAGAAACATATACATGCATATGTATATACGAACAACCCAGAAAAAATAATAAGAAATCAATGCAAAATACTACAACAATAAAAAGTATTTTTCTCAAATATAAAACGATTTTCTTTTTGGTTTCCGTTATTTTTCTTTTTTTTTTTTGGGTACAAAATGGGCAAAGTGTTTGTAAGATTTATGAGTCCTTTATGTGCTTATACGCAGAAAGAAAAGCGGGCGCAAGCACATGTATGCGTGAGCAGACTTTTGACATAAACGTGTGTGTAGAATTTGGGATAAAAAAATGCTCTAAACGAAAAAAAAAACACGTACCAGCGTCGTATTGTTTGTGTAACAGAATTTGAAAAGGAAACATATGCTCCAGTAAAGTCAGTACACGTTATAGTGATCTAAAAATGGAAACTAAATTGGATGATAAATATTATACAATTTTTGAATGCTTGAATAGGGGAATGTCCCAATTTCGTGCAATTGTGTTAGTATTAGAATAATGTATTATTTGGATAAAAATGGAGATGCTCTTCAGAAAAAATGTGTAGATATTGCGTGCATGTTCGCTGTTTCTGAGAGCGGGTTTCCCAGTTTCGGCACATATATATCATCCAAATGGCAATAATTTTAAGTTTATTTAAATTTATGGAAATAAAAAATTAGCTTCTACATTTGTGCGAATGAATTAAAAATTTCTGTAAAAAATCTCACTAGAAAAGAGAACAATATATAATTTATTGTAAAACTTATGTGATCTAAAAATGCCTTAAAAATATTATCAAAATAGTCAACGATTTCATAACTTTATATGAATTAATTAATTAATTAATATGAATTATACAATATAGTACAATATGAAAACATATTTTGAATTGTCCTAATATATTTAGCACAATTGTACATAATGTTTTAAGTTGGGATAGTGAACACTTGCTGTTAGGCATTGACAAATTACTTAAAATTTCTTAATGCTACGTTATTTTTAGCGTGACTCTACTGTATGCTCTTTTACTTTTTTGTATATTGACTTTTTTATCTTATTTTCAATTCTCCTTATTGTAACATGTTTTGTATATAATTTCTACTTATTAAGTTGTCACAGTTTCTTTTTTCTACGCTTCGTTCATTCTTATCATTTTATTAAATCATGAGAGGAGGTTTCAGGGAAATTTTAGATAGTAATTGTGCAAATGTTATTTCAATAAAATGTTTATAAAATTATACGTATTTTAAATTGGAAAATATTTATTAAGTCTTAGGTTTTCATGTTAACTACAGAAATCAAAATAAATTTAAAAAATTAAAAATAAATATAAAGCATACTAATGTCAGTTTGATTTTTTTAAAATTTTGCCTAAAACTTTTGAAGAACTTATGTGGAGTATATATCTGTGGCTTGGAGCTAAAAGGGCCAATGTCATTTTTTTGCTCTTTTGAGTTAATCATTGCATTAGATTTGTTTTCTGGCTCTTTTTCACTATAGTAAAACAGTTAAAGTCATACTTAACCCTGAACAGCTTCATAAATAAAATGTCGGCCAATGTCACTATGAAAGCACCTATAAAAGTTCAATTCCAATTTTCTCAAAAGTAAATATTTTGGCCTTGGCCCTTTTAGCTCCAAGCCACAGATATTATTTAGGAATATTTTGAAATATGTGTGTGTTTCAAAACTAAAACCATATTTAAGCTGGAATTAATAAGAATTGTGTAATTAAATAATAGCGTTAGTATGTCTTTTGTCTTAATTGCAATAAATTTCAAAACTTATTTAACCGTAATATTTGCAGTTCCTCCTTTTTCATGCCAACTTCCCAGTTAAGTATGCTTCATATTCCAATTAAATTTATGATCATCACCATCATTGGCCATTAAAAACATACACTACCAACATATTAAATATAAATGTATTTATGGTCACATTCATATATTTGTGTATATGTGTGTCCGTTCTGATACTAACCAGCCATTCAACCAAGACATTGGACCATTTATACTACACTTTATTTAGGTGAAAATAATAACAGGGATGTGTTTCTGGTAATAAAACCATTGTTCTTTGCAAACAATTTTTTCTACAATTCCGGCCAAAAAGGAGTTGTATAGAAAAGCAAGTCCAAACAGCACGAAATACAAACATTTATACAACTAATATGAATGAGGAACGCTGCAACAACAATAAAATCATATTCTTATTTTGCAACAATAACAAAAACACATTAAAGGAATATGAAAGGAAATTTTCAAAACATAAAAGGAAATAAAAATATAAATAAACTGGTACGGGGACCATGTGGAAAAAAGGTAATAATATAAATGCTTGACCTTAGAAGAAAACTACAGGAAACAAGAGGTGGAAATCTTATAAACCAGAAACGTTGCAAAGAGAATGTTTTTGAAACTTTATTAAAAAAATTTGCGATAAATTTGCTAAAACCATCAAGAGACAATTCAGGCATTGAAATACAAAATCGAAGCAGAAATTTAAGCCGAAACAATTGTAAAAGTCCTTGAGAAATTGGTAAGAATTTTCGGGTCAACCATAGCTGTTATTTAAGAAAATGTTGTGTTCCATTCTGCAATATAAAAGTGCAATCCTTCAATAAAACACACCTTTTAAAAAAATATTCATTATTTGCTTTATAGCAAATTCGAAGTAAACATTTTAAATAGTTTATTCTTAATTACGAGGTTTTTGTCTTAAATACATCGAGGCTACCACTCTGTTTTGAAGTCTCTGCTTGATTTATTCAATTGTAGGTGTATTCTGTGTGGTCTTGATTGTATAACCAGACTCACATACACACACACATACATCCATTCGTAGAGTTACAAGCTAGCATTATTTTCGTAACATATTTGACTTTACACAATAAACTGAAATCAGGACTATTTTATGCTGGCATAAACAAGAATGAAATGAAGAACAAAAAAAAAAAAAAAAGAAACTAAAGCTAAAACTAAACAAATTGTTAAATGAAGCGTAAAATAAGCAGAGACTTCAGGCAAGAATATAAAATGATTGTTAAAACAAGAGCGAACGTAAAATTACAGACATTTTGAAATCAGCCTGCTTATTGACAAATAAACATATTACACGTTTGAACATACACACACACACACATGCATGCATATGTCAATTGTTTATTAGCTGGTTACTTGCTCACATATCTACAAACGTACAGACATGTGTATGTGTGAAGGCACATATTTTCCTTATTTCCTATTAAAGTTATAAGGCTCGAACAGACATTTTAAAAAGAAGTTGTTGTTGTTGTTGATTAACCTTTTTAACAAAATGTTTTTTTTTTTCTTTTAATAAAAAAAAAAATTACAAAAGAAAATTTACTCTAGTAGCACATAATTTACAATATAATTTTGTTACTTTTCTTGGGCCTTTGCATGTCACATTGACATCTGTTAACAGCTGTCAACACTTTTAAAATATCATCACACACATGCTCTCTTTTCATACCGGTTTTCTTTCAGTTCATGAGCACGTTTTTACGCGTGTGTGTGTGCGTGTGTATTTGGTGCTTAAAGCAAAGTAGGTCGTTAATATGAAACATATGAGTACGTGTTCTCTTGTCATAAATAATCAATTCGTTATAAGATTTTCCTTTATTCTATGATTTTTTTCTTATTTTGTTTGTTTATACTACACTTTGCCTTTTACTTAAAAAAATATATTGTAAAAGAAAAATCAATGACCTTAAAAACTTCAATGTTGGAAATAAAGAAATCATTTTCTTGTAATCATACACTTTTTCTCTCTTAATGACGTTTAAAATCTTTTATAGGAAATTGACAGCTGACATTCCGTCAGATATTAAGAATTATGAAATGTTAAGGTTTATATTCTTTATTACAAAGTATAATTTTCAGGCAAGTGCGTAATAGAATGTGATGTTAAAACAAGTAAGAGCGCTATATTCGGCCATGCCGAATCTTATATACCCTTCACAACGTGTAGTCATGCAATAACAGTAGTTTGTATCACCATTCCCCATATGAAATACGTACATACATATAAAAAACATACATATATAAAAACATCCCATTGTAAAATTGTAAATTTACGTATGTATGTTAAAAAAAAATAAAAAAAAAAAAAATTAAAAAAAAAATTTTTTTTTAAATTAATTAAAAAAAATTTTTTTTTAAAAATAACTAAAATATATATAATAAATATAAAACAAAAAAAAATTAAAAAAAATATAACAAAAATTTAAAAAAAAAATAATAAAAATATAAATAATATATTAAATAAAAAATAAAAAAATTAAAAAATATAAAAAAATAAAAAAAAATTTTGTTGGCTCAGCTGGGATTCGATGCCACGTTTTCTCTAACCAATATACACGTTTGTATGTATGTATGTTGTTGTTGTAATGTTGTTTTTGTGAAGAAAAAATCGAGGTGGTCGTGGGTTTTTGCTCATATCTCAGTTATTTATGTACCGATGTTTCTGATTTTCGATACCGATCTACTCCCGAATATTTCTGATATTTTAATACCACACCCAGGGGGCTTCAAATAGTTGATTTCAACATACACACGGACAGACGGTCAGACGGACAGACAGACAGAGCTTAATCGACTCCCCTATTCATAAGATTTCAGAAAATATATACTTTATGGGGTAAGAAATGAAAATTGTAAAAATTTCACACGGAATGACAAACCTATATATACCCTTTTTCACTGTGTGAAGGGTATAAAAAGTTTAAAATTAACGTAAAAGTATGTGTTTACTCGTACATGTGTATGACCAGATTTGATGTCCATAATGTATCTGCATATCAAGTTGTTGAGTCTAATTTTAATATTTCCAAAATACTTGAAATTTAATATTTAATCAATTCGGCATTGAGTAACTGGGAGGTTTATATTGACTATATCTATTTTTAGCCGATATTAGCTTAACTTTATCGCTATTCGTTTAAAACTTTTTCAACTCCTCAAATATTCCTTGCAATTATTTTATTAATGTTTCCCCAAAACTCTAAAAGTACTTAGGCCCAATGGTTGGTCATTTTTGGCCCACCCTGTCATACATCTTTTCAATCAAACATTATATCCCTTTCTTACTTTATCCCGCTTTTACTTTATTTTTATTTGATTTATTTTTGTAAATTTTTTAAGGATCACCCTCCTTTTCTATTTATCAACTTATCAACACTGAGAACAACAACACAACTAACTCAATGTTAAAATTTTTCCCCGAAAAAAAATTAGAAAAAAAAACCAAAATTTCAAACTCTTATAATCGTACGGGAAAAAACATGTTTTAAATTTAATTTTCTACATAAATTTTTTGTTGTAACACTTAAACTTTTCAACACTTTACCCATTATCCTTATTTTTTTATAAATAAATATTGTTGCTGTTGCCAAAGATAATCCTCTTATGCCAACTGCACTTGAGTTAAAAGGGATGTTTAACTGTTCCAAACAAAAAAAAAAAAAAAAAACAAAAAACATTTAATAGGTTGGGGGAAACAAAGAAGAGTGAAAATAAAGGATTCTTTTTGGGGCTGAGTTGAAACCCCTGCTCGAAAAAAAAAAGGAAAGGAATTGATAGAGAAACGTTTTCGATTATTTTGATTTAAATTGCTCTGCAGAAAGAAATGAGTTGCTAGTGATGATGATGGTGATAATGCTACTATTGCCATACTGTTGATGTGTATGCTGGCGATGACGTTGATTGTTGACTGAAGGAGAGAAAAGAAAGGAAAAACTGTTTATGTTTACAACTCATAAGTGATGTGTTTTTTAAAGTGTATGCATGTGTGTTAAGTAAGTAAAGATTTTTTAACAGTTTTTGTTGTTGCAACTAAATTTATGCAAGATACTTTAAGTCAATGTAAAAGTTAGTAGTGGTTAGAACATGCATTTGACAGTTTTTCCTTATACCCTCTTCCTTCCAAGAGAACGTGTAAATGTATTTATATTTGTGTTGCTTTGCTTGTTTACAAATTATTACGAAAATATTTACTTACTTTAAAAATTTTAACACAATATAAATGTTGTACAACACCATAAGAAGTAAATAAGATTAAGAAGTTTTTTTCTGAAAATATTGGCACTTATTTTGAAGTGATCCAATGTTGCTCATATAACTTTGCGTTGGGTGAATCTTTTTGAGGTGGCGTTAGCATAAAGCACTACTATTAAAACCTGTTATTTTTTGCGTCAATGAAAAATTTTTCTGATTTGTATAAAATTTTCCCAGAGATCTCATTATACAAGTTTTTTTTTCTTACCTCTCCCAATGACCTCTTGATAAGCAATCTGTTAAAAAAAAAAACGCTTATGACGAACGATCATAGGCTTCTTAACAGGCACTTGATTATATTTTAAAGCTCAACAGTATGCCACTGTAAACGAGGTAATGCTGATGTGAGAAATGAGGCGGCAGACGAACCAGTGAAGAAGAGATTTGCAGTGACATTTTATGAACCAGAGCTCAGAGTTGCTCGGGGTAATCGAAGTCATATAGTCGTTTAGTGGGTGAAATCTATGAACAAGAAAAGGTGAATTGAGACAATCATATGTAAACAGGACAATATGACGATTAAGGAGCTCCTGCTAGGATTGCATTTTAGGTATTCGACTATAATCGGAGGACCTTGAACTGGTTAAATGAGTTGGTCAGAGGATACGGAGAAATATTAAATGGGTATAAAAATAGAAAAACGATATTTGCGAAATTCGCCTTGAGGATGTTATTTTATTCACATGATCAGCACTAGATGGCAATAGACTTACGATCAAAGGTGGGCACACATTAAGTGTGAATGCTTTGGGGGATTACGTCTAGGACAGATGAAGCAATTTGTTATTAGTATTATATACAATTGCCTGGTGATACTTTGAAATGGCTTAAGTCTATGAAGACTTTAATTTCTTTTGCCATTCGTATTTGTTCATTTTATATTAAAACTTGTGGAAATTGGATCACTACGACAGAACATAAGGGATATCTGTAAAAAAGATCTTTTTATAAGCTATTAGTCCTAAATATCCATAACACATTAAAGAAACTTGTTAATATAAAAATTAATTTTTACTATTAAAAGTAGGATTGTAGTTTTTCGTTTTTTTAAGGGGGTCCAGGAAATTGTTCACTTCATCTAATGTTTTTAATATTTGTACCGCCTATGTCCGACCTTAAATAGAACATATTACTAGCACATTGGCTAATGTTTCAAAATTTTCTTGTGGCAGATGGATAAATAACTATTTTAACATCAACATAATATGGGATGTATTTCAATGTATTATGTATTTGTTTACGTAATGCTTATATATTTGAACTATTCTATTTTTCGCAATATATTTGGCCAATTCACAAGTATCATAATGTCATAAAGTCAAAGTTTTCAAAAAATTTTAAAATGATTCAAAAGTGTAATTATTGTAAGATTTAAAGACATTTTAAAGTTTTTTTTTAAATTATTACAATACGACACTTAGGACACCTTGTCAATTAGCCAATTGTTTTTATTTTCATACATCACACTTTATACTTGAAATAGGGTCATACGTTATTGCTGGTTCATTGGGCCGACATTATAACAAATCATAAAAATTTAATCTCTGATTTCGACGAGATTTCGCTTCGATAAAACAATATACTTAACATTAGTAAGTGCAATATTAGAATATTTTCTTTATAAATTTATTTATTTTATAGTGTAGTCTTCGGTCTGGTACGCAATGTCTAGCTAAGGACAACATCTGGAAGAAAATTATTTAAGAAAATAAATGTCGTAAATTACACAACTTTTAAGTAAATCACCCATCAGAAAAAGTAATTTGTATACAAATCAATTTAATATAAGTTTAATCATATTTAAAACCTCTTTAAGAGTCTTCATGTACTTCCAACTTCATTTTTTACCGCAAAAGGTGAATTATTTAAATTATAAATTCCGAAAGAAAAATCGTGAACATTTAATTTTAGCCTGTAATCGTCAACGTCATCATCAGCATTATTACAGACATTATCACAAGCTTAAGCTATATTATTTTTATTTTGTGTGTGCGTGTGTGTGTGTGTGTGTGTGTGTGTCTTTTTTGTGTATCAAATTTCACGCTTTAATATGCCACATATGGTGGTAAGGATTTTAACATTCGATGTTAAAGAAAAGAAAATTAAATGCAGACTAAATTTGGTGGCAAAACAGAAAATTAAAGAGATTTGTTTGTTGAAAAAAAAAGCGCGTAAGTGGTGGGATTATTCACAGTTTAGTACATGCGAACATGCAGGAATAATGAATGAGACTTGTAAGAGATGTGTGTATGTATGTATGTATGTATGTTTGTGAATGTGTGAATAATCATGGCTTATTATCTGGTTGTATCTTATTACGCAAATATTGGCAGACAGCTTGTTAGGTAGCAAAAACTGTTTTTTTTTAACCAAAATTAGGAAGACAATAATAAATGCAAGGAAGAAAACTAAATCGACATAAGTATGTATGTAACTCTCTTAAAGTGATTCAATTTTTTAAATCGCAAAAACCATTAACGGTTTTATATATTTTTTTTAAACAAATATATTTCATATCAGTTTTCATTTTCTCATAATTTGTTTACGGGAAAAGCAATTTACTTTTATTGTGTTTAAAAAATTATTAATTAAGATGTTCCAAATACCATATAGAATATGCTTCCCTTAACTGAATTTTACCCTTAAAAATAAATATTTAAAGAAGCTGCTTCCTTTACAGTTTGTATCTTTTTGGAGTAAGTTTCGTTTGTTTTTAATATTTGTTATTTTGTTTTGACATGTACAACTGTCAAGTACTTGTCGCATAAGGCGTCGGCATAAATTTGTTTACAAATTACGTATAGACCCCACCCCTCTCCACTTTGAGTGACACTATTTTAAAAGTAAGAAAAAAATATTCTCTTGTTTTAAAAAGGCAAAAAGAAAAAAAATTATAAACGACCAGATAAACGTTTATATCCGCACAATGACAGTTTGAAATAATAACGTACTTATCGAAAAACAACAACAACAACAGCCAAGAGATGAAGGAACAACGAAAACAATAATAAACGCCAAACGACGTTACAAAAGTCAAATTAGGCCAATTTGTGACTGGCATAAACACATCGTATCTGGGTATATCTGCAACCATGAAAAGAAACGCTGTATGAGCTTGAAGAGAATAAATAAATAATAAGAGTTAGAGTGAGAAAGTATTACATTTTGATGGCAACTTCAATGAATATTATTCCACAAAATATATTTTACCAGACTTTGTTAGTTAACCAGTGTGTTAAGTTTAAAGCAGGAGGGTGCAACATTATGGCTCTCTACTATCATGTTAGTGCTTCAAATTTCAAATAACCTTATAAGTATTCCTAGTCTATGCCTGTTTGAAAAATTTACTTGAAATGGTTCAAGCAAGAATCCTTAATTGCCTACCTTCTTCCGTTATATCCACTGAAAAAGCTAAACTCCTTTGAGTGACATATGGCTTAAAATTATTTAAGGGGCCTACCTTAGACATGCCTATATATGTTAATATTGTTGGTATATACTGTTACTGCTACTAGTGCATGTAGTGTTGTCAACCAAATATTTTAGGAGTGAACAGAATACAAAGAATAAATGTATTACAAGCTGCTAATGAGGGGGGAAGTTTTAATTTGCTTAGTTTCTACAATACCGGGATCGTAGATCCATTAGCGAAGATCCATTGCTTGATTAAGAATCTCTGAGATCACCTTTTGATGGATGATAGATGACCTTAAGCCATTCATGGCCCACAATTAAAGAACAAACAAAAAATTGCTCATTGATATTCTTACTCCAAAAGGCCTCTCTCTGGGGCTGTATTAAATCCTTGATAGTGACATGCGGATTTTACGAACTTCAGATGAGGTAATTTTGTTTGATGGTATAACGAACAAATTTAAAGTCCGATTAGAGCTTCTGTAAGTCCCAAACTGGGAATAATGAGTAATAAAGCGAGTGTTCGTTTGCAGAGTCAATTTGACCTTGTTGTGGGGATTGTTATAGCAAATTCTCGTCATGTTGGTGCTTGAAATGCCAAGTTTAGGAGATAAATGATCAATCGATATTTTTGGGCTGAGGTGCATACTTTCGACTTCATCAGCTTCATTTTCGTCGATACGCACATACGACGAAGAAAACCACAACTGATGTTCACCAGCAAGTAAGAATTACGAACATTTTGAATAAACTGGAGTCAAAAATCAAGGTGCGTACTTTATTTATCTTTTTCAATAGACGAAAAGTTTGAGAAACACAAAAATCAATTACACGTACAATCTTGGCTGATACTTAGTACATATTTTGAACATAAAATATTTATCAGTGTCAAAATAATATGTATGTATATTAATTTAAAAATATATTTGTATTTAAACTACCACGTTTAATTAACTCCTTACCTCAATTCCTTGGTATCTTTTAATCTTCACGGTTTTGCATTGCCATCACTCCACAAAGGATGCGATTAAGGTTGATTTTATATGAAAATTACCTGTTGCTCATTTTAAACTTTTTTAATATTTTATTTGTTTATAATATCCTTTTTTTTCTTAAACATTAAAAATACAACAATCAACGTTAAAAGTATATTTTTATACCCTTCACCTGTGGTGCACAAGGGTATATCTAGCTTTGTCATTCCGTTTGTAATTTCTACAATTTTCATTTCCGACCCCATAAAGTATATATTTTCTGAAAGCTTATGAATAGAGGAGTCGATTAAGCCCAGACCGTCTGTCCGTCTGCCCGTCTGTCCATGTGTTAATTTTAGAATCAACCATATGTTCCTCAGATCTGTATATGGTATAAATCTCTTGGAAATATCCAGGAATGAATCGCTATTGAAATTCAGCACAATCGCCCTATAGCTTTCTGATATATGAGCAAAAAACCACGACCACCTCGTTTTTTTCACAATTGCAACAACAACATACATATATACTGGCTAGAGTAAACGTGGCATCGAATCCCAGCTGAGCCAAAAATTTTTTTTTTTATTTTGTTTTTTTATTTTATATATTACTAGCCAAACCCGGCGCGCGTTGCTACGCCCCTTAATGAACCGAAATGGATTCTGAATTTTAACTGAATATCAAGTGCAAAAACCTAAAAATTATAATTTTTTTATGGGCGTGGCATTTCCCACTTTTCTAGTCACGAAATTGTAAAGTCATAACAGCTCAATATGTGTGAAAGGTTTCAGAAGAATCGGACCAGTGCAAGTATCCCAAAATTAAAATTGTTTTTATGGGCGTGGCCTTGCCCACTTTTCTAATCACGAAATTGTAAAGTCCTAATAGCTCAATATGTGTGCAAAGTTTCAGAATAATCGGTCCAGTGCAAGAACCTCAAAATGATACCTTTTTTTTATGGGCGTGGCACTGCCCACTTTTCTAATCTTGAAATTCTTTAGTCATGACAGCTCAATATGTGTGCAAAGTTTCAGAAAAATCGGTCTGATGCAAGTACCTCAAAATTATAGCCTTTTTTTATGGGCGTGGCCCCGCCCACTTTTTTAATCACGAAGTTATAAAGTAACGACAGCTTAATATGTGTGCAAAGTTTCCGAAAAATCGGTCCAGTGCAAGTACCTCAAAGTTAAAACATTTTTAGGGGCGTGGCCCCGCCCACTTTTCTTATCACGAAATTATTTAGTCATGACAGCTCGATATGTGTGCAAAGTTTCAGAAAAATCGGTCAAGTGGAAGTAGCTAAAACTGATAAGTAATTTTTTATGGGCGTGGTCCCGCCCACTTTTTTTCATCCATAAACACTCCCCGGTATGTGTACAACAACTTACCAAAGTTTGAGCCCGATCGGTTTTACAGTTTCAGAGTCTATAGCTAACACACACACACACACACAGAGTTTCACTTTTATATATATAGATTTATATTTTTATATTAGTTTTAATTTTTTTAAAAAAAATTTTTTTTATTTTTTTTTATTGTTTTTTATTTTTGGTTAATATATTTTTTTTATTTTTTTTTTTAACTTTTTTTTGTAATTTTTTTTTTAGAAACACATACGTAAACTCAATTATAATTTTACTGTGGTATGTTTTTTACATGTTTGTACGTATTTGATATGAGATGAATGGTCATACAAACAATTGTTATTGCATGACTACACGTTGTGAAGGGTATATAAGATTCGGCACGGCCAAATATATCACTGTTGCTTGTTAAATATATTTTTTTAAAGCAAATTTGGCCCCCTTAAAATTGTATGTGGTCCCTTTCAGTAATATTAAGTCATTTTTTTCCCTTGCAGGAAAGTGGTAATTTTTGTTATTTTTTCTCTTCACTACCACTATTCTAGCAAAAGGTCAATATAACAGTATGTATGTGTTAGTATGTGTGTAAGCATGCAGTGAATAATATAAGAATGAATCTAAGAAATTCAAAGTAGAGGGTGTCTGTTATGTTTTCTGCAGTTTTTTTTTCTTCCTTGGCTAGGAAATGTCAATAAGGCTTTGTGGTAAAAGGTCAATGTTACATACGCCAACAGTTTCAAAGGAAATATTTGTGTATGTTTTTTTTTTCTCGTCCTGTCTTTCGTAGTTTTTTCCCCCTATCAACCAAAAAAAAAATAAACATTTCAACTTGTCAAATTAACTGACACTTTGAACAATATTAAATAACAAACGAAAATAGTTTGTTTGTTTCGTTGTTTGGCGATACCGTCAGAAAAGAGAGCGAGATTGAGGGGTGTATAAATGGTTAAATCTCATCAATTATAATGCGTGTTAAAGGCATACAAATTATGGGGGGAGTTTTTATATTGTTGTTGTTATTGTTATTGTTGTTGCTGTATTATTATTAATTATCTATCTTTCGATAATGTTATTCTTTGAAAATCATTAGTTAAATCTTTGAATCTCGGTTATTTGTTGATTGTATTAATATATTTTGTTTTGACATTATCAAAAACTCTTTTCTGCGAGAGGGAGAGTAGGGCGTTTATTTGTAGCTGAATTAATTCAATTATCAAAGCTATAATAATACTAACAACAACAACAACAATAATAAACACAAAGGGTTGCCAAGATTCATTGCTGTCTTTGTATAAATAGAGAAATAGAAACCAAAATTATTATTAATTAGAAAGGGTTGTTGTAATTGCATCAATAGTCAGATAGTTTCTAATGAAGTTTATACGTTAATTATTTATCTGATTAAAATAAATTACTGTTATTATTATTTTCTATAGCAAATATTTGCTTACTGTTGTAGTTTGATTAGTTTGGGGCAGAATTTCTAAACAGGGTATGTGGATTAGTTGAAATTTTTGTATCTTTAAGTTATTAGGATTCACTACAAAAATAGGTCACAGGACTAAAACTTTTTTGGGTCGTCGTGAAGAAGCTCCTCGGCCAAATATCGTCAAACTGGTAAAAATATTTGAGCTGCCTGGACAACACAGTGATGTAAAGAATCGAACTCGTGTACGTCGCTCAAGAACAACTGAGAATATTATTCTTGTACCCATAGTAGTTGGGGAAAACCTAAGTTTGTCCATTTCTCGCCGATCTTAGAAAATGATTATTTCACAAATGACCGTAAGTCGGATTTTGCAGAAAGACTTAGGTCTTTTAGACATATAAAATCAAGCCTACCGACAATCAATACCTTTGCGTCTTTACTGAATGCATTAAACTGATAAGGAATTTAACCGAATTAATTTTGAGTGATGAGGCCTAATTTCACTAAGCAGAATTGTCAGATATTGGGCTGGAAAAAACCCATGAATTATTATTAAAAGTACCGGTAAAAGACGATTAATAACTTTGTGTGTCCGAAAGAAGATACTGATGTGAATGATATTTGTTTTCAGTAAAACCGCCCTATGTCTCACACAATTATCGATCTCATTGCTCTTTTGCATGGAAAGTTTCCTGATTATTTAAAGGGGCGATCATAACTTACTTATCTTGTGATTTTACAATTTTAGATTTATTTTTTTTTAGGACTACATAAAATATATAAGGCCCATATAATTGTTAATATCGATTCAAGTATACGAACGTGAACTTCGTTAAGAACATATGACCGCAAAATGTGCAATTTTGTTATGAAAAATTTAATGAAAAAAATAAGGTCCTGCAAGCGTATTCGCGGCGGCAATTTGGTTGATATTGTTTTCCGATATTGTTTTTACATATCTAATTAAAATCTCTTATTCGAAGATAATTTTTAATTGATATAGTGAAATAGTACGGGCCATCAGCAGTTGAATATTTTTGTCGACGTTTGCAGTCTAGGGAAATTACGACAACTTTATCACTGTCACTCTTTTAAATACAATTCCCAGAAATGATAAGATAATAGGGCATTTTTAGGAGTCGAGTGGTATTTCTTACACAAAGATTTGATTTGCTGAGGATAAAGCATGTCAATAATAGCATTTTTGGGTAAAGGACTATTGTGCTACAGTCATTGAGTAAAAGGTTTCTTCCATTTATTACGTTCTTATCAAGTTCCTGGCCGGGAAAAATTTGCCTAGTTCTTATCTTTATAGAAAATGTTGGGAATCGCTGGTGTATACTTATTATATTTATAAAAAATACAAAGAAGAAATTGATGGCTTTATCTTGCCTTACATTTTATTTTTTTAGTATGTTAAAGCGTTAAAATACTAAATCAAATATAAAACAAATATTAAATATGTATGTCAAAATCATCTCATACAATTTCAACTGCTCTAAATTCCTAAAAATTTCATAAATGATTTTTAAGCTTTATATTTTATTTTTTTTAACAAGACCTTAAAAATTCTGTCAATCATAAGTACATATTGTATACATTATTTGCATTCTAGTTTTTAACTTTGCAGTTCGAAATTATCTCAATTGAAAATTTTTAGCCCAGCACAACACAGCTGCACATTGAATAAACAAGAATTGATATTTTATTAAAATCTTTCATCTTGAGTTGAAAATGATGCTGTAAGAGGAATGAATGAGTGATGATGAGAAACGTGCAAATGCATAAACAATACAAAGTTACTTACAACAACGACACCATCATCTCGAATGCAAGAAGCACTTGTCCTACACAACAAAAGCAACAAATAAAAAACTGCAATGTTTATGTTAAGCAACATTTAATGTAAACAACAACTTAAGTGATATAGAAAAAACAATAATAAAAAAAGAAACGTTGAAAAAAATTGTAATCAAAAGAAAGACTTGAGAAAAGAACAACATTTTTGACACATGAAAGAGAAAAGAGCTTAAGTAAAGAAACTGACAAACAATATATGGGGTTGGAGGGGGAGACTAAAAAAACTAAGAAACTTTAAATACACTTTATAACATTTAAGACACACTAAGTAAGTGGACACATTTATGTTTGAGAACAAAAAAAAAATGCATTTTAAGAACACAAACAATATAAACAAAAACTCCAAAAGGACAACAATAAATGACAGCAACTACAAGAAGAAAAGCACACATATACACTTACATAGCACAGAAATCAACATCATATCTACTACATAGAATCCTTTTTCTCTTACTTATTTTCAATAGTTTTTCTGCGAACTAGATAACAATTGATGATTGTAGAAAAAGAAAGCAAGAAAATTCCTTTCTAAAATAGTTTTTCTTTTTTTAAGGTGCTTGTATTAAATAAAACTTTCAAACGAGTAGTTTCATATCTTTTACTTTTCTTCTTTTTTTCCGCTTAAGCTCTAGAGAGTTTCCTAACAAACTTGATGAATTTTGGGATTTCTATAAGCACTGATATCCTTACTATAAAGAAAAAGACGAAATAATTGCAAAGAAACACAAAATAAATTTGCATTTTGATAAATTGACATACACCAAGGATAATAATAGTTTTTTTGTTTTGGTTGGGGAGATAAATTTTCTCCTATAAATTCATATGCCTCTAAATCAAAAATTAATTAAAATTTAAGACAAAGAAATGTTTTTGTTAAATATGTATAAAATTAAGATTAAAAATTTAAAAATGTGTAATCAGTAAAAAAAGTGTTCTCAAGTATTTAAAGTTTGAAGCTTTTAAATATTTTGCACAAACTTGGCAATGACTAGTCATTGCTTAGTAATATACTTTTCTAAGGCTTCTTAATAAAACGTAAATTAATAATGACTAGATTGTAGCGTATGTTATTATACTTTTTAATACACAAACACACTGCCAAATTTTTCGTTGGGATAATTGTAAAGTGTCGTTAAAGCGGTTAGTAAATATAATTATCATTTAGTTAAAAACATTCTTATTTTAAGTAGTAGAAGTAGTGTAAACGAGGCTGTCTATTTCTGGCTGATTATACATTAATGTGGATAACTTGTAACCTGCAATTACAAATGATAATTTAAATTGCGCATAGTAATATCTAATATATATAAATAACTTTTAATTCTCATTGAGTGTTTATTAGGCTTAGTATAAACAGCTCAAGTTTTAGGGAAGAAACGACAACGACACCGCTCGACTTGGCCATATTTAGGGCGACGCCAAGGCATATTTATTCATCAAGTGATTGCAGATCGGAGAGAATTTTTTTGTTTATATTTTTTATATATGAAGTTTGACATTTGAAAAAAATTAGAAAAGAGAGAAAATTTTTTTTATGTATGCATTTTGACAGCTGAAATTAAAAATAAGTGATGAAAAAAATAATCACCTGACGAATCAAGAGTACCAGATGAAATAATATGCCTTGGTGCGACGCGAAGCAGTGCAGACACCAGTTTCCCAGACACGTGCTCTTTGGTTAGATAGCAGTGTTGTTGTAGTGCTGTTGTAGCCTAATACAAGGCCCTCCGAATTTTCCATTTGTTCGTTGTAATCACTATCTTGTATTTTTATCATAGCCGAATGCAAGGCCCTCCGAAGTTTCCTTGCGTTAGTTGTAGACAGTAGTTCGTTAATTTTTCTGTAGCCTAATATAAGGCCTCCGAATTTTACTAACTTGTAATCTGTCGTCTCCGATTATAATGCATTTTCCTTACATTCATCGTAATACTAACTCGTAAGTTATCGTATTCGAGTATAAGGCCCCTCGCATTTTCCTTATATTCATCTTATTGTGAATTCTTACCGCAAACGTTTACCGGTTAACGTTGGCGCATCGGAGGTAGGTTTTATTACTACAGAACTGTGTTTCTTTTCAAAAACCAACCAAAAACTTGGTGTCTTATTCTCAAAGGAAGCAGACCTTTGAAGCGACCCGTGGACATGCTGAGCCCTATCCCGGCTGGAAAATAAAACTCCATCACAAACTGCATTGGTCACAAAACATGGAAACTTAAAATATTATCCGAACAGGATAAAAATCGAGGAAAATGATGTCATCAATGACTGTACTATACAAATAAACAACACTGGCTGAGTTAAGACCACAAGCATGCGAACATTAAGAGTGAATGATATGGGGAATTGCATTTCGGTAACCTTAAAAGCACTTTGAAACAAATATGGTCGATTAGTGACGCGATTATTGAAATGGTTTATTTGGTATATTCATAAAAGAAAATCAAAATAAAAAAATAAGCTCCAACTCAAAGTTTGATTTTAAAATTATTTCTCTGTCTGTCTTTCTTCCTAAATTCATTTCGCGTAAAAACTACTGGTTGTCTTATTTTACTTATTACTTCGAATAAAGCGAAATAGTACATTATTTTCATGGGATATATTAGTGATTTAAGTGTTACAAGAAAACTAATAAGAAGTAATGCATATACATGAAAAGAAATAAATATATAAAACAAGTTGCAAAATTTAATTTGTAGGTGAACAATTCAAAACTATTGTCGCGATCGGCAGTTTGGAAGGTGTTTAATTAAATTTTTTTATTAAAAAGTTAAAGACTTAAGAGCAAGCACATCTTTTTGGATGAGCTTCAGACACATGGTTATTATATTCAATGAAACTCTGCCCTAATTTTGTGACATAAAGGTAGTGAATTAAAATTCCTTGCCTTTAAGCAGTCATTGTAAATATTCGCCTTTAGAGAAATCGCAGTGTAAAAAATTAATGTTAAATGATTTTACTATTTTTTCGTTGAGTGGAATGTTTTGTTGAGATTATTTGAATTTTCTCTAAATTCTTATACATTTTTGTTTTTTTTTATATGAAAATATGTGCTACTTTCTTTTAAAAAATAATTCCACTTATCACTGTCATGGTTTAAGTTTTAACAAAAGTCGTCACCATTTTCAAATCCTGTAAAACTATTTACAGTCTTTATTAACTGGATTAGCCCTTCTTTCGACATGTATTTTTAGTTAAGTTGATACTCATTTCCTTAAAAATATATATTCGATGAATATCAAAGTATTGGGAAATCATATGATAAATAAATAAAAATATAAGATTTTTATAAAATAAAAACAACCATCTTGAATAAAAATAAAAAAAATTCTTACGATTTCTATTCTAAATTTTCCTTTTGCTTAAAGATTTTTAACTCCAAATTCTACTTTAAGTATTTTAACTCAATTTCGTACTTTCGAAATGGCAATTTATTAAGTTTAAACTTCCATATTTCAAACTTCAACAATGTAAAAGTAAATTATTACTTATTTTTAATATACAGGCGCTCTGACTTAATATACTACAATAAGCGAAATTTTTATAAACTTATTCTCGTTATAAATATATTTTTCATTTATCACCAGAAGCACATTTATCTTTTCATATTTACAATGATATTTACTAATTTTGTGTAAATTAGTTTTAAAATGAACTAAAATATGTTTGTTAAAGAAAAAGATCATTAACGCCCTATTTTTTTTGTAAATAATTAATCACTCTGCGAAAAGAAAAATAAAAGTTTGGAAATAAAAATATTTCCAAAAAGCAATACAGAAAAATAATTAAAATTTTCACACATTTTAATACAATTCCGAGAAACTTAAAGAAAATAGAAAATAAAATAAAAAAACCCAAAGGGTCAAAGAGGCGACAACAACAAAATTAAAAATCAATTAGTTTGTTTACAAACTACAGAAAAAAAACGGAAAAAATATAGAATTTTAAGCTTAAAAAAAGAAAACAATTTAAGCTAGAAGATCATTTACATAAATATCCCCATGTACGTCCATACATAAAATAAATTCATGATTCTGAGAGAAATAAAAGTTTGAGAAAATTCCAATAGAGGCGTGTGGCCAAGTGTCTAGATTATTAATGTTGCATAGATACAAGAAATGTTTAATGCGCATCGTTTTTATATGCTTACATACATAAACATTTTAAATAAAAATTTTTTAATTTTTTTTTGAAATTCTAAAATTACTATCAATCTGTCATTAGCAATGACATAAATCATTCGACACCCAAATCTTAATACGAGAAATTGATACATATTTAAAAACAAAAGTCAGATGGAGGGGTTGTAAAAGCATGTGTTTTCTTATTAAGCCACATGTAAAATATTAAATCATATTGAAAGGCAACAACAATTTGCTACTGTATGAATAAATGAACTACGATTTTGTAAAATATGATGCCCCAATGATAATGATTCCTATTCTTGATTGCAAATTTCTTACGAAAAGGAGGGTCCATCACTTAGCACTTGAGTATTTACTAGTAAAGAAAGGGGGGGAGGTAAATAACAGGCGCCACTATATCAGTTTTATATTTGTAAATTACAATATTTTAATACGAATTCTGTTACATAAGCATGTAAAGTTTTGGTGTTTTTAGTTTAATAATTTTAATCAGCCCTCCCTCTTTCCAATGAACACATCTCTCGCACTTTTGAAACAACTTTTAGACAATCTGTCGTAAATGTTGAAAAAATAGACATGTTTCATTAACATTTCTTTGGCTGAGATAATCACGTGTTCTTGTCATTGTTTCTTGTTTATTTGACAGCTCAAATATTATAGCAGATACATACAAAAAAAAAAAACAAGTAAGAGCACTATATTCGGCTGTGCCGAATCTTTTATACCCACCACCAATTTTGTGTACATTTAAAGCACAATATTTATTATTTTGTTAATCGCTATGGAATAATCTCTTTATAATAAAATATGTATCACTTTCTTTGTAGAGGGTGGTTAAATTTTAAGGGCCCATGTTTAAGGTGAACCACATCTAAACTTCAACTTTTTTCTTGTATTTCATTTGAAATTTCTCAATCTCAGACTAACTCAATTTGAACCGTGGAAAGATACGCAATCGAGCAACGCTTTTAAATATTAAAGATTTTTATAAAAATGGGCGTTCAAATCAAAATGCATTTTGTGCACTTCGTGATTCTTTTGGTCAACATAATCGTTCGAATTCGTCCACAATCGTGAGAATTGTAAAAAATATTTAAATGTCTGCAAAGCAGGTCTGTATGAAATGTGAAAACATCTGTGAATGCCATCTTAGTTCGTTGAATGGGATACATTGCTGTTTTTCACGATAACGTAGCAAAAGAGCAAGCAACCTCGACTCATCATCGTGCCCAACAATCGAGCATCAACAGTGTCATTGAAAATTTGGACTTTCGGATCGTGGTGTGCCGCCTAGGTTGGGGGGCCATTTGGCCGATATTTTGTTCCATACATAATTGAAGCATACAAATATTATCATTATAAAAATAAATGATAATAATTTCATAATAATTTTATTCAAAATCAACATAGTCCCTTAAAATTAAACCACCCATTATAACTTCGGTATGCTAGTAAAATGTTTTCGAAAATTTAGTCTTTCAATGAAAGTGGCCGTTAAAATACGCGTGTCAATAAAGTTTCTGTTAATAAACATAACTTAGATATTTCAATATAGTCCTTTAGTATTCCAAAATCTTTATTCATAGAGAATTTACATGAATTTAAGAGAAAGAAAGTGAATTTAAGGTTAAATTTTAAGGGCCACAGGGTGATTTAAAATATACATTCTCTGCATTTTTCTAAAACGGGAAATTTATTAGTAAGATTTTGATTTTTAAACTTCTATAACAATTTGCTTTTAAAAGGTTTTCAAACGAAATAAGTTTTGTATAATTTTAAAATTTGTTAGCCATTAGTACATGAAAATAAATTGTTTATAATGTTGAGATAATTTTTTTTTTACTTAGGCCATTTTTAATATAGCATAACTTCAGGAGAATAAAGCATAAGTTGTTAGCATGCCATCTAGTAGTTGCTAGTAGAGTCATCTATCTTATCATCTTTATCTTATATTTATCTACAGAACAATAAATGGCGCAGTGTAAGATGAATAAATGCTAATATATATGACTACTATATTTTTATAAAAATTTAAAGAAAAAAGTGTGCGTGGCACATCTATTTTCCGTTATAACGAAGACTTTGACCAAAAAGCCATGTTTGCAAAATTTCAGAATCGTACATATAGTTTTGTCAGTTTTATTACGTTTTAAATTTGAAATATACACTGTGCGGTATAAATTTTCGTACATTTTTATCTATAACTCTTTTCCTAATTCATAGATTTAAGCGATTTTAAGGGAAAAATATTCTTTTGACTCGATAAATATATATTCTCAGTTTCATAACTTTACGTTTATGCGTCTGGACACAATTCAAAAGTGAAAGTGGGCGTTATAGTAGGCGTGTCAAAGTTGTTTTTGCTAATGAGTACAACTTAGGTGTTTCAATATAGTCCTTTATTATTCCACAATCTTTATTAATAGAGAAATTATATGAATTTTAGGTTATATGGGAGGTGGGCGTAAAAGCGGGCGTGGCACTTAATTTTTTGGCATAGTAATGAAATTGCCTAGGGGGATAGACGTAACAAAATTTATCATCATACCTCTAATTTTAGCGGTTTTATGTGCTTTTAAATTTCACTAACGGTAGATAACGTGAAAAAGGGGCGTTATAGTAGGCGTGTCAAAGTTATTTTTGCGAATGAGTACAACTGAGGTGTTTCAATATAGGCCTTTATTATTCCAAAATCTTTATTAATAGAGAAATTATATGAATTTTAGTTAAAACGTTATATGGGAGGTGGGCGTAAAAGTGGGCGTGGCACATTGATTTGCCGTTACAAGAAAGCATGTCACCAAAAAGCAAAGTGTGCAAAATTTCAGAGTCGTACATCCAATTTTGTTGCTTTTATGACGTTTTTGTTTTTAAATATACCGAAAAATACACTGTGCGGTATAAATACATTTTGATCGATAACTCCTCTCCTAAGGCATAGATTTAGACAACTTTTGGGGGAAAATATTGTCTTTACCCAGGAAATATATATTCGAAGTTTCATGAGTCTACGTTAAGGCGTTTGGACACAATTCCATTTTATTCGATGTTCGAAGGACACGGTTTTTTCGACCTACTCTTGCTTTTCGAGCTATTACTCTCTTCCTAATATTCCGATTTAGCCCATTTTCAATACCAAACAAACCTTGTCTATAAGAAAGATTCTGGCAAAATTTGAGCCCCCTAGCTTTTTCGGTGCGACCTCTCATCGTCATAAAATCAAACCCCGATTCAGAATATATATACTTTATGGGGTCTAAAATGGATATTTCGATGTGTTACAAACGGAATGACAAAATGAATATACCCCCACCATTTTTTTGGTGGCGGGTATAAAAATAACACAAATAATGTTGTTGTACCTTTAGTTTTGGCAAATTTGTAGACTCATTCTCACACACTCATACAATTAAAGGTTTTTGATTTATTTTAATTTCATATTATAACTGCAAATTATTTCAAGAATTTTAATTAACATTATTTCACTTGCTTTACTCACACATACACACTTGTACGTTAAACCGAGGCCAGTAGGAAATTTATGTTAATATATGTCAAGAGTCTTAATCAAACAAAATATGAAATAGATGCCAACAAGTATAATTTCGATCACAAATATTTATATAATTAGTGAAAATATTAAATTTGTTTTTTAATCCCTAATAACATACTCAAGTGCCCATTATAGACAATAATTTTTTACGCTTTTATGCCAGTTGGTTGCCCCATGTGCCATTGCACCTATAATTTAATTGGAGATTGGTTTGTCATCTTTTATATTTCACCTGGTAAGGTTCCTTCTTGTGTATGGAATGTCATCAATTGTTGTATTCTGTTTTGGCTGGACATGTCCAATCCAGCTTATTTGTTGACATTTAATCTCTCAAACTTTCCCCATCGCTGAAAAAATCATTCAGTTAGATTTTGCATAGCTAGAAATCCGTTTCTTATACCTTTAGGGCCTTAAATCTTACATCAATTCTTTCCTTGGCTCTTTTAATAATGCCTCTTTTGATTTAATAAGAAATTTATAAAGCACGATTTACAAAAAACAAAGTTTTTATCATGAACTTTTTAACAAAAAAAGCCTATGACTAGGAAAGTCGACTAAGCAATGTCTATATGTCCGTCTGTTAATTGATAGTAAAATAGATATGTATGTAGTAGCAGTAGTGCAAACATCCGGGAATGACTTGCTATAGAAATCCACCACAATCGCCAAATACTTTCTAAGATATGAGCAAACAAACAGGCAGTCATGCCTCAGTTTTTTTTCGAAATTTTTACCATAAAAATCAAGTATTTTCTGCCCTAGAATAGTTTATAGACACGTTTCTACTTTTTTTAGATATCACATGATTTTATTCGGTATTTAAAAAAAATGTTGGGCAGATCAGTCAATAATCAGCAAAGTTATAGGCAAAAATATTTTTTTTTAAAATGTCGAGTTACTAAAGCTAATCAGCAAAGTTATAGGCAAAAATATTTTTTTAATATATCGAGTTACTAAAGCTTGTAATTAATTTTTGGATACGCTAAGGCACCAAAATACAATATGTAGTCTTTAAAATTATTGTTAAGAAAAATTAACAAATTGTTTTGAAACTAACCAAAATATAAGCACCAAAATATCAATGCAAATTGAATTTTTTTTTAGCTTCTGGACAACATGGAGTAACCATGCAGATATCAATAAGTAGAAAGCGCTTGACCAGCAAAACACAGTAAACTATGAAAAGTTGAAAATCCATGATGGCTGCCACTTAAAACGGTGTAAAATAAATGTTTCAACTTCAACACCCTTAATATTTGTATCAAACAAAAGCGCTTGACGAATAGAATTCAGTAAACTATGAGTTCAAAGTTCAAACTCAGTATGGTGTCAAAAATAAAATGGCGGATATATGGGTCAAGTAGAGAAACTACCGCTTTTCCCGCTCCAACCTACTCAATATTGGTATCATATGAAAGGGCTTTACCAGTAGAATACAGTAAACTATGAAAAAGTAAAAAAATTCAAGATGGCGCCATAAACAATATGGCGGGTAATTTTATATACGAAATCTAATCTAATTACCATGTGGTCACTATACCTATGTATGTATGTACATGATAGTGAATGGTATTATCGATTTGGCACGAGCTTATTTAGTATTATTACTTGTTTATTTTTGAAAAACAAAAACACGTAATTGTCTATCACTCAGTCAAGTTAATATTCACTCACTCAAGTTAGTATTTTTTCTTTCAAGAAAAACAACTTTAAAAACCAAGTTTCAACAACAAAAAATTGTAATAAAGTCATGACTTGACAAATAACTAAAAGACAATCAAAATTTATTTAAGCTGCACTTTTGCAATTACTTAAGTCCAATTTAAGGATTTACAATTTCCCTGATTGTCTGCTTCACGTTAAATGGCCCATATGTAAGTTGTTCAAGCGCAAAAAATTATTGAACTTTCATAAAAGTTAAATTGGTGTTCATTCGGAAATGATGGTAAAAATAAGCTAAGATATGCTTAGTATAAAAATGCTCTTTGTTAGACTAATTAGTATACAAATATTATCTAGGAGAAAGTTAATTAAAAAATTCATTAAACTTTTACACAAATGTTTTATTTAATATGCACAAATGAAACAAAAACAAACAAATATACTTGGTACCTTACAGTTTTAAAGAAAGTTATTAAAATGTGATTTTACTTTCTATTAGAATTATATTGGGTTTTTAGAGAAAACGAAAAGAGAGCTGCAACGTAGTAATACAAAAATTTTAAATATGTAGATTCAAGGCATATCCATAAGGTACTCGTATCCAATCAGCTGATTGTTTTTTTTTTATATACATTTTATAAGCGTTACCAAAGCATATTCATACAGGTATATGCAACGGCGAGTTGATACAATAAAGCAACTTTTTAGGGGATTTTTTCTGTCAAGGCCAATTTGTATAACAGAGATAGAACAGTTTTTTTATATGTTTAATTCAATAAAATTTTATTAAAAAAAGGATATGTGTTTGTGAAGCAAATTATAAATGGTGCAAGAACAACAAATATACATAAATTTGTGTAAATTTATTATCAACAAGTAACAGTGCTATATTCGGCCGTGCCGAATCTTATATACCCTCCACAACGTGTAGTCATGCAATAACAGTAGTTTGTATCACCATTCATCTCATATAAAATAAATACATACATGAAAAAAACATAAAAAAAAAAAATTACAAAAAAAAATATATTAAAAATAAAAAAAAAATAATAAAAAAAAATTACAAAAAAATATATACTTTATGGGGTCGGAAATGAAAACTGTAGATTACAAACGGAATGACAAAGCTTTATATACCCTTGTGCACCACAGGTGAAGGGTATAATAACTGTTGATGAAAAAACAATGTCAAAACTTCTATTAAATTAGCGTTTTTCAAGTTTTACAACATCGAGTTTTATAAATTAAGGGAAAGACGGATATTGCTAAATGATTAAATTGATTTTTATACACATCTGTCTGGTAGAGAATTAATTTATAAAACCTTTCAAGTATAAAAGTATTTAATATTTTTCTAGCAGATAATCTTTAGAGGACCAATGACCAAAATTGTTAACTTTTGCCATTAAAAAAGTTTTTATCAAACTTTATTTTAAACATTTTTAAAAATAATAAATTTATTTTCCGCTTTATTCGTAAAAAAAATGGAAACAAAAACTTTTAGTCGGGAATACTACTAAATGGCCTTAGACGAATCAATGCAAAATGTGGATTTTTGTATAAATTAGAATGAATACAACAAACCATTACAATTAATTTCTACAAACATCACTTGTCGTTTGGCATCAGTGTTTGCCAACTTTGATTTTGTTTACGTTAAACTTTGACGCAACAAAAAAATTTTTAATTTGTCAGATTCAAATGTTTTGTTTTCTTTGTTGTTTTCGTTGTTGTCTGCAAAACACCCACGTGTTACTAGACACTCTCTCAGTAAAACAAAAACAACAATATAGATATACATAGATGTAAACAAACCATTACAACAAAACTACCAACAAATGAAAAGGTGAAATTACGATAAACTTTTTTACAGAGAGCGAGAGACAAAACGAAACAAAAGTTTTTAAGGCATTGCCATGTAAAATCATAAATAACAATGTTGCTGAAACATGTTGCAGTGATATATTTAAAGAATGGGGGCTACTATAGACAAGCACATATACACATGTATTGTGAGTGTTTATTTAAATAAGAAACAACAACTTTATCGCTTTCGTATACGATTTCGTTCGGTTTTTTGCAGTGGCAGAACACGGCCCCCCAAATGCATGAAAAATGTTTAGTAATAAATGAAACGTTGACGGAAGCGGAACTCTAATAACGGTAACAAAAAAACGAACGTGTGTTAATTTTTTCACACAAAATTTCAATAAATACAGGAAAAGTGTCTGACAAAAAGGGTGTTTCTTTTGGGTGGAAAAAATCATTAAAAGTGTAAAAAAATTACACAAAGTTATATTAATTAATAAAAGTTTATGAAGAAAAAAGGTAAAAAATCTCAAGTGTGAAATGCAAACAAATCTAAATAAAAGGGTTTTTAGTGTAAATAGTAATTAAATTTTATAAAAAATAAAAAGTTAGTTAACAAAATTGTTAATAAAAATAATTATAATTAATGTGATGTCTATTGAAAAATATAAATTTAATGCAGCATTTAGTGAAATTTTATAAAAATATTTTAAATATAAAACATCATCATCACCATCATCATATTTATTGTCAACAGTTTTGTTTCTCATCGACAAATTTAATCAACTGGATAATTTAAAGGAATCCAATAGCTCAAAATGGATAAAAGGTGGGAATTATTAGAAAATATATTTAATTTTTATCATTAAATAACTTATTTTAATCAGTAAAGTTAAAATAATAATGAGAACATTTTAAGTTCAGAGGCAATATGCATATACAAACTTTTTACAGTGTTAGTTTTGCTAACTATTCAGTTCATTTTTAAAAAAGCTACCTAAAAGGTTAATATTTTTTCTGCAAATAATTTAAAAAATTTTTTTTTTAATATCTTTTTTAAGCGACAGTCTTCTGTTTAACAAAAAAATTTAACTAAAGACGTTACTTTAACAAATAATAACAAACTCAGCAAAATATATATATAAAATGATATATAAAAAATTTTTACCGGTTAAAAGTCTTGATCAACTGGAGATAGCGAAATGGAACATATTCTACATTTGATCACGATAACTAGTCTATAGTCTGTAAAAATGTGTGTAATAAAGTTGAAGCTCTTTATTATGTATGTTAAAAACAAAGTCAATATTTTTCTTTTATATGTAAGTACACACTAGAAATTAGTCCTGCAGATTTGCAACTATTTTCTATTATTTAGCTCCCTGTTTTATATGATCTAAATTGCATTAAACTTATCCTTAAAATATTGAAAAGAATTAAATTTTTAAAAATATTTTTCAATAAATATTTTTTTCCCTTGACAGATGGGTTTTCATCATCAAATAAAAAAGTTATTTAAATTTATTGAAAATACAATTCAAATTTATAAATAAATCAATTATTTAATTAATTAAAAAAAATTAAACAAAAATTTTTTCTATGTATATGAGTCCAACACATAATGATTGGTTGTCCTTATGTCCACCCATATTAGCTTTTTAGTCAAAGCAGAGGGGGTAGTTTATCGTATATTAAAAAAAAAATAAAATTCCAAACACATAAAAACATTGGTTTTGTAAGTATTCCGTAAATGATTTGACCTAACACCATTATAAATCTGTGGCTTGGAGCTAAAAGCGCCAATGTTGTTTTGCTATTTTGAGTTAATCATTGCATTAGATTTGTTTTCTTGCTCTATTTCATAAAGCATCTATAAAAGTTAAAGTTCAATTCCAATTTTCTCAAAAGTAAATATTTTGACATTGACCCTTTTAGCTCCAAGCCACAGAAATATCAACCGAATTTTACAGTAGTCGCTTCTTTATCAGCTGAGTTATTATATAATTCCTACTCACTAACGCTTATCGAACCCTTAAAGATATTTGTATTGAGATGAAATTCATTTCAAGTAAGTTTCATATAAATAAGTTTTTCACTACCGAATATCGGACCATATTTAGTCCTACCTTGCATAAAAATAAATCGACTCAAATACCGAAATTGAAATTCAGTTGGCCAAATTTTTTTTTTTTTTAGTTCCTGAAAAGCTTTTGCCATTACCAATTCTAATTGGTCATACTTCGCTTCACTCCTACATATGACGTACTCCTAGAAAACACCCAAATACAACTTAAGTTTTTAAAATTATTGTAAGATGTAGAAAATACAAATGCAAATAGAAATTTGAATAAACGATCAAACTAAATTATTTTCAGGATGTGAGCGTTCTTCTAAAAGGGCTTTTCGGCGGCCTAGTGGGCTTTATTAATAGTAATGGCTGGTTCTTTCTGAAATCAAATTAAATTTGTTGATTGAGTCGTTTTTCACATTTTCAGGTTATAAAAACTTAATTGCTAATCACGAGCTTCCCATCTGATCTAAACGTATATTAAAAATTTAACTGAAAAACATCCTTATCTGGACAAAAAAAAACTAAAGCCATCCATTTCTATCCTGTACTGTAGGATTTAATATAATCGAGCATGACCGACTTAATGTTTATTATCATTAGATGATTATTGAGTTGTTTACTTAACGCTTACCTGCTTATAAGAGCCGGGTTTTTTTTAATAAACGGACCCTCACTTGATCCCAATGGGTACTCCATTGTACGTTAGTGCAGAATTGGTTGGATATGGCGATTAATTGAAATTTAAAGAAAATAACTTTTCTTAATAAAATTTTGTACCGAACAAACATAGACAAATTTATCTATTACCAGCTGTAAAACTTGTTATTGAATGCTAAACGTTTTCTTGCGTAATACTGTCAAAATTAATTTCGTTCGCGTTTAAGGAAAAAATACAAGCAAAAGCTAAGTCTTTGAAATAATTAACTTTATTTTTATTAACCCTTAATTGAAATTTTTAAATGTAACAATTAACATCAAGTATTTAAGTGTTTATTGATGAAGTTTTTTTATATTATTTTTTAAATATTTTTTCTAATATTTTAAATGCTTCAAAAGATTGTGGTTTTACATTTAAATAGAACAGAACATAAAAAATGAAAGGTATTAGGAATCGAAATTTTTTATAAAAGTTAATGCTTTAAATATCTATTTATACTTGAAAAAAGCTTGAAGAAAGCTGGCATAATACTTCTCCAGTTTGCATAAGTATACTTTTTCTAAAGAAACAAAATTGCACTTAAAGTACTGCTGATCAAGTTTTCATTTTCTTAATATAATTTCTAAAATAGAGGGAAAAAATATTGGAACTTTCGTACCTTATATAAACGTTTGTGTATTTCCTTTAGTTAAACTGGGATTCCTTAATTGCAAACAATAATCAGCACTCTTGAAATTTTCGTTATAAAAGTTATATATATAAAACCACTCTTAAAAGTATAATAAACATTTATTATTACTATTTTCAAATTGATATTCACTTTTCTTATGTACAACTTCAACTAGTTGCTATAGTGTCCTAATATTTATATTGTGATAGTAAATTGCAATTTTGTTAAATAATTTAATTTGTAGCAATATTTATTTGAACAAGTAACAGCACAATATTCGGCCGTGCCGAATCTTATAAACCCTTCACAACGTGTAGTCATGCAATAACAGCAGTAGTAGTAGTTAAAAGAAAAACTAAAAAATAAATAAAAAAAATAATTAAAAAAAAAAAATTTAAAAAAAATAATTAAAATAAATATAAAACAAAAAAAAAAATAAATAAAAAAAAAAATTATAAAAATATAAATAATATATTAAAAAAAAAACAAGTAAAAGCGCTATATTCGGCCGTGCCGAATCTTATATACCCTTCACAACGTGTAGTCATGCAATAACAGTAAATTCACGTATGTATGTTAAAAAAAACAAAAAAAAATAAAAAATAAAAAAAAAATTTAAAAAAAAAAAATTAAAAAAAAAAAAATTATTATATACATATATAATATATATAAAACAAAAAAAAAATAAAAAAAAAATTAAAAAAAAAAAAATAAAAAAAAATAATAATAAAAATATATATAATATATTAAATAAAAAATAAAAAAAAAAGTAAAAAAAAAAATTTTAAAAAAATTTTAAAAAAAATTTTTTTGCCTCAGCTGGGATTCGATGCCACGTTTTCTCTAACCAGTATACACGTTTGTATGTATGTATGTTGTTGTTGTAATGTTGTTTTTATGAAAAGAAAATCGAGGTGGTCGTGGGTTTTTGCTCATATCTCAGGTGTTTATGTACCGATGTTTCTGATTTTCAATACCGATCTACTCCCGAATATTTCTGATATTTTAATACCTTACCCGGGTCCAACCTATGTCGGGGGGCTTCAAAAAGTTGATTTCAACATACACACGGACAGACGGTCAGACGGACAGACGGACAGACGGACAGACGGTCAGGGCTTAATCGACTCCTCTATTCATAAGCTTTCAGAAAATATATACTTTATGGGGTCGGAAATGAAAATTGTAGAAATTTCACACGGAATGACAAACCTATATATACCCTTTTTCACTGTGTGAAGGGTATAATAAAAAAAAATAAAAAAAAAATATAAAAAAAAATAAAAAATATTTTTTTTTTGGCTCAGCTGGGATTCGATGCCACGTTTTCTCTAACCAGTATACACGTTTGTATGTATGTATGTTGTTTGCGGTGGTCGTGGGTTTTTGCTCATATCTCAGTTGTTTGTGTACTGATGCTTCTGATTTTCAATACCGATCTACTCCCGAATATTTTTGATATTTTAATACCTCAGCCGGGTCCAAGCGATGCCGGGGAGCTTCAAAAAGTTGATTTCAACATACACACGGACAGACTGACAGAGCTTAATCGACTCCCCGATTCATAAGCTTTCAGAAAATATATACTTTATGGGGTCGGAAATGAAAATTGTAGAAATTTCACACGGACTGACAAACCTATATATACCCTTTTTCACTGTGTGAAGGGTATAAAAACATCTTGAAAGTATGCTGCAAAGGGTAAATTGTTTACAATTTAAATGTTGTCCCTATAACTTGATGTAAAATAGAATCTTAACTAAAATAAAGTAAATTACATAAATGTAAATGGGAATTGAAATGTAAACTAAATAAATGTGATCTAAACTAATGAAATTAAATTCTAATAAAACTAATTCTGAAACAATATTTTATATTGAACCTTTACAAAGTATTGATCCAAATTTTAGCACATCTTTGGCTTGAGTTGATTTTTTAATAAAATTTGATTTATCAGTTTTACACGAATGAATTCGATTTTGTTGAGTGCCTTTTTCTTTAGAAATATAAAATTCCAATAAAAAAAGGCAAGCAAGGTTGGATGTAAAAACGAAAGTGGTTGGTGTAACCAAATCTTGCATTAAAAAATTAAGGATAAAACTAGTTAAGTTATAGACTATCTATACTAAGCTTTAGGAACTACACAATTTCATAAATTTTTTTTTTAAATTGCATATATACCAAACAATTAATTCAGATGAATATTAACAATTGTTTGAGTTGGTTTTTTTACGAACCAATTAATCACCATTTTGACCATTTTGCCCCAAAGTGCATTGCAGCGTGGTAATGCCTTCTCCTTAGGTGCTGCTGAAAAAATTAGAAGTAGGTAAACCAGAATTGGAAATTTTTTTTTTTATAAAAATGTGTTTCCCTTTATAATTGATGTGTAGAAGACACACTTTGTCGCTCCTTTGTATGCAAATAATTTTTTATCAAGTTCATTAAAGTTATAAGGTTAGCCAGTAAAGTCATTACTGCTTACAAATAATATATTTCAAATAATATTTGAAAAAAAAAAATTAAATTTGTAGATAACTACACAAATTTTGAAAATTATTTACTTTAAATAATTTAAGTTAATATTTAAATTAAAAAAGGTCAAAAAACTAAATAATTATTAAAAATTATTTACATTTTTTAACAGTTTTTCAATTTCTTTAAACTCTAATAATGTTCAAAATAATGAACAAACAAAGAAATCTGCTAACATAGAATATCATTAATTTAATTAACATTATATTAAGTTGATTAAACGAACTTTTTTTATAGGAATCAAAAATCCTAAGGGTGTCTAGTAACTAAACATCTAATCTGCAGGCATCTAACCAAAATTATGAAAATATCTCTATTATATTTCTGTATATATTTACTCATACATTTTCAACAATTTTATTACTTAATTAAGCTCGCAAAGAGTGTTCTATATTTTCCTCAACCCTTATCAGATTTCTATTAAATTCAACCACAATTTTCACAAAATTCAAAATAAACTAGTTTTAAAGTTAAAATTATGCAGTTGAAAGTGAAATTAAATGTAAAAACTTTTTAACAATAAAAAATTCATATTCTATGAAAATCTTTTAAGGGGTTGGCAAGTTGCAATAAAACGGATGTTTTGGGGCGGCAGAAAAAAGGAATAAATTTCTGTTAAATAACATGCAGACGCAACAACAACAAAAAAGTGTTTTTATAAAATGTTCACATCAATAAAAAAATATGTTAAAAATAATTAATTTTGTCACTAAAATTTTGTAGTGCTGGCATGTTCCTTTTGTTGTTGTTGTCGAAAGTAACATTTAAATCATATGACTGCCCTTAAGTACTCGCTGGTAATACAGTCAGTTAACTGACAAACTGCCTTGTATTTTTCTTTTTCCAAAAGTAACACACAAGTACAAACAGTCAACAGTGGTTGGAAAAAAGAAGAAAAATCTTTAACACCCACTTTTGACACCCGCTCATTGTTGTAAATATCGTCAACAAAAACAAATAACCAGAAAGCAAATATAAAATACAACAAGTATTTTTGTTGCCTTTCAAAACAACAAACACAGAAAAACAGCATAAAAAACGAACGTTCGGTATGTGGTACTTTATGTACATAAATCCATGTGCATGAGTATGAGTTTAGGCAAAGTATTACATTGTATGAAAGTACGCTTATGAAAGTATCTTCATGTCATAGATACAATGACAACAACATGCAGCAGCAACGACCAGAAAACTGGGAACAAGTAACACACCCTTTATACCACAAACTCTTAAATGAGTTTTAGTGTAGATGTATGTGTTTGTGTAGCACATGCATAAAATACTAAGCAAACTGGTACATATTGTTGTATTATTATTATTTACTTCTTTTTATTATTATCCTTTTTCTTTTTTTTTTGTTTGTTTTATTCTTCCTGTTTTTGTTTTTCAATTTCTACTAAACTTATTTGAAGCTTAACAACACACATCATAAAACACACATAGACATCAATCCTTTATTCACATGCACACATGTTCTTTCCTGTTATTATTTGTAGCTTTTCTATAAATTTTTTTGTGTTTTTTATTAACAGTCTGATTGTCATTCAGGCTAACTGGGTGCAGCAGCACTTTTATACTTCTGTGGCATTAGTTGGAGTCACATCATGTATCAATAGTAGAACCTAATAAAAGTAGATAAATTTCAATGTGACTTTATAATAACTTGTTTGATAACGATTATGATGTCCTTATTGCTGTTATTATTTGTTGTTGTTATTCTTTTTTATTCCTTTATGACTTTATTACTGTTTGCAGTATTATTTTGTTGCAATTACACACAATTATAGTTTTCAATTGAATATATTTTGTATCGTATTTGATTATGCTATACGTTTTCAATACATTAAAATTTTAAAATTCAATTTGTATGCTTATAATTGGAAGGGTTTAGCAAAAAAAAAAATATACATATTTGTATGCCAATTAGTTTGTCATTCATTTCGATGTCATTAAAAACAAGTAAGAGTGCAGCTCCGAATCAATTATACTCTTCACCATATTTTACAGATGTATAGTGACTACAGCGTAACTTAGCCTAGGATTTAGATTTAACGCTATACGCAAGTTTTTTCCGACTCCGCCTTTGATTTATAATTTTACAAAATTAATTGTATTCCACAAGTTACACCCTTTCATGTTGTACCAATTATGATGGGGTAAAGAAAAAAATTTTTCTCCATTTTATTTTAGCAGTCGTGTTTTTTCCTAATAGCTCAGAAAGTTATGCTGCGGTTGTACTAGATTGTACTAGATCAAGGTTTTGGAAATTTCCAAATAAATTATAAAAGGAATAAAAAATGTATATATACGCTTGGCACCACGGGTGAAGGGTATAAAAAAGTTTGAAAATTAAAACTATTTTTTTTTGTGATTAATGTAAAAATGGTTGGCAGACACTGCTTGTACATATTCAGTAATTTGAACTAAAATAAACAGTTCAATGAAATGAACAGCGTGTTGCCGAACAGATTACTTACTGCTCACTTTTACGTCGGTTGAGTGTGAAATTGGAACAAATTTATTTTCTTCTGAATACGTCGTTAAAATTTTTAAACAAAAGTAACTAAAAAAATATATTGCTGAAAGGACTCTCAAACCTTTCTAATGACTGTTATCTTAATTTTTGTTTTTTCTTTTTACAAAAGACGAACTAGCAAATGAATGGATTTGGACGTATCTCGACAATGCCAGGGTTAGAAAAAGAGACTTCTGACGTAGCGTATTTTTTAAAACAAAAACTCCAAAATTTTTTTTTGTGTTCGTGAATTTGTACGCAAACAAAATACGTTAACGATAAAACAAGATCGGTTCGTTCTGCTATGCACCGTTTTTAAAATCCAAGCTATTGCTTTGAGTAGAAATTTTGCTTTTGTTACAATAACAAAAAACATATAAAATTTTCGCTTAAAGGGATATTTTGGCTCGCAATTATTTTTATTTTTTTATTTTCTAATTCATAAAAACAAATTTTTCTTATTTTTTTTTACATAAAATTAGAATGTGTACGTAAACTGTTCTATACAAAATACGATACAGTACGCTTATGTGTCGTATCTAAGGGTTTTTTTTCCGAACTCTGGTTCATACAATGTTGTAATTAAAATAATCAAATTGCCTGTGACTAAGTCGTGTGTGTGTTTAAAAAGCCTCATATCCAACAGGGTCTTAAATTAATTGGGAATCATGATTCTATAAATACTCCTCGACTTTCACGGTAACATTCTCACTGATATAATTTTTAAAGAAATAAAGACAAGTAAGTGATAGATCTGGCGCATTATGACCACAATGACATTTTGGTGAACTTTAAAATGCGGCAATAGTACTTATTGACATGCCCAATTATCCAGCTCATATCAGTGAATAGAATAGTTTATAGTAAAACTCCCGAACTTAATTTAGATTTTTAAAATTAATATGAATAATTTAAATAATTTAATTTAATTTGGTGAAACCTAAACTGAGCCCCAATAATAAACGTCTTTCTTAAGTAGCTGGTCAACCGTATGAAAGTATAACTGTTAGCAAATTTTAACCATTTTAAAAACTTTATTTTTTATTATGTATTATGCTAGTTCACTAACTATGAATACACATGAATTCATACACTGTAAAACAGTACACCAAATTTAAGTCGAGATAAGAAAGTGTTCTTATTTCTTAATAAAAAAAGTAAAACCTTCGGACGCTTTGTTTAAACTAATCGGCGTAGACCTATAGAACTTTAAGAAATATGATTAAAAAAAATAATAATAATTAATTTAATTTTTATACCCTTCACCTGTGGTGCACAAGGGTATATATGGCTTTGTCGGAATGACAAATTGTAATTTCTACAATTTTCATTTCCGACCCCATAAAGTATATATTTCCTGAAAGCTTATAAATAGAGGAGTCGATTAAGCCCTGACCGTCTGTCCGTCTGTCCGTCTATCCGTCTGCCCGTCTGTCCGTGTGTTGGTTGAAATCAACTTTTAGAAGCAACTATATGTTCCTCAGATCTCTATATGGTATCAATCTCTTGGAAATATTCAGGAATGAATCGCTATTGAAATTCACCACAATCGCCCAATAACTTTCTGAGATATGAGCAAAAAACCACGACCACCTCGTTTTTTTACACAATTACAACAACAACATACATACATAAATATGTAAAACCCATACAAAAAAAGAAAAAATTACAAAAAGAAAAAATATTAAAAATAAAAAAAAAATAATAAAATAAATTACATAAAAAAAATTTTTTAAATAATTTAAAAAAAAATTTAAAAAATTTTTTAAAATTTTTTTAAAAAAAATTTTTTAAAAAAATTAAAAAAAAAAATAAAAAAAAATAATAACAAAATATAAATAATATATTAAATAAAATAAAATTTTTTTGGCTCAGCTGGGATTCGATGCCGCATTTATTCTAACCAGTACATATATATGTACGTATTTTATATGAGATGAATGGTGATACAAACAATTGTTATTGCATGACTACACGTTGTGAAGGGTATATAAGATTCGGCACGGCCGAATATAGCACTGTTACTTGTTTAATTTTTGTTTTATTTTTCTTTCGCTTTTTAAAAAGTTTTAATTAGGAATTTTGTTTATAATATTCTGTGATATTTTTGGAATTCAGGTAAGCATTTTGAGGGTCAGTTTTAAATGCATTATATGTTTGTTACAATAACAATACATACATATATAAAATCTTCACTCAAAGCCATCGTTTGAGTTTTAAAAACCGTACATTAATTATTGTCTATGTTCTGTATTATAAAAAACAACGCTTCAATGGCAAATACGAGTAATTTAATTCGATTCGGATTGCAGAACATGTGCAAACGTTTTTTTTTTGTTCTCAGTTAGCAACATTCTCATGTCCGTCTGGCAACAAACAGAAAATATGAGCTACATATTACAATAAAAATATTCTATTTTGATTATTTCTTTTATTTATTATTATTTTTTTTTTTTTGCTCAAAATTCAAATTTGAAAATTCGAAATAAGTTGTTTTGCACAAAAAGCTCACAGGTTTATCTTAGACCCGTTAAAAACTAAATAATTTTTTTAATTGATTGAACTTTTGTTGTTATTTTAGCAATAGTCTGTTCTTTGAATTTAGTGTTTTTTCAAACCTATAGATCTTCTGATTGGGATAACTGTAAAACTAGCTGTCATTCTAATGAAGCGTGCTGAAATTTTTTTCAGTATACTTTGGCAAATCATCATGCAAAGACTTACTTACACCTGAACAAAATTAACTAATTGTGAAATTTTGTTTCCAAAATTCACGCTGTGTTCATCAAATTCATAGAGAACTTCGTCAAGTTTTAGGTGCGTATGATCTTCCATCTGAGCAGGTAATACGCAATACTTTGGATTGATTCAAGACCACATTTACTCTTTTTGAAAATATTCATGCAAACCGAACCCGTGCTCACAGACGAGAGTGTAACAGAGAGTCGAGGATCTCTCTCAGCAACACGGTTTCGTGATCCGTATTTTGTTTATTCATGCCATACAGTTAGTTAAACCATCAGTTCGTTGAGCTAATCGTTTGATGAGTTTGAAGAGGTATTACAAAATTGGACCACCAAGATGGCGTTCATAAGGCGTAGTCGAGGGCTGAGCTGTCAAAACCAAAATTTTACTTATTACATTGAATTTATTTTGTTGTATTTTCTATACCTCTAATAAAACACTCTATATATGAATCAGGATCAAAGATTCACTATTATATGAAACTTATTTGTAGTAAAATAATTATCGATAACATTATTTGTTTAACGATTTTATAGGTATAGGAGGCGAGACAGATTATTGCAAAAATCGACAGGCAATATTTAAACGTATTTTATTTGACTCACATATGGATTTATGTCGGTATAATTGACATAAATCCATGATTTTATGTCAATTATAATTTCAGTTAAAAGTTTTGAATTAGAAAAAATTAATTGGGCAAATTTAAAGCTGCTTTCTAGATTTTTTTTGTAAGTTTAATAACAGTTTTACCAAAACTAATTTTATAAAAGCCTATAGAATACAGGCTCAACACCTTTTCAACTTCTGGTATATCACACAATACCGTAATGCTGTAATGAACTTGGCAATATGAAATTTTACATATAAATTGTTGGTGCTACACTTTATCTTATTTCAAAATTGTTTCCAAGGGTCAAACTCTAAACAGTAATAAACAACATTTCTGACCTTCGCATACATTTATTTTTGCCCCCGTCAATCATTTTTTTAGGATCTTGAAAGCAAATAAATTATGCTTCTCAGCGTAAAAAGCAAGTAAAATAAAAAACAATAACAAAATTTTAAAATACTTACACGCAATATAATTGCTTCAACCGAACTCAGCAAGGAAACAAAAAAAAAAAAAAAAAAGAAAAACAAAAATGTGCGTTGGATTCCGTCAATAAACGGAAGTTCTATTTTGAATACCAGCAGAGAATGAATTACATACACACCAAAAGAAAGGCAAATAAATTAAACTAAAGTAGAGAACAAAAGAAAAGAGTATAAAGCGTAGGCAACCTTTAAGGTTAAGGACTCTTCATATTTCAGTCTATGCAAGTGTGTAATGTAAGAGTGTATTTGTGTACAAATTTACTTAAATACAATTTCAATTAATGTGGGGTTTGTTTTTCTACGTTCTGATGCGTGCGTTTGTGTTGAAATTACTTTTGCATGGTAGACGCAATTAAATCAAAATATTCTTGCCGTCAAGTTCATTGAAACTCTGTTTTTCTATATTTTTCTGTTTTCATTTACAGCAAAAATAAAGGAATAAACAAAAAAGGGTCTAATTTGGTACAATTTAACAATACATTTTTAGTTTCTTTTTCTTCGTTTGCTTTAAAAATAAGGAAAATATACTATTAAATTAAATAGAAAATTGGGTCAATATAATCCTTAAGGATTTTTTTAATATCAACACAGAAAGAAAGAAAGAAAATATGGTAAACGGAAAATAAAATTAAAAAGACTTTACTGCTCCCTTTTTCTTCAGCCACTTAGAAATTGTTTATTTTGTCATGACGACAATTTCATGGACGTTAAGGACATTGAAAATATAAAATATAACAAACGGTAACCGCAGAACAAAAAATTAACGTAAATGTGGTTTTAATTAAAAATGACATCTGCTTATTTATGAATTAATTTTTAGAGCAGAAACAAAATTCAAAAAATAAAAATATTTGAGGGTAAAAAAGTGTTAGTTTGAGTAAAAAAAATATTTTATAGAACCGGCTAAATAATGTTAGCGCATTAAAGCTGTTGTTGTTGATGTATGTACATACATACATACATATTTAGATATGTTTACATGTGTTTGTAAATTATGTAAAATTTTCTGTGTTAAAGTGGCCAGTCTGCTTGATTAATAATTCAACAACATTTAAGTGCTTTTCATTTTATTTTCAACAGCCCTTGACAAAAACCACCAAATGCACTTGTTTTTACACATCCATACGTACATTCACACCAATACACACTTCAACACAAACAAACATTCATTCATTCACTCACTCTTTTCTTTTAATTGTTTTACTTGTGATGTGTTGACGTTGCTGTTGTTCGTTGCTGCAGAAACAACAAATTGTGCTTTCAACAAAACTCAGCATGCAACAAATTATGCATAAACGCAAGTATGTTGGTAAAGAATATACAGCAACATAGATACAAACATACTTATAACAAGTGCAACGTGATAAACATACGTACATACATGCATGTGCAACATACAACAATTCAACACCAACAACCACAACAATCCTTTAGATTTATTAAATTACACTCAAAATTAAAACCTTCACACTTCTTTATTTCCACTCACACACACACACACACATGCTTACAAGAGTAGAGGTAAAAAAATTCACATTTAACAATATCTTTCAAAGTTTTTATTTTTTTATTTTTTGTAAAAAAAAATCATGTAATGAGTCATTTGGTGTTACTCTTTAAATGACTAATTGTTTGGCAATTTTGTTTCTTAACTTAAAAATTAACCCATTAAGTCAAGGTATCATTTGAGAAATTACTTAACAACCAAAACGCTGATTATTAATTCAAATAAATTTTTTAAAATATAAAAATGCATAAAAAATTTTCTATAATCTTTTTTTTAATCCAAAATTTTATATACCTACATACAGAGAGCATTTTAAGAGCGTTAAAATTTTTAAAAATATAAAATTTATCGAAAAAAGTCGCTTAATCGAAAATAAATTATTCAATTTAAATCAAAGATTTTTAAAAATATATGTGGCCCGAAAAGTTATTTAAGAATTTTGATAACTCGAATAAAATTTAATCGTGCATTTATATATGAATCGAAAACATATGAATTAAAATTTTTTAATAAATCAAAACCTTTTTCAATAAATTTTTATTCAATGAAAATTATTTTATAATTTAAGGTATATGACGAACTGCTAAAACAAAGCAACGTTTTTGTACATATTTTCTGTCAAGGATCCAAGAAAACTGTTTAATGCCGTCCCTTAATAATTTAACGATAATAATATCAATTGTAGTGACGAAACAAGAATTTATAAATAAATTGTATGAAAAACTTTATACACTAAACTAATCGAAAACATATTTGCAAGTTCTATTTTTTATAAAATTAAAATTTATTGTAAATCTTAAGTGAATAGATACTTTTTCGAAGATTATTTTTTTGGAAAAAAAATTTCTTCTATTTTTTATTTGAAAAGAAATTTTATTGTAAGTTTTATAAGTCAATATTTATTAAGCATTATTCAGAGATTAATAGTTTTATTTATTTAGTTATTTTTTTTAAATTTTTTTATTAAACTTAAATTTAAATTTTCTGTTAATCGATATTTTATTGTAAATAAATTTTTTATTTATTGTAATTAAAATTTGTCGTTTAGTTTTCATAAACTTATAGTTTTTCATAGTATTTCTTATAAATGAAATTGTCTTTCCACTTTATAAACCTTGTGGAAAAGCAATCCCCATATACTTTCAATTATGGGAATATGACGGCCAATTAAGAAGACAAATATTTTGATTTGAAATATTTTTTTTACAATCCTGCCGATCGATATTGATTTATATTACTTGAAGTCTGAAATATTATTAATAAGCTCACTACTAACGGTTGTTGTTATTTAATTACAAAATAATGTATTTTTAATTAAATTTAATTTTATAATCATATGAACTAAAACAATTTATTAAAAATTGTCTTTTTTTAAATTAATTTTTAAAAAATATTTCATTAAACTTTGGTAGTTGTTGTTCTTATTCTAGTTTGTTTAAGGAAATATCCTCTTTAATGTACAAATAAAATTTATTGTAAAGTAGTCTGTGCCCGAGACTTCGTCTGCGTAGCCTCTTTTATAATAATGCAGGTTGTTATCTATCTGTGCGGCAAATTTCATTTAAATCCGTTTAGTCAGTTTTTGCATTATTCAGTAAAACTAGCAAAATATTAGGACATATGTACAAACATTCATATTTATTATATCAGTGGGATAGTTGTTAATGCAAATATTTAAGACAAAATACTTCTATAGACGAGATTGGCGGATTTATACTTTTGGACACTCGAAACTCTTGAACAAAAAAAAATTTATTTATTATATTATTTTGCGAACTTGCTCGGATATCGTAGGGTAACCTATGTGCTAATCTAGTCTATCTGTGTGCCAAATTTCATTCAGTTCCGTTCAGCCATTTTTGCGTGATTAAGTGAGTAATAAACATACAAACATTTCACTGATTTAAAGGCACTAAAAAATTTCATATTCAGAAGCCTGTATAAGAATAAGAGCTCAAGCTGGAGTGCAAGCGAGCAATTCATCAGTACGCAGATTAATTAGAAGCTGTGAGTATCTTCAATACCGGAAATTACAATAAAAGCCGCCGCTTAATGCTCCTTGTAAAGAAAAGCGGTTTTTATTCACAAAATACTACATGGCATGGGATGTGCACCAAAGAGGTCATGTCAATGACTGGAGAACCGTTGTATTTACGGATGAGAAGAAGTTTAATTTGGTTGGGTCTCAAGATGCCTAGCTTCCATTTTTATTTTAAAATTCTGCAATCGGTTAAAAATTGCAAAAGATATAGGATTCTGAATATGGAATTTTTAGTGCCTTTAAATCAGTGTACATGTAGATATTCAAAATTTTTTATACAGCCAAGATATGTTTTATTGTTGTTTTAAATTCAAATATATCGTAAATTTGACATATAAGTAAAATATTCGGTACAATTTCTATAGAAAGAAAATTTATGATAAATTTTCAATAAACTAAACATTCATTGTCAATTAAAAAAAAAAACAAATTATCGCTAATTTTATATAAAGTTGTATTTTATCGTAATTTTTTATTGAATTAAAATTTATCATAAATTTTCTATGAAAGTAAAATTTATCGTAAACTATTATACATATTTATTTATTTATTTAATTTATTGTCTATAGATTATAAATCCTTACAGACTAAAGTATGTAAAATAACAAAACAAAATTAAGGTTATATATAAAATAATATTCTATAATAATTCAACGATTTAAATATAAAATGATATTTCTTTTAACAATTTCTTTACTTTCATTAAGGCCAATAAGGTGATAATAATTATTAAAGTTTTCACATATACGACGAAGAGGATCATTATTAGCATAGTTTGATCTATAGTATTTTAAGTTAATAAAACGAAAATTTCGAGTTGGTCTGGTTGGAACATTAAAAGATATTTTACTTAGCAGGAATCCAGAGTCGATATCGCCTTCAATTAGGCCCAGCACAAAAGAAAAACTCAGCATTGAACGACGACTTTTTAAAGTTGGTAATTATATGTGCATATATAAAGCACATTATCAAAAATTTCTCGTAAGTTTTTTTAGTTCGTATATTTATCGTAAATTTTACGAATCTGTTATCTATATAAATATATAAATAAAAGTGAAACTCTGTCTGTCTGTGTGTATGTGTTAGCTACACCGAAACCGTAAAGCCGTTTGGACTCAAACTTTGGCAAGTTGTTGCACACATTTCAGGGAGTATTTATGGGTGGTAAAAAGTGGGAGGGTATACGCCCATATACATAAAAATTAAATACGCCCATACAAAATAAATACTAATTTTTCAGCTACTTGCACTTGACCGATTTTTCTGAAACTTTGAACCCATATTGAACTCTCATGATTATCCAATTTTTTGATTAGAAAAGTTGGCAGTGCCACGCCCATAAAAAATAAGTTATAATTTTTAGCTACTTTCAGTAGATCGATTTTTCTGAAACCTTGCATACATATTGAGCTGTCATGACTATATAATCTCGTGATTAGAAAAGTGCACAGTGACACCTCCATTAAAAATAAGCTATAATTTTTAGCTATTTCCGCGGATTCCAATGGTTTCCACCGATTTGCCTTTCAACTTCAAGCGACTACAGTTTCCAGTTCGCCTTGCCTTCGCTATTAAAATCAACAAAGCACAAGGAAAATCTCTGCGTGTTGCAGGATTGAATTCGGAAAAACCATGCTGTACGTCGCTTGCTCTAGAGTGGGAACACCAAAAAATTTGTTCATTTTGATAGCAAATGGAAAAACTAAAAATATTGTGTTCCTACTTGCAATACAATAAAAGCTAATAAAATATTATTTTTTATATATTCAATTCAAATTCAGAATGCGCAACGCGCGCCGGGCTTTGCTAGTAATCTATAAGCAAAAAATTATCGTAAATTTTTTATCTTTTAAACCGTGACTGTTAATTTACGATAATTAAAATCTTTTAATTATTTAATTATAGAATCTTTTTACAAAAATTCTATATATAAAGAAGTATGGTATATTTTCTATCCTGTTGATTTATTACTAAATATAAACAAATCAATCAAAAATATAAACAAAAAAATTCATCGTTTTTCTTTTATCGAAAATTTAAACATAATATTTAAAACATTTAAAGTTTTGAAACTCTTTCCATGGGTTAACGAAACTACTTAAATGCAATTTTTCTTTTTATACTTTTTTTAACATTTTATAAGTTTTTCTACTTTTACTACTCCTGCTTTTCTTTAATTTTCGCTATTTTATTTCAATTATATTTTAATTTCTTCTCATTGTTAGTTTCTCTTGTTGGTTTCGTTTCTTTATATTTCATTAATAGTGTTTTATGATGATTCGTTTTTTTTAACGGTTTTAATAATGTTGTGTTGACAGAATGTGTAATAATTTGTGGTTAAATAAGTACTGAGCACACAAGAGAGTTGTTATCATTTCAGTTTTGTAAGAGTTTTTCTCTTATTGTGTAAATTTTCCTATTGTTATTATTGTTGACGGCTACTATTGTTGCTGTAGTTATTGTTTGTTGTATTTTTTTGTTATATATACTTATGTATGTATATGTGTTGTATGTTTGCACGAAAATATATATTCTTATGATTATTATTGTTATTAATAATAAAAATGTTCTATTAACATGTTAATAGGATTATATCAAGCATTCAAACATACAAACATACAACGACAATATCTACATCTACATACAACATAATAACTATGTTTGTACATACATACATACACACATAGTTATGACTGGGTATATAATTTATATAACTTAATGAATTGTTTATGTATTTTATATCACTACCACTAGTTTTTTATTTGATACTACTGCCACTAGACATGAATGGAACTAAGAGACTGACAGATTTTCTGAATTACACTTGTTATGACTGAATTTCCTGTCACATTACATGTGAGTTTGTATGTGACTGTTTGATAAATAGAGAGGTATTTCATTTTCCTCGTCTTTAATTTATGTCGGCTTTATTTGTATTTTTTTATTTTGTCGACTACATTTTTGACTAATTGTGGGAATTTGTAATTGAATTATTTTTGTGGGGGGGTTTTTACGAGTTTTCTATTTTATTTTTTGAAGTGCGTTCAAGTGTTTGCTGATAATTTGTATTCAATTAGCATTGTCTGTTTCTAATTGATTTTAATAGAAAGATACCACTAATACAAATTATTACTTTCGAGTACTGTGTTGATTTAATAAAGACATTACAAATTTATGGGAACATTTTAGGAAAACTAAAATTTTTCGAATGAAATAACAAATATTTTGATTAACATTTTAAGAATAAACAAGTAAGAGCGCTATATTCGGCCGTGCCGAATCTTATATACCCTTCACAACGTGTAGTCATGCAATAACAGTGATTTGTGTCACCATTCATCCCATATGAAATACGTACATACATATAAAAACATACATATTTAAAAACGCCCCATTGTAAAATTATTAATTCACGTATGTATGTTAAAAAAACAAAAAAAATTTAAAAAAAAATTAAAAAAAAAAATTAAAAAAAAATTATTATGTATATAATATATAAAAAACAAAAAAAAATTAAAAAAAAAATTAAAAACAAGTAAGAGTGCTATATTCGGCCGTGCCGAATCTTATATACCCTTCACAACGTGTAGTCATGCAATAACAGTAGTTTGTATCACCATTCATCCCATATGAAATACGTACAACAATATAAAAAACATACATATATAAAACAACCCATTTTAAAATTATAACTTTACGTATGTATGTTAAAAGAAAAAAAAAAAAAAGAAAAAAAAAATTAAAAAAAAAATTTAAAAAAAAAATTAAAAAAAAAATTTAAAAAAAAAATTAAAAAAAAACTTTTTTTAAAAAAATAATAATAATAAATATAAAACAAAAAAAAAATTAAAAAAAAAATTTTTTAAAAAAATTAAAAAAAAGAAATAAAAATATAAATAATATATTAAATAAAAAATAAAAAAAAATAAAAAAAAAAAATTAAAAAAAAAATATAAAAATAAAATAAAAAAATTTTTTTTTTGGCTCAGCTGGGATTCGATGCCACGTTTTCTCTAACCAGTATACACGTTTGTATGTATGTATGTTGTTGTTGTAATGTTGTTTTTGTGAAAAAAAAAATCGAGGTGGTCGTGGGTTTTTGCTCATATCTCAGTTGTTTATGTACCGATGTTTCTGAATTTCAATACCGATCTACTCCCGAATATTTCTGATATTTTAATACATCATCCGGGTCCAAGCGATGTCGGGGGGCTTCAAAAAGTTGATTTCAACATACACACGGACAGACGGTCAGACGGACAGACTGACAGAGCTTAATCGACTCCCCTATTCATAAGCTTTCAGAAAATATATACTTTATGGGGTCGGAAATGAAAATTGTAGAAATTTCACACGGAATGACAAACCTATATATACCCTTTTTCACTGTGTGAAGGGTATAAAAAGAGGAAAAATCTAAAATATTTATTTAATTAATGAATTTTATGGAGCGTAACAGAGGTATTGTTTTCTTCTTAATAACAAAGAAAGTTAATAAAAAGTTTATACAAAAAAATGAAATTATATTTTATATTTTGAATTATACATTTTGATATGGTTTTATTTTTATTTATTTTTTTAAATAAATTTTTTTTATTTATTTATTTTTAAATAAAAATAACTATTATTTTCCTGATGATTCTAAAGAGTGGAATGGCGAAATATTGAAACAATATATATAAAAAAAAATCTTAACCTGGATAAATTTGTGCGTCTTCAAAGAACTTTTTTAAAAATTTCCTATAAATAGAAAAACAAACTTTAGCTTAATTTAAGAAAAGATTTAAATTCAATTATAATTAATAGGAGTGCAGGACTTAAATTTGAGTATAGTTCTACGGTAATTTTTTTGACAGTTGCAACGTACAGACTACGTGATTTACAAATGTGGAGAAATATTCAAAATAACAACGTGCCTCATCTGTAAAAATTTTTATTTTTTTATCTGCATCCGTTTGATGATGCTCCAACAACTGACGACTATATCCACGCCACCCATGGCCTCTTGGCTTGATCTCTTGCACAAATTGAACATTGTATTCGTGTAAGTGCAGATCACGAATCGTTGCGTAGTGCTGCTGGAAATATTTAATTTTGACCAAAGAAAAAATAAATTGGTGGCAAATTTGAATCTGATGTTTTTATTGTGTCACCTGATATTTTAGTTTAAAAAATTGTATATTTTGTAAAACAATGAAAGCAAATTGCATATATTAAAACTTTTTAAAAATAAATCGAAAATTCATCGTAAGTGTTCTGAAATTCAAAAATTTATGTTAATATCTAAAAACTGCAAATTAGTTTATAATTTTCTGTTACTTTGATCTTTTAACGATATTTTAAACAAGTGAGAGTAATATATTCTTCAAAGCCGAATCTGATACGAGCGTTTACCATCATGTGCTTAAATATAATGATCACATTGTAGCGTAGCCTAGATTTCAGGTTTAAAGTAATACGTCATTTTGCTTTATGAATACTGACGCCATCTATAATTTAACACCCTTTTACAGTGTATCGTATTCCACTGATCAGGATTTTTAGTTTGATACCAATATTATTATTATTATATTTGACCCATATATACGCCACTTTATTTAGGACAACAATTCGGATTTTAACATTTTCATAATTAACTGTATTCTACTGGACAAGCCCTTTCATTTTTTTAAATACTAGATTTTTAACCATATATGTTTATCGTATGACATTTTGTGTGGCGGCCATCGTAGATTTTACATTTCTTGTTATGTTTTTTATTCTACTAGTAAAGCCTATATATTTGATATTCATATTGACCCTCTCGGTTGTGTAGAAGCTGATAATCTGAATTTTTGGAAAAAGCCGAAGAAGTTATATTTTGGTGTATATTTAGGCTAGTTTCACACGCATTTACAAGTTTAGTTCAGTCTTAACTACGGCTTGCAATTAGGAGTTACCACCGTTTCCAAAAATTATTTAGGACATTGAGAAACTTAATGTATTTAAAAAAAATATATATTTTCCAAATTACTTTTGCCTATAACTTGCCGATTAGTGAACGATTTTATGAATAGCCCTAGAGGCATATCACATCTATATATAGTCAGAAGCGTGTCTATAAAACATGCCAACACTCAATTTGCTTCTGTGAATTTATCAACTGATTCTAGTTAATTTGGGTGCGTTGAATTCACACATATGATGGCAGACTACTGTTGGAATTTGCAAAGAGACTCTAATCCGGCTGTTCATTCCAGATTTCTTCTTTGTTTTTTTTTTAATTTCTATGGAATAGTTTTACTTTTTAAATACTTAAAAAAAGCTATATCATGAAAACTAAAGCTGATAGAGACAAACTGATTACAGATTTTTTCATTTTGTCGGGCTGTGTAATTTATCCTAGAGTAAAAATTTTAATTTTTGTTGTAAAACTATGAGAAAAAATGGTGGCAGTCATATTTATTTGCCCATATTTTAGAAAGTTATGGGGCGATTTTGCAGGGTTATAATATCGATTATATAACTAGACGCCCTATTCAAAAGGTTTCAAAAAACAAGGTCGGAAATGAATATTGTAGAAATAACACCACAGGTGAAGAGTATAATATCAAATGTATTTTAATTTTTTAATACATTTCTATTATTATAAATTAAATTGTTAAATTCTATAAATAGTGAAATTATTAAAAATTTTCTTATTATTTTCTATAAATTAAAATTTTATAAAATAACTTCTGCAAATCATGAATTTTATATAAATCGCAAGTTTAGTGTAGATCTAAAAATCACAAATCAATTTTTATAATTAAAAATATTTTTGAAACTTTTATAAATTATGAAGTAATTAATTTTTATTTTTGTTAATAATTTACGCAGACGAATTCGCGGGCACAATCTAGTTTATAATAAATTCTTGTTAATAAAATATCAATAAGCAAAAATTTTCCATTTTTTTAACGAACATGTAAAGAATTTTCTATAAATTTAATATTTTCGTTAAACCGTTAATTTTTCTAATTCGAAAATTTTAGATTTTTTATACCAACATATTTAGTTATTTTTTAAAAAAACAATTAAGAATAATAAAAAACTAATAATTACAAGTTATACTTAAATAAGGATCTTAAATAATTTTAATTTAATTTTAACTTTATGAAAAATTTACTGTTAAAGTGATCATTTATCATTATTTAAATTGGTAATGCAAATTTTTAAACTCTTTTTAAAGCAATTTTAGTAAAATTAAATTTTTTTGATAATATTTTACTTAAGAGCTGACGGTCGTAAATGATATTTGTTTTCACTTTTAGTCTGATGATTTGTGAATTCCATGAGTTTTTTTAATGCATTTTTTGTACAAAGCCAGACACTCAGACAGAATCATGACGCCCAATTTTTTAGCCAACAAAAATCTACCTAAAAACACAATGATAAATGATAAAAATTTAACTTTTACTTTTAACAACAAGTCCATAGTAATTTTAATAAAAAAATGCAGCATCCCTTAAAAGAAAAGACTTTAAACGAATTAGTTTTGCCAGTCATTTACACTTAATTATCTAACAATTTGAAATTTGCATGATTGGACAGAACAATAAAAAATCTTTAAGTAAACATCAGTATTGCAGAAGAAAATAATTTTTCAAAGCAAATAAACGGCAAATGCTTGGAATGGCAGAAATACCGAAACATTAAACTCAAGTCAAAATTTAAACAAACAAATTATTTGTAAAAAAGAAATAAGTACGGATAAGTATGGCCATATTGGCCATAATGGCACTTTTTTGTAGTGAGCATTCCCGTTTATACCCATCGCCAAAAGAATGGTGTGTGGGGCATATTCATTTTGTCATTCCGTTTGTAACACAGCGAAATATCCATTTTAGACCCCATAAAGTATATTTATTTTAAATCGGGATTTTATTTTATGACGGTTTAGTTATGCCTGTCCGTCTGTCCGTCTGTAGAAAGCACGATAGAGGTCGGACCGAAAAAGCTAGGGGGCTCAAATTTTGCCAGAATAATTCTTATACACAAGGTTTGTTTGGTATTGAAAATGGGCTAAATGGGTATATATGGACGAGATTTATAGGTCGTAATGCAGGAGTAGATCAAAAAAATATTGTCCTTCCAACATCGAATAAAATGTGATTGTAACTTTACGCATTGACGTAGAACGATGAACCTTCGAATGTATATTTCCTGATTAAAAAAAGTATCTTTCCTAGGAAATTTAGCAAACCTATAAATTAGGAAAGGTGTTATGGATAAAAATGTACAAAAATGTATACTGCACAGTGTCTTTAACGTAATAAAACTGACAAAATTAAATGTACGATTCTGAAATTATACACACATGCTTTTTAATCAAAAGACCTGTAATAATCGAAAATTAAAGTGACACGCCCACCTCCCCTATAACGCTTTATATAAAAATTAATAGCAAATCGAAGTACACAAAATTGCTGGTGGGTATCAAAAATTCGTCACAGCCGAATATAGTGCTCTTTCTTGTTCTAATTGAAATAAAAACGATATTTTTCTCACCCTCAATATTTTTGAAATGATTATATTGACAAGTATTGTGACATTTTGGTTATTTCAACCATTTACTGCCACTGCCGGCTTTACGTCGCTGTTTTAGCGGTTGTTTTTTTTTTTAATAAGTTTTGCAGGCCTCAAAATAATTTTCCATTCCACAAAAATGTCCTTGTTGTCGCTGTTCTTTTTTGCGGGTATTTTATTTTTTTGTGACAGGATTAAAAACACAGTCAGTCAGTCATTCACTCACTCACTCTTCTATACGCACACATATATTCACTTTTAATTTTTTCCAATTGAATGAAAATTTAAAAAAAAATCTACTTGGAGTAGACAGCCCGAAGTGTTTGTGTGAGATTGTTTAAGTGTGTGTGTCTGTGTAAATTTGTCTGTTGGTTAAACAAGTGTTGGTTGTATAAACATAACTGGGTGGATTGTGGTAGGGGGAGAGAAAGATGATATGTTGGTACTCTATGTGCTTAATTTGAGGCATTTTTTATTTTGATTCATATCGTGTTACAAAAAATAAAATGTTTGTTAAAAAAATTAGTGAATAAAAATATTTGCTTTAAATTTGTCATTCCTCTGTTGGAATTTTTATTGAAGTTTAAACAATTAAAAAAAAAAAAAATTTCACCTGCTTTTGCCTTATCTATAAGCAAATTAGTAAGTTTTTGAAGAAAAAAAAAATTCAAGGATATTTGTATTATTTTTTATCAAGGATTTTTAATTTCGGAAGTTTTTGATAATTTCTCTATTCATGAAAAACAAATTAATATTTTTCTTTATTTCATATGCTCATTTTAACACTCCTTTTGGTTTTTGTTTTGGGTAACGTTAAACGTTAGAAAAGCTGCAATACGATATCGTAGTGCACGTGTCATGTAAAATTTAGGTCAAGCATATTCACTCCCGCTAGAGCCTTTGCGATGGACATTTGGACATTTGAACGATAAATAATTATTTGAAAAAGAAATCATCTTTATAAAAAAAAAACAAATAAACCACAAGTATAACTCAATGCGTTACTCTTAACTAACTCTTAACTAATAGCGAAACAAATTTTCGACGTAACGAGATTTTTCACACAAACTATGAACTAAAAGACGTTTTAGCAATCAATCGTGAAATAGATTAATTTTTTAGACTGTTTTTTCGAATGTCCTTATTTTAAGACACTTCACTTCAACGTAGCCAGACAATTCTGCGGGGTGCAACGACCCCCAAAAAAACAATGGAATGATATTATTTAACGTTTGTTTTTCGCTTAAACTAAAAAATGTGCTCGGCTAATAGATTTTTGGGAATTCACAATAAAGCATACATAGTACTTACATTATTGTAAACTCTAGCTGTGCTCAGATATGGCGGCAGTAATATTAAATACTGCAAACACATTTGAGTCCAAGGATTTTTAGCAAGCAGCAGTAGTTATGTCCCTGTTTGATCTGTGTGGATGTACCAAGTTTCACAAGTTTCTTTTATTTTAAAGGTTTTATATGCGTTTTTTAGGAAATCAATGCATTTTAATATCCATTGAAATAAAAGTATACATACATGTCGATCGTTACAAGTGGAAAAGCCTTATCTCATATTTTTTTACGAAATTTAGTTTTTTTACTAATTCCAAATTTAATAAAATAGTATCGAAATAACATTATTATAATACAGTTTCTGTAACATTTTTCCTTTTTCTGTAAAGTTGCAATTAGCTGAGTAAGAGCCTTTCTACCGTTGAACAACGAAATACTCCTTTTAATACTATAAAGACCATAGGGTCTCAATGAGATTTAAATACTTCAGTATAATTATGGCGCACATTGTTTGCTGTTAGGTATTTTAAAAATCACAAATTTACAAACCACTCGCCGCACTGTGTTTTAGTATTTTTTTGCTTTCTTTTACTAAAAACACAAACAAGTCTCTTATTGATTTTGATGCCTGAATGTTTAACGAGACAGTATATTACTAGACACTTTCAACTAAATGTTTTCCTTCCCTTTATAGTAAAAAAAAAGTGCCAGAAAATATTATATTTATAGCCTGACAGAAAAAAAGAAGAGAAAACTGAAATGTTATAAAATCCATAACTTCAAATCTGACATCTAAATTTTAAAGCAAAATAAAAAAAATAAAACGTATGTTTCAAATTGTAAAGCAAAAAAGCCAAAACCTTTAAGTAGAATTTATGGATTTTATTGAAAAACATTTTTTTCGTTTTTCAAATGTCCATGACTTCTTCTTAAACCCTTCTCTTTTGCATTATTTTTTTTTGTTACAATTTATTTATAAATACACATTTAAGTATTAAATCACTGCTAAAGCTTAATCGCACTTATTTACACAAGTATCGTTTTTATGTTCTTCTGGTTGTATTTATTTTTCCATGTCTTTTTTAAATCCTTTTTTAAAACTATTAAATAATGTTACAAAGAAAAGGGTGCTTTGACCCTTGCTTTTTAGTTTTTTTTATGGTCATTCAAATTGTATTTGAAGTAATTTCATTTTGGCCATGCGTAAAATTTCTCAACGTATATAAGAAGTCTGTGTCAATATCCTTAAAGGATTTCTTTTTTGTAACAAGGAGTGGTTCAGTTGAAAATTGGCAATTGTGTCAGTAAATAAATCGATTTAGTTGCCAAAAGAAAATTTGTTCTAATTTTTGTTTTCCATATTTTTTTTAGTTTAACTTTGTCGGTAAATGTAATTTAAAGTTAAAAAGAAAAATTTCTCTTCTTTTTTTAAAAAAGACCAGGTGAATTATTAAGTTTTAAAAGTAGCAAAATACTTTTTAAATTTTATTAAGTTGTTTTTCTTTAAGAAATTTTTTTGTCAAAGAAATGCTAACAATAAAGTACAAGACATGTCTTGAAAACAAACATTTGAATGTGATGTGGGGCTAAAAAGTTAAACAGTTTAAACAAACTTTAGGAAAAAAAAAACATAATACGTTTTTAATTATGAAATTGAATAAACGAATGGAATAAATACTAGTCTAGAAGTACTTTCAACATAATAACTCATAAAAAAAAATCTTTTCAAATACATACCAACCAATAAGTGTATGGATCCTCAAGGTTTCCTTACTATGCTACTTTGATTCTTTGGCTTGGAGCCCCTATTAATTACTTTAAAAATATAATTTTTCCTGAACTATGGAATGTATAAGCCGGTCGTTGCTTCGAGTAGAGAAGAATTTAAGCTTTCAAAAACATTTAACTAATAGATTTTTCGCACTTAAAGTTTTTATGTTTAAATCAATCATTTAAACTTAGTTTTACCACATGAAATAATTTCGCTAAAACCATCTTAAAATCTTTTTTAAAATGATTTTAAGTAGATTTTATGAAAGACAACCTTGTTTTCGAATGATCTCATGCTACCAAATTGGAAAGATGAAAAAGGGCTGATAATGTAAGATGGCGCTCAAAATATTAATTTAATAACAACGAAAACACAAACAATGCTTGCAGCAGCAACAAAATCAAAAAGAGTATTTCCATAATTTTAAAATATTCTTATCAAGAAAATAAAATAATTTTTATTTTGGAGCGCATTGTAAAAATTTCTTAGGTTTTTATACATACAAAAACAGCTATTATATACAGCTTAAGAAACACATTTATTTTTATATGAAACTTCTTTCTGTCAAATTAATTTAAAATATGCAAATATTTGGTGATCAGCTATAAATGTTGAAATACAATTACGAAAGTACATTTGTATAGGGATTCAGTAAAGGACGACTTACTATTAGCAAAATGTAAACCAGCACAGTATGCTCTTTAGCTCGTAAAGTTACATGCACCAAATTTATTTTTATATATTGAGAATTGGATAGATGGCCATCTGCTTGACTTAAAATGTAAAGTCGATTGGTACACGCAAAGAAATAACATGATTGTGATACTCATTATCTATGAGCCACATGCTATAATTAAATTGTATGATTGTGGGTTAAACATAAAATAGTTGTCATTTATCAACATTATGCTTATTTGAAGTATCATGCAATTACAATATTATCATTACGTATGCAATCAACAATTATTGCTCTTTCCTAAAGCAAGTTATTGTTTTTTGCTATTTATTATATCGATTGTACTTACCTTAATAAACACAATTGCTTTTGCCGATATCAAATTATATTTAATATTTTAAATTTTTTAAAAATGTTTGTTAATTTTTTTTTTACGTGTCAAACTTTAAAAATAATAAAATTTATTCAGCGAGAAAAAAAACATTTGAAAAGAAATTGATATTGAAAAAAATTAAAAAATAGTTGTTTCAAGTAATATTAAGGCTATAATACACGGCATGTTTTTACATCTGACTTTAAAATTTGTAAGACATATGTAAATCTACATGTCTGTCAAAATTGTACTTTTACGCTGACTGCTTTGCAGCAGCAGAGATTTCTGCCAACGACTGATGTCACATGTTTTTACAGAAGAAAATAGAGCGCACTCTAATTAAAATTTTTTCAGATGTCTCAACACATGTTTTTTTACAGAAGTAATGTTTTAAAGGTAACACACGATATGTTTGTATTAGCAGTGGAGAATTTGACAAGTCAGATGTAAAAAACATGCCGTGTATTAGCTTCTTTATGTGGTTATTTGTAACTTTAAATATTTTTTAATATCATGTTATTTCTGCGGAAACATCATATTTTTTTCTCATCATAATCTTGTGAAGCATATTATTTGTAAAAGGAGAACCATAGCGAAGCTTTCATGAAAAAAAAACATTCAATAATTATATCTATATAAAAATCTAATTAAAAACAAGTAAAAGTGCTATATTCGGCCGTGCCGAATCTTATATACCCTTCACAACGTGTAATCATGCAATAACAGTAGTTTGTATCACCATTCCATATGATATACCTACATACATATAAAAAACATACATATATAAAAACATCCCATTGTAAAATTATAAATTTACGTATATATGTTAAAAAAAAAATTAAAAAAAAAAAAAATTTTTTAAAAAAATTTAAAAAAAAAATTTAAAAAAAAAATTTAAAAAAAATTAAAAAAATTTTTATTTTTAAATAATTAAAATATATATAATAAATATAAAACAAAAAAAATATTTGAAAAAAAAAATTAAATAAAAAAATAAAAAAAAAATAATAATAAAAATATAAATAATATATTAAATAAAAAATAAAAAAAAAAAAATTAAAAAAAAAAATTAAAAAAAAATATAAAAAAAATAAAAAAAATTTTTTTTGCCTCAGCTGGGATTCGATCCCACGTTTTCTCTAACCAGTATACACGTTTGTATGTATGTATGTTGTTGTTGTAATGTTGTTTTTGTGAAAAAAAAATCGAGGTGGTCGTGGGTTTTTGCTCATATCTCAGTTGTTTATGTACCGATGTTTCTGATTTTCAATACCGATCTACTCCCGAATATTTCTGATATTTTAATACCTCACCCGAGTCCAAGCAATGTCGGGGGGCTTCAAAAAGTTGATTTCAACATACACACGGACAGGCGGTCAGACGGACAGACTGACAGAGCTTAATCGACTCCCCAATTCATAAGCTTTCAGAAAATATATACTTTATGGGGTCGGAAATCAAAATTGTAGAAATTTCACACGGAATGACAAACCTATATATACCCTTTTTCACTGTGTGAAGGGTATAAATATATAATAAACAATATTAAAATAACTACTTGATTTCGATAACCAAATTTTGTTATAGAAATTATATTATGATCGTCGTGATCATTTTGTAACCATGATTTCCTCTTGAGTGTATACTTATTTGTACTATAAGATATATTTTCTAAGCCGTCAATAACAAAAAGTAGCCAAAGCTTTCAGCCAAACTTTATTGCTTTGATTTATTGCCGCGCACTATAACCTGATCGTGCATAGTTATTTTGTAGAATTTTTTGTTGTTCACACACTTTTATACAAATGTTAAGGTTTTCAGGAACAATAACTTCAAAGGCGTTGAAAACCTATGTAAGTTTTATTAACAGGGTATTTAGGATAAAAATATGAATTAATTAGCGCCGGTCATATATATTTTCAAGGTTTTTAAGGTTACTAATGTTTTTACTTACTTTTTTCAAAATCTAGCTTATAAATAGTTTATTTAAAAATAATTTAGATTCATAAAGCGTCTTCTTTAAAAATATTTTATCGCTTTTTTAAAATCTACAAAAAAATATTTGTCCAATAAAACCAAGAAGAGAGAAATATTAAACAAAAATGGTAATACTTTTAAAAATTAAAATATTAAATGAAAAATAATAAAAAAGTTAAAAGAATTGACATGACAATAATGAAGTAATTAATAAACTTTAATTAAGCACTTTTGAAATGCATTAACGCGATGGCATATGAATAAATAAACTATTGCGCTAATAGTGTAGTACATTAACACCAATAACCCGTTTGACGCTCTATCGTAAAAGTTAAAATATTTTCAAGAACTATAGTAACGAATTATTTTTAACAAAATTAGTTTAATCGTACTACTAGCGAGAGCTGTATTTTATGTCTCTTTCAAACTGATGGCTGCAGAAAATCCAGCTTTTTGAATATAAAATACAACTTTCACGTGTTAAAGAACATTTCGATAGTATGTACAACACATACATATGTATATACATACATACTTACGTACGTACTACTTGGCGCAATATTGATTTGTTATGTGATAATAATGTATAAATTTAATATTAAAAATGAAAATAATTTTGCAAATAACTACAGGACGAATTAAAATAAAATTCATTAAACAGGCAAAAAAAACAAGATTAAAACAATTCGATATGGAAATTCCAACAGATTTTTATGTAGATGCATTCGTACGTATGTATTTACACATACATACAAAACAGTTATAGTAAAATGCATTTGTAGATTTTCCAAAAAGATAAAATTAAAATTTTACAAACACATACTTAAATATTGCCACATTTTCTGGCATGCATACGTGTATGTGTGTTCGGTCGGTATTTTTTGTTTAAAAACAAAACTCATGAAAATAATAAAACAATGAAAAAATAAAAACCTCTAAATGATTTAAACATTTATGGATTTCCTGTTGAGAAATTAAAAATTATTATTTTTTTCAGTTCTTGTTTTTATGGCAGCGATGAGAGAAAATGAGCGCCAAAAAAATTGTGCTGCATTTGTTTCTGGTTTTATGTAGTTTTTTTCATTATTATTATTATTTTATTTCTTAAATATTAAAAAAATCCCAACATAAAATAATAAAAAGTAATTACATTGTACGACTGCATGCACAGACATACCTTAAAGTAAAACAAATACATACACACGAATAATTCTACAATAATGTTAAAATTAAAATCCTTTGTATTTTTATTACGTACTGACTGTGAGAGTGTAAGTGTGTGTGCTTTTAATAAAACTACAATAAAAATACGAACATGTCTGTAGATTATAAAACGTAAGATGAAAAAAAAAAATGCAGTCGCTTTATATAGGACGATATTTATTTATTTATCCTTAAAAGTCTGACGCAAAAAGTTTTACATGCATACGTGCACATACGCCTACATAAATTCAATTTTTTGCTGTAAAATCCATTTAAAAAAAATATAATTTTTAAAGGAACCAACTTTTAGATTACAAATTGTACACAACATAGTTTTTATTTGATAATTAGTTTAAGGATATCTCATGTTTAAGCATGTTTTACTATTCACTTATTATTTTAAAATCCTATAATATGAGCAAAGTTTTTTTTTAAGAAAAACAGCACTAAAACTGATGTTACTAATGCTGTGACAGAGAAGAAATAAATAAATTTTTTGCAACTAAATTCGACAACTAATTGAAAAATACAGCCAAACTTTTTAATTGGGTTTGAACAAGTTTTTTAATCTCTACAATGTGACCATACGCAAAGGCAAAACGTTGTTGTGAAAATCATAGTCTTAGAGCATTGATTGAATTGTATGATTGTGGTTAAAACATATGATGGTTGCATAAGTATTATCATTATTACGTTCAATTATAGTGTCATGCAATAATCATACCATGACTAAAAATTGAACATACAATTTTTGTTGTTTTCTGGAACACATTTTATTACAACAAAAAAAAAATTCTATGCAACAATTGCACTTAACAATTTTTAACATTCTCATGTGGTCAGAAGCTAACCAGCAACCGATCCAACATGAATAACGCAAATGCTTCTGAATATTATGCACTTGGCGAAATTATCAAGCGACATAGATATAAAATGGATTCCACAGGGCAGACAAAGTACAGGCCCAACATTGCACACCTGATAACGCCACATTACAATTCTGTGGTTTTCATGGGCAACCGCGCATGTTCATTTTATAAGATTTTGAGTTAATAATGCCATATTGCTTGGTTTTAAACGAACTTTACTTGGTTTTAAAAATTTCTTAAATAAGATGGACCCATTCCTATTTTTTTAATGGCATAACAACGTAACTTCTCTATATATATATTCAAAAACCGTTCAGCACTAACACAGTTTTGTATGTAGCTCTCCTGAAAAATTTGATTTTAAGACATACGTGGTTGCCCATGAAAACCACAGAATTGGGATGTGCAAGTTAAACTTAAATTTGAACGAAATTTAATATCGATCAGTGTATACAGACTATTAGAAGGAACTTCGGCTTCGGCTTTTATTGCTTAAAGAAGTTTAGAGAAACAAATGTATATGTTTGTTTAAAATAAATTATTATTTATTCTATTTTTTGTACTTACTTATTTAAATACATTTTTTTGTATAATTTTTTTTTGTTTCTTTAAATTTTTAAAAATTTTTGTATATTTTTTTGCATGTCAAATTTTACATTGATAAAAATTTATTCAACAAGAAGAAGAACTATTGAAAACAAATTATGTTTAAAAGAAATCATACCTTGATTTAATTGTAAGCATACTGTTGTTTCACTTACCACTTAATGGTTATTTTAATTGAATTTTTTTTTTTATTTTATTTAAATATTAATTTCATGGTTATTTATAATTTTTAAAAGCTTCGAATATAATGTTATTTTTGTAGAGACATTATACTATTTTTGTCATAATAACTTTTTAAATCATATTATGTTTAAAGGACAACCTTTTCGAAGTTGTCATAAAAACATGTAAAAAATACTAAATTCCAACAAAAGCTTGATTTTCGTGATGAAATAAATAATAACACATAATTAAATAACTATTACTTTTTCGATAATCAAATATTGTTATGGGAAATATAATATGACCGTCGTAATCAGGTCGTAACCTTTTTTCTCATAAAATTTCATACATTTTGTAAAAAAAGTTTTAGCAGTTTTGGCACAGCGAAAAATAAGGACTCAACAAAAGTTGCTATCGATTTATGTATTTTAGCGCCTTGTTTTTTCTAAGCGATCTTGCTTTAATTTCCAATTTATGAAATTAAATAGAGTGACGAAAAATTTTTGTGTAATTTAGATCAATATTTGTTAAAGAGGAATTAAGATTAATCCCATTTAATTTACAATATTTACATAAATTGGAGCACATATTTCAACAAAATTTATTTACATAAATATTCCAAACAAATGCTTAACATTCAAAAAACGTAACTTTTTGTAATAATATTTATGTCGTTTATTTGTTTTTTACTTGTTTTATAATTGGCTGTTAACTTAAATAAACACGATGTGGAAATTTTGCCGGCGACTTTTATTTGATTTTAATCGCTTTGATTTTTGTTAACATGTGATAATGGTAATTAAGCCGTTTAAAATTTATTTATTTTACTACGTTTCAATGGCAAAAATACAAGCAAAAAAGTTGTGATTTAGTAAACGTGACTGTATTTATAACTACAGATATTGGCAGAGATTAATGGTTATTTTAATCAGTTTTAAAGCTAAAATTTAAAAAAAAATTTAAAAATTTTAGGACGATCAATAAATAAGGCGGCTGGGAAGGAAGATGTAAAAAATTTGTCGATTATAGGAATAACAAAATGTTTCAGTTCTTTTGAAAATCTAACATGTAGTGCTTTAATGGTGATACAAAGTTTCTGAAATAAATTAAAAGTTATGCATAATAACTTTAAATCGAAAGAAGAGTAGTATTACACGGCTTCTAACCTATAAGTCTAAAAACATAAAATTAAGAGAATTGGTAGTGCTTAGGCACTCTGTTTTACGAAAGGGTGACCTAAAGGGTCCGTAAATTGATTACTTCATTAAAAAAACGGCTTTTAGAGTCTGCAGCATTTGCAAATATTTACAGCTTAACTCTTATGTTAAAAAAAAATTTTTGACAAATAAACCAATTTTTAAAAAATTTGTTAATCATATTTTATTGTATACATAGCAAATATTATTATAAGAAAATTTATTTATTTCTTTTTAAATATACCGAGCCGTTTACAATAGAAAAATGTACTAAAAGAGTTCTTTTATTACACTTTCTACTCAGTTAAACATCAGAGTGAAGTTCTGCTTCTATTTCAAGGAGCAAAGAAACTCATCGGGAACGAATAAACCATAAGTCAGAGAGCCGAATTTGTGAAAAAGATATCTATTGCACATGCAAAGAAAACCTATTATTTTTATTTTATTTCATCATATATTTTGCCACAATAATCAAGTGTTTGTTTGAGTTTTACTATTTAATGTTAACTATTCGTGAAAATTTCAATATAATTTTTTTTTTTAAATAATATGATTTAAAAAAGTTATTATGATAAAAATAACATTATAACCAGAAGCAGTAACAATTTCAAATAATCACTGAGTAATAGTTAGGGTGATCGATTATTCGACATTTTTAAGAAACCGGTTTTCAAATAGTTTGAAATTTAGAATTACAGAAAAAACCGGTTGCTCTTTTGAAAATGAAAAAAAAACCGGTTAACCGGTCGAATACATAAAATATAATTCGTTCTTATAACCATGACAGAGATACATATATAGGTCTAAACTAGTTTGTTTTTTGGTTTAATTGCATTTTAAGTTTAAATTCAATGGTATTATTATAATATGCCGTTATTTGAAATAAAAAAATTTTTGTTACAAGTAGGTTGTAATAATGAAAAATATTAAAAAGTCACTTCACTGTTCACTGTAGTCAAATTTACGTTTTACTAACATTAACTTTGTAGGCAAGTTGTAATGATGACCCTTTGTGTGCCAAACTATTTTAGTATACAAGTCATATGTTATCAAAGATATAAGTAAAGCTAGTCTTTAGAGATCAAAAGGTTTTGCAAAGTAAAATTTTTTGAGTAATAAATATTGTATGGTACGTTTGATTACAAAGATAAATGAACATAAAACTAAAAATGAAAAAAACCGGCTTCTGTGAGTAAAAAAACCGGTGTATTCGACATTCAAAAAATTAACATTTGGAAAAACCCGCCAGCTGAAACAGTAAAAAACCGGATTTTCCACCGGTTTTAAAACCGAGTCGATCACCCTAGTAATAGTTGAAACAACAGTATGATAACAAAGCAATCAAGTTATAATTCTTTAAACAATAATTTGTTTTCAATTCCTCTTTTTGCTGTTGAATTATCTTGTTTTTAGAGTTTGACATGTGCAAAAGATATAAAAAAGTTTGTTAAAAAATTAAAAAATTCAAGAAATAATAAAAATAAGCAATCAAATGTAAAACAATATTTGTAAAAAGAAATATATTTAAAAACGTATGTAAGTAAAATCAATATAACTGACATTTGCTTTGGAAAAAAGCAAAATTATCTTTTTCATTTGTATTCATGATATGATTATTAAATGATACTTTTATTAAACATAATAATGATAACCACAATCATACAATTCAATCATATTATATTGCTTTTTGATTATACTAACCACAACCATGTTTTTTCTTTGCGTGTATTCGTTAACTTATTTTGTGCAGTGTTATTTGTATACCCTTCACAGAGAGTGTAAGGTTTTTCATTTCGTGTGAAATTTCTACAATATTAATTTGCGACACTATAAAGTATATATTTTTTGAAAGCTTTTGAAGAAGGTAGTCGATTGAGAAATTTTCATGTGTCCGTGTGTATGTCACCTAAACATATCAGAAATATTTGGGAGCAGATAAACACCACTGCCTCTACTTTTCCTTAATTTTTACCATTTAAATATAAATTTTTCAGCCTTAGGATATTTTATGGAGACTTCTGACTATTTATAGATATGATATACTAATTCTGGGGATATTTGTAAAAAATTTTATACAAATACGTCACTGATTGGTTAAGTCATAGGAAAAAATTATTTGGAAACATAAACATATTTTCTTTTAAATATATAAAATTTTTCAAGTTTATTAACGATTCTTGGACACACTAAAGATTCTCAGTAGTAAGCCATGGTCTCAGAAAATGTTTCTAATAACCAACAAATCGGTTTAAAAATAACTGTTTTTATTTATAGTACAAAATTGGAATATTTCCCCATATGCATAATCAAATTTAAAACCATTAAAGGTTTATTGAACTAAATTTGTATACAAAATTTGTCTGTGGACCTTTGATAAATTAAAAAATTTATCATAAATTTAGGAATTTTAATTTTGGCTTTAAAACTTCCTTAAAAACGGAGTTTGATATAAGTTTTTTATATTAAATATTTATTTTATTAAATAAATTTTTTAAATATTTGATTCTGTCTTTTATCCCCCAGTTACTTCAAAATAGTTAAAAGTGAATTAAACTCACATATTTCTTTTGACATGTTTGTGTTTTGAATGTCAATTTTCCGAAAAAAAAAGAATTTAATTTATTTTACTGCACAACAAAAGAATAATAAATAAATAAAATAGCAAAACAAAGAAATATGTCAAAAGGAGAACCTTTTTTGTTGTCTGCCATTGTATTTGTTGGTTAAAATAAGTAATAAATTATTTAAAGAAGAAATTAAGAAAAAAGGAATTCAAATGGCCTAAAGGTTAAAATTAGGCATTTAGAAGGAGAAATTCTATTGCAAAATGGTATACCGAGAATACTTATTTATGTTGTTTTGTACAAATGGTCATATTTTAGGGATAAAGAAATCCAAAGCATTGAATTCTTTATAAACTTTAGGTGACACTATTTGAATATGAAATTTTTGAAAGAGGGGAGGGAGTAGAAAATATTTATGTTTATTAATGTACATATGTTTTTCCATTTTATATACACATATACATACATATGTAAGTTAAGGGATAATCAAGGGACCAACCTGAAATTTTTGGTAAATTTTATATGATGTTTTGATGCTTATGCAAATATCACGAATGTTTTTAAATAAATGCGTTGAATAAGAAATCAGCAGTTGGCAGCAATGTTTGTGATTGTATTTTAAAGGACTAGTCTAGTATGAGTGGCAAAAGAAAGTTGGATGTTGAAGAATAGATAATGACAGCATGACCTAGTTTTTAAAACTTTGGTAAAACTTGATAATTAAATTAGAAACAAGTAAGAGCGCTATATTCGGCCATGCCGAATCTTATATACCCTTCACAACGTGTAGTCATGCAATAACAGTAGTTTGTATCACCATTCATCCCATATGAAATACGTACATACATATAAAAAACATACATATATAAAAACATCCCATTGTAAAATTATATATTTACGTATGTATGTTAAAAAAAAAATAAAAAAAAATAAAAAAAAAATTTAAAAAAAAATTAAAAAAAAATTTTTTTTTTAAAAATAATTAAAATATATATAATAAATATAATACAAAAAAAAAATAAAAAAAAAATTTAAAAAAAAATAATAAAAATATAAATAATATATTATATAAAAAATAATAAAAAAAAAAAAAAAAATTAAAAAAAAAATTTAAATAAATAAAAAAAAAATTTTTTTGGCTCAGCTGGGATTCGATGCCACGTTTTCTTTAACCAGTATACACGTTTGTATGTATGTATGTTGTTGTTGTAATGTTGTTTTTGTAAAAAAAAAATCGAGGTGGTCGTGGGTTTTTGCTCATATCTCAGTTGTTTATGAACCGATGCTTCTGATTTTCAATACCGATCTACTCCCGAATATTTCTGATATTTTAATACCTCACCCGGGTCCATGCGATATCGGGGGGCTTCAAAAAGTTGATTTCAACATACACACGGACAGACGGACAGACTGACAGAGCTTAATCGACTCCCCTATTCATAAGCTTTCAGAAAATATATACTTTATGGGGTCGGAAATGAAAATTGTAGAAATTTCACACGGAATGACAAACCTATATATACCTTTTTTCACTGTGTGAAGGGTATAAAAATATGTAAGTTAAAAGGATTACTGCCTTAGTCGACTTAAGGTGAAATTAAAAAATTAAACCCAATTGTAGATATTAGCTTCTGAATAAGGAAATCGATTTATCGCTGCCCGTCTGTTCATGTGTCTATTGAAAGCAACTTTAACTAAACCCCATATATCGACATTCCCGTATGTGGTATTAAGCTGTTAAAAATATTCTAGAATACTGATTGTAAACTTGCAGAACTAGGCCATAATCTACTGAAGTAGAGGCAATAAAAAACGTTTGTCATTTTCTTTTTTATTTTTTTTTTTTTCACAAAAAAATTAATTCTGTTACTTATTAATTGATGTATATGGGCTAATGATAGAGTTTCAGACAAATTAGTCACAAAACGGAAAATTTGAGGCAAAAATTGTTTTTAAAAATATATATTCTTGTAAAATATTCTAAGTTCCTAAAACTTTTCTTTAATATTTAGACGTTATTGAAATTAAATTACAAACCGCAGTATCGAACAGTATTTCAGATATAATATAAAACATTAGTACCCAAACGAAAATGGATTTTTATCAGTTTTAGAACAACAGGGAGACCTTATTAAAGAACCTGACTAACATTATACATTGAGCTTTAAAAAAGTTAAAGTCAGAATGGCGGATAATTTTTATTTTTTACCCAACAATATGGGTGTCAAATGAAATTAAAAATGAATAAATTCAAAGTCCATGATGGCAACCACTGTAAAACGGCAAACAAATAAATTTGTTCATATCTGGGTCAAATCAAGTTATTAAAAATTTATCACTTTCAACCACCTAATTGACTAATACAATAGAGTAAACTATGAAAAATTAAAATCTTAGAAGAAGTTCACAGAAAAATAGGCGACAAATATAACTAAATATTTAGCTACTTTAACATCCACAATCAGATCAGTTTTGAGAGGACACCCTCGTTAATATTTGCGGAAAGGATCCGACAGATTGTATGAGGGGTATGCAGTTTTCACGGATAAATCGTAGATGGATATAGACACAGGAGATTGTGTCTATATAAGGGGAGTAGGTCTTACAGACTTACTGATAACTGTAGTTTGTTCCAAGCGGAGATATTGTCTTTTTATAGAGCAATTGTTTTTATATTAGAACATATTCCGACGGTAAGGGAGGTTTCTCTTTATGTGGATAGTCAGGCGCCAATCAGGGTCTTGACGGGACATTATGTCAAATCTAAGCTGATTAGTAAATGTTGGAGAGCTCTTGGTAAAACAATGGACCTCCTCAAAATTAGATTGTTGGTGAACTTGCGCACAGTAGATCAACACAAGGTCCGACGTATAAAGGCCACTATTATTGGCGAATTAGGGCATGGATATTGGACAGAACTGACATGGCATGGGGAAACAAAAAGAACTGCAGAGTCTCAAAGGCTTTAAGGCCCAAGTTTAACTCGACGGACTCTACGTTACTTCTGGGCCAGTCTAGAAATGTCTGAGGGCCTTTAAAATCTGAAAAAAAAGACATTAAAACCTAATTTATAGAAAATACATTTTAATTTTAATTCATTGTGTAAGTTTAGTAATATTTTTTTTTTCTTATTTGTCTATTTAAAATATATTTTTTTTTTTGCTATTTCAATCATTGAATTTATACTTTAAAAGTCAATTTGATGAAATTGTAGGTTTTGGTAGGCCTTCATACGTTTTTAAGGAAAATTTTGCGGGAAAATTGTTTTTGTTGTGGTATCCCTGATGACAATCGACATATTTAAGCAAAAATTCAAAAAAATCAAATCATATACAACATGTATATTATAAGAAAATTATTTTTTTTATTTCTCATAAATCGTATGTGTATATTTTTTAAATTTTATGAATTAACTAAATATATAAGCTTTTGAAATATTATCATTAACAAATAATTAATTTGTGTCTTTTGATTAATTTGTTTTCTTTCACTAGAAGGTTTTTAGTTTCTATGTAGCTTTTTTCTGGCTTCCTTTTATTAAAAATTTTATGCTTCCTAAAACAATTAGGCCTTAACAAAAGATTACATGATTTTTTTTATGCTTTGACAAATATTTACTTTACAAATATTTAAATTCCACTACTTTGTAAACTTCCATAATTTTAGCTTAAACATTTTTTAATCCTTTGGCCAAACCAAATCATTTTTTTTTTTGCTAAATTCAAACAAAGCAGCAAACATAATACTAATTAATATGACTTTATTTAATGTTTAACAAGGTTTAGGGTTTGCTAAAAAAAATAAACATAATCAACTTACGTAGCGTATACGTAGCTGTCTACACCTGGAAATCCCTAAATGAGATATTTTATTACTGGACAAATATAAAAAAAGGAAACAAAGATTAAAGCAAAATGAAACATAAAACGAACACAGCACAACTAAATAGTAAATAGACAGAGAAAAAAACCAAATCCTTGAAAATATTTTATACAGACGTACAAAAGAATAGAGTGTAATTGAAGCAAACCTAAATGTAGCTGTAAAATAGACCAACACAAATAAAACAAATGAACATTTATAATAACAGTATCAGACACGTTTTTAATACATTAATTAACAACGACACATAAACTAACACATATGGAATGCGCACACACACACACATTTCTAAAAATTTATTAGAATGTATGTATTTGCTAAGGATATTCCAACGTATGTATGTATGTATGTTAAGTTTATAATTTAAAAATTGAATACAACAAAATAACATTAAATCAGACAGAAATACAAGTACAACTACATATTGCTCTATACAATTACCCACATGCCAACATACATGTGTATGTGTGTTTTTGTGTTGTGTACTTTATAAACCAACAACAAGTCATATTCCTTTTTATTTGTTTTTTCGTTTTTCTTTTATAAACTACATTTTCATTAGAATTTATTTGTGGCGGAGAAAAGGTATGGGACTGTCTGTACTAGTAAAAAAACAGTTTAGAAAATTTTAATTCATTTAAAAAGATTACATAAACATACATGTGTATGTGTATATATACATTAATATTAGCTTTTTAAAACATGTGCATATGGCCGGCTATACAGTTATTCAGTCAGTCATACATTTACATATTTATTTTCACAAGCCTAATCCACTTTTGTTAGTTTATAATTTCTGTCTAAATAGAATAGAAGGTATGAGTGTTAAAGCTCAAACGATAATGAGAAGAAGGGTATGCGTTTATTAATAAAAAAGAGGATTATTTTTATTAATAAAGTCTTTGTTATCATATCGCAACATCGAGCATCAGTGTCAGACAATACTTGATCAGCCTTATATTCGGTTTTAATGATTCAATGTCCCAAGCTCGTATTCCTTTCGATTCGTATTCAAAAATCATATGCCATTTAGTATGGCACTTAAAATAATTTAGATAAAAAATTCAAATCCACATAATCATAAAGCTTCAGTTCAACTTTGATCTATAGTCAGTGTATGCTGTAGAGAACTTCTTGAAAATTGTAATTCTAGTCCACTACGCCGCACTAATATTTCAGGGGCCGAATTACGGCATTCGAACGTGATCGAAATTGTAAAATTCTTATTAGAATCTCTATACTGAAAGCACAGCGAACTCGATCGTTCGAGTAAAATTTCTATCGTGATCGAATGCCGTAATTCGGCCCCAGGACTTTCAACAACACTCTAACGCAATGATTAAAGTATCAACACTTTGTCAAGTCTCACTTAGTTTTTTATTACTCTTTTCACAATTAGCGGCGTCATTAAGTTCCGACATTATGTTGTACAAAAAAAAAAAAAATTGAATTTAAGGAGAAGTTTAGGAATTTTAGATTTTGTAATAATTGTTTTTTTCCTAAATTAACATAAAAAAAAAAATTTCGATAAAATAATCAGCAAATATGTAATCAACAAATTTGCTTTCAAGATTTTTAAAATATGTACGTAACAAAAATAATAAAATTAAAGTGTAAAACAATAGTTATTCGCCTTCAATTTGAAAAGAATTATTTAAAAAAATTTTTATAAAAAATGATTTTTAAAAATGTACTATTTATTGAATTCCTAGTTCTTTTTAATCCAACATCATTGAACTTGAACAAGTTTTTAGTTTGAAATACGATACTGTACCTGTATAAAACAAGAAATAAAAATAATATTGAATATAATATTTTATGTCTAATTAAACTTATAAATTTTGGTAAAAAGTTGAAAGATTATAAAATACTAAGCTTCCCTTAATTTTACTTCTTAAATTAAATTAATCAATATTTCTTAAGATGTATTTAATTTTCAACATTTTCAGCTTTTTTTTAATAGCCATTTTTGTAACCACCACTACTACCACCAAATGGCTACTTGAATAACAATTAAAAAAATTAGTATAAAAAAAAGAAATAAAAAATCATTTAAGCGAAAAAAGGAATCATTTAACCTATAATTTTTATGGTTTCTTTTCTTATTACTCTACTCTCTTTCCCTTTTGGTGTCGTTATTACAAGTACGAACTACAGCTACTTGATACTCGCTTCAAGTAGTATTTATTCTTTATTTCTAAGTGAAATTAAAATTCACTTGCACTTGACGTTTAATGACATTTATTAAAAAGTAAAATTTCATTAAGAAAATGTATTTTTTTACGACACAGTTGGAAACACATTCTCACACTCAGAGTATTAAAGAAATGTAGCTCGAGCAGCCTGTGCCTGTCTGAGTGTTAACCAGCATTATATGACAAATCTAAAACATCCCCAGTTTAATGCTGAACTTTTATCGCTCTCGTGTGTATGTGTGTTTGTGTGTAAAGTATTTTTTTTTTTTTTTTGAAGGAATCTTAAATACTCAATGGATTTTTACACAATATTTTCAAAAAGTGCATGTTAGAAGGGAACATTATAAAGAAAATTTTGTATGAATTTAATTTTTGTTTCTTATGGGGTGTTAAAATGTTGTTTGTTCTCAGTAAAATTATGTTCATAATTGCCAGTTAGTGTTTAGAGAGTGTCAGCAGAAATAGTTGAATAGTGTGTTCAAACTTTATATTCTGATTGATGTTTGGAATTTAAAAAAAATAGAAATATTGTTATTCGCAATGAGTACAATATTAGAGTAAAAATTGTATCTGTTTTAGAATTTTTAGAGAATTCTGAAGAAATTGCCTATTATATACAAAAAATTCTTACCTACTTACTTACTTACTTACTTACTAACTTACTTACTTACTTATCTTCTTATATATTAATAGGCAAGTGAATTTTTCCTTACGCAGATTACGAGTTATAGTACGCCCTAATAAAATAATAATATAAACATACATACATTATTTAAACGGTTCTTTTCTTTATTTCTTTGTTCTTTTGTTAATCCATAAAATGCATAAGTGCTTATGAGTGTTTGTCCACGACAATACGCACAAACACATACATATAGGTACTTAGCATACATATTGATACGAAATTCCATTTATTGCCCAGAACTTTTAAATTCCTAAGAATATTTTATTCTTGCATTTTGTGGAGAGTCAAACTAAAGTAGACCAATAAACCACAAAATGCACTTGAATCATTTTATTTGTCAATCCACAAAAATGCATATGTTAGTACTTATGAATGTTTGTCCACAATAATATACACAAACACACATACGTACTTAGCATGCATATTTGTTTATTGATTTACAAAACTATTAAATTTCCCAGAATACTTATTTTACATTTTGCGGGTGGTCACATTAAAGTAGACCAATGAACGCCAAAATGCACTCAAGTCAGAAATGGAAAATTCCTGGAATAATACTAGGAAATAATAACAAATAAAATAAGATAAGCACTTTAGTTTTAATTCCAATTTTTGTATTTAATATTAAGATTTTTTTGAGAATAAAGGCAGTCATATTTCTTGACCACAACGAGACACAACCAGCGATTTTTATTTAAAGTTTTATTTAAAACCAAAATTGGTTGGTAGGATAAAACCAAAATTGGCGCAGTCGGTAGGATATCGCAGTCCTATCCAACATAAAAGAAGAAGTTTTATGTATTAACACGGTAGTGATTGAATTTTAATTCTTAGTGCGATACCAAATCGTTAGTGTGAAAAAGAAAAAACAAAAAAGGGAAAAACAAAGAGTGAACGAAAACCTTTGTAAACTTATTTTTTACGAAATTTTGAACTTTTTGTGCGTGTAATGTAAACGTTACCCCTTTTAATTACTGAACTTTGTAAAAGTTTTTTTTCTTTGCGTTGTGCGTTGACTACGAAAGATCGTAGCAACGGAACTTTCAATAAAGAACATTTGTAAACTTATTTTTTACAAAACTTTGAACTTTTGTGCGCGTGTGCGTTGACTACGAAAGATCGTAGCAACAGAACTTTCAATAAAGAACATTTGTAAACTTATTTTTTACAAAACTTTGAACTTTTGTGCGCGTGTGCGTTGACTACGAAAGATCGTAGCAACAGAACTTTCAATAAAGAAATTTGTAAACTTATTTTTTGCAAAACTTTATGAAGACTTTTTGATTATTGAACTTTGTGAACAATTTTGTTGTGCGAAAGATCGTACCAACAGGACTTTCAACAAAAAAAAAACATTTATACATCACATCTTCATCATCAAGGGACATCCAATATTGAAGCTACATTTAACTCAAAAGAATCAACACCATCTACAATACATCATATCCTCATCATCAAGGGACATCCTATATTGAAGCTACATTTAACTCAAAAGAATCAACACCATCTACAATACATCATATCCTCATCATCAAAGGACACCCAATATTGAAGCTACATTTAACTCAAAAGAATCAAAACCATCCACTGTACATCACATCCTCATCATCAAGGTAAAGCGATAAATAACTTTAAGTATATATATATACCTATATATTTTTTTTTACTTGTATTACTGCCTTCGGCAATTACAAAATATATTTTTGTGCAAATAATAAAGCTCAAGTACTAAAGTGTGTCGATAAAGACAAAATCAAATTTTTTTAATAAAAGAAAAAGAAAAAGGAATGAAAACATAAAAAATAAAATTTATAAATACATTTTTGTTTGTAAATGATAACAAATAAGAGTTATAAAAATTATACGTTGTAAAAAGTTAATTTTATTTTAGAATTTTTTTTGTTTTCTTAATTTAAGAAGTGGTTCAAAGAATAGAAATTTTTTTTTAATTTGACTATGGCACAAATAAATTTCGATCCCCTAAAATATTTAGGACACCTTCCTGAATTCAACGGAGACGGTAGGGAGTTGCAAAATTTTATAAACTTAATAGATAGAGTACACCCCAACTTGCAAAGCTATGACGAATTATCACAAGGTCTTTTTTCTGATCTTATTAAAAGCAAATTGAAAGGTAAGGCTAGGGATGTAATAGAGATAAATTTTCAGGCAATTTCCTGGACAGACATTAAACTGGTATTACAAAATAATTTCGGTGACAGACTTAGTTGTGACGAACTTTTCGATTCCCTCAGAGCAGTAACATTTAGAACTACTAGTTTGGAATTTTACGAAGAAATTAAAGGTAAACTTCGACGACTCAATAATAAAACATTGTTCGTAATGGGACAAGGACAACAACAAGAGACATTAAACGCAGTAGCCATTAATAATTCTCGCACAGCTTTGAACATATTTAAATCAAAAATTCCCGAACCAATGAAGACAATATTAGCATGCAGAAATCCAACAACATTAGAAAGTGCTATGAATATTCTTTTTGAGGCAGGATATGCACATCTCCGAGTAGATATGCAACAACAGTTCTACAACAGACAGGAACATAGGAAACAAAATCGAAAACCCCAGAACTATCAAGGACCAAGACATTTTTCACAACCTTTCCAAAGCCAAGGAAAAAACCCTTCATACCAGAACCACGGAAGGAATTTCCCATCGCAAAATTCCCAAGTACGTTTTTCTCAACCATTCCCAAATTACGAACGGAATTTTCAACAACCACGAACATATCCACAAACAAACCAACAACATCAAATTTCCCAAAACACGAATTTTAATTCAAACAGGCCGAATTTTAGGAACCAATCCGAGCCAATGGATATTGGTAAAGTGGAGGTAGCAGAAAATTTTCCGGAACCAGCCTTGGACACAAATTACCATTTATAGCAATAAAAACTAAGTTAGGAACAATCAAATTAATAATAGACACAGGAGCCACAAATTCAATCCTGAACCCGGGAATTTGTAATCCAAAGAGAATTTTTTCGACAAACCCAATTCTTATTAGAACGCTTCAACACCAAGTTTATGTAAAAGAAAAGGCTATAGTACCTATTTTTGAAGAATTTAGTATTGACGGGTCAGACAAAACACTGGAATTTTACATTCTAAAATTTCACAATTTTTACGACGGTCTGATAGGTAATGACATACTAAGACCATTGGACGCTTGCATAGATTATAAGAATAAGGAATTAACCATTGCCGATAGAACATTACCAATGCTCTTTGAGAATGAAATAGTAAATAAGAAGAGGATACAAATTCCATATGACACGGAGTTAATTTATTTTAAGGAAAAAAATCATGAAAAAATTTTAAGAGAGGGCATTTTAATAATAGAGCACGGAGAAGTAGAAATTAATTTATTATCTGAAAATAATCGTTTAACTACGCAGAAGGTAGACCACGAAAATTTCAGTATAGTTGAAGAAAAGGAAATTAAGCCACTTTTAGAACAAATTAGAACGGAACACCTTAACTTCGAGGAAAAAACAGAACTATTAAAACTGTTAAAAACTTACTCAGATATTTTCTATCAAGAAAATACAAGATTGACTTTTACCTCTGCCATAAAACACGAAATCAGGACCTCCAACAATATACCCATTCACACTAAATCATATCGTTACCCGTTTGTGCATAAGAACGAAGTTCAAAAACAAATTCAAGAAATGCTTGACAATGGAGTTATCAGACATAGTAATTCCCCTTATTCCGCACCTATTTGGATCGTTGCGAAGAAGGCCGATGCAAGCGGAAAAACTAAATGGAGACTTGTCATCGACTATCGGAAACTTAATGAAGTAACCATAAATGACAGGTACCCAATTCCCAATATTGATGAAATCTTGGATAAACTGGGAAGATGCCAGTATTTTACCACGCTAGATTTAGCGAAAGGATTTCATCAAATAGAAATCAAGGAGGAAGACGTTCATAAGACCGCCTTCACTGTGGAAGGAGGACACTATGAATTCCTGAGAATGCCGTTTGGGTTGAAGACAGCTCCAGCGACATTTCAAAGGTTAATGAATAATATTCTTGGGGATTACATAAACAAAATTTGTCTTGTTTATTTAGATGACATAATCATCTTTTCCACCTCCCTCCAGGAACACATAAATTCCATTAATTTAATATTCGAACGCTTACAGGAAGCAAATCTTAAGGTACAATTGGACAAATCAGAATTCTTAAAAAGGGAAACCGAATTTCTTGGACATATAGTAACCCCGCTGGGAATAAAGGCTAATCCAAAGAAAATTGAGTGTGTAAAATATTTTCCAATCCCTAAAACCCCTAAACAAATAAAACAATTCCTTGGACTAACCGGATATTATCGGAAATTTATAAAGGATTATTCCATGATCGCTAAACCCATGACCAAATACCTAAAAAAGGATACCAAAATAAATATTGCTGATCCGCAATACGTAAAAAGTTTCAATACTCTCAGAACATTACTAACGCATGACCCAATCCTAGCATACCCAAACTTTTCAAAAAAATTCACCCTTACAACAGACGCAAGTAATTTTGCTTTAGGAGCAATACTTTCGCAGGACAATCACCCCATTTGCTACGCAAGTCGCACCCTCAACGAACATGAATGTAATTACAGCACTATTGAGAAAGAACTTCTAGCCATCGTCTGGGCTACTAAATATTTTCGACCATATCTATTTGGACGAAAATTCATAATCGAAACTGACCACAAGCCACTCACTTGGCTATTTTCCATAAAAGAGCCAAATTCGAAATTGGTAAGATGGAGATTAAGGCTCTCAGAATTCGATTACGAAATAAGGTATAAAAAAGGGACAAAAAATAGCAATGCGGATGCACTTTCTAGGATAGAACCTGAAACTGCCAATATTTGTTCTCTAGAAACAGAAATTCCTAGTATAAAAATAACCGAATCCCCTATCAACATGTTTAGGAATCAAATTATTATTAATAAGATTTTCTCGGGGGCAGCCAGAATTAAAAATGAAAAAATATTTAAAAATAACAGGAAAAATATAGGAATTAAAGAACTGGATAGAGAAACTTAAATTTCGTTGTTAAAAAACCATTTCAACCCATATCAATTAAACGCAATTTTTATAGAAGACGAGTTTTTTGACTCAATCAGGAACACTTATGAAGAATTATTTTCAAACAACAATAAGTTTAGGATTATTAGAAGCACTCGTATGCTAAGAGATATTATAGATGAGGAAGAATTAACAGATATAATAAAAAAGGAACATTTAAGTAAAAACCACCGAGGAATACAAGCCGTTTATGAGGAACTAAAAACGGAAATCTATAATCCTCAATTAAAATTAAGAATAACACAATTTATTAATAACTGTGAAATATGCACCATTGAAAAATATGATAGGAAACCTCCCAAAGTACCACTCAAAATTAGCGAAACCCCCTCGAAACCAAGAGAAATTGTACACATAGATGTATTCTACACATTGAAGAAGGAAATGTTTATGACAATGATAGACAAATTTTCAAAACACGCAGTTGCTTACAAAATCAACAGCAGAACTTGGACGGAATTCAAACTTAAGCTCTTGCAGTACATAAATACACACGGTAAAATAGAGAAAATAATTGTCGATAATGAGTTAGGATTTAAAGCCATCCCAATGCAAGAATTTTTCAAAGAGGAAAATATTAATATACACTTTACATCAAATAGTAATCACACATCAAATTCAGACATCGAAAGGCTACACAACACTATTAACGAGCATATAAGACTATTAAGACACGACGAGAGGAATAATGACGAAACTACTGAAGAAAAAATTTTTAGGATAATAGGATTTTACAACAACACAATACATAGCACAACTAAAATTAAGCCAATAGACTTTTTAAACGGAAAAGTGAACGAGGATAAATACAATGAAATACACGATCTAATTTCTAGAAAGAAAGAAGAATACATAAATAAAATAAATGAAAATAGGAAAGATGTGAAAATAGAAGAAGGTATAAATTACATTAAGGAAATTAGAGGAGGTAAAAACCATCGAAAGTATAGGAAAATTGAATCAAAGAAAATTGATGAAGAACATATCGAAAGTACTAAGACAGGACACAAATATTATAAGACACACATCAAACAAAATAAAAAATTCCAAGACAAAAATAATCCCAAAATAAAAGTTAAATAATAAACCTTTCTATATACACATATATATGTAATACCCTCTTTTCCAGATGACAACGTGGTTACTTCTAATTACCCTTTTTACAATTACGAATGCACAATTCATCGACATACAGGACCTAACGAATAACCATGGATATATACCAATCAAAATAAAAGACATAAACATCATCGACAAATATATAAAGATAATACACGTTATTAATACAACACAGTATCTGGAAACCGCAAATATACTACAGGAGAACATTCATAAACTGGCAAACACTTACACGAACATTAGCCCACTATTGGACAGTGTGAATAAAAGTATGGACATATGCAAAACGAAGATAGAAAACTTGACACCTAAATTTAGACAGAAACGAGGACTAGTTAACGCAATAGGTAAAGGACTGAAATATGTGGCAGGAACAATGGACAGCGACGACGAAAAGGAAATATTAGACAAAATCAATACCCTTGTGAAAGATAATAGAGACACAATGACAGCTCTAGACGAAATTTCATATCTAAGCACTTCTATGTCAGACAAAATATTTAATATTACAAACCACATAAATAGCCAACAAAGAATAGTGCAAAAATACGTAAATAAATTCAAGACAGAAGTACAAAATAAAATTCTCGACTTGGAAGACGAAACCATTTTTCTTCAGAATGTCTTTCAAATAAATAACGATGTAAATTTATTAATGGACCACATAAATGAAATTGGACTTGTTATTTTTAATTCCAAATTGGGAATAATTCCTTCGGACATACTGACAAAGGAAGAATATAATTTCATAGATGGAATAGAATCGTACCTTCAGACAAAAGTATCCCTAACATACAGAGAGAATTTCATAGTTTTAACATTGAGTGTGCCAAAATTTCTAAATGAATCATTCTCTGAAGTAATATTCGAACCACTTCCTAATAATGAAAATAAAACTTTAATATTAAACCAAAACACTGTTCTTATTTACAAAAATGAAACATATAAACCAAACACACTAGAATACAAAAACCTAGAAAAGATAAATGATAATTGTTTAACAGATATTATACAAAATGTAGAACCTAGATGTAATATGAATATAACAAAAAATCAGGAGGAAAGAGAAATTTTCCCTGGTTTACTTATATTTAAGCATTATAAAGATAAAATTGAAACTAATTGTAAAAACCCATACAAATTGAAAAATTTTAAGACTTATCTATTAAAATTCAAAAATTGCATTGTTAAAACACAACTTAGAACTTACGAAAACTATGAAATAAATGTAAAAGAAATGTTCATTTTGGAGAAATTTGTTTTAAAGATAAAAGAAAGCAATTCTTCATTTAGTGACCTAGACATTAAAGAAATACACTTCAATGAAACAATAAGAACTGTAAAACATAAAATATTTAAAACCTCTATGATAAGTACTGGCAGTAATATTGGAATCACTATCATATTTATTTCTATCGTCATTATACTTTATGTTAAAACTAACAAAAGAATTTATATAACTAGTTCATCGGAGCTTCACTCTAACGATGGGGGAGTTATAGTACGCCCTAATAAAATAATAATATAAACATACATACATTATTTAAACGGTTCTTTTCTTTATTTCTTTGTTCTTTTGTTAATCCATAAAATGCATAAGTGCTTATGAGTGTTTGTCCACGACAATACGCACAAACACATACATATAGGTACTTAGCATACATATTGATACGAAATTCCATTTATTGCCCAGAACTTTTAAATTCCTAAGAATATTTTATTCTTGCATTTTGTGGAGAGTCAAACTAAAGTAGACCAATAAACCACAAAATGCACTTGAATCATTTTATTTGTCAATCCACAAAAATGCATATGTTAGTACTTATGAATGTTTGTCCACAATAATATACACAAACACACATACGTACTTAGCATGCATATTTGTTTATTGATTTACAAAACTATTAAATTTCCCAGAATACTTATTTTACATTTTGCGGGTGGTCACATTAAAGTAGACCAATGAACGCCAAAATGCACTCAAGTCAGAAATGGAAAATTCCTGGAATAATACTAGGAAATAATAACAAATAAAATAAGATAAGCACTTTAGTTTTAATTCCAATTTTTGTATTTAATATTAAGATTTTTTTGAGAATAAAGGCAGTCATATTTCTTGACCACAACGAGACACAACCAGCGATTTTTATTTAAAGTTTTATTTAAAACCAAAATTGGTTGGTAGGATAAAACCAAAATTATTACGCTCACATTATACAACTGATTTTAATTCAGAGCAATTCAAGTTGCTGCTTAAACATGCGCAAACCATATGTGTGTAACAAAACAATAAATTAAAAAGTGGTGTATTTTGAATCAGTACTCTTGCTATTAAAAAACAGTGCTTTGGCAAGTGTGCATGGCAAAAAAATAATAATAACAAGTAACAGTGCTATATTCGGCCGTACCGAATCTTATATACCCTTCACAACGTGTAGTCATGCAAAAACAATTCTTTGTATCACCATTCATCTCATATAAAATACGTATGAACATACATGTAAAAAACATACCAAAAAACAAAAAATTACAAAAGAAAAAAAATATATATTAAAAATAAAAAAAAAATAATAATAAAAAATTACAAAAAAAAAAATTAAAAAAAAAATTAAAAAAAATATTTAAAAAAAAATATTAAAAAAAATAATAAAATATAAATAATATCTATCTATATATATAAAAGTGAAACTCTGTGTGTGTGTGTGTGTGTGTGTGTGTTAGCTATAGACTCCGAAACTGTAAAACCGATCGGACTCAAACTTTGGCAAGTTGTTGTACACATACCAGGGAGTGTTTACGGGTGAAAAAAAGTGGGCGGAGCCACGCCCATAAAAATTAGTTATCAGTTTTAGCTACTTGCACTTGACCGATTTTTCTGAAACTTTGCACACATATCGAGCTGTCATGACTAAATAATTTCGTGATAAAAAAAGTGGGCGGGGCCACGCCCCTAAAAAAGTTTTAATTTTGAGGTACTTGCACTGGACCGATTTTTCTGAAACTTTGCACACATATTGAGCTGTCATGGCTTTATAATTTCGTGATTGAAAAAGTGGGCGGGGCCGCGCCCATAAAAAATTAGTTATCAGTTTTAGCTTTTTGCACTGGACCGAATTTTCTGAAACTTTGCAAACATACTGAGCTTTCATGACTTTACACTTTGGTCATTCGAAAAGTGGGCAGTGCCACGCCCATTAAAAAAAAGGTATCATTTTGAGGTACTTGCACTGGACCGATTTTTCTGAAACTTTGCACACATATTGAGTTGTCATGACTATACAGTTTCGTATTGAGAAAAGTGAGCAGTGCCACGCCCATAAGAAAAGGTATCATTTTGAGGTACTTACACTGGACCGATTTTTCTGAAACTTTGCACACTTATTGAGCTGTCATGACTATACAGTTTTGCAATTAGAAAAGTGGGCAGTGCCACGCTCATATAGAAAAAGTTATAGTTTTTAGCCTTGCACTTGATATTCGATTAAAATTTAGAATGCTATTAAAATTCATAAAGGGGCGTAGCAACGCGCGCCGGGATTGGCTAGTATTAAATAAAATAACATTTTTTTGGCTTAGCTGGAATACGATGCCACATTTACTTTAACCAGTATGTATGTATGTATGTATGTAGGTTTCTGTTATAATTGTGAAAAAAAGTTATGGGGCGATCGTGCTGAATTTCAATATCGATTCATTCCTGGATACTTCCAAGAGATTGATACCATATATAGAGATCTGAGGAACATATAGTTGCTTCTAAAAGTTCAACCAACACACGGACAGACAGGCAGACGGACAGACTGTCAGGGCTTAATCGACTCCTCTATTCATAAGCTTTCAGAAAATATATACTTTATGGGATCGGAAATAGGAAATAGAAATTACAAACGGAATGACAAAGCTATATATACCCTTGTGCACCACAGGTGATGATGTCACTACTACCACTGTAGAGTAACACTTGAAGCTCTCGTTTAAAGATGTTTTGATATTTTATTATTTTCTATCTCAGATTTGGTCTCAAATAGATAAAAAAACACATAAATAGATAAAAAACTAAATTGTTAAATTAAAGTTATATTTTTAGCTTTAAAAATCATTTAAGAATAGATTAAGAGCGAATGGGTCGACCGCAGAAATTCAAGTTTTTAAAATATTTTTTTAAGTTTTTCTTGCTACAAAATTCAAAAAATTCTTTTCCTATATGTCCTACATGTCCGTCTGTCCATTTGTCAGTCGATCCGTGTGTTGGTTGAAATAAACTTTTAGAAGCCACAATATACTACTCAGACGTGTACGTGGTATCAATCTTTTCAAAATATCTAAGATTAAGCGAAATTAAAATCCAGCATGATCGTCCCTTTGGTTTTTTCCATAGTTTTACCACAAAAATTAAAATTTTTCGGCCCTAGGTTAATTTATAGAGATGTTTGTTACTATTTATGGGTGCAATGTTCTTACAAAATCTTGGATAAATCGGTTATTAACCGACAAAGTTACAGGCAAAAATAATTTAAAAAAATATTTATAGACAATATATCTAGAGACACCAGAATACAAGCCGTAGCATCGAAAATTATTGCCGAAAAAAATAACAAATCGGTTTGCAATTAACTGAGATATTAACACAAAAATGCAACCGCTTCGGTGTCTTTCCTAAAATATACAATCGAAAATCATCTTTTTGACAACAGAGGGAAACGTATGGGTGTCAAAAGAAAGGGCTTGACTAGACGAATATAAGACACTATTTAAAAATTTAAAACCCTAGATAGTCCCCACTTCAAAATAGCCTACAAATAATTTCTAACTATACGTGTCAAATTAAGTATTTAAAAATGTAACCACCTCAATCTCCTCAATATTGGTATCAAACGACTTTGCGAGTGGAATACAGTTGACACTAAAAAACTGAAAATTCAAGATGGCGTGTGAAACAAAATGGCGAACATTTTTTTCAACCCCATCAATACGGGCATCAAATGAAAGGGCTTGACTGCAAGAACAAACTTAACTATGTACAAAATCAAATATGGTGTCCGAAATAATAAAAAAATGACATATAACATGAATTCTGAAATCAAGGCCAAACTAAAATGAGAGCATTACATCTATGTACATGATGGTGAAGGGAATAACCAGATTCAGCACGGCCGAATATAGCACTCTTACTTGTTTTAAGAAACATTTATCTTTTAATAGAAAATCTTAAAAAAAATAAATTCATTATTTTTATGAAGTTTCCTATACCTCATTTATAAAATAATTTGTTTATAAAAAATAATTCATTAGTTTTTCTTTCTCCCTATAGATTTATAATATTACATTTCAAATAACCACTGTTCAAGATAAAATATCTGTTTTAACATTAAATTTAGTGTTTGCACTTAAAAACATCATAAATAATTTTATGAGATTTTATGATGACTCGATAAAATCTGAAGATTTTCGATTTTTTGAAACATTAAACATAAAAAATTCAATTCAATTAAATATAGAATTTATAATACTAGAATGGTAAAGTAAAAAATAAACTACATCCATACATAAATACAAATGCATGTATTTATGTTTTAACTGTAAATATATATTAGAGAAAAGCATGTATTTTTAAAAAGCTTTTGCTTGCTTTTATTATTAAATTCCTGACATCTCTCTACAAATGACAGTGACAAGGGCTTCCTGTCAGTTGATTTTTATCTTAAGTTTTGTTACTTTCTTCTGTACGAATGCTGCTGCAATAACAAAACAAATTTCACTTTTCATTAAATATTTATTAAGTGCAAAATCATTTCAAAAAGTTTAAAGGTAAATTTTAACTAAAACAAATACCTTTACACTGTTTCCCACTCCAAAGCTTTTAGTATTGTATAGTGTTTTTTCACTTTTCTGTAGACTTATTTTCCTTTTCTATTTCGTTGCTTTGATACTGTTTAGCTCGTGATGTGTCAAGTCACTTGGTCGTGTGAAATATAAGACAGCTGTCAGGTTGCTTTTACTGCGTTTTGTCTGTCATGGGTTTTAATATTAATAAAAGCTTTTGCGGTTAGTTATAGCTGTGAGTGAGTAACGAACGCAGGAATGGCTTAGTAAAATCTTTAGATGTTTTTATTTTTCGGGTTTTCTACCATGTTGGTGTCGTTTCAAACGTCTGTATCAAATGTCAAAGTTATATTTGTCTCAAAAAAACTTTTGTCTTTCAGGTAATAATTTTCTAAGGAAATAAGTGGCTAAAGTTAAAGTTCAATACCACTGAAGAACACAAAAAAATATTGTAATTAAACAACAAGGTTTCGTCCCCAAATACTGATAAATGGTAGAAAAAAATTTTAAAAAATCTTGTATCTGGGTCTTTAAAGCTTAAATATAATTTTTGTCTTAGAGGAGGCTTGAGTTAACAAGAAACCCAACTCATCCCCTTTTACACGTTCTAATGGTGGACCAGCATAGAAAACCGACTGACCCTTAAAATTAGGGTAAATGATGTGGTCAGCAGAATTATTAGAAATATTTCTGGATATACTTCTTATACTTCTAATCCTCTAGTTTCTTTTCATATGGGTAATTTTTGCTTCAATCTAGAAAATGGGAGAAATACGCTTTAAACATGGAAATAATTGGTTAAAATTTCCAACAATAAAGAAACGTTCTAAATACACCAAATCTCAAAATACAACTTGAATGCTACAAAGCATAGAATATATTTAAGACTTGGTTTTATACTAATTCAAATCAAAATTAGTTATTTTTATGAAAAAATGTGTTGCGTTAAATTTCAGCAGCAAATTCATACTACATTAATGATTGTCTAGCAGTAAAAGTTAATAAATCACTTCTCAACTGACGTTTTTAGAGCGTAATTAGCATTTTGCAAAACCTCTAGAGTAAACAAGGTTCAACTGAAATTGTTTTTCTTGGTTATTTTTCTATGCAAAATCAACATGAACATGTTGTGTTTTTCCTAACAGTTTTCAAATCAATTAGATTTGGAACTCTTTAGATGAAAATGTTTAATGGCTGTTAACCTGTTTCTTATGTTCTCTCAACTACTTTTTTTTAATTTATTGCAGAGCGGCACAAAAACTTGCACAAAGTACATCAACAAAATCATCAACACGCACCAACGATATGACAAATACTTCCGCACGCAATGGTGGCTTCTGTGGTGCCTTACAGAGAGCGCCACCGCCTATGCCGCCTGGCCTAGCACGACGTTTAGCCAACAAAGAAAATTATGGCATTGGCAAGGTGAGTACAATAACAATTTGTGATTAAGACTGTAATTTAAATTTCAAATTCTTACTTGTAAAATAAAACATGGTTTTAAGCTTAATGTTTTTTGCAAAACATTTGAAAAAAGGCGCAAAAATTATAACATGCACGAAAACTTAGAGCATTAAAATTTAAAAAGTATAAAAGAAAATAAACGCAGGGACTTAAGATTAACAGTGGGAAAATGTTATAATACAATTTTCTTCCGGCTACTAAAGTTTTAAGGGAAATATTTTTGAAAAAATTTTGTTTTAGGTTAAGGTTATGATGAGAGTGACTGATATTCAAACGAATATGGAACAGCCCCATTTTATGACTGTGGATAAGAAGAAGAGACAAGTGACTTTAACAGACCCAGCAGCTGCCTCTAGCATGGCGGCGTCTACATCACAAGAAAGAGGACCCATGGTAGCTGCTCCAAAAATGTTTGCCTTTGATAGTTTATTTACGGCAGAAGATCAACAGGTTTGTCAACTTTATTGATACCCTTTGCTTAATTCTCTACATGCTAGTAATTGCCTTAACTTCAAACACATTAAATGTATTTAATTAATTTATTTAATTTCCTTTTTTGTTTCGGATTTTTGCACTTTTAATTTATCCATAGTCTGATGTTTGTGCATCTGCCTTGTCTGAAGTAATCCCTGCTGTTTTAGAAGGTTCCGATGGCTGTCTGCTTACTATTGGTTATCCCAGTTCCGGTAAGTTGTCGTCTTTTATTTCTCTACTACCATTTGTATTAATTTCCTGGTCATAAGGAAATTGCAATAAATTCTTTTAACTTTTCCATTCTTGTTATGTACGCTGTTTGTTTGGTTCAAGCAAAACAAATCTCTACACATGGTTCTCGTTAGTTAAACGTGTGTTTCATTTTATTCATGGTCATTTGTTTTTGTGTTGCAGGTCAGTCGAAGACAATGCTGGGCGGTGTTAATCCACCCACTGAATTAGGTGCCATTCCTTGTGCCATTTCTTGGTTGTATAAGGGTATTAACGAACGTCGCCAAAAGAGTGGTGCACGTTTTTCGGTGCGTGTCAGTGCTTTGGGCGTGAGTGCCACAAAACCAGATTCAACGTCAAAGGATTTGTTAGCAGCTCATGCAACGGGTAAGTTAATTGGTCAGAGTAAATATTTACAGTGAAAATTATGGAAAATGAGTTGCTGTGTTTAATCTTAAATTACAAAAAAATTTTAAAACTAATTTATTCATTAGAGCCACGATACAATATTTTATATCAATCTATTTAAAACTTATTAAATTTTTAATACTTCTTATTGCTTTTACGTCTCTGTTGGTCAACTTAAGTGCTAACTTAAGGGTCCTTTCAACTTACACTTTACACTTACTTACACTTTAAACACAATATTATAGCAATAATGTAGAGATCATTACGCTATTAAGTTCCTTCAAATACTTTTAAAGAAACGACCCTCTAAGAATTTAAAAAAAGCAACACAATTATACTCTACAATAATCCTGTCATAGTGTGCATATTTCCAATGACGGTGTGTTGGAATTCAACTGCATGTTTAAAAATTAAAAATGGCTCCCTTAATACACTACATTTCCCAGTAGCAAGATAAACTCAAAAGCATACTTATGCTTATGCTTATAAATATGTACTCTATTACTTTAAATTTAACCCCCAAGAAGGGATAAGAACACGCATACAAACACATACACTTGTATTTCCTTACACTCTATAAGTATAACGTACTTATCATTTGCATTTAAAACTCAAAACGAGTATAGTTTAATGTTTAATATCACATTGTTAAAATGCTATTTTCTGTTTATTTTTCTTATGCTTTGCATTCCTTTGGAAAAATAAAACAAATAGACTCTGATGACTCTCCAGGGGTTTATTTACGTGACGATTTTCTGGGTGGCCCTACGGAGTTGCGTGCCCCCACCGCTGAACGTGCTGCCTTGTTCCTAGATGCTGCTTTAGCTGGAAGGCCACAAGGTGGTCTTGAGCCTGCCATGATATTTACTCTGCATGTCTATCAATACAGTTTATCGCGCAAAGGAGGAGGTAAGTTTATCGGTTATACCAACACACAAAGCTCAAACAATTTCGCACAAATATTGAACATTTTAAACGCTAACGAGAAATTGTATATGAATTTTAATCTTGTTAAATATTATATTTTGCTTGGTTATTTTTTGTCGTTCACTATACTATTGTTCTGCGAATTTTTGTTGTAGTTGCTGGTGGCAGAAGTCGTTTGCATCTTATTGATTTGGGTGGCTGTGCCAATCGTAGTGGTGGTCTTCCTTTATCCGGCATAGGTAACATTTTGTTGGCCATATTAAGTGGTCAACGTCATCCACCCAATAAAGACCATCCACTGACGCCATTATTGAAAGACTGTCTAGCTCCGTTGACATGTCATGTCGCCATAATGGCTCATGTTATGCACACCCAGGTAAGTTCTTATCAAGGTGCACTTAGAAAAAGCATCCTGTATAACTATAACGAAGAAGGGCATGAAGATATAAGACACTTAGTTATATGAGAATACGTGCTAATGAATTCTTAATCTGTAATGTTAAATGATGTCATTGCAATGTCATTGTTAATGGACAATGCATTCATAAATTGTCTCTTTCTTCTTCTTTATCTTCGCCCATATGCACATGTCTTTTTATGCAAAATTGTGTTTGTATATGTGTACACAAATGACACTTACTTTTGACTAATGTTTTCAAATCAAATACTTATTTCTAATGTATGTTTGTTTCTTTGCTCTTTCCACTTTATATTGCAGTCGCATACGGATGCCTTAACGACCATACAATTAGCCTCACGTATTCATCGCTTGCGAAGGCGAAAGCATCGTTTTCCTATGGGTGGTGATAAATCAGGAGTGGGTGGTTTAGCAAATGGCATGAATGCTGGTAAGTGCAATATTTGTTTTGTTTGTCAAGATTAATTTCCAAATTAAAACGATAAATGTCTAGTACAATGTAACTATGAAATGTCTATGCACATTCACCAATTGTGTCTTGTTTTTATTTGTTTTTGTTCCCTATGAAGGTCATCAATCTACTGGCTCATCTGCTGGTTCAGGTGCTGACCCTTCTAGTTCAGAGCTGTCGGCAGACACAGTCATTTATATGGGCCCCAGTGATGATGCCACGGATGGTGAACATCCTCCTGTGTATTTGCCTTCCTTAAGTTGTGGCGACCAGCGGGGTGTAATGAGTAAGGCCTTAAAAGGTAGTGGTGTGGAAAAACAACAACCCAGCCCATCTAAAATACCTGGTTCAGCGAAAAAGGTGGTAGCACAAAAACCACCACAAAGTCCTGTAGTGTCAGCTGGCCGTACAGGTAGCTTAAAACGCCAAACTCATTCTAACAGTCCTACGCCCCAGAATTGTACGGCTAATACCACTCAGCCCATTTGTGAACAACCTCAATTTTATTCCCCAGTGCATAGCGTTAAAACTTTACCAAATTCTGCCTCATCGCCCAAAATTGTAGCGGGTTCTTTAAGACATCCTGGTATGACTATGATGTGTTCGAAAGCCTCAAATGTTCCTTCGCCCAAAGGGTCTCCTCTAAGAAGGCCGGGAGTTGGTGGTATTTCTACGGTTAACAATGAAGCTTCCGAATGTTCTGGAAGTCCTATGCGTAAAATAACTGAAGAACAGTGGATCGATGGTCCACGTGTTTCACGGGCTAAAGTGGCAGAAGCTCGGCATTTATTGCGTGAGGTTAATCATGTTAAACAATGCGAAACCTGGATAGATGGTCCCAAATCTCAATCGAGCCGTTCATTAACAGCAGGAAATCTCCCGATAGCAGCTTCCCAAGTACAGGGGTATGGTTTTATGGATTCGCACAAAAAGTCCATGATACGACAATGGGTAGAATATCAAACGTCACAAGTCTTCCAAACCGCCTCGGCTGGTTCTTCACCTACACACACGCATAGAGAACAACAGGCTCAGCATTTACGCAACATCACCTACCACATGTCACAGCTTAAACAAAAATCGCTCGACAATCCCGAGGATTTGTATGCCAACAGCTGCAGACAGCAACAGCCTCAAACTTCAGCAGATCAACATTCTCTGCGCAGCAGTCAACTGGAACTAGTAAATCCTATAGGACCCGGTCTCATTAACAACTTGGATACAACTAATGCTTCAGCTCCTGCAGAAATAAGAGAAGCTCATCACTATCGTCAAAATTCCGGCCATTCCCAACCACCTTTAAGTTCCCATTTACCGCATAACGAGACCTACATCAATGAAGAGACTGATTTACATTCACTACATTCACACGCCAACAATCTATATGGTTCGCTAGGCCATCGTCAAACTCGTCATATACCCACGACATCTGCTTCCGACACAAATCTGCCAAATGACCGCCAGGCAGACTGTGATGAAGATCAAGATAGTGGTCCGTCCGAAGTTCCACCTGCATTACCTTTAATTGAGCCTTTAGGCTCACGGGAGATCTCTCACGAGAGTTTGCATCGCATATTATCGCGCCATGTTTCTCGTGAGTCACTATATCAGCAGCAACAGCATGATATAAGGCGTCAAGAAGAACAGCTAGTGCATCGGCAACTGTCTAGACAATCCTCTCACCACTATTCCCAACAAAGTATGCAAATGTCGGACTGTGGACTGCAGGTGACAGAAGAGGAGATTGCAAGGACAATGGGAGTGGTGTAAGTGTTAAATATATTCACAAATTTTCTTGCAATTTTTAGGCGTTTTAAGATGATTGCTTAATTACTTTTATTCTTTATTTATATTTTGGTTACAGTGAACATCCTTTAGCGGCTTTGAGTCATGTGGAAAATATGTCCATTGTTTCGAGTTTCAATATGGCTGGAGATGCGTTTAGTGATTGTGCAATGGGTGAAAGAACAAGGTAAGAAACAAATATTCATTGCCTTTCTAAATCTGAGTTGTAAACTATTATTTTATTGTTGAATTTTTCTCATACAGGAACCAATTCGATCAACTAGCGCGTCTACGTGAGATATTTACCTCACAACTAGCCATGGCTGAAGTGACTCCAGTTTTTCGCAGCGGTTGTGATGTGGGCAGCGTTTATAGTGAGCCAGCCTACCGTTTCAATACAGGGCCAGGCAGTGTATGCAGCGAACCTCCTTACAGATCACCAAGTCCGAGGTTAGTAACTTTTGTTAAAAGCTTTTTACTTAAGGTCTATTAGAATTTAACAAAACTATAAGCAATTACATTAATATGAGTTTTTTTTAATTTTGCTTGATTTTATTTTTTCCACGTCTTTTAGACAGCCCTCTCGAAGTCCTAGTCAAGGTAGCTTACCCAGCTTAAATGGCATCATGCAAATAGCGGGTATGGAACAATATGCCTCCTTACGCCACCCAGATGGCGCCTCTGATCCCAATTTACCAAAAGTAGAAAAACCGTTTATTTTGGAACATGAAGACATTTGCGAGGTAGACGAAAAGTCAGCCTTACTCTCACCCTCCAAGCGTTGTTCTTTAGAACATGAAGAAGAACACGATGATGTTGTCCTAACACAGCTAAACACGTCTTTACCCATAACCAATCAATCCCAATTACCTCTACTACCCCTAAATACCTCATCGGAAGCCTACGACAGCGGTCATGACTCATCCACACCACGTACATCAAAACATTCGGGAATATCAAGAAGAGCCGAAAGTGGTTACCACAGTGTGGCCACGGCCCGGGATAGTGATGAGAGTAGTTTTACATCTGGTCTGTCCAAAGAGCACCACAATCGCATAACTGTTAAAAAGAAACGACAGGATAAAGGTTTGTGTACTTGGCTTATCAATCCATTTACTTGTACTTATCCAGAGACTGAAGGAGAAATTAGCGATTTTTAAATTTGAAGAAAAGAACGATAAACAAAACCCACCAGAACAAACTAAGAAAAGAGAACTTTTAAGCATTTAAGTAAATTTATTATTATTAAAATAAAAAGAGAACAAAAAAAAAACAAACAAACAAGAATTGAAAAATTCCCAAAAAGGCCAAATTTTTAAATTTTGAAGAATTTGAAGAAATATGACTGATTTTTTTTTCTTCCTCTTTTGAGTTTTTCTTTTTATTACTATTAGATAAATATGATTAAAAAGGGATAAATAAAAAAGAATTAAACTTGTTGTGCTTTAAATTTGCAAAGAAAAATTAAATAAAAGCTTTTATATACTTAAATCTTAAAGCTAATGCTCAAGCTTTAAGGCAGCTATTATTAATTAATAAACCTTAATACCGAACCGAAAAGAAATTTTGAAGATAAACACTTCAAAATATTTTAATTGAATTTGAGTTGCTGGGCTTCTCGACTTAAGGAAACCGTATATCATTTTCTATGTTTCTTAAATAAAACAGCCTTAAACTAACTACTGTAAAAGGAAGAGAGAGGGTGTAAGTGAGAGAGGGAAGAGACAAGGCTTTATAATATTATTTAGTTAATGTTACTTGGACAATGTTTTATTGTTTATTTTTAAGTTTTGTTTTCTTTTTTCATTGTTATTAAAATTTTAGCTAAAAATCATTTAAAAGTATTGACAAAGAATTAAAACGCTACAAACTATTAGTTTAAGTATAAAGTGGAGAGAAGAAATACAAAACATTAATAAGACGAAAGAACTTAAAAATGTTTTAAGAAATATATGAAAATTTTGTTGCCAGTTTTGCCTATTTAAACTATGTTAAAGGTTTATTAAATCTATAATTAATATTATAACTAATTAGCAAAGAAATAAATAACTACAAAAAAAACATTCAATAAACTATCAAAAAGTTAATGAAATGTAAAATTTCAAAATACAAACTACAATATTAAAATTTAATAAAACCAAACAACCATATTATAATAAATTAAATTTATTAAAAAAAAACAAAATTAAAATATTGGGTGTATAAAGCATTTATACCAAAAAAAAAGTGAAAAAAACTACAAAAATAAAAATTAATATTATTATTATTACTATTCGAAAATAATAAAACAAAGTATTTAAAATGAAATAAACTAACCTAATTTATTAATCAGCTTAACTAACTTTAATATAAATTCTATTAAAATTTATGTTTTAGCTTTTCATTACTACATAGTATGGATATGTGTTTATGAATTTTTATTATTTTTTTTTTATATAAAAAATTTTAAAAATGTCAAGTTCTATTAATTTTTTTTTATATTAAATTTTTTAAATAGATTTTTATAAATAATTGTATATAAAACAAATAAAATTTATTAAATAAAATAATAAAAACTAATATTAAATAGTATGTACTATTATAACAAAAAAAAAAAAAATAATAAATAAATAAACAAATAAAAAAAGAAACAATTTTATATAAACTATAATAAAACAACAACAAACTATATTAAAAACATGACAATCCGATATTTTTCTTTAGTTTTCTAAATAACATTCGGTAAGTAGCCAAATCCTAGTACAAGATGGTGTTTTGGGCAAACTAGACAGGAAGAAAAACTTCTTTCTCTATGCAACAAAATTGCAAAATATGAACAGGTATGCTAAGTTTTCTTCTGGTTTTCTTTAAAGTTGCCTCTTTTAATTTTACGTTTGATTATTATAATTAATATTATTATTATTACTATTCGAAAATAATAAAACAAAGTATTTAAAATGAAATAAACTAACCTAATTTATTAATCAGCTTAACTAACTTTAATATAGATTCTATTAAAATTTATGTTTTAGCTTTTCATTACTACATAGTATGGATATGTGTTTATGAATTTTTATTATTTTTTTTTTATATAAAAAATTTTAAAAATGTCAAGTTCTATTAATTTTTTTTTATATTAAATTTTTTAAATAGATTTTTATAAATAATTGTATATAAAACAAATAAAATTTATTAAATAAAATAATAAAAACTAATATTAAATAGTATGTACTATTATAACAAAAAAAAAAAAAAAATAATAAATAAATAAACAAATAAAAAAAGAAACAATTTTATATAAACTATAATAAAACAACAACAAACTATATTAAAAACATGACAATCCGATATTTTTCTTTAGTTTTCTAAATAAGATTCGGTAAGTAGCCAAATCCTAGTACAAGATGGTGTTTTGGGCAAACTAGACAGGAAGAAAAATTTCTTTGTTTATGCAACAAAATTGCAAAATATGAACAGGTATGCTAAGTTTTCTTCTGGTTTTCTTTAAAGTTGCCTCTTTTAATTTTACGTTTGAAAAAGCCTTTAAATATGATGTATTTAAGTTCCATTACTACTTAAATGTTTAATCTCTAAAATGTAAACGCTGTAAAATTTCGAAATATGAACAGGTACGCTATGTTCTCTACTGATTTTCTTAAAAGTTGCCTATTTTTAGTTGTTTTTTAATTAAATTAGTTTTACGCTTAAAAAATCCTTTAAATATAATGTATTTAAGCCCTATTACTACTTAAATGTTTAATCTCTAAAATCTAATCGCTTTAAACCATTAAAAAATTGTAAATAATGCAATTATATTTGCGTGTCACAATATCAAATGCAATGAATTATAGATGGAATGAGAACTAATTTAAAAAATAAATTTTGCTCTTTCAAACCTCTCCACTAAGGCAGGGTAGGAGAAGGGTTGCCAGATTTTCCTTACTCTTTTGGAATGTGACAAATTCGACCAAAAAAATTTATTTTTTCAAATTATTGCACATCATAACTTAGACTTATTGTGAATTATAAATTCATATAATTAATTCAGTTTAATATAAATCGCCAAAAAAAACTGTTCGCCATCAAAGCTGTTACATGTGTCGTTTTGAGAAACATTCACAACGTAGGAAAAGAAGTCACGCATAAACTTTAACCATGGTAGAATTATCAGGTAGCCTCACTAAAACAGCTGATTATTTTTTTCTCTACCTTAAGGTTTAACTAAGATGTCAAATTTTGTTTATGTATGTGTATATATTGTGTACGTATATATTCTACCGCCAAAAAAAACACGCACACACATTTGCTTTTTGACATTTAAGTCGCCGTTTTCCAGCAACAAAATACATTTAGGATTTTGTTGTTTCAGAACTGAGGCTACCTGATGATTGTACCATGACTTTAACTTTATTTTGCACAATTGAACTTTTACAGTCTTTAAGGGGTGTAAAATAGTTAAAGCTCTATATCAAGTGGAAAGTATTGAGTTTTTACTTTGCAATTTAAAAAAACATATCTAAAACTGAAGGCTTTAAAATGTCAGAAAAGTTTAAGTAGATAAGAAAAAGTAATTGCAAATTCGATATTATAAATGTACAATTGTACCTTATCAATTTGAATTTTTCTGTTTAAAAAAAAAACACAGATTTTAATGTATAATTTAACCAAAGAAGTGCACTTTATATCCTTTATGGCTGTGATGAACACAATCTTTTAGCAGAAACTGATCATAAAATGTTTTCAAAACAACACAAGAAAATAATTGTATTTATATTTTTTACATAATTACAAATAAATCAGCTCGTTGATGACTGTAATTACGTGTGGACACACAGTGAAACGAATAAAGAGAAATGACTAGCAATGCAAAACCAATATGAAAGTTGGTGTAAGTGTCACATATGATATTTATGTTTACACAATTCTCTTAATTTAGCTTTCAAGGAGTTCACATTGTACTCTAACCACCACCAACTTTCAACAACAGTTTACAAATAATAAATAACTGAAACACCAGCGTCATCATTATTAAAAAACCTTTACAATTAACAAAACATCTTCGATCAGGATTTACGATTAGGACTTATTGAAAACCTTAAAAAATACTTAAAGGAAACAAATTTTATTAAAGCATAATGTTTATTATTGTAAAAATATACTATTTAATTATTCATCTCTGACAACCCTGGCTGGAAGACAGCCCATTATTTACCCATTTACATTCGCATTAGTGCAATGGCACTTTGTACTCACACACACAAAAGTCACAACAAGTCGTAAACACGAGACTTTTATCAAGTCAAAACAAAACCAACAAATAAAAACAAAAGTCGAAAGGAAATGTTAGTTATAACAAAATTCACTGAAAACAAAAGAGAAGAAAGAATATTAGAGGGAAAATGAAATTTAATGCTACATGTCATGCAACAAAATAAAAGGAAAGAGAGTGTTTAATGTTAATATACATACATATGTATTTTTGAAAGCTTAAATTTTTAGTGAAATGGGTTCAGTTTTGTATATTTAAGGCATAAAAGTGGTTTCATAAATACATATTTAGAGAAAAACTTAGTTTTCCTTATTCGCACAGCTTATCCAGCACTCTTAAACACATATGTTAATACATACATATTTACACTAGGACCGCTGCTTTGCAATCGAATGTATAATTAAGTACTCCGGCTACCACTCCACGATGTAGTTAAATTTGTTGGTTTTTTCTATGACTTGGTCTTAATATGTGATGGATGACACATATTTAAACCTGCGTTAACGTTCAAGCACGAACATTTTTTTTCTCTCAATTTTCGTTTTCTTTATAGATAAGAAAAGGTAAAAATCAACTTTTACCGTCTCAATGCTCGAGAAATCGGTAAGCTTTATGCAGTTTCGGCAAAAAAAGCAAGTCAATTGTTACAGTGGGCTCTATAAATACCAAAATATGCATCAAAGAATGTTTTCAAAGAGTACAAAGTGTTTACATATTTCTGACCCTATTTGGCATAATGTCGCTAAGTAGTTTCTTATTAAACTTAATTGGTTCAACTGTATCCGTAATGAAATCAGGGTATCATACCTTTTTCATTAAATAATGCTTCTGCGGTGGTTCAATATTTAGGTATACTTGGGTCAATAACGATGAAGCAGAATTGAACTTTGCTAAAAATAATTTTAATTAAACTTATTAGGGAATTCCTATATTTTAATGATTACGTATATTTTGTCAAATATTTGCCTAATGCGTAAATACCTAGAGTTAAATAATAAATTAAATCATGAACATAAATCAAATATTTTCCTTAAAGTTATTATGTAATTACCCAGTAGCGACTTGACTTGCGTATTAAGATTAAGTGATTAGTCAGTGACGCACAAATCCGCCTTTATTTAATATGTGAGATCTGTAACAATTTTTTTTATTCCTTATTTATTCCTTCTCGCAATACTTATGATTGGGCGTTAACTGATTGAAAACTTAATTAATAATAAAGTCGACATATAACACATGATTAATTGTAGTAATTGTTTATTCTTATCTTAAAATTGCAAAAAACCTTATTCAAATTGCTAATATGCTGCTCCTCCTTTAAAGAAAACTACACATTTAGGCTTAAAACAATTAAAATAATATCAGCCTTAACGGCAGAATTAAAAACAACTATTTCAACATGATTTCGTACCTGTATTGTATAATAAATTAGTCGAGACTGAAATTTATTTTGCCATAACAATTAAAATCTCAATACTGTTTACGAATGTATCTCACAATTTTTAAAAATACAGTTTTACTAGTATTCCGATTAGTAAAAGGGGCTCTGTTAAAAAAAAAAAAAATATATAAATAAATGAGTATTGTTTTAAGGTATTGTACATATACGAACATTAAACAAAAGTAAATAAACATTTCAATTGGAATTAATAAATATTTGTACACATTAACCTCCACACACACATACAAACATACAGTCACAGTCTAATCTATAGTGTCCAAACACTTAGTCATTCATAATGTGACCATGAATTTGAATTTTGTATTCGATTTACTTGACCACCAGCCAAAAATAGTTGCAATCATTAAATGAATTTAAATTAAAGTACGAGTATACTGCTGCTACTTGTTTTGTTAAAGGAACAGTGTAGTGAGAAGGAGGCCCATAAAGAATGGCGACAATAGGCTGTGGATTTATGATTATGTAGGAGTAAATACAGACGTGTGCATTGATTTTGAATGCTACCACACTGAATTATTGCCACTGTCAAATAAGCAAATTAACACTCGTGGCTGAGAGCAAGAGATGAATGGGAAACTGGTAAGATATGAAGTGGGGGAAGTGAAGGTAAATACGGGTTGGATGGAGTTTAACATATTGATTATAATTTTTGAATGTTGATATTGTATTTGTATTTACAACAGTTGACTGTGTAAAAACAAGTCGCGGAGATTAAAAATAAATAAATAAAAGACGCAAAAAAAAAACGAAAAAACGCATAAAGTATTTCTAAATTTTCTGAAAATAGAGGATTTGTATTAACTGCAACTGTTAAAATATATATTGTACTATTTTTATTTACTATAGCATGAGCATATACTATTTTTACTTTTAATATACAAAAATTTATCGGAATAGACCTCTAATCAAGAAATATACCAGCATTGTTTTTTTTTAATAAAAACTTATTTGAAAGTATCCTTTCATTAAGTATTTTTAAAGTATGTGAATTTTTTATAAAAATTATATCAGAAGAAGAAATGTATGTAAAGAAGCTTGATTTCAAAATGATTTGCTATAATTCGATGAAATATTATGGAATAAAGTATTTACAAAAACAACTATTTCAGAAAATATTCAGAAAACGCAAAATTTATTAAAAATTTTGTAAAAAAAAAAACACAAAAAAAAATTTATTAAATCTATATTGTCATATATTAAAGGACCTACATTAAAGCCTATTAAAAAAATATTCAGTTAAATAAATTTAATGTAAAAGTTTACTAACTTTCAGTAAGCTTAAACTGAAGTTTTAACTATAAATTAAAAATGTTCGTTAACAATAGACAAGCGTTAGTTAACTTGTAGTTATCAATTATTATGAATGAATTTTAAATAGAAGAAGAAATGTGTACATAAATATACATTCTTAATGTGCAGCCATCGGCCATTAAATTTATTAAATATAAAAAATTTATATGTATAGTAATTATAATTTAAGCATGAGTAAAAAGGAAAAAAGAATTCGGTAAGCTCTGCATTAGGTAAATTAAAATGATCCATTCGACTTCTGTGCTTATATTTTCTTTTCATACCATAAGAAATATTTACTTTAAATTATACAAATGTGTAAATCTTTTTAATCGTATAGGCATCTTTCAATTGTTTAAAAATATGAAAAATATAATATATTTAAATTCAAACGTAAAATATTTTTTTTCCAGTTTAGAACTTAAACACCAAAAGGTACTCGGTTAAATTTAACTGAAATTTGGTAAATGTAAATAGAAATTTTGTAAATATAAAAGTTATAAGATAACTGAACTTTGTGTTAATGGGTTTTGGCTAACCAAGGTTTAAATTTAAATTTTTTTATTGTTAACGGTCCTAAGTCACTCTCTCTAATCTTATTAAAATTTATACCTACAAACATTTAATACGCACCAGGTAAATGTACATACAGACATATATTTTGTTGTTTGTAACTGCAATTGTTGTTAAATACAAAACCGAAGCACTGCAGTTTTGACAGTAATAAATGGTAATAATATGCATAACTTTCGGAATCTTACACATAATACATAGCGAGACCTAACAGCAAAAATATCGTAACTGACATATTATTCCAAATTAAATTTTTTGTGCAGAATTTTTTTCCTGACTACATCACTTTGTCTGTTAAAATCCAATATTTTTCAAAAAGTAAAAAGGAAATACAAGCCAATACAAGTCGTTGAATTTTATCGTAAGCGACACCCACCTTTTTGTGTAACTACAAAAATAAGGTAAGTGACAATAAACAATATCAGATTAGCCAGATAATCAATACTTTCATACTTTAGAGATACCTGCTAGTTGTTTTGATCTAGAGATGGAACCGTAAATATCTTTTCACTCATGACCATACAACTCACGATAAAAATATTACACGCCTTCGTTTTTTTGACAAATAAACGGTGATAAAAAACTCATGGTCACGGCATACTCACAAAAACAACCAAATTAACGTAATTATTTAAAAAATTTTACTATAAAAGTTGTATTTAAGATACAACAATTTTTTTTGTATTTTTTGTATTTTGTTAAATGTGCAGTCAAAAGAACATATTTAATAACAAAAACTTAACAGCAGACATTTTTTCGCAATGCAGTGATATTTATTTGTTCTGAACATGAATTTGTGTATGTATTTATGTATATCTCTGTATGGCGCATTCTCTGTATTTGTTTCTGCATACATACATATGTACACACATATAAATAAATGCATGTATGTTCGAATTTCTAAGTATAAAATCGAAGGTATTAAAAATATTTCGTTTTATGTTCGTTACTGTTTATGTCAAATTGATCTATTTATTTGCAAAATTCTTAAAAATCGGTGAACAACTAAACCTATTGGTTTATCCCCGTTTTAAAAATTATTTTTGATTATTTATGTTTGAAAGATTTTAATTTTTTCCATTTAATCAGTTATAAAAAAAAATTATTTTATGTAAACATTTTGCTAAATATTAATTTTATTGAATAATTTTCGTTGTGTAGAAAATTGGCAATATTTATTTATTTGTTAAATTTTCTAATTAATAATGAAACAATTCAATTTTCTTAAATTATTACTGATATGTAGAGGTTATTTAATTAAAATAAATTTTTTTTTTTAAACTTTTTCTGTTATTAACGAATAGAATAAAAGGAAATAAGCGGATCCGGTCGAGACATTATATCGCACCCACTAATCCCCTATAAACCTTGCCTTGGTATCCTCCAATATAACAAACAAAATTAGCTTAAGCGATCAAGCTATCGAATTATAGTGGTGGGCCAATGTTCACGGCAAAGGGTTAACTTTAAAATGTTTTTAGCTAGCCCCTCAGATAACTTAACTAAATAAGCTGAATGCCATCTACAGCCGTTTACCACGTACACTACTTTTCTAATGTTATCGGTCCCAAAATAAATAAATTTAATTTGTTTATAATTTTAATACAGTATCACTTAATGGAGTATAAAATCTATCTATCTAACTATCTAACTATAATCGCAGGTTGTTTTGTCATTAGTCCACAAATTTCGTAAATATTTTTACCTATCGTATCGTATCCACATTGTGCCTATGGTAAATATTTTAGCAATAGAACTTTTACGGTTGCTGAGAGTAAGTAAGTATGTTAGAAGTGTGTAGATTTTAGAAAAAATTTCAACAGAAATTTAAAAATAAAAAGTAATTAAATGAAATTGATTATTAAAGATAATCAAAAAAAAATATTTTTTTTTAGTTGTAAAACATAAATAGTCACCTCTGTATTATGACTGTACACGCAAAGGAAAAATATGGTTGTGGTAATCATACTTTTAAAGAAAAAACAAAAATGATTGTGACTAAAACATAAGATAGTTGCCAGCTATCATTCTTATGGTTAAATAAAGTATTATGTGATCAACATAAACAGTACTAACAACACAATAACAACAAATGAAGTGAATTGAAAGAAAATTATTATGTTACTAGCTTTAATGACTGTCGTCAATTTTATAATCATATATTTAAAACCAATATTGTTTATATTTACTATTTTTATTTTATTAAAAAATTTAATATGTCAAACTTTTAAAATAATACAATTTATTTAATATACAATTTATTTAATATTCGGCCGTGCCGAATCTTTTATACCCTTCACAACGTGTAGTCATGCAATAACACTTGTTTGTGTCACCGATGAATGGTACGTACATATGTATATAGTATGTTTTTTACATGTATTTATGTATGTATGTTGTTGTTGTAATTGTGTAAAAAAACGAGGTGGTCGTGGTTTTTTGCTCACATCTCAGAAAGTTATGGGGCGATTGTGCTGAATTTCAATAGCGATTCATTCCTGGATATTTCCAAGAGATTGATACCATATACAGATCTGAGGAACATATAGTTGCTTCTAAAAGTTTATTTCAACCAACACAAGGACAAACGGGCAGACGGTCAGGGCTTAATCTCTCTTCATAAGCTTTCAGAAAATATACACTTTATCGGGTCGGAAATGAAAATTGTAGAAATTACAAACGAAATGACAAAGCTTTATATACCCTTGTGCACCACAGGTGAAGGGTATAAAAATCATAGTATGGTTGCATTGTAATCATACTGTTATTTTATTTATGGTTATTTGTAATTTTAAATGTCATCTTAATTTGGTAAATCAAAACATTTTTAAAGGCCAACCATATCGAAGTTTTCATGAAAAGTAAACATTAAATAATAAAATTCAAAAATAAACATGATTCTCGGGATAAAATATTTTATAAAACAAAATGGAAATATCTACTCGTTTAACTTGTTTGTATGACCATCGCGATCATGTCATAGCCATGGTGTTTCTTTATGTGTAGCTGGCAAATACACACTATTAAATATTTTCTACATATACAAACAAACATAATAAATTCCACAGTTTTCCAATATATACATACATACATAACAGCAACAACTACAATAACAGTAATGCCATAAAACAATAATAAATTTATTTTCCATTGTCATTTCTTTTTGTAAAGTATTTATATGGAAGTCCAACTGTTTTACTTGAAATTCGCATGGAAATGTATTTAAAATGAGTGAGAGAGTGTTGCTCTGCATATGACTGTGTGTGTGTATTTGTGCATTTGCCGCAAATAATATCGATTACAAGGTGACGGTAATTTATAATACCTCCGGGTGCATAAATTTAACTTCACTTCATAAAAGTTAAAAAAGTGCGCAGGACATTTAAACAAAAATTCATAAAAAAAATCACAACGTTCGCCTATAAATATGCTTAAAAAAAATTACTTCGTTTGGCTTCATACTTAATAATTTTTAAGAAATATTAATCTTCTACTTTCAAGTTAGTTTTTTGAACAAATGTTTTTAGTTTTTATGATGAATTTAGTTTATTAATTTAAGCCTTATGTGTGTTTTAGTGTAGTGAGTAGGAGATGTTGAATAAATGTACACAGTTTTATTGCGGAAATGTTTTGTTTCTTTGTGTATTTGATTCATTCAAACAACTGAAAAGAATCTAAAATTTTACACTAACTAGCTATTTGTTTGTTGTTTTTATGTTTCTGCAAAAAATGTTTGTTTGTGTATATTTTTGAGGTTTTCATTTGTTTTGCCAAGAAAAAGATTTACAAAATAGTTCATCAACCACTTACACAAACATTCAACCACACCCTCTCACTTTAATTAAACCTCTAAAATTTATTTACCATGTAACCCTTAATTTTCCTCACATGTAAACAAAAGCTTCCACTAACACACACACACATACCAAATGATGTACGTATAACATACATTTTTATACGCATTTTTATGTGGGGCATTCCGTCTGAAGTAAGCGCGAATTCCGCCTTAAGTGTTTTTTATTTTGTTAAATAAATTTGTTTGTGTTTAAAATATGCTTTTATTAGATATTTATAATATTATTTGGTACAAAAAAATGTTTATTTTCGCTTTCTTTTATGAAACCCTTCCCATATTTCTACGCTCGTCTGTATGCAAATATGTTTTTTCATCATCATTGTTGTATAGTTATTTCATTTAACTTTTTGATTTTTATTTTTTTCATATGGTACCATATAAATTGCTATGTACGAGTGTCTTCTACTCACATATTATTAAAATATTTCATCATACTCATACGTTACGTAGCACATACAAGCATTCAGACAGGCATACAGTTCGTATACAGTTCGAGTGTAATTTATCATCAAAATTATTTTTAAAGCATGTTGGCTTCAGTTAAACATATTAAAATCTTCTCACAGTTATTACTTGTTTTTACAAAAAGCACAAAAATAAAATATGTTGATATTGAGACCAGACTTGAGTAATGCTTTCAAATAATTGAACGAAATTTAAATAATTTTAACCGAACTCAAACTCATTATCATACACTAAATGATCATGACGTAACTAATGAAGCATTATATATTTTTTTTAAAAAAAATTATATAAAAACAATGTGCGGAAAGGAGTTTTAATTCACTTAACCACTATTGTTGGTGACAGAGCAAGATATACGTTTAATATTCTATCGAGCACAAAAAAACCTCATCTAAGACACACAAAAATATTTACGAATATTATTGCTACTTGTGAATTTTGTAGTATATTCTAAAAAGTTTCCCTGTCTGTGAAAAACAGAAAAAAAGACTGATTGTTTAGCCGAATAACGAAAAGTTTTTAAAAATGCGCTAGAATTTAATAAAAAAAAACTTTTAAATTAATGGAAAACAGATTTACATTGCTTTGAATAATTTAGAAAATAAATCAGTTAAATTGGGATAAAAAAATTAATTAATGTTTTGTTATTTTATATAATAAATTTTTAAAATTAAACTGAATAGAATGAAGTATAATTAAGCCAATACTTTTACCACCATATTCATAATAAATTATTTAATTTAAAACAGGTGTAAAAAAATTTTTGTATAAAAATATTTATTGAAAAATTTATGTTCGAAATCCATTTTGTACAGAATAGGCCACTATCATCATTGACTTATTTAAAATGAGTATAATTTTTTTTTTAAGTTTTTATTTAATTTTTCAAATTAAGGATTAATGCGTAGACAGCAGCGTTTGTATTATGCGAATGTATACAAAACTGGCAAGTGGAAAATTTAGGATCACAGGCAAGCATATATCAAGTGTAGTTGCTATCGGGGGTCTTATTTTGAAGGAAATGCTGGTTATTACAAAGAAGAAAGCGATAAGAATTACCGACACTGCAGTGTGCAATGTTTTTTAAAGTCTATAGCAAATGCAGGTTGTAAAGCAAAACTCAGTGAAAGAAGGAAAACCGATAGGTAGCCTTGAAATTACTAAAGAAGGCGTCGAAAAGGGACCCGAAAGAGTGGAGGTCTGATTCGATACTCCGTCTATATATGTGTATGTAAATTAAAAAATTTATTAGTACAGTTTTTTAAATACACAAAATTAAATTTTTTGATAACCTCTTTTTTGGATTAAAGGCAAAAAGTATCAAACGCTTCTGCCTTAAATATTGAAGATTTGTGCAAATATTTTGCTATACTATCGCAAATCAGAGATAGAAATGGCCACAAAAGAAGGTGTTTAAAATATTATTTCGGAAAGATAAGTAATGCCTTTATCTGTTCCATTGCTTAAATATGGAAACTAAATATTATTTGTTGTGAAAATTGTTAGGAGCCATGTTAATAACTTTTTGAATTTATCATTGCATAAACACATTTAGAACCGTATTCATAAAAAATATTTTAGGTTTATTGAAGGCGTATTTGACAAATTTCTCTACAACATCTGTCAAATGAGCCTTTAAGAAACCTAAAATATTTTTTATGAATACGGCCCTTTAAGTATAAATAACTATATTTCAGACAATGGCATTGGAGCTATACATTAGTGAACTTATTTATTTATTTATTTATTTGTTATTATATTTGTCTATGGAAATAAATTCTGACAGACAATTAAAAACCATATACGTTCATGAGTAGTTACATAAAGTAATACTTAAACGTTTAATACAATATGATTACAATTATATTTACAAAAATTATAAATTTAAATAGACTATTATTTTGTTCTTAATTGCATTAGAAGATAAAGAAAAATCTATAGATTTAAAATATTTGTTGAAGTTATTACACATTCTTACTAAGGGATCCATATTAGAATAATTAACTCTAGAAAATAGAACCACTAGAAGGGTAAAAATACGTGATGGGCGTTATGGTACATTAAATGAAATGTTGTTGATTAAGAAACTAGATCATGTCTCGCCAGTATTCATGTTGAAAAAAAAAAATGATGTGTTGAGTGTAGTTCTACGGCTTTTCAGAGCTGGAAGCTTAATAGAGCTACAGAGAGTCAAGCTGAATACGAAGGCAAATTTATTAGGTTAAAGTTTAACCCACGAAGACAAAAAACAAAAAAGCAGAAACTTATTTTAAACGGATTCAATAGTGTCAGAATATATTTTATATATAGGGTCCCATATTATAGATCCATACTCTAAAATAGACCTTACAAGCGCACAGTACAAACTTTTAGTGACATAGGATCATTTAACTCTTTAGCCCAGCGTTTTACGAAACCAAGTACACCTCTGGCTTTAGTGGCAGTCATAGTTATGTGTAGGGCGAAATTGGGTTTTGAATCAAGCAGAATTCCAAGATCAATGAAGTTATCTACCAATTCCAGCTGATTGCCATTAATAACATAATGTGCACGTATCGGGTTCATTCTTACTAATCGCATATATTTACATTTTTTGAAATTAAGCTCCATCAAATTTAACTTGCACCATGTGTATAACGAACTAAGGTCCTCTCGAAGACGTTGTTGCTCCGTTACTTGACAATAACTTAGGAAAACTTTAACATCATCATCTGCATACATCAAAATATTGGAATTTTGAATCGCATAAGGTAAGTCATTAATTAGTCCAAGATAACTACCCTGCGGTATACCGCATAATACATATAATACATCAATACTTTTAGAACGAGTGTTTTTAAAACGAACAATTTGCTTCCTATTAGTTAAATAAGAATAAATCTATTTTATACTAACATTTGAAAACTTATGTCTTATAGACTATATCCAATTTTCAAGTCTCAATTAAGCATATCGCAAAATATACAAGCCAAAATTCCGCCCTAACAAAAATGTATTGGGTCCTAGAAAATTCTTTTACTGATCTTAATTGTTTTATAAAACTACTTTAAACTTGTTTAAGTAATTATGTAGATCTCAAAATTACTTTTTCAGAAAATTTTACTTTTTTTCATTTAAAATAATTTAAAGCTCTTATTCACTATATGTGTAGTGTGAATCCAAGAAAATTTAAAGTCATTAAGATAAAAAAACAAAAGTTTTTTAAACAACAATCTGAAATAATCGTAAACATGTGCTCTATATTACCCCCAGACATTTTACATTTATTTAAATTTTTCAACCGAAAAATTAATATTTAATTAATCTACTGAGAATCTACTTAAAGTGTCAACTTTTTGTTTAACCCCTCAATTGAAAAAAAAAAATCTGAAATAAAATGTTTTTCTTTGTCTATGAAAAAATTATGAACCATCCACGACCAGCCAACAAATAAACAAACTTAGAAATACATTAGTGCATTTAAGTATTTTAGTGAGTGTAGTGGAAAAACAAGGACCTTTTTTAGCTGCTGTCACTCAAAATAAGACATTTAAGCGACAGGAGTGGTGAGGAACAAAAAATTGTTTTCGTTTTACTTTTTTTGAATTTCTTTGTTAGTGTTTGTTTTAATGCCACCACCAATTTATGACACAGTTTAGTAACATTTGTAACTAACAATTCGACAAGTGACTGTTTCGTCGCAACACTTCTGAAATTATTTCAACTGGATTTTTATTGTTGGCAGAAAAAAACACACACACACACATATACGTGCAATTCTGCAGAGAGTTACAAGGGTGTGTTTTAAGGTGAATTAAATGGAAATGGTTACAACATTTTCTATTTAGTAACAAACAGAATGTTTGAAACTTTGCAACCTGTAAAATCTTAAAATCTCACAGTTATATAATGTATGAGCAAAAATCTTAAATCCACTTGTAAATGGTGTCCATACTGATGTGTAAGTTTATAATGTTTGCCAAAGTTTTACATCACACATGTTTCACTGTGGCACAGGTGACAGTTTGTTCCACCTATAAGGATTCACATTAATGGTCTAGTTCTAGTTTTTTTATTCATTCACAATCAACCTTAAATTTTTCTACTCCCAGGGGTACTAATGTGTCAAAGTGACAGACAAGTGTCAAAAACATATAAATTCTCTATCATTTTGCCATTACAATTAGCAAATGGAGTCAAGATAAATGTAACAAAAACTGAAACTGACATAAAAAAAATTTGAACAAATGACAGAACAAAAATATGGGCAAAAGGTCAGTTTATAATTTGTTGTTTAACAACTTAAGTGACTGATATAAATCGTATTTATCGTAAAAATAATAATTGCTTTTTTCCAACCATTTCGATAACAACCCAGCAACATCATGATATACCCACATACATCTTTTTGTTTTCTTAGAAAATGTATGCATGTGTTTGAATATTTAGAAAATATTAAAAGGAAATTTACATAAAGACATCATTATCTTGTTTTCATTTTCACTTTTATTATGTATTTCTGTACTTGTTATCTTTACGACAATAACAACAAAAAAATAACTCATATCATGGCATAAAACTTAAATGTAAGTATGGTTCTGATGTATATGTGTGTGTTTTTTGTATATGCCATTTAAAGTGTCCTTTATATTATCTTACAAATAAAATTAATTTTAAATGTTTTAATGATAAATATACTGGAAATTTTTTACTCTTGTTGATAAATTAGCCTAGTCGAGAGCTGATAATTTATTGTAAAAAACATAATGGGCAAATTATTTTACCAGACTTAAATATTTAATTTAAAAAGGTATTGCAATAAAAATATTTGTTTAATTTTCAAGCCTAACCTATTATATACTTTCAAGGATATGTCTTAAATGTAGTCCTTTTAACAATAAACGCTTGATATTAAATTGAATAGATCTTAGTTATTAATTTGTCTACTGCAGTTAAATTGCCCTCGGCGGTTTACAAAATTGGAAGCAGGGCCTCAATTGCGGAATTTTAAATCAATCGAAACTATGTACTTTTGGAATGGAGATTCTAAAATTATGATTCCATTCGAGTGCCATAATTTGTCCTATTATTCCAGACATGTTGCTTTAAAGGTGTAGTTTTGTTATTTGTATGTTTAATTATTAATTGCTTACTGTTCGTGGGCTAGAGTAAGAAAGGGAATACGCCCCGTGGGATAGCTAAATGAGCTAAGCAGTTCACTCTAGTGTCGGTTAATATAAACTTGTAATATTATGGGTAAAAGACTTCTGTTTTTGTGATAAGTTTTTTACTTTTTCTTTCAATAATTGTAATGTTTGTTTATTCTATCAAGTCAATCACATAATACATAACGTAGCTCTAAAGGGTTTTTAAAGGCGGAGATTTTAATGTTGGCAGCATTGTTTTCGGTGACAGCTGATTTTCCAGTTAACGTTTGTGGGCGTTTGTCTTGTTTATCATTTAAGCACGAATAGACTCACCGAAGAGATGAAGAGAAATGCTTACAAATCATTCAAATTTATTCTAAGAATCGAAGTTCAATAAACTCATTGGGCATCGGTTTGGATCAGACTATTTATCGTTGTTATGTCAATAAATGCCTAAATGCTATTATATCCAGAAAAACTCACACCTTTATAGGCGGCAGAAATTATTGGTTTATATTTGTTCGCAAATAATGTTGGACTGAACGTTAATGTCCACAGTGAGCGCTATATCACACATGCTTACTAATGTCGTAGTTTCTCAGTTGAAAAATCATAATATTGCAAACATATGTCTTTAGCAGGATAATGCCACATATCCCACAACGCGCAATAAAATTTACAGAGAGGGAATCATTTGACGAACGAATAATAAAAAAAATAACTTTAAAGTGACCACCTTGTTCATGAGATAAATTATTTTCTCTCAAAGTATTTTCCTAGATCACTACAGGTAAGCAAGAAACAATAAAAACTTGAAAGTGAATATTTGATATGTTGTTGCCGAAATACGGACAGATTTTCTGCAGAGGATATGTAAAAGTCGAGCAGTAACTGGAGCATTTGCACGGCTAGAATTGATTTTTATGAGTCTAAAAGTGTACTATTTAGAATAAAAAAGTATTTTACGACGATTGGCAGAATATCACTGCATTACCAATTTCCTAAAACACGTTTTCAAAATAGATAGATACGCTGCAGCTCTTAGACGATTCATGGACAAACGCAACCACAGCTTTTCTGCATTGACGTTGGGGTAAAAAGATCTAAATTCAGTTGAAGTCATCATGAAAAACATAAAATAAGCTGGCGACTTTTCAAAGTTAAAGTTCACCCTCTGTTATTATAACGCAGGTAAGGATGTGACCTTCCTAGAGAAAATTTTCTCTTAACTTAATATTAAGTATATTCACAGGATGTCCTAAGTGTCGTATTGTCATATTTTTTAATTTTAGAAATTTTACAGTAAACGATGGAATACTTTTTTTTTTATTAATTTTTAAGTTTTTGTGAAATTTTGACAATACGACACTTTTGTGAATTCACTTATTAATTTACAACTACTTTTATAAACATTAATTAAACATTAACAATAAAGTAAATATGTACATGAATAGTATTTAATATTAAATGAAAAATTTTTGGCAGAATTTATAATTAACATTTCTATTAAAATTCGTTAGATGTTGAATTATTTACCAAAACTTCCGGAGGCATAATCTATATATATAAAAGTGAAACTCTGTGTGTGTGTGTGTGTGTGTGTGTGTGTGTGTGTGTGTGTGTTAGCTATAGACTCCGAAACTGTAAAACCGATCGGACTCAAACTTTGGCAAGTTGTTGGACACATACCAGGGAGTGTTTATGGGTAGAAAAAAGTGGGCGGGGCCACGCCCATAAAAATTAGTTATCAGTTTTAGCTACTTGCACTTGACCGATTTTTCTGAAACTTTGCATACATATCGAGCTGTCATGACTAAATAATTTAGTGATAAGAAAAGTGGGCGGGGCCACGCCCCTAAAAAAGTTTTAATTTTGAGATACTTGCACTGGACCGATTTTTCTGAAACTTTGCACACATATTGAGCTGTTATGACTTTACAATTTCGTGATTAGAAAAGTGAGCAATGCCACGCCCATAAAAAAAAATTATAACATTTAGGTTTTTGCACTTGATAATCAATTAAAATTCAGAATGCATTTCGATTTATAAAGGGGCGTAGCAACGCGCGCCGGGTTTGGCTAGTTTTAAATAAAATTCATATTTAACCATTTTCAATAACTACAACAGCTGTAATGTAAACAATGCGTAAATATTTATTTATCAATACGAAGGCGCAAATGTGTGTGTATCCAAAATCAAACAGGCAAACAAATTACGTTAAAAATGTTAGTAAATATTAGAAACAATTTAGTTATTATTTTTGGTGGTGCTGCTGCTGGTAATACTGGTTATTTTCAGTTGTTAATGCGTGTAAGAGAGTGTGTGTACGCTTTTTATACCCTTCACACAGTGGAAAAGGGTATATATATGTAGGTTTGTCATTCCGTTTGTAATTTCTACAATTTTCATTTCCGACCCCATAAAGTATATATTTTCTGAAAGCTTATGAATAGAGGAGTCGATTAAGCCCTGACCATCTGTCCGTCTATCCGTCTGTCCGTCTGCCCGTCTGTCCGTGTGTTGGTTGAAATCAACTTTTAGAAGCAACTATATGTTCCTCAGATCTGTATATGGTATCAATCTCTTGGAAATATCCAGGAATGAATCGCTATTGAAATTCAGCACAATCGCCCCATAACTTTCTGAGATATGAGCAAAAAACCACGACCACCTCTTTTTTTTCACAATTACAACAACAACATGCATACATACATACAGACATGTAAAAAACATACCAAACAAAAAAAATTACAAAAAAAAAAAATATTAAAAATAAGAAAAAAATAATAAAAAAAACTACAAAAAAAAATTTTAAAAAAATTTAAAAAAAAATTTAAAAAAAAGGATATGTCTAAAATGTAGTCCTTTTAACAATAAACGCTTGATATTAAATTGAATAGATCTTAGTTATCAATTTGTCTACTGCAATTAAATTGCCCTCGGCGGTCTACAAAATTAGAAGCAGGGCCTCAATTGCGGAATTTTAAATCAACCGAAACTATTTACTTTTGGAATGAAGATTTTAAAATTATGATTCCATTCGAGTGCCAAATTTGTCTCATTATTCCAGACATGTTGCTTTAAAGGTGTAGTTTTGTTATTTGTATGTTAAATTATTAATTGTTTACTGTTCGTGGGCTAGAGTATGAAATGGAATACGCCCCGTGGGATAACTAAATGAGCTAAGCAGTTCACTCTAATGACGGTTAATATAAACTCGTAATATTATGGGTAAGAGACTTTTGTTTTTGTGACAAGTTCTTAATTTTTTTCTTTAATGTTTTTAAGACCCGTATGCTATCAAGTCAATCACATAATACATAACGTAGCTCTAGAGTGTTTTTAAAGACGGAAATCTTAAAACTGGCAGCACTGTTTTCGCTTACATCCAGTATGCCAGTTAAGGCTTGTGGGCGGTGGTCTTGTTTGTCATTTTAGCACGAATAGACTCACCGAAGAGATGAAGAGAAATGCTTGCAAATCATTAAAATTTATTCTATAAATCATGGTTCACTAAAGAGGAGTCGATTAAGCCCTGACCATCTGTCCGTCTATCCGTCTATCCGTCTGTCCGTCTGCCCGTCTGTCCGTGTGTTGGTTGAAATCAACTTTTAGAAGCAACTATATGTTCCTCAGATCTGTATATGGTATCAATCTCTTGGAAATATCCAGGAATGAATCGCTATTGAAATTCAGCACAATCGCCCCATAACTTTCTGAGATATGAGCAAAAAACCACGACCACCTCTTTTTTTTCACAATTACAACAACAACATGCATACATACATACATACATGTAAAAAACATACCAAACAAAAAAAATTACAAAAAAAAAAATATTAAAAATAAGAAAAAAATAATAAAAAAAACTACAAAAAAAATTTAAAAAAAATATTTAAAAAAATTTTAAAAATTTTTCTAAAAATTTTTTTTAAAAAAATTTAAAAAAAATATAAAAAAAAATAATAAAATATAAATAATATATTAAATAAAATAAAATAAAATTTTTTTGGCTCAGCTGGGATTCGATGCCACATTTATTCTAACGTGTACGTATGTATGCACGTATTTTATATGGGATGAATGGTGATACAAACAATTGTTATTGCATGACTACACGTTGTGAGGGTATATAAGATTCGGCACGGCCGAATATAGCACTGTTAGTTGTTGGTATTTGTGTTTGCTTGTTTATATGTGTATGTGTAACCAAAAAAAGAAAGTATTTAAATTAAACATTTTATTGGTTGGTATGCTATTTGGTTTAATGGTTTTGTTTTATACAATTTTTTTTCTTCCAGTTTACCACTCATACACAATAATACAATCTGATATGAAAGCAACACTATGATGATTATGATGGTGATCAGCAGCTACATTGTCATTATGAGCATCGTGTAATAAAACGTATTTTTACTGCAGCAAGTAATTTGCTTTATCCGTTGTACAATCAAATAATTGTTGTTCTGGTTTTTGTTGTTTTATTATTGTGGCACTAGTGGTATTTGTTGTTGGTAAATAAATTGTTATATTGTTGGTTTAAATTATATTTATCTGTGTGTATTATACGTGGAATATCAGTGTGCGATATACAGAGATAGCAGCTGCCAAGCAAAAAAATATTTAAGTAGTTCAAAATGCATTACATTTTTACTACTTTAACAGTTATGATGCAATAAATTGCTTTCAAGATGCCTTAAAATATTTTGAATTAATTTCTTATAAATTATGGTTTTCAAAACGAGTCCAAAGTTGTATGAAATAAATATACATAGTTTCTCAAATATCCCTATAAATGTAAATGTCAAAAAATTTAAGGTTCCCAAATATCCCTTAAAATATGTGCATTTTCATGTATTTGGGATTTCACGCTATGTTTGCTCGTTGTATTTGAATCAAACTTTGTCCTGGTAATTACAAATGCAATATACAAAAAAACATATATGCAGTAATTTTATATAAAATTTTTCTATTCTGTTTTAAATATACCATGTCAACGTTTTTGTTTCTTTTTTTACAAACCTTGTTCTGATAATTACATATGCAACAGTAGAAGAATTAGCGATATATGTAGGCGGAGTCGTTCTTACATACATGCTGCAGTGATGCTCTTACATACATGCTGCAGTAGTGTTTTATATATGTAGCAAATGTTCTTATTATTTTTTTTTTTTGAGAAAAGCCATGAACAGTTTTTTTAATTTTTCTTCATACGATCCATGTCCTGATAATTATAAGTACAGCAAAAGAAGTTTCTGCGAAATCCTTCAAGCCATTCTCAAGTTATGCTCTTACATACAAGCATGAGAATATGGTATATTAAACTAATTTTCTTTGTGTTAAAAATACCACGCCTACTATTTAAAATTTTTTTTTCTATATCCTGGTAAATATGAATACAATAAAAATAAAAAAAAGAGATGTTTTTTATAATTATTAACATAAAATACCGTTTTCTTTTAATCTAGTATAAATTTGTTGTGTTTACAGAATGCAGAGCAGTTAACTAATATAATCTTAAACAAGTATGAGTTATATATTCGGCCGTGCCGAATCTTATATACCCTTCACAACTTGTAGTCATGCAAAAACAATTGCATCACCAATTACCTCATTAATATTATTATCTTTATAATGACTTTATCTGCTCAAAAATAACCCATTGTAAAATTATAAATTGAAATGTTTGTTTGTATTAAAAAGTCTTAACTGGGATTCGAACTTACGTTCATTCAGTTTGTACTGGTGTGAAAAGACAAGGTGGTCTAGGTTTTCTCATCATAACTAAGTTGTTTATAAAGCGATTTTCTGGTATTTGGGTACCTTACATGTTTCCCCGAAATTTCTGGGGGCTTTAAAAAGTTGATTTCAGCATAGACACGGACAGAAGGACAGACGGACAATACCTAACTGACTTCCCTGTTTATAGCTTTCCAAAAATATATACTTTATGGGATCGGAAATGAAAATATTAGAAATTTTAGAAGGAATGACAAACCTATATATACCCTTACACTTACTGTGAAGGGTATAAAAAAGTACCTTCATTTGCAAACTTATGCTGAATTCATGCAGGTTTTACTTGCATGAAACTAACTTCTCATCAGCTGGTCCTCTGCCTAATCACACTTTTGTCTTGTTTTTTTTTTGCTGGGTAGTGTTCTGCTTTTAATATTGTGACGTTTAAGTGCTGTATTAACAATAGCGTATTTTGCGGTTAAAAATTTATAATTACAATTTCTTTCAATGTGAGCATTAATGAACACGCTAATAAACAATAATACAACAAAATTATTGACACTGATTATAAAAATAGGCACATGAAAAATTTCTTCCTGCTTGTGTCTTGTTAGTTAAAGTTAGCAAAACACGTTGATTTAAAAATAATTATTTTAATCATTGCTTAAGTATTTCATTACATTCTATTCAATGTTAGTCTCTGTTTTCTTTTCTTTAAACATATATCGAGCCAACATATATATAACTTTGTAAAAAAATAACAAATACGAAACTTGTGTTAATGGATTTTACATGTTTTCTCTACTTAGTAATCTGTTCAAAAAGTTAAGATTTTACTTCTCGTACTCCATTAATATTCAGGGAACTAAATTCCCTTAAGATTTAAATGTTGTGTATAAATAAATGAACGTGCTCATATATTGCAAATGCATTTGTGTCAAATACACATTTGTCATTTAGTTTTCGTACTAATGTGATATTTTGATTTCTTATTATGATTTACCTGAGTTTTTTCTTTTTTAAGGATGCTAAATGAGAATGTGTGAAATGATTTGGAGAGTGAAGAAAAGTATTAGTGATAACATGAGCAAAATTTAAAAAATTTAATTTTCCATAAATACTGTATAAAAATTTTCAAATATAGTGAGTGTATTAATCTTTTTTATATTTATAAATAGATTCAACTTTTAAATCGAATCAAAAAGATTCGTTTCGCTATTTCTTCAAGAAAATATTAAAAAGTGTATTACAAAATTCTCGCTTAAAAACTTTCATTATAAATATAAACAATATTATTTAAAACATGTTAAATTTAAAAAAACAAGATTAACTGCGAATAAGCCATTCAAAATCTCAAAAAAAAATCTATAGAAAGAAAAGAAATATAAAACTTGTACTTAATATAGTTATAATCTAATAAACATTACCGCAAAAACCATAGACATTATTGTAAATAATAAACTAATTTATACAGTGAGCTGGAAAAACAGTCAGACAGACGTACAAAAATACATGCAAGACTCTTAATATTGTTTTAACCACAACATCCTTTTTGAGGCGAAAAACAACATGACCAACAACAAAGTGTGTCTTACAGGAAACACTCATACATACATACGAACAAACACATGTAAGTTTATAGAGACAAATACAGACAGACATAAAGAAATAAAGACATTAACAAGAAAATGCGCACTCCATAAATAACAACAACAAGCACTAGCAGTAGTGGCAACATCAACTAACAATAATAAAAACAACAACAACAATCAACAATGAACAAAGTTTTTTGTATTTTATGCGAAACTGCAGAGACCTTTAAATGCATTTCAAAAGAAGCAACATCGTGAAAAATAACAGAAACTTCATTGTTATGTTGTTCCTTTAACCTTAAGATATTATAACTCTAATAATTTTTTTTTCTTTCAAATTAACTGAAAAATATACAATGCATTTTTGTAAATTGCCAGAACAATTTTGTGTCTGTTGTTCTTTGTAACAAAAACATTAACATCAAACAGGCGATCTTTCTTAACGAATTATGGCTGTTGGTAGTTTTCATTATTTTCTTTTTTATTTGCATTTTTAGCCTTGAATATTTTTTTGCCGAAACTATGACAAAATAAAACAAACAAGCAAATGAAAGCCGGATGTTACCTAAAGCTATGATTTATATAAGATAAACATGCAGTTGTATTAACCCTTTAAGGGAAGAACAAAAGCTAAAAAGCTAAAATCTCCAAGTTTCATAAAAATCATATTTAATTTTACGAAATAGATTAAACCATGTGTTTCGAATAAACTTTCTGTCGGGACAAAATCTGACATGTATAGTGTGACGTCTCTTTTTTTTCAAAAAAGAGAGACACTTTTTTCGGATAAAATATGAGCTTGAATGAATTTTCTTTTAATCGCAACAAAGTTAAACTAATTGCCTCATCATAAAGTATTTGCATAGTAAAATTGTAAGCTTTTACTATAAATACGTCTTTATTACCCTTTCCCTGTAGTGCCTAGAGTATAAAGTTTCTCAATAGACGAATCAACTTAGCAATGTCTGACTGACCGTATGTTGCCTCAAAATGTTGCAGAGACCTGTAAGTGATAACAGTCTCTTGGAAGTATTTGGGAATGAATCGCTACTGAATACCATCACAATCGCCCCATAATCTCCTGAGGTATAAGAAAAAAACACGTGTAAAGTACTTGTGTTTTTACAACAAAAACAAATTTTTTTTTTTGCATTTTTGACAAATATTTTTTTTAATATAAAAATGTCCTTAAGTTCTTAATTAATCTTTAGACACGCTAATGTCTGTTAGCTGTAGTCTCGAAAATTATTTACAAAAAAAACCAAATAAATTTTTAGCAACAAAATATAACCACTTTTGTATTTTTTCTGAAACGTACAAACAAAATTAAATTTTTCCGGCTGCTAGACAACCGAAAGGGTTAATAACTCAAATTTTTCGAAACAATTGAATTGTGCTGCAGGAAACACAAATATGAGATAATTGTATGGCTTAGGTTCCAAATAAGACCCAACACTATTTTTTTCTGTGATCTCCATCTATTTATTTTCCAGATATCTAATGGTGTTTTAAAGAATTTTCAAATTTTCAACTTCCACCTCTCGTACAAAATCTTCACTTTAAATCTAAATATTCAAATCAGTTCATAACTATTTATACATAGTGAAATCCCGTTTAAATTAATACGGAAATAAGCGTGATTTAAAAAAAACTTTTCAGTTTAGAGTATTATTGCGTTAATTCTGGATGCCACCTTATTTGGCAAAAGTAATTTTAAGTTGATTTGTGGCTCCCAAAAGTCAGTTTTATGACTTTTTTCTTACCATCGTAAACATTGTTTGAATTTGCGTTTTTCCAGCAACAATAGCAACACAAACCAGCTAGTATTATGCTACAGCTGTTTTTCTTTATTTATTCTCCCTTAATTCCCATCGCCCTTTTAAGTTGAAAATTATTTAACATTATTAAGGAATAATACAACAACAGCAACGGATAAGTATTAGTAGTCGACCTTATATAGTTGGTTTTTTAAGTTAATATTATTTTTGTTGCCTATTATTAACTTTAATAATGCTGGCAATTTTGAAAATACATAAGAGAATTTTTTAAGATATTGCTACTAGTAGTACCAGTTTTTTTTTAGAGAAATAAACGTTTTATAAAGAAATTACTTGAACATGAACACGTATAAAGAAAAAATTTTTTGAGCATGATCATGCATAAAACATTCATACACATTATAGTAAAATAATTAAAAAAAGTCGCTATAACCATTTGCATGCTTGTCATAACCTTTCTATGATTGAAGCAATCATATGCATTTTTCAGAAACAAATTTAAAAAGAATTTTTTTTTTAAATATCTACTAAATATGTATATCATTTTACTACAAAATATGAAAACATTTTTTAACAACCAAAGTTTTACATGTGGGTCATCACTAAAATTTGTATTTTTTAAATCCCTCTTGTGTATTTTTCTTAACTGTGATTTGTTGTATTATGTTTCACTTAAATATTTTACAAGATTTTAAAAGAGAAAAAGAAATTTTATAAGTTTTTAAGAGATATAGAATTATCGTTTTTAAGCAGTTTCATGCAGCAGGTGCCCTTAAGAACTACAGTTTTTCTTATAACAAAGAAATTGAAGTCATCTTACAAAAACTGTAAACTGAATTTTAGTGACATCTGCAGAAATATATTTTCGAAATAATTTTTAATAAAAAAATTTAAAAAAACTGTTATCACATATTAGATATTTGCTTGCTTGTTGCTATCGCATACAAATGATGTACATACATGTGTGTAAAAATAAATAATAAAAATAATTATTGGCAACGCTTTCAGTTATTAATATTTCGCTTATATGGAAGGCATCATATCCCTTTGAAGATTATACTTTTGCATAGCTGCAAACAATCAAATATTAGGTTTTATAACTTGTCGGTTTGTACTTATATTCATTAAATTTCTTAAAAAATAACACATAGTTATGATTTGCTCCTTCATTAAATTTACCTTTGAACATAAACATGAGCTACTAATTATATATCATTATACATATTAAATTCACTTTAATTTAAGGTATTCCTATTGCTTACGTTTTTTTATCAATACAATCTTAGTTTTTACTTCGCTTTTTTTGTTAAACCTTTATCCTTAGAGAGATAAAGACCTGCATTGTTTATTAATAAATACTTTTGAATTATTTTTACGAAAAAAAAAACAATTATGAAAGAGAAAAAATAATTTCTTATCTGGAGCATTTCATGACTTTACGGAAATAATATTTATATTTCCTGCATTATGCATTAAATAAAAAAAGATAATGCTTTTAATTAAAGCAACAACATTTTCTTTAAAAGAAATAACACTGTCCAATAAAATCAATATTTTTCTAAACTAACAAGATTTCATTAGCAGATGCTAGTACAGATGGTCAAATTAAAACTATCCTTCTTTAATACAAACTTGAGTGATAGTTATCGACAATTCTTAGTAAGTATCAAGGTGAATTATGAACTATTCGGGACAGAAATTACGGCTCTGAATTTTTAAGTGTTATTTTTGCAAAATAAATTTATCGCTACAACATGCCAACTATAATTATATGCTTCTATTTTCATAATATTATGTATATAGAGACTAAACGACTTAGGAAGGTGAAGACAATCATCACAACACTGTCCTGACATCATCAACATAACGCCAAATTAGAGTCTTCCGACTCTTGTTTTCGTTGTCGTCACAAGACCGCAAATACAAATCTATAACATCAAACATACAGCACAACATTGCATGGTAGTCAATTAACGAATTAATTAAAAAAGTTCTTTAAAGTGCAAAAAATTCTAAATACATGTCAAATAGGTAACGGTTCTTTTGTAGTGATGCATTAAACTTTAACATTGTGAGAAAATATTCTGAAAGAAAAAAGCTAAAAAGTTTTCAAAATTAAATCTTTTTAACGTAAAGTTATTACGAAGACGTAATGAGTCTAACCGTACAAACATCATGTTCAGGTATTTATTGAAATGTTTTGCTTGAATTTTTAATTTATATTGTTTGTGGAAGTATTTTAGTTCTTAATGTTTACAGTGGAAATTAAAAAAAAAATTTTCCTTAGTTTAGGGACTGAACTAAGCCTTCTTCATTTATTTCAAACTAGAAAAGCCCTGCGCGCGTTGCTACGCTCCTTAATGAATAAAAATGCATTCTGAATTTAAGCTGAATATGAAGTGCAAAAAGCTAAAAATTATTACTTTTTTTAATGGGCGTGGTACTGCCCAGTTTTCTAACCAAGAAATTGTATAGCCATGACAGTTCAATAAGTGTGCAAAGTTTCAGAAAATTCGGTCCAGTGCAAGTACCTCAAAATGATACCTTTTTTTTAATGGGCTGCCCACTTTTCTAATGACGAAAGTGTAAAGTCATGACAGCTGAGTATGTTTGCAAAGTTTCAGAAAATTCCGTCCAGTGCAAGTAGCTAAAACTGATAACTAATTTTTATGTGCGCGGCCCTGCCCACTTTTTCAATCACGAAATTATAAAGCCATGACAGCTCGATATGTGTGCAAAGTTTCAGAAAAATCGGTCAAGTGCAAGTAGCTAAAACTGATAACTAATTTTTTATGGGCGTGGCACCGCCCACTTTTTTTCACCCATAAACACTCCCTGGTATATGTACAACAACTTGCCAAAGTTTGAGTCTGATCGGTTTTACAGTTTCGGAGTCTATAGCTAACACACACACACACACAGAGTTTCACTTTTATATATATAGATACTAGCCAAACCCGGCGCGCGTTGCTACGCCCCTTAATGAAATGCATTCTGAATTTTAATTGAATATCAAGTGCAAAAACCTAAGAATTATAGTTTTTTTGTAAAGTAATAACAGCTCAATATGTGTGCAAAGTTTCAGAAGAATCGGACCAGTGCAAGTACCTCAAAATTATAATTGTTTTTATGGGCGTGGCCCTGCCCACTTTTCTAATCACGAAATTGTAAAGTCATAACAGCTCAATATGTGTGAAAAGTTTCAGAATAATCGGTCCAGTGCAAGTACCTCAAAATGATACCTTTTTTTATGGGCGTGGCACTGCCCACTTTTCTAATCACGAAATTATTTAGTCATGACAGCTCGATATGTGTGCAAAGTTTCAGAAAAATAGGTCTGGTGCAAGTACCTCAAAATTATAACCTTTTTTTATGGGCGTGGCCCTGCCCAGTTTTCTAGTCACGAAATTATATGGTTATGACAGCTTAGTATGTGTGCAAAGTTTCAGAAAAATCGGTCCATTGCAAGTACCTCAAAATTAAAACTTTTTTAGGGGCGTGGCCCAGCCCACTTTTTTTATCACGAAATTATTTAGTCATAACAGCTCGATATGTGTGCAAAGTTTCAGAAAAATCGGTCAAGTGCTAGTAGCTAAAACTGATAACTAATTTTTTATGGGCGTGGCTCCGCCCACTTTTTTCACCCATAAACACTCCCTGGTATGTGTACAACAACTTGCCAAAGTTTGAGTCCGATCGCTTTTACACTTTCGGAGTCTATAGCTAACACACACACACACACTCACACAGAGTTTCAGTTTTATATATATAGATATAGATGAAGAATAAGAAGCGTTATGTAAAGAAAGTTATCATCAGCATCAGTTATGTGCGAATTAATAATAGCCTTACGCATTTATTTTACCAACAAAAAGTGCCTCGCGATTGCTCTAAAGTGCTGTTTTTGATGTCATTGTTTTAATTTGAGAATTTTAAATGTAGCGATTTGACACCCATTGGTTACGCGTGATCGTAGTTATAATAATTTAAAATTATGCGTTTAAAAAGTAGCGTGCGTGAGAAAATATGCTGCGTCGTAGTTTTTATGTTGTTCCATTTGAAAACTTATTTTATAAACACTTAGTTAAATAAAACTTAAACCGTTCAATAAAAAATCCTCAAAAAATCAATAAAATTTTGGGTTTTTATTTACAAATTTATCAATTTTTTCAGGACATTTTTCTAACGATTTTGAAGTTGCTTTCGTTCACTTTTGGGATTTCTACTTACGATTCAAATCAGACCCGACCTGGATAGCTGTGTTTTTTTTTTTAATTTTTTTCTTACAAGAGCTTATTATTTTTCCACTGGACGAAGTTGTACGCCAACATTGCTTTTTCTTAACTAAATTACCTAAACATATTAAATTTTTTTGTATTATACAGTGTAATGGCTAAAAGCAAACATAATTTGAAAAAAATGTAATCTTATCTTACTAATATAATAAATGTGAATGTTGGGATGTTTGGATATTTGTTACTCAATCATGCAAAAACGGCTGAACGGAACTAAATGAAATTCGGCACATAGATAGGTAACAACCTAGATTAACACATAGGCTATAGGTTATCGCGATAATAACGCGAAGTCGTTGGCAAACTCATCATCACACATCCTAAACGGGTTGTTTGTTTTGTAAAATTTTTATTTTTGTTGCAAGTTTTGACTTTTCTTTTTTATTTTCAAATTCAAATTTTCAAATTTATAATCCTACTAATAGGTATAATAAGTGTGAATGTTTGGATAATTTTGACAAACATATAAATAACAATATAGGTTAATTTTTAGTTTTAGCCCTATAACTACGCAAACGAAGTCGCGGGCACAAGCTAGCTTATTAATATATTAAGTTATTAAAATAATGGATAAAACATTTTAAAATTTTTAGTTATAACAAATAGTAATGAGAATCTATAACTGTTTAATTAAAATCTTTTAAATTTTAAACTTTAAAATTTAAACTTGTTTCTTGCCATCTCAAAGTATTTAAAATACAATAAAATACTTGTAGCGCTTTAAGGAGTATATAAAACCTTTATTGTTATTGAACAAGAAATTGCAAATAAAATAAAACCAAAAACTGTTGTCTCGCCACATCAACAGCACGTGAAGAATTTTGATAAAACTTTAATTCATCTACAGCAATGAAATATTTCACACAATATTGATTTTCTTCTTAGGACAAAAAAAAATTAAATGTTAAATACAAATATTAATAATAAACTATTAGATTAGGCGAAACAAAAATAAGTAAAAAACTACTTAAAAACGTTTGTAGAAAATGTTATTAAAATAAAATCCAAAGACCCTATAATTTTTATTTATTTCTTAAACCCTTTAAATATAACAAATACCAACAATTCTTTAGATAAAGAAAAAAAAATTGAAATAAAATATATAATTGCACATTTCTAAGCCAATAAAATCAAAAATATTTTATTACTTTTCAGGGATTTGGACAATCTACTACTTAGTATGTACTTAATACCAATAAACTGTTAAGATACATATGTATGTATGTTTGAGTGTCTATGTATGTTGTGTGTTCGCATGTGTAGTTGTGTGACAATAAAACAAACATTATTGGGGAAAGTAAAACTATTTATATAATGATGTTTATAGGTTTTTATTTTCTATTTTTCTTGTTGTTTTTATTTTCTGATTACAATACTTTTCGATGACAAATGCTCACTATTAAAACGGGCACTTACTATACACATGTATGTTTGTGTGCATGTGTCCTGGGGATTGTGAGACAAATAAAATAACAACTCTAATATACAAGTAAGCACGGAGTAGTAGTAACAGTAAAAGAAGAAAAAAAAAAAGAAAAAAAAAGATGTACGAGCATAAAATAAATGTAATAAAAAAGTTGTAAAAAGTTTAGATTTTTTTTTGTCAGATTCACATGCACACATATATGTCTATGGATATCTCCATGCATACAAACATATGTAGGTATGTATATGGAGATAAAAATCTTTTCACAAATTGTATATATTTTTCATCGTTAAAATAAAACTTTTGTTAAATTTTATGTTTCTAGAAAACTTTCGATTATTTTTCTCTCAATTAAAGATTTCCCATAAATGACTTTATCTGGTTTTTTTTTAACCTAAAACACATAATCGAATTTTGATTACTAAATTTCTCTTTTGGAGTTATAAAATAGGTTCTAAAGCAAATATAAAAAAAAATCATTTGAATTACTTGCCATAAAATTCTTTTTAATAATTCAAAAATTTTACAATAACTCTTATCACACAGCTCTTAAGAATTTTTTTTTAAAATTTATATTTTTTACGACCTCATAATCTTTAAAGAATTAATTTCTTGTCATAAACAGGCTCTAGGTCCAAAAAACTATTTAATTCTAATGTAAAGCTTCTATCTGTGGACAGACGACAGCTTTACTTAAATATTGTTCCTGAAGGAGAGCACCAAAGGGGCTCGAAATATTGAACAAAATTAAGAGAAACTATAAGAGAAAAAATTTTTTTAAAAAAATATTTAATAAAAAAGAAAAAAAAAATATTGAAATATTTTACTAAATTTTTTGGGATATGCTCCCATAATTTTTCAATTATATTTATTTGGTTGTTGGGTTTAAGCTGGTTTATATGCATTTCACTGGTGCTTATGCCAGATCATCAGTAAACCTTTACCCAAATTCTTGAAAAAGTTTAAAATTTTTATAAGTTATATTTTTAAATTCTCATTAACATTTTGTTTACTGAAACGGTAAGCCAAATGTTAAAGGGATTAGAAAAATAAAATAAATTCAAAATTTAAAAAAATTGTTGGTTGGGTTTTTGAAAAAGTTTTTTATAGTTTTTTGTTTTATTTTTGAATTCTCATTTTGTTAATGAGAATTTAAAAATATAACTTATAAAAATTTTAAACTTTTTCAAGAATTTGGGTAAAGGTTTACTGATGATCTGGCATAAGCACCAGTGAAATGCATATAAACCAGCTTAAACCCAACAACCAAATAAATATAATTATTTAAATATTTTTTTTAATTTTTTGTAACGAGTGCGACATTGCTGCTAAGTATTTATTTTGGAATGATTATTTAGTTTATTAAAATTAAACAAACGATGTACTTAAACCAATAATTGTTACCATAATTTCAAGAAAATTTTTTTATTTTGTTGTTTGAATCAAGAAAAATTAAATAATTTTTTTTAGAAACAAATTATGATATTTTTAAAGCAAATGTGTAATTGAATTTTACCTTTGTGAAACCTTCTTACAATAAAATGTTTTTTTTTTTAATTTGAACTTTTTTTTCGACTACTGGCTTAAGTTCAGAAAAAGGTAGTAACGACCACTTGTTTTAAAGAAATTTTTTTAAATAAGAAAAAATAATTTGTTTAATAAAAAATTACCGGATAGTTTTTCTGCAGTACGATTCGTAACCTTTAAACATTTGGTTCGGAGGACCCAGGCTGCCATATAAAATACCTATAAAAAGAAGCTTATTAATTTTGCAAGTTTAACGTTTTTTAAATTTTACTATGGAAAGGTTTAAATGCAACTCAGGCCAGACAACAATTCAAATTGAACTTATTTAAGCTGAGCGTTTTTCCAACAAAATCATTTTACTCCCGCAGAAGAGAAATGTGAAAGTATGGACATATAAAAAACTGTTTTCTAGTTAAACATTTGCTCATAAAAAGTCATCCGTTACGAGTAATAAAAAAAATTAAACACGTTAAACACGAATTTAGACAAAAAAGGTTTTTTAGAAAAATACCCACTTTAAGCTCTTTTAATAGTTCCTATAAAGTTTCTCCTAAATTAAATTAACCATTTCAATAACTATGCCTATAAAGGGACAGGAAGGCAAATAAAACCGACAGACCGCAAAACTATTATAAGAAACCAAGAAGTTTATTACATCAATCATACGTCCAGTTGTACACAAGAAAATGAATTAAATATTTTGTTTTTATTTATGTTTTGGCTTAAATTCAGATAAAACAAAAACAAATGAATGAACATGATGAGATAAATTTACTCGTGCGCTAGTAAAACTATCTAAGTATTTAAATACGAAAATATAAATTAAATTTGTATTATATTCTTATAAATATAAAAGTGAATATAACAAAATTTTTTCTCTACATATTTTTGCTTCATATTCTTGAGCTGCTGTTCATAAACCACAAAAATAAATTAAATTTTCTACCATATGTTTTCACTTATCAATATGAACAGCTTTTTTTTATTTTGTTCGTGTCTGTGGGTATGAGTATGAGTGTATGAGTTTTTATATGCAGTATATTGTATAACATTTTAATCCTGCTTAATAATTAGTTACTTTTTACTCTATAAAACTCTATGAGTACATTTGTATGTTTGTGTGTAGGTATCTCCCATACTAAGACTAGCACTGATACTAGCACTTGTACTGTCAGTACCAGTACCAATACCATCACGACTGAAATGTTTGTCTTGCAACGTGCTTGGCAAGTTTAATTCCTTTTATACAATTTTAGATGAAATAGAAAATAAAACACCAGCAAACACTGAACAAGAAGTAAAACAAAAAATAAAAGAGCCTTATTAAATATGAAGGTGGGTACGAGTTTCAATTTTTTAATATAGAACAAAAGTATGAAAATATGTACATATAAATATGTATTTTAGCACATACACATACAGGCACTACGTAAGGACATACTCTTCTACATAAATAAATATTATTAAAGCTATTTCAGCATAAGAAAAAGTCTAAAAATATTCTTCTTCACTTTATAATGAAACTGAATTGAATGAAATTGCAGTAGAAGAATTGAAACGAAAAAAAAGTATCTAAAGAAATATGAACAGAAAATATTCAATTAAAGTGTAAAATATATTTTGTAGATAATTATAAATGCTGGTCAAGTATAAAATAAAACTAAATAATTGAATTAAATGAATAATAATAATATTATGAAATTTATAAGTAAGACCTATAAATTATTTGAACAATTTTTTTTTTCTAAAAATTAAGAAGTATTTTCTATGGAAATAATAAAATGAATTAAGATGCAGAAACAGATGTACACAGGTAGTGATGTCTTGTAAGGTATAATTGTATAAAAGCAACCACACGATATTATCATAGAGTCTTACATTGCCTGCGTTCAACTTATCTTTTAAAATATTATTTGGAAGAAAAATAAAAAATTATCTTGGAGACACATGAAATAACCGGTATGTCTATACTATAACTACCACAAGCTTTTAAACACTAAATTTTAGTAATTAATTTAATGTTTGCAAATTTTTCCCTCGACACTCTTTATATTTTAAGACTTTCTTTGTTTAACCAGAATGGTTTCTAAGATTTTGCTGAAACCAATTGAGTGTTCATTAGTGAAAAAGTTACACCTAACCTGTAGTATTCATATATGTAGTCAAAAAATATTACCGCGTTCGAGGAATTATGCAGAAATATAGAAGACGTCGAATCCTGACCGATCCAAGAGCGGTAATTTCTCCAGACATCAACTCAGTAAAAGGTTTGTGAGGAAGTAATCTTACATCCTTTTAAAACTTAACTCTCCCAGGAGGTCAAAGTTAATTGTCATTGATGTTGTTCATTTTTGCTAAATGGGCTTCGAAGCACTTGCTGATAAGCAAAATTGCTGTATGTAGGATAATTTCAACCTTCCAATATGCTTAACGAGTGGTTACGCATTAGTGCTTTATGCCCATTTAAAACTGTCGCACTTTGTTGGTTGAAATTTGAAGGAGTGATCGTAGATTCATGAAATTTAGCACCTTACTATATTGAAATAAGAGGAAACAAAATATGTATGATTTTTCAAAAATAACTGTATTTGTCTAAAACAAGTGCAAGAAGTAAAAAAACCAAGTACGACAGTCTTTCTAAGAGTCCTTGGGTAAAGCATGTACGGTCTCCAAACCCTGGTTTTTTATATCCTGCTGAGTGTTGATATTATACTGAGGTTTGTTGGATGCCAGGAATGAAATAACTTTTCTTCCCTTTTTAAGTGGAATATTGATCCTTCGGTTAAAAATTTAACACTCTAATCGGTACACTACACTAACCGCTATTTAGTTTAAACTATTTTATTTTATTTTATTTTATTTTATTTCAAATTTACTATAATTAAAATTATAACAAACTAATACTAAGAGCACCAGCAGCTAAGGCTATCGGCTCGAATAATTTATATTAGTTGTTAGATTTTGTTAGTCATATTTAAATATTTCAGGACATTAATACATTTTTTATATTGTCTACTTTTGGATTTTTCAATAAATTAATGATATTTGGTTCACAAAATTTGAGGATGTGAAGTGTTGTTAAGGTGGCGTTGTTACAATAGCTGCATAATGGTGTCTGTTTTGTTGGCATTAGATGTTGGTGTGAGTTAATCGCAGCCTTAAAAAACATTTGTTCATAAGCCAGTTTGTTGAGCAAGGTAGTTGAATTGCTATTTTGTCTGGATTTATTTCCTTGTACGGATGGGTGAAAGTGTGCCATGCTTCAATTGATGAATTATTTAGTTCAGATTTTGCTGTTCTATATATATAAGCTTTTGATTGTGGGATAATTTGAAATGTTGGGCGTTGGAAAGTGGACTTGGCTGCTCTGTCTGCGTCTTCGTTACCAATTACTTATACCAGTGTAGTGTACAGGGTATAACATTTATTTTGTGAAAAAATAGTTTTTATTGATTCGAATTAAAAATCTGCAGAAATAATCAAAATTTCAGAATCCATTCCCTTTTGCCTTGACTATGGCCTTTAAATGGTTAAAAATTGAGTTTTATGATGCAAATTTGAGACTGCGACCGATAATGGATACTATCCAATCATTTTGATAAAAATCCTAGTGTCAAAGTCAAAACGACTTATTATTGGTAAACTGTTGTGAAAGCTGTGAATACGCAAAAATTTAAGTCATAGCCCATGGACGTTCCAACAAGACTTGGTACCATCTCATAAAGTTTGTGTTTACCAAGAATGGCTATAAAACCATGTGCCATACTTCATTTCGTCCACAAAATGGCTTCGAATTCGTCAGATACATATCCGAGCAACTATTCCATCTATTCCATCTAGGAGAATACTAAAAAAATTTGCAAGTATGGATGCACTTGAGAAGGCGATCCGTAGATGCTCATATTTAAAATTTGTATCAATAAAAAATTATTTCACACAAAAAAATATGGTCGTTTGAACATAAATCGCTTAAACTCGCGTTACGAAACTGTCATATATTTCTTGCTTTTTGAAATTTGGAAAGGTCGCTTTTGATTTTATTTTCTGGTTCATTATATGACAACAGAATCGAAAGCATAGTATGTCTATATCTCGTGTGCATTTGTAAATTTAAAAAACGAGTTTGGAAGGGTCATCGCCATTAAGAGAATGGTTTTCCGATTTGTTTACAACTAATGAAATTTAATGCGATTAATCAATACTCCTGTGCTACAAGCACAGATCATGCACAAAAATTTTCCTCGAGAACTGGAGTTTTAAAAGCTCTTTCCACCAGTAGTAGCAGTAACTATGACGAAAAGGATATGTTTTTCTAGTCTGTTTTTTCGATTGAAATCCAACAACTACTTAAAGCTCTTTTGAAAGGCATAACAGCCTCCACTAGCATAAACATTGAAAAATTATACACATTCTGGAGGACATTGGTAAGTGACATAAACAATATTGAACCAATTTAGGCACCATTTTTAATTTTAAAATAAATATCAGTAAAATTTTAAAGAGTTTAACCAATCTATATATGTGACAGCGCATAGAGAAAGGGACCTAACAAAGGGTAACAAAAACAATTTTCACTTTTTTTTTTTTTTTTTTGATGTGGACAACATCTGAGCATCGAATGAGACCGATCCCATGCCCCAAAAGTGCTCCCTCCCAGAGATATGCGCGTTTTATAAAAGTGAAGTGGACGATTCTAAGCGCAAATAAAAAGGGGCCTAACGGTAAAATTTATTTATTTTAATTTTTTTCCCTACTAAATTAACAAAATAACTTGATTTTACGAAACAAAAAAAAAAAAATTTTTTTTTTCCTTATGAACAATTTAAAAAAATAGAAAAATCATTTAATCTTTAAAATGGCTCTTCTGAACAAAACCTGTTTTTACCCTTAGGTCTCTTTCTCTATGCGCTGTCACATATACATATATAGATTTTTATATATTTTGGTGACTACACTGAATTACTTTTTTTTTAATCATTTCATACTTTCCAAATGTTTTGCTATTAGTTAAAGAATGCAATAAAAAGATTAAGAAAAGCTAAAAATGTATTATCTTCTTATGTATGTTAAAAGCAAACAATATGATACCATTAACTGTGAGTTCATTAAATTTTAATAATCAATTAGTTAACACAACTTATGGTCGTACGCTTTGAAAACATCTATATTATGACAGAGGGTATGAGAATAAGTTATTCCCTATGTCAAAACAGCACACATATTTCTTGCAATATGGAGTTATGATGCGCATAAAAAAGTATTACGTGGCATTTGATAAACATTTATATAATGACAGTAATGAAAGAAATTCGCCCCATATATTTGATCCGGATATTTATCCCTAAATTAGCTAATAAGTCAAGAAGTAACTTCTACCCTGTCAATCTATTAAGCATAGAAAAATTGTAAGAACAAAATAACGTGTGTTGCTCTGCTACAGAATATTACTTGGCATGTTGTGGTCTAATCAATCATTTGATAAACAGACATTTTGCTTTACACTCTCAAACCAAAAGTATTTATAACTAAGTACAAAAATACATGCATACATGCACACACATGTACACACATGTACACACATGTACACAACACAGTACATATGAACATATATTCAAGTCAGACATTCAGTCATTTATCCTTACACTTTCTCACACTACACTGAACAACGCTATAAGGAGAAAAGTAGTAACATCTTCATTTCCATTCATTGGTATGCTGTCGTTTCAACATGCCACATGTGTGTGTATAAGTTAGAGTTTATAAATGTATGTATTAGTGTTCTTTTTTTTTTGAACCTCATTCATAAATTAATTGTTATTAATGACAAAGAAATATGAGCTTCACAACAACAGCTACAGCTACAGCTACAACTTATTTAGTATTCGAGAGTGCAACCTTATGCTCCTAAAGCTGAAAACTTTTTAAGTTCAACCGAAGAACATAAAAAAAGATGGAAAATATATTGTTGTTCAAAAGTAAATAATTTGAAATAATTGCAGGTAATAAAATTAATGTTGCAAACTTTATGATTTTATGCTGTTTGAATTTTAGTCTCTTTATTTTGGTTAATATTTTTCCAGTCGCACACTTTAGTCGGTTCCTTGAACTTGTCCTTATGTTGTAACAAGGTTTCCTTAAAAGATTTTTATTTTTTAACTTGAGTTTGATTTTTTTCGCAATAAATCACAACTTTGAGTACGAACTGTTCAAGATGATGTTGAACGTTGAACTGATTGTTGAATGAAATGGAAATAAAAAGAAATTTACTTTTCGGTGCATTTGTTACAGTAGTATTGACAGAAAGTTAGACGAACAGCTACTTTAAGTCAACATGTAGTTTTTTTTACTTTTCATTTTCTCTTATTAAATTATTCTCGTCTGACAATCAGTAGAAAATTTGTTTTCTTATTTTGCTTTAATATTTTTAAGACTTTAGCATTTGTTTTAAATTTTTGTCGTAGTCTTCCATCGATAATGCGTTTTCAATTGATCGTTAAGAAAAGACAGAAAGTGTTTTTTGTTCTAATTTTTTGTGGAAAAAGTGAAAACAAAAATGATTTGGTTGGTTTGACAAAAGAAATTGAAAGTTTAATTTTATTAGACGACACAAGGGAACCAGAAACTAAGAAAATAAAGTTAAATAGAAAAAAGGTAATCAACTTAATAATGTTAACGTGTATTTAGTTTGCACGTGTATTTATTTAAAGCAACATGTTTTTCAGTTTACCCTTTTAAATATATAATTTTATAATTTTGTTCTATAAATTGATAGAGTCTGCCAGACCCTTATATCTGAACTAATACGCCTAAAATTAAAAAAAAATATATTTTTTTGAAGACAGAAAAATTGATTGAAAGTATCCAATAGATTAAAATTTAAACAAACAAAAATTTATATAAAATTAATATTTTAATAAAAAAGAATTCAATGAAATATTTTGTTAAAAGGCCAGTTACTTCAAGTTTCCCTTTCTTTCTCCTGGTAACGAAGAAATCTAAGTACTACAAGGACTATCAGGAAGTGCCACCTAAAGAACAAATCACAAATGCTCAGCATGACTTCATACGACATATAAAAATCTGCATCATACACTAAAAATCTGCAGAGTACACTAATCATCTACATTATTAAAATTGAAAATCAGAAACGGTAGATATGGGATATGCTTTGTGGAAGCCTTGTACTCCCAATAGAAGTAACGGAGAAAAAATTCGTTCTAGTATTTACCTACTTTACTTTAGTTCTTAAAACTTCTAGCGTAAAATTCTGATATCAGAAAAGAAATTACAACTTAAGCTTTTGTAAAGAAATCATTTTAATTACAAAGTAAGAACTTTTTAGCGGAATTGAGATGTCAACTTTTTAAATTTAAACTTTTCCTTTGCAAAATTATAATCGCTGCTTTTAAGGAACGACCAATCAACGTATGCTTAAATATTTCAGGTGTTATTTATACAGACAGAGGTGGTAGCCCAAGACTTCTTTATGCTTACAGTAATCTGTAATCTTCTTAACTACTTTCAGTGGAAATATAAAACACAGTGGACACTGTAGTTCCCATAGCACACTAAGCTCAACTTGTTCTAAGCAAGTTCACCGATAAACGCGTTTATGAGAATTATTTAGGCATAAATGTGAATTTCGCAAATTAACAAAAAGCTCAAGTTTGAATATGGTGACTCTACTATGTCTTTATTAATTTGATTATTAGTATTCTTTCAATATCCCAGTACAAAAATGAGAAGGATGATCGAATGGCTAAATTTCCACTGGAGAAAATTTTTGGCTAGAGACCATATGATGACCTATCAGTCAGTTAGGATTTCAATATTCCTTGTGCACATTTTAGATGAATTTATGCAAATACCCACTCTTCGACCCACAGCAATTATTAATGATAATAAAAAAAAACAGACTATTCCTCATAATAATATTTTCGCAACTTAGTATTCAGATATGCCTAGAATTCAAACTGTAAGAAAATAAGCTACTGGTGTCTACAAGAGATTTATTAAAATCTGGTAAATATTTAAGTTTTAACTTGATTATTGGCTACGGTCCCTGTTTAGAATTCACATATGTCGTAGCTGATAGTAAGTTACTACGAACTACTAATGCGTTGCAGCAAAAGCTGTAAATAGCTGTAATAGTAAAACAACAAATTGGGCTGAATGCGAGCTTTAAGTGAGTGCTGAACTCATTTTATATGATCAAAGCATGACTTTATTAATTAAAAATTGACTATTAAGTAAGCAGACATGGGAGTTAATATATAATAAATTTGGTCACTATTCCGCTTTAATATATACAACATTTGCCAACAAGTCTAAATCAAATTTTTACTTCTTTTAACCTCACCCATAATTTTCAGGTCTACAAATCGAAAGAGCCCACTTTTAACCCAAAGTCTAAACAACATTGCCGTTTTATGCAGAATCCATTTAAACCCATCCTCAACATCAGGGTGTACTTAATTTGCCACAGGTAGCTTTGTTATAGTCCGAATATGAAATAAGAAAGGAAATTCCTTAAGGTTTTCAATAAAAATCTCTACTTTCAATCTTACAATTCTCAGCTAACAATTCTTTAGAACTGTTACTTCATTTAACAAAAAAAAAAAACAAAATTAACAGCATAAAATAAGGTATAAAATCTTTTGTGAGTATCCTTTCGTAAAATATTTGTTTTACAACTTTGGTACCATTAAAATCTGCGCCAAGTGTCATCAAAAAGTCATCTAGATGGCTACACAAGGGGTATAATATATTTAAACACACACCCGCTCATACATTTTTATACAAAAGCAAATTTACTTGTATGTTACCAAAATCAGTAGCATACTCTACGGAGCATAATTTTATTGCGTTCGCACAGAAACGACTAAAAGGCATGTTCAAATGCGGAAAAGAAACGACAAATGTAGGAAATATTGAAAATATGTATGAATTACAAAACTACCATACACACACATACATACTCATAGAAACATATACACAGATTTTTGGTTGTTGTATTTTTAAATGAAATATTTTGATTTTTATGAGTTTTACGTGTGTCTAAGTTTTGATGTGATTTTATTTCGTCTTGGACGAGATTTTGGTTTATTCTTTTGGATTTATTTTACAAAGTTTTGCATATGTAGTTAAGTATAGTTAAATTAATATTAAGATTTTAGAAAATTTTCCAAGTGTATAGGGTAAAAGTTTTGTAGCAGTCAAAGTAAAATTTTAAATCCTTAAAATTCGTTGTTGGTAAACATTAATACTTAGAGACAAAATTTAGCAAAATCTTAAATTGTTTCGTTAAATTTTACTGAAATTTTCCTGCAACTCTTTAATGGTATTAATGACTAGCAATCTGTTTTTATTTTTTTATTTTTAAGTTTGCACAAAAGTAATTTGTTTCAGTATCATCATGATCATAATCGTCAATTTTATTCTCATGATACTTTCTTCTTTATTTAATATTGTACTCGTAGTCGTAATAATAAACATAAACGTAAACTTTTGCAACATAAAGGTGGAATATATTTGCGGATCTTAATAATAAAAACCAACAACAGAAAACAACAAATGATGGTCGGTGTTTTGGTATTCGATTTTCTGGTTTTGTAGTCAAAGTCTTCAACAAACTAAAGTAAAGACAAAATGCTTAATAAAAGGTGAACAACAGAATAAATTCTGCAGAGCACATAGAGTTTACTGTGGTCCAGCCGTCTAAAGTGGTGTGAGTAATGTGTGTATGCAACCTTATAGATATAAGTTGTATAACTACATACAAACAAAATACATATGTACAAACAACTACATGCATACATACATATGTATGTATGTACAAAAGTACAAATAAAAAATGTACATGTAAGTCTTATTCTTACTGCTTGTTTTATAATGTTCATTGTTGTTGCTGTATTTTTTTTTTTTTTTTTGCTTTAAACGTGACATTGTTGCTTTATTAATATGATCATAAAAATTGTTTAACACTTTTGACGTGTTGGTATTTATTATTAATAATAAAAATAGGAGGCATCTTTAACACAAAAAATATTTTTTTTCGTCAATTCTTCCAACCAGTTTACACTTGCACTGTTGTACGGAATTGTGTACATATGTATGTGAATATGGAATAGGAAAATGTATCTATAGGATACATTTATTTAATACAACATGTGTTATAACTTATAAGAATGTGTTGTTTTGTTGTTGTGTTTGTTGTCGTTATAAAAAGTAATGTTGCTATTTTATTTTGCTGTTAAATGTTGGCACGTGTTTTAAGCATAAATCAACCAAATTTTGCACATACTCACACATGCACACTCACACTCCTCAACACTTTAATAATATTTTAAGGGATTTTTCCTGCAGTTTAAACAATATGACGAAATATATACAAGTATTTATATTGCAAATGAGTTTTGTTTATGTCCGTTATAATATCTTGACTTTATAGAAATCCAACAATAAATCCGCCATAAATGTTTAATGGTAATTGAGTTTCACTAATATAATAAAAAAGACTAATTTTGTGGCACTGGATTTAAAAGTTATTTTAAGTTTGTTTTAAAAATTGAACAAAACCGTAGTCTAAAATATTTCGCTTTATTTAAATTTTAAATTTAACGTAAAATAATATGAAATTCTTACACATGTAGAGCAAATATTTTTACGCTAAAATATTTGTGCGCAAAAATCTCTATATGAATTTAAAAGAGGAGTGTAATATTTTGACTCCTTTTCCTTTTTTTCTAAACTAAAATTATGAGATCTGATCCACATCAATTTGAATTTTTCAAACCTGCCTACTTGTCTGCCTAAGTTTAGCGTTAGTCAATTTGATTGTTAAGAAATAAAAATGTTCAATTATGGCAAAAGGATCTATGGGCATAAAATAAATTTTAAACATTATTAAATTGAACTTTAAATAGGCTATTAATGCGTGTGTAAATTAAGCTCACAAATCTTATGAAACCAAACCGAAAACAGCAGCAAGCACAAAACCAAGCACACATATGTACACCATACATAAGTAGAAGCAGTGCACAATTGGACTTGCCCAGCAAACAAAAAGATAGTGTTAACTATTCACTTGAAAAAAATAATGCCAAATAGCATAAGAAACAATGAATCAAATACAGGAAATGAAGGATGTTGTTGTTCGTTGATTATAATCAACGAACAACAACTGTGCATGAAATTGACACTTTTTTTTCGTGACAAGCTGGGCACCTAGCGTTTTAACATAATTCGGGTACGCTAAATCCAGTGGTGCCCTCGGTTTTTTAAGATTGGCTCTGGTTTTCGAGATATACCGTTATTTCGAAAATGGAGGAGGTTGCACCACATATGTTCGCGTAACTCAAAAACGCTTTAGCTTATTCCAAAAACTTAAAAAACCGAAATTCCGCAATAAAATTTCCTTTAAGAAAAGTAATATCCGTAGTCGTTTTAGAAAAATAATTTTTGTTTGAAAAAAAAATTAATTTTTTTATCAAAATTTCGAAATTTTTGTTCTTTAAAAATTCATAAAAAATTAAAAAATGCAGCTAGGCTTCTAATTTTTTGCAGACATATAAAAAATAAAGCTGCAAGCAAAACAAGCTATAAATGATTAAAATCTGTTAGCAACTTTTGATTTTATTCACAAAAGTCGACAAATTTTAATTAATTTAAGAATTTCATAAAACGCAATATTTGTATGGGAGCCCCCCTAAGGGATGGTGATAAAGGGAAAGTAAATTTTAAGAAAATGTTAAGAACAAAAAACAATGAAGGTCGGTCATACATTTTATCCCCCTAGGAGTGAATCCTAGGCCTTAGAAACAAATGTTGGGAATGAAAAATAAAGTTGCGCTGGTCATACATTTGGCCCGTTTAGGGGTATCTCAGGCGCAGAAGAAAAATTACTTATATAAATTACTTATTACTTATATTACTTAAAATTACTTACTTACTTATACTACTTCAATGTATCAACCGTCATGCATCACGGTTCCATGCAGTCACAATGAAATCACGCAAGATCGTCTGGATATAATGGTACGGCGTCTAAAATTATCTCAAATTCAGAGCATTCTCTTGACAAAAGAGTTAAAACGAGCTAATATTTTAGCACCAGGTGTACAAACATACGGGGCTATCAATCGCATTTTTTTCTACGCGTAGAACCCTAGCTTTAAATTTTGCACCTGCAGCGCCTGAGATACCCCTAAACGGGCCAAATGTATGACCAGCGCAACTTTATTTTTCATTCCCAACATTTGTTTCTAAGGCCTAGGATTCACTCCTAGGGGGATAAAATGTATGACCGACCTTCATTGTTTTTTGTTCTTAACATTTTCTTAAATTATACTTTCCCTTTATCACCATCCCTTAGGGGGGCCCCAATACAAATATTGCGTTTTATGAAATTCTTAAATTAATTAAAATTTGTCGACTTTTGTGAATAAAATCAAAAGTTGCTAACAGATTTTAATCATTTATAGCTTGTTTTGCTTGCAGCTTTGTTTTTTATATGTCTGCAAAAAATTAGAAGACTAGCTGCATTTTTTAATTTTTTATGAATTTTTAAAGAACAAAAATTTCGAAATTTTGATAAAAAAATTAATTAAAAAAAAAAAAAAAAATTATTTTTCTAAAACGACTACGGATATTAGAAAGAAGTTTTACTTTTCTTAAAGGAAATTTTATTGCGGAATTTCGGTTTTTTAAGTTTTTGGAATAAGCTAAAGCGTTTTTGAGTTACGCGAACATATGTGGTGCAACCTCCTCCATTTTCGAAATAACGGTATATCTCGAAAACCAGAGCCAATCTTAAAAAACCGAGGGCACCACTGGATTTAGCGTACCCGAATTATGTTAAAACGCTAGGTGCCCGGCTTGTCTGTTTTTTCAACTAGCACAGTGTTATTAATCATTATGTCATTAAGTGGTGCTTTAAAAGTTAAGAAGTTTAACAAATTTTAAGGTAGGAATCACGACTAATTTAACATAACTATGTGATTAATTTAAAATTTTTATATTAACAATTATTTCATAATAATTAAATATTATTTAATAATTATTTGAAAAAGTGTTTAGAGGCAAATAAAAACTTGCTGCACATTTGATTCTCATAAAATTTCTTGCTGGGTTACGAATGTATTTGTAGTTAAATGCGGGTATAAAACAGACATTGCCTTAAAGCAAGATTTACTCTATGCCGGCATAAGCCAGATTTTACCCGACAAAATGACATTTTAATTTCGCGCATAACATGACATTCACATGGACACTTTGGCACGCACACAGGCACAGCAACACAGGCCCTCATGTAACTAAACCAAAAGCCGAAAGCAAAATATCGATTGTATTTTTGTATGCCTGAGTGTGTGTGTGTGTGTCTAAAAACAACCAAAACTATGAATGAAGAATGACTATGCATGTATTTGTAAAAATTGGCAAAATTGTCCAAAAACTGCAAAATTTTTTTAAAGAAAATTTCATGTGTTGTTTAAACAAACTACCAAAGGCTACACAATTCTTAAAGCAATAACAAATCGTAAAAATTGGAAAATTGTTAATAAAATAATTTTGTTTATTTGACTAGTCTTCTCTTATTTGACTCTGTGGGCAGAATGACCTTTGTTGTGACTTTAATTTCTCTATGTAGAAAAGAAAATGTTTTTGTTTTCTTGTTTTTTTATAGGGTTTCTTTCACTTTTTTGTTTTTTTTTTTTTGGTTTTTGTTTGCGCTCATTTTTCTTTTTAAAACTAAATTTGCTTGTCTCGTACGTGCTGTGCATAGCAAAAGCATTGATCAAATACACAAAAACAAAAACAAACACAAGATTAAGAGAAACAAAAATACCAACAGCAAAAGTGGTAGCAACAAAAAATATATAAAAAGTTTTGCAACAACTTTTTCGTTCGTGTGTGTTGATTAGGTTCCTCTAAAGTTATTTGAAGGATAAGAGGTGCAGCAGTCGTCAGTCAGGTTGGTAAGATGGCTATATTTTTCATTTTGTTTGTTTCTTCTTCTTCGCTTTGGCTACATAGAAAATTTTAGGCTACAATATCCTGTTTGGAGTATATCTAAAAAACTTACTAGGGCTTATCCCGATTTTTTTTTGGTGTGTGTTTCGTAAAAAAAAATTACGTGCACGTAGATTATAGAGTTGTTGTCGGGTTTTCCTTTGGATTTTTGTGCTCACTTTTGTCAACTTTATTGACTGTTTAAGAAGCCTTTTTTTATTTGCCTCAGAATTGCTAAAAAAAGTTTTCTTAGATTTTTCTTAGCAAAAGTTTACTTTTTCTTTTTTTGCTTTTTTTAGGCACTAAATTTGACAAATTTTAAATTATAAGTTATTTCGTACACATATTCACATACCCTGAAAGAGTCCCATTAAGCGTCTGTGGAACAAAAAAAAAATGGATTTTATGTTCAACGAATGAGAAGACATTTTGCAAAAATAATTTCTAACAACTTAATTTTATGAGTTTACTAAACAAAATTTAAAAATTTATTTTCAATATTTAAAATGTTTTTAAATGTGATATATGCTAAGAGCATAAGTATAAAAAAATAAAAACTTTCTTTTAATAAAACACGCTGGCTTACAGATAAAATGAAAATTCAGAATTTCTTTTCGACGAGAATTAAAAATTTGAAGAAAATTTTAGAAAGGCTCGTACACACTTATTTATTGATACACACTTAATAATTGATAATATTATTATTTAAAATTTCGGTTTATATACTCATTTAATCGACACACTTTATTTTTATATCGAAGCATATATATTTTCAAAAAAAAGCTTTCAAGTGGCTCTATATAAGAAATATTTTAATTTATCTGATCCTACCACTATTTTGACCACCTAATTTGTCTGCCCTGTACTTTCTTGACTACAAGCGAGATAATACGCAAGTGTTTATTATTGACATCATGGCAACTTTCTTATGTTTTACTATTTCATCGAGCTTATTCTCAATAAAAATATACACGTTACTCCAGAAACGCTCAATGAGTCCTAGTTGACTGATCAACGGATTTTACTGTTTCTTATAGTAAAGAAGCCTTGTATGTTTTTTAAACAAAGAATCTTTTTCGTAATATCATATATATTGTAATGCATTTTTTTACACAAAAAATTAACAATTTTCGTAATACATATGGACAGACGGACATTGCTCAATCGACTTTCCTAGTCATAAAATTTCAGAAATAAATTTTTTAATTGTATCGTAGAAGAATATTCTAAACGAAATGACAAACCCATATACACCCTTAAACTCTCTGTGAAGGGTATAGTAAATAATTTCGTTTCGTTTAGGAGACCTAATAACTCCTGGGTATTTAAGTTCATAATATATGTATATAACGAAGCTGTAACAATTTATTTATGAAAAATAAAAAATATATATACGAAAACGTTACATTTGTACCCTCGTATTTGTATACTCTCCTTAAAACAAACACTAACAATTATTTCACACAAATCATGGTTATTAACACACATGCAAACACTGAGTAAAACAAAGTGACAGAAATATTCCTACAAAGTTGACTTTCTTATACTTGGTCTTTCAAAAGCAGCTGTTTTTTCCCCAAACAAAAAAAAAAGAACATCTAAAATCAAGGCACACTAACGAAACGAAATCTGGCATTGGTTCATTTTCTTGCATACAACACCAGCCAGCCAGTCGTAGTAAGAAGTCGGAGAAAGAAAGAAAAAAACAGTATTTCAAGTGGAAAATTACTTTCACAGCTTTATGATGCGGAAATTATATGAAAAGTCATGATGCAGCCACAAAAAATAAAATTAAACATACACAGTCATACACAGAATAAGAAAACCAAAACGCCAACCTCCAAATCAAAAAACAAAAATAAAATTCCGAGAAAAAAAAACTTGCTAGAGAGAAGCCAAACCGCGGGTAAAAGCAAACTAAAGCCATAGAATAACAACAACCATTTCGTTTATATTCCATAATAAAAACTCCCTAAAATTAGTCCCTATAAAAGTAGCAAAAACATGAAAGAAACCTTCTTCCAATAATTTATTTCATTGTTTTTTTTAGAAGTATGAGTGCTTACTTTGTATGTGCTTATATGCACTGACATACTTGTATGTAAGTCTTTTAGTCATGAGTGAAAACATTTTCATTATTGTATGATGAGATTGAAAGCAAGTTGTAGCAGTTATTTAAGTCATTGAGAAGTATTTATTCAAAATTTAGTGCAAAGTTTTTCAACAGCAATTTTTAATTAACAAAACTAACAAATCAACACAAAGTTAAGTTAGCAAAAGTAGCAAGTTCCTTTTTATATTAAAAATTCTAATAGAAAAGGGCTTTTTAGTTACCAAATGATGCCTGCCTTTAAATATAATATTAAAATCATTCTATTTTGTTTTTTTTATTTCTTTTTGTTTTGCCGTGCAATAAATAGAAAAATCTGTTTAAATGTACAAAGTATTTTGTGTTGAAAAGAATATTTAAGGATGCCAAGGCAAACTACTACGAGTAAATGCTGCAACAACTACAAAACAAAAAGTGAAAGGTAACTTGTTATGACATTTACATTTACATTTACATGAAAGACAATGTTTTCGTTGTTCTTGACTTGAAAGTCATTTTATTTTTAGACATATTTTTTGTTTTGTTGCTCGTTGTGCCTCTTCAATTTCACTGCAGACAAAACAAACGTGCTTTAGTCATCATCAACAGCTAGCACAGTAAGGCAAATTCGAGTACATAAAAAAACTAAAATTTTAAAATTCCAATTTAGGCGTAACTGAAATATGAGCTATCGGGTGCAGCCTGTTGTCCGCACTTTAACTAAAGAAAAACGTTAAAAACCAATTAATTTTACTGTCTTTACCTCCTCTTCTTCATGAGATTTAATTTAATAGGACTTATTAATTAATTAATCTTCTAAGGACAGTAACCATTCAAAATACTACCAATCTCAGTTGGTTATAAACAAGAAACTTGCAATTATTACCACATCTAGTGATTAAGAATAGCTCCAGCTTACCCATTATCTTGCAGATCAGCTGTATGGAATTAGTTAAATTATTATGCTCATATTAGTGAATGAAAGAAAATTTTTCGCAAGTTAAATTGGTTTATTTGTAGTAATTTTTTTTTCTTAAATTAGAAACTTATTCTAGAAGATTAAAATAATGGTTCAAAGGATTTTAAAAGGTAAAAGTATAGAGAAAAGGATAAGAGTATAACTTAGTTCATTTTGCCCGCCATTTTCCCATTTAATTTCATAATAAAGCAAATTCTACAGTTTGCACCTACAGATATCTTTTAGGTAACTGCAGAATTTTGTAACTAAGCTCCTGCATATGCCTCTTTGTATTTCCGGCCAGTGATCTAATTTATTCTAATGGTGTGAGGTCCCACCTGACTGCATTTTGTCAATACTCCAATAGAAGTTATAAGGCTCTTTCTATAAAGCTGTGTTCTGGTCATTCCATAAATTTTAAAACTCCTCGCATTTATTTATTTTTTTCAGTGCAGGTCAGTTTGGTTTTGTCTATTTGGCATATCGTAATTCCCCCTCCCAACTGCGCTTATGCCAATACAGTAATAGAAATACATCAAGAGCAACGATGCTCACTAGTTTAAATAAATCTCTCTTTTAGAACTATGTTTCGTCCCACTGTCTCTCTTAGACTTGTTAATGTTGTCTAACATGTTGTAGTTTCGTTGTAGCGTGTACTTATCCAACATTCACTACACATTTTTCTCTTTAACAACACGTGGTAGACTTTTGCGAAAAAACAGAAGAACAAAAGGAAAAGGAACTGGAGCAAAAACTATTGTGGAACAGAGTCTGCATAGTTTAATTTAAAGTTTCGTCGTGTCTAAAATGGCTGGCTGTTGTTCTTGTAGCCCATACATACATGTGTATGTGTACGTTTGGGTTTATCTATGCGACTTGGTGTGTGTGTGTGTGTGTGCTGGTGTGTGTGTTTTTCAATGATAAATGTAATTTCTCTATTCAAGTCTTGTTTCTGTGTACACCGTTACTCGTTTACACTAACACTATTGTATTGCAATTATATGCCATATTAAATTGAGAGGAGAATATGCAAGTAACATGTTCAAGTATACAGATCCTAGACTTGTTGTTTCTTTGTTTAGTTTATAAAGAACATATAGTTTGTCAGTAGTAGATGTTGTAATTTCTTGCATTGTATCTATTTAACAGTCTTATTTGCCTATTTGCAGTCTTCTTGTTTGGCCATGATGCTGTAATTTTGCAATATAACCTTTATTGTTGGGGCATACTGTTAGGCTAGTGTAAAGTGTTAGGTTTTATAATCTTTGTGTATTGATGCTTTTACATGACTATTGAAAATTAAGGTCTAATAACACCAATATTTAAATATTAAATAAATATTAAGTTCCAATTTAGCTCAAGGAGGGAAAATATATTGTGACTATTTGTTACTGAACAAAAACTCTGGCGCGTCTTAGATTACAAATAGCGATTTCAAAATTCGACCACTACCCTACATTTGAGCTACATTTCCATAAACATGCCTATGTATTCTTATTGCTTTTAATACAGCAACCTTGTTCTGTCTTAGACATTCACTAACAGCAATTATATTTTGCACTTGAAATCTCATCATTTGAAATAAAATAAAATTTCCTTAATTGAAGTAGTTTTCAATACAACTACAACACTAACACTAACAACAACAACACTTAAAAATGAACAGAAAACTTTTCACTTGACTATTGTTTAAAACACAGCAAGTATTTTTATGGTCTTAAAGACGCATCATAAATAAGTACTCGTACGCTTTTCCAATTCTATTGTAAATATTTAAGTGTGATTTAAGTTTTATACTTCTTCCAAACTTTTAGCCTTAATTTGGTGGTTTAAGTTTTAAATGGATGAATAAAATATAATTAGTTCGGAAGCCCATTAAATGGAGCCTTTTATTGTTTCCAAAACTAAGTAAGCACTTATTTAGTAGCAAAACAAAGTTGTGTTCTAACAAAGTTTGAGTGAAAAGTGGCAGTAAGTGCATTAAATCAAGCAACACTTGCAAGAAAATTAAATAAAAGAAAGTTTGCCAGAATAATTTCTTAAGATTCTTGCTACAATAAAAAGTTACCTAAAATAGTAACGATAATGAATTTCATTAGAAAAAAAAAAAAAACAAAACGATTTCTATAGTAACTTGGCACCCTCTTGCATATGGGTACTTTCGCAGAAATGTCAGGTAACGGCAGATTTTTAAAATAATTATAATTTAAAATTATGCTGTTTGATTTAATTTAATTACTAACTAAATAAAGAACTACTTACGTTTTATCAACAGATAGGAAATGTCTATAAAAAAAATTTGCCTTAAATAGATAGAGGCTGGCGTTAGGTGACAAAAGAAGACATTTCTGTTAAAGTGCCTATATTCAACATTGAAAACTATGTTTCACTTTAGTTTTCGGTAAAATATGTCTATGACAACGACCACTGCTTTCATATCGTATTTTCAGATTTTTTTAAAACTTTTTATTAAGATTTGTCGAACTTATGTTTATATTTTATAGACTAAATTATATTTTTAAACTGGCTCAAGCCCATTTTTCAAGTTTCTCATTTTTATATGAAGAAATTAATTTAATTAAATTATCATCAGCAATTTTTAATCGGAATGTCCAAGTGTTGGATATAAATATCATCTATTTCACTCACAAGTTTATATGAAATTGATTTTGTAAATCAGGCATATCATACTTATTCATATTTACTATAGTGAATGAGAACGAAAGTTACTACAACTTTTCTCCACATTTTGTTATTATTTTTATTTATCACAATTTTATTGTTGCTTTTAACCATCAGTCTGATGGTAATGAAAGCATAGTTGTTGTATTCACAACATTTCTCTTTATATCAATCATAACTGTTTTTGCCTAATCAGTTTAAAATAATCTTAAAACTTTAAAATGCAATATATTTCATTTCAATCTTTTTAACTTTTTTTAAAAGTATGTTATTATGACTTGATAGCACACACACACGAAATATAAGTTTCACTAAAAATGCACGATGATAATTGAAAATAAAGCAAAATCTTTTCAGAGAATTAGGATCTATGGCAATAATATTTCAATTAAAATATTGGCCAAATGCTCATATGGCATATTTCTATCCGTACTTCATGGTACACAAAAAACTCTGCACACACTATTAAACAAAAGTTGAGTTATTCTCGAGTGTGTTTGAGACGAAAGTAATATGTAAAGAAAGTTTAAATAATTGTAATACAAAAGTTGTTTATAAGCAAAGCATGGTAGTCCATATTTTAACAATGTTGATGTGATTGACATTTGCTTGTGATTTAAAATTAACATGGTGCAGAATGGTTAGTGTTTTTAATAGTTGTCTATTAAAAAAACAAAAAATAAAATAAAAATGGTTTATGCATAGAGGAAATTTTTTTAATAAAAATTATTTAAAAATCTCCGAACAAACCAAAACTCAATGATTAACTTTTATGCCTCAAATAAAAATAAAAATAAATTCAAACCTAAAGCGTGTTCAGTGTTAATGTTCTATAAATGTATAACTGGCCTCAAAATGTCACAGAAACCCGTTTAAGGAGGTTATATTTATATATATATATTTATATATATATATTTTCCATTCATTTAAGCATGAAAATGCATTTGCCTATGAAAAAAAGAATTCTTTATTACAGTTCTCTTAAACTCTTAATTCCTGTTCTTTCAAAAATGGGCCAGAGACATTTAGGCCAGAGACAAGTCATCTTCTTGAAAAGGTATTGAACTAAATGGTAGTGATTCACACAACTAAGTTTTAAAAAATAAAGTTTTTATGATTAATTGCGAGATATGAATTCTAGCTAATTTTCTTGTTTCACTTTATTTGTATAAACAATAAATAAATAAAATCTTAAACTCGAAAACTCCGCATACTCAATTACATATCAAAATTCTGTTTCTTATTTAAAGAAAACCACAAAAATAATGAAACCAATTACCCATACGAATTTTGCTCCCTCTTTGATCTACTTAAATTACTTGAAACGAATAAGGTTTTTTTGTCAGAAGTTCACAAACTTTATTTAAATTTACCTTTCTACGATTTTTTTAATAATTAAAATTTATGAAAATTCGTCTTTAATTTTTTTTCCGCTTTATAAGTTTAATAAACTTTTCCTTCAAGTTAAGAATTCATTATTATTTAAGTTAAAGTTCTTGTATATACAAATTAAGTATCATTGTGTGCGATATTCATAACCATACGGCGTTGTAGAGATTATTAATTTTTTATTTATTTAACTTTAATATTTGTTTTTTAATTCATACTAGTGAAATATAAATTTTGATCTAAGATTTAACAAAATTTTTGTAAGAAAAAATTATTTTTTTAAATTTATACACATACAAAAAACTTGTAAATTTTGCAATTTCCTTTAGTGGACCACTTTAAGAAACACAGCCTCAGTCAAAACCAAGTAATAAAGTAACACACAATACTAACTACTCAGTTACCACAAGCAAACAATTTTCTTAACAAACTTTCTAAATCACTGAGTAGAAAACATAAAGATCTCCGAAAGAAGAACTATATGAAATTAAAAACTTGTATTAAAAACCAATACCTTCTAACACATACGAAAACTATAAATTTCTCGTGTTGATTAGAAACCTTTAACTTCCAAAACTTAAAAAAACTTACTATTTTGCAAAAAGCAAAACTAAAAGCGGAAGTAAAAGCAGAAGAGTGAACAAAAACAGAGGGAAAAAAACAAATTTGTAAACAATTAATAAGGAGAGGGAAACCTGCAAAATGTTGTTTAAAGGTTAATTGTATCATTGATTTAACATGTGTTTTCACGCTAAAGCCAATATTTATTTTAAGGGAATTAAAGAAACAACAAAAAAAGAAAGCAATGTAGTAAATTAAACAAGATATTAAATTACATTTGCATTTCAGCTTAAGTTTTAAATAAATATTTATATAACTTTTGGGGTGAGTGGGAGTTACTTTCTTTACATTGTGACCTTTGAAATTATACAATACAACTGTTATACACAATACCAAGGGTCATATATGCACCCCATTACACAAGTTGTCAGAGAAATAATTGGATTATTTTTAAACAACAACTCAGATTAAATACATACTGTTTGCATTATGTCACTTTTAAATACTTGATTATTAGCTACAAATATGTTGAGGGAATTTTTTAGGAACTTTAAGATGAAAGTAAGAAAAAATTGTAAAATTTTTTTATATATGAAAATTATTTTATATAAAATAAATAGCCCATATAAACCGCTTTAGAGCATCTTATAGAAGATTTAACGCTAAAAATTTAAATAACATTGAATGGAGAAATCATCGCTGACTGATGTTGAGTTATTGAGCTGCCTCAAAGTATTTTATCAAAAGTCGAACGTTAGGAAAATTGTATAGTTAACAATATGTTGTCCTATTTTCCAAGCTTTAGATCAGTTTTAATAACAATTTATTTTATTCTAAAATTTGAATACCAGTAGCTTCTTCAGGGAAAATTTGTATGGACAAAGATCTTAAAAGAAGAATAAAGAAATCGATATTGCAATATCTAAGATAAATTCATTAGCAGAAGTTACTTAACCGACAACTATTTTTCAAATATTGTAGTGAAAATAGGTGGGTAATATCACTCATAGTTTTGTGTACAAATGTAAGAAAATAAATTGAAAGCAAATTAGACTTAAACAAAGCAAGTAGTACAAATTTGAGTGTAAAGAACCTATTATATAGCGATAAGAGTTGTTAGGAAAATAACTAATTTTGTGATATGAAAGTACTACAGAGAAATGATGGTGGGTACTAAAAATTCGTTGTTCTTACTTGTTCTTTTTTTTTTTTGCTTACAATAAACATTACAGTACGTTGATGTTTGCGTAAATTTAAAAAAAAATTTTTTTAAACTGTATTGGAAATACTATTTTTAAAAACTTAAAAGGCGGATTATTTCCAATGGACCATGAAGGTAGGAAAGGGGGATGCAGAAAGCAGTATCTGCCTCCTACACCCACAATCGGAGACCAATAAGGTGCATTGCGTTTTAAATATACCACAATATCATAAAATTAATGTCGCACTCCTACTTAAGCTCATAATTCTTCACTTTTTTAAGTTTTTTACCAACCAATATTTAAAATTTCTTTTATACTGTGCGTTAATAAAACTAACCTACATATTTCTCCAGGGGATATTGAAGCAGACCAATACTATTTCAAGACCGTTTTTGGCCCCTTTGTTTCACGGCTACTAATCGACATTTATTCTTTCACTGAGTCCCGCGCCAATACAGGAATTTTCTGCAGATTTAAATACGGTTTTAAAGTGTTGACTCTTTATTGTTCGTAATTCTAATTTTACAATCCTTCATTACCTTCAGCATTTTCGTTATTTTGAGGGTCTCTATAGCATTCGCACTGAATGTGTGAATTTCCTATTCTTTTTAAGTTCGAAGTTAAGGATTCTCCTATGAACTATCAGTAAAGATATTAATTTCACTATCCATGCCCTCATTATCTTGTGCTCTCTTTCGGCATCTGAGTATCTCTAGCCTCTTTCTGTGCGTGGTCTAGGATTCATCTATACCCAGTCAGAGGTGCTGCTACTACATTTATACTCGCTCCGGACTAGTAATAACATCAAGATGTTGACACTTCGTCAAGGTATCATGCTCCCGTGGTCATATTAACTTAAATGGACAAAAGGTCAACATTACACTCCCTGTTATACGTCCTTTCTAATTATAACACATACTTTATACGAATAATTATTATACTTTATTATATTGGTACTTGATTTGAATTCGCGCATATGATACTTTAACGCTTTACTATGTAAAAATAAATTATTTAGAAACCAAGTAAAATTTACTGTTTCAAAGTTAGTTTATGTACTTATTAATAGATATTTGGCAAATAAGTGAGTCAGTGCAAAACCAAAGAATTATAATTCACAGGACCTCTATAGGTGAATTACCATTGAGCAGTGTAAAAATCTAATTTCAAAAGAAGTTTATGTAAAGTTAAATTTAAGACTTCTTGCACAAACTAAATAAAAGTAACCTCTCTGCCTGTCCGTGCTCACTAAAGTGTAAATAATACTTGATTAACGTAAATGTTGGTTTTTATTTGACAGAAGTTGTTGTTGATTTCAGATATGTAAATAATATTAGTTTGTTTTTAATTTCAACCACTTTATTGGTTTCAATTAAATTTAACTGCATGACACACCGCACAGGAATTGTCACACAGTAAGTCAAACAGATCAAATTTTGTTTATTTAATAAAGTCATTCTAAGTTTTTCAGTTTTAGTTTTTAATTTTGTCATTCTTAAATAAACATGCAACACATCATCAGCACGTCATCATTATCGCTGAAGCTTGTGGCCTCATGAACACATTTTTGGGGGGGGGGGGGGGGGGGGGGGGGGAAGATATTAAAAGAAGGTAGTGGGGATTGCTGACCACACTGCCCTTCTACGAAAAGTGGACATATCATAATAATAAATTCAAATTGATATTCATAAACGTATACGAAATACAAATGCAAATATGTGAACATGAGCATGAATATTCAAAATGCATACAAGCTTTGTGTGTCATACATCAGCCCAAATGTCATTAAGTCAGTCAGTCAGTCAAATGTCTAATATAAACATATTGGGGGAGTTATAATAATATAATAAAAAAAAAACTGTGGAACTATAAACTGGTTACAGTCATTTTGTCAGAGACAAAGAGATGAGAATTTGATTTTTGTGGTCAACCGCTGTATGACGTGTTGTGGTCAGAATTCTAGTTTTAAATTTTCCCCATCATTTACATGTCAAACGTAATAGAGACAATGAAAAATAAAGGACTTCACAAACACACACACACACACACAGTCACACTAATACTTGCATTTATTTTTATGCTCAAGCACACATTGCATTCATCATTAATTTGACAATAATTCCCAGCAGAATTTTTTTTTTAATTTTACCAAATAATTAAAAACAAATCCGAATTATAATTATTTAAATTTAAATTAAAGTACTCAAATTGTAAGCTGGAGTCCTTTTGATATTCCTGCATACCAACCAATTCAACCACATTGTAAAATTTGTTAAAGAAGGAGGTCTTAATACTTTTGTTTTTTAAATTTCATGGTTTATTTTTAATATCATCACATAAATCGTTATTGGCAGACAAAAACGAAAACATATTTTATATTAATTTCACATTTATATGTACGTGTGTGTAGTGTTTTGTTAGCATTGCACTCTGTGGAAGTATAAAATATAGTTTATTCACAATTTTATTGTTATTATTTCATACTTTCTATAAAGTTCAAGCGAGCAAAAAACAATGCAAAAATTGTCACACCTTCATTTTATTTTTTCCTTCCAAGGAAGTAAAATATACAGGAGTAGAAAAAATTAAAACATTTTCCCGTTTGTTCTTAGTCCAATATGTATGTTTTCTCATATTTTATCCCCGTGTTAAATGGTGTGTGGTTTAAAACATTTATCATTCGAGTTTACATAGAGTTTACGAGGGTTGTGTCACATCACTGTATAGCTGATGCAGAGAACTTAAATCAATTTTGATACCGCGATTTATTATGTGACATAATTTCTCGAAGAACAACGAATTCTTTCATAAAAAGGTTGTAATTTAAAAAAGTCTCGTTAGTCAACAACAAATCGGATTAAAAAAGATAAAAAAAATTCCCTTTGTTTTTCAAAATAAAAAAAATAGAAAAAAAATTAAAATCAAATTTTACTTAGTCCTTAAATTTGTTCTTAGTTTTTCTTCAAGACTTTGAGTCAGACAAAAATTTTAATTTAGTTGTTTATGTTGTTCTTGTTATTAGTTAGATTGACGAATTTTTAATTCGAGTTTTTTAAATTTTTTCAAAAAATTTAAATCAAAAATTTTTTTAATGACGTTCAAACAATTTTCCTAGAGAAATCTGTTAAAGAATTCTAAAAAAATGGGTTACTAATCGGCAAAGCTATAGACACATTTTGTTTGAAAGAACATGTGTGGGAAAATGCAGCAACAGCTTAAGTAGAAATACCCAAAATTGACCTAATAACACACCATTGTAGTCCAGCGACTTAAAACTACTACCAGGCGATATTTTGTTTATTTATCTAGAAAGTTATAGCGTAAAAATTTATTGTCTGTTTTTTTTTTAAATGAACAATATCATCTTGAATGATAACTTATTTTAATTTATAATTGAACTTAAAATACGAGAACCAATATAGTCTATAACTTATTTATATAATAGTCTTTGCATTAAAGAGAATCAATTTAAAAGTGATTTTTTTGAAACGATAAATAGGCATGAGCAGTTTTTCGTTATTGCTAAGAATAATTTTTTTATTTTAAAGTGTATTTAAAGTTACTCAAGCTTATAAATAATTTTTAAACAAGGTAATTACAACAAATTGCTAGCTGTACGCTCGAAGTTATTTCTATAAAAAGTAAGGAGTTATTTTTAAACCAACTGAAATGCCAAAAGACAACTGCTTTAATGTTTTTCCTTATATTTACAAAAAAAAAATGATTTTTTTTTTTCAACCTCAACACAACAGGCAGGCTCGAAATGAGTATGAAATTAAAGGGCTTGACTAACAACTTGTAATACACTTTAAAATTTAAAATTCACGATGGCCGTTTCTACAAAATGGCGTAGTAAAATATACTAATATATAGATAAAATCTAATAATAAAAATGTGACAACTTCAATCTTATTAACATTGATGACAAATGAAAGGGCTTCATCACCAGAATACACTAAATTATGAAAAAGAGTAAAATTTAATATTTCATCAAAATAAAATAGCGGTTAATTTTTTTCATATCGCGGTCAATATGACTATCATATAAAAATGCTTAACTAGTAGAATACGGTAAATTTTATTAAAATTAAAAATAAAAGATGGTCTCGGAATGAACAAAGCAAAATGGCGTATTATCTAACAACGAGGCTTCACTGCGATGTGGGAATTTTACCTATGAACATAAAGGTGAAGGGTATTATTAAATTCGGTATTGCCGAATTCAGCACTGTTATTTGTTTCCTTAATAGTTTTGTTAATTTAACCCCGATTTTGAGATAATTTTGACTTTAGTCTAGTAATCTGTTTGAAAAGAATTAGAAAAAATTTAACATACAAAAATATTTTTGAAATCGAAGCTTTGAATTTCGCACAGAATAACTATTGTTCATACTATTTCTTAAGAGATAAAATGTTGCTCAAATGTTAATAGAAACATTTCATATGTTTTTTACGTCATAAACAGAGGACTGATTAATTAACATTATTCCATAAGTATTTCGTACGAATTTTTTATATGCAGTTTTTCAAAAGTTCGCATGAAATATTTAGCAGAATAACAGGCTTTACTAAACAAATTGGTAAATTATTTAAAAATTTTTAAAAACATGATAAAATTTTCAAAATTTTTCAAATATTTTTGTAAACGTTTTTAATACTTTTGGTTAATAGTAAACAACGTTCATTAAAGCCATATGTAAGGGGAAGGTTAAAACATCTGTAACAGATTTTCAATTTGTAGAAGATTTGTAAACATATTTTATAGAACAACATTTTTAAAAAGATTTTTTATAAATTTTAGTAAAATTGTATATTTTTTTATTTTCAATCTATCTACTTAAAGTTTCGTAAAGTTTTGCAAAAAAAAATTTTCATTTTAAGCTCTTTAGGGAAAAAAAGTTCATCGTTGCTCTAAACAACTAGGTTATGTGTTCTTTACTAAGTTAGCCGGAGAACAAGATTTGTTTTTAAAACAAAAAATTTTTTTATTGGTTTTTCTTAAAATGGGAGAATAAAAAAAATTAAAGAATGGTGTCACGTCGATCGCAGTGCGGAATTAATATTTTTGGTTTTAAGAAAAAAATCATAGAAAAACATCTTAATTAAACAATGCATTAGATGGAGCTAAACTTTAATAGACCTGCAAATATCATTGTTCTTATCTGGAAAGCAACCCAAAAGATACAATACTAAATCAGGGGCCAAATTACCGCATTCAATTATGAAATTCTTATGTCTATTTTTACACCCGAAAACTTTAAAATTTCAATAGCTATAGATTGTAGTAATTTGGTCTCAAGTTATCATTTAAACGCGATCGAAATTTTCCTGAAGTATACCAGAAATTTTAAGAATAATTTATAGTAGTTCGTCCTTTCAAGATAACCGATAACAAAAAGTCACTAAATCGTTAACTTAATCAAATTTGAAATTTTAAAGGAAAGTTTCATACCCTGTAAAAAATTTTTGAAATTTATGAAACATCTTACGTACATTTAAAGTACTTTTGCTACAAGTAGTCTGAATGAATGTATGGAAAATTTACATTATTGTAGACAGTTTGTAATCCAATCCATACAAACATACATACAAATACACTTTTATAGTCTACACTTAAGTTTGAATAAAAGTATTTTGCATTAAAAAAAAAAACATTATTACTGCGGATTTTACAGCAAACCGCATATGTTTTTTGTGCTTTCTTAATTTTTGTCTGAGCATTATATAAAATATGTTTGTGATCATAAATAACGAAAAACTATTTTTATGGTACACTAAGGAGAAGTTCAGTTAGTGGATTTTTTTCTATTGTTTCTTTTAAAACGAAAAACACAACATACGAGTATATGCATACGTAACTAAAGTATGATGACATTTTTAGTATCGAGATCAGTTAAAGAAAATTGCATGTTAAATTTAGAGGCGATAAACAAAAAATATTTAATAAATATACAAACTTATATAGCGCTTTTATATGCGCACACATAACTAAAAAAAATTTAATGTTGTTCTTGTACGTATGAGCAATAAATATTAATCATACGTCCTGAATTTTCTTTTAATATTGAATAACTATTTTTTTTATCAGTCGACCTTAATTTCCAAAAAAGAAAATGAAATAGTCATGATCCCATACTCTTAATCTAGCATTAAATTATTTTATTTACACTTCATAATTCTGAACACAGTTTAAAAATTGTGTACCCTCGCACAGCATATTTCATGCTCACCGACGTATAAGAAATTATGCTAATGAAAAACTTATACTAATATTGACAAAATGACTACAAAACATAATACGAAAACGAAAGCCAATGAAAAGAAGACAAATAAACTGTTGCTGGTTTCCTTTTGCGTTCACGACACGCCATGAACTGTTTCCATCATTCTCCATCATTAAAATGATAAGACAATAATCATTACCCAACCACGTTACATTATTAAAAAACGAAAAACTATCTTAAACAAATCAAAAACAAATTTTCTAACGAGTTTAATATCTAAGTAGAAAAATCATAATAAAAATTTTAAGCGGAAAAAAGTAGGAAATAATCAGAAATAAACAAATAAAAGAAAGATATGTTTGTGTTCTTTTAACTTACCACAATTAAACTGGAAGGAGAATTTATAGATACACTATAACATAGTCACAAAATACACACATAAAACCTGTAATGAAAGATGAAAACAATAAATAATTATTTAAAGAAATGCAGGAATCGAATATTAAAAAATGTTTAATAGACTATAAATTCGACTATTCATTGCGAGTCAATAAATATATAATATTAGCCATATTAATATCATCAGGAAATTTACTAACTAGACTAGACTACATCCTCCCGCATGGATCCTAGCTTGGTACCAACTGTTCTCTAGATTAAAGTCTGAGTAATATATAAGTATATTGACGGCTCTTCTGTTAACCAAAAATAAATTAATATATGTAGAGACAAAGGGTATTTTACTGCCTATATCTCAGTTGATTTTAACCGATTTATAAGCTTTGTGTGTTAAAAATTATCCAAAGGCTGAAATAGGAAAAATTGTCCAATAAAAATATTTGAAAAAAGGAGAAGCAGTCATGCTCATTTGCTCATATGTATATTAGAGAGTAACGAACTGATGATGCTAGATTTTAAAAGCAATTCATTCTCAAACATTTTCACAAAATTGATACCACACATAAGTCTGTGCAATATGTTGAGTCTTCTAAAAGTTGATTTTAATCAACACACGGACAGACAGATGTGCAGACGTACAGAGGGACAAACGCAAATAGCTAAATTGATTTCCCTATGCATAAACCTAAATAATAAAATTAAGCTCATGCTGATGTTTAACCCTACCAAAAGGCACTTTTTGTATTGTTAACTTCGTGCTTACCTGCTTCAAAGAGCGTTTTAGGACGCATCATTTTACATGTCAAGTCTCAAATCGTAGATCCCTATTATTATCCTAAACGCAAATTTTGTCTTAAGTATGCCGTCTCTTTTGGTACTGATAAAAAAAGTTTGCAGGAAGAAAAGGTGAAAAAAAATATTTGAACAAATTTTTCTCTTTAAAAAGTAAAAAAAAAAAGTTGCTGCGAAATCTAGTGGAAAACACATAATTTTGTTGTCTATATTAGCGCCCCTAGAAGCATATTATCTTGATAATTTCCCAGATCTTGACTTTTGAATTTTTGAGTACAGAAATGTTACAAAAACCATTGATAACAACTGGTAAAAGTCACTTCGTTGCCGATCAAAGTTACATCTAGTACCACGAGAATCAGGTTTATCTAAGGACTTGGCCTAGACTGGTAAAGTCCCTTTAAATATGGCTGTAATTTCTATTCAAAGAGAAAAATAGGTATCGTCATAGAGATGGACATCGGGCAACCACTGTTGAATTTGAAAAAATTTACTATCGGAGTGTAGGCAGAGAGTTAATTTCAATTAACCTCAGCCTCGTAACAAATCAGGACTTAGATAGCCTTAAAGAAGGTACCTTTATAACCTGTGAGATTATTGAATGAAAAATGGGCACTTGTATGACACTTGCTTTGGAATGAGTGGTAATAAGTAGCACTAACATATATCTCAGGAGAATTTTCCACGAATAAGTGTGGGAGCGCAACCGGGAAAATGAGAGAGATCTAGTTGGCCCACCAGCTGTCACAAAGTTCTTTATAACCAAAATATGCCAACATATGTTGTGATCCAGATTAAACTATATACAGAGCTTTGGACCATACACTAGACTTTAAATTAGACAAGTGCTAAATTTCTTTCATTTTTTTGGTTGTTATTGTAAATGAACTTAGAAAAATAAAAACAATATAAGCTTTTCCATCTCTGCTGTATTTATATGACACCTCAAAAAATAGTTAAATTAGTTATATGTATATCTTATACAAAATGCTAATAGACAGTTTCTTAACAAAATTTGTACAGTTATTGCAGATTCCGACAACATACAACTCCTGAATTGGGCAATTATTTCTTAAATCAACTTAAAGTTCTCTCCTACTTTCTGTCCCAAAATCTAAATTACCTTATTTTTTCAACTATAAAATTAACAAGAAGAATAAAAAGTTTTCGTGTTATCTGGGGCACAGCAAGTTTATGATGTGAACCACATAAAAATGATAGAAACGATTTTCCTGTTAAATCTAAATTTTATGGTTATTTATCTTGTTAATTTAATCTACTGTTTATAAGTGAGACCTAGTTTTGGCTAAAAAAAATTTATGACTTTTATATGTTTGAATAAAAAAACTTAAGATTTTGGCTTAGAGGTTAAAAAATAAGGAAAAGGAAAAGAAATGAAACGAAATAATTTTACGGTTTTTGATTTAATACTTATAGGGAATTACAGGTAAACAGTGAATGAGCATAAAAGGTAGAGATCAGTCATGCACCTTTATCTACTGCTAAATTTTATGTATCTCCACCCTCCACCACAAGGAGAAAGGAAAAAAAAGGAAAATATGTTTGTAAATAAATAGTTAAAATGCTAATGAAATGTGTACGTGCTTCAGTTTAGATTCATTTTATTTTATGTGAGTATTTTTTGGTTATTGCAGTTTTACAATAAAAAACTTTTTCGTTTCTTTTTTATTTAAATCATTTTTATTACGCACATTTTGTAAATCTACATACGATACATACATGCATGTATGTATGGTGGTTCGGGCTTAAGAAAATTTTTATTTATTTTTAAACGATTTCCTGTTAGCACAGTAAGAAGGAGGAGGAACATTCAGCAAGAAAACTAAAACGGCTTGGAAAAGCATTACAGATTGTTAACAATTCACCATTTATTTGCATCATAAAGTTTTTTATTCAAATTTCAAATAAAAATCTCTATAAATTTTACAACATGCTCTCGATGTTAATCTGTTATATTTTTCCCTTCAAAAAATGTATTTTTAACCTGATTAGAATTGTACATCAAATCCTTTTTGAAGAAGCGTATTTTATTGCTTTTATTTTTTATTTAGTATAAAACTAAAATTCGATTATCAAAACTTTTATTTTATTAGTTTCACTTTTATCATCGTCTTTTTATTTTAATAGAGTTAAATGAAAGGAATTGCAGAAGAGAGTATAAAAATATTTAAAGAAAGTGATAAGCAAAATTTTCCATGTAGCTAGACTAAACATTTGTACCTTTTATAGTTTTAGCGCACCCCTAGGCTTCTAGATGCAGATTTGATTATTTTTATCGCTCTTCACTCTAGATTATTAGGCGGGTCTGAAAAATAAGAATTTACCCGCCTTTAAACAAAAATCTCTTTTTTTAATTTTTCGGTCAGGCTAAGATTTTTTTATGGGCATGACTGATTATCATTCTCAAGTTATGATAATGTTGTAGTCAAATATTTTTTCTGGTGATGAAAAAAGCTTAACTTTTTTCGTAATCTTTACTGAGTTAAAATTATAAGTATGTGGGGGCCAAAAACAATTCTAGGGGGCATTACATCCCAATGTTTGTCTAAGACCTCCTCAAAACTAGCAATTGTATATGTACAGTATCGGACAAAACTAAAGCACCAAATCCTTCTACTAATAAATAAATAAACATTTACTATATAATTTAATATTATTTTAAAAAAGATGTTAAAATAAAACACAAGAAACAAGAATTATTCATTTAAAATAATCAAAATGTAACAAAAAGAATAAAAAGCATTATTTTATGACGATAAAACTAAAGTGCATTGTTAATTAAATTTTAATAAAGGTTTCAAAAACTTTTTATTTTGCAGTGTATCAATTATTCTTTAAAACTTCTGCCAATCTTCGTTGTTAGCTTATACCTCAGAATAAATACCATTTTGAGACATTTTTCACATATTTTTCGATCTACAATTTCCCATATATTTTTTATGGAACTAAGATCTTTCGATTGCTCTGGCCATTTCAAAACGATAATTTTGTTGTTAACGAACCACTATTTCACACATTTAAATGTGTGCTTACGGTCGTTTTCTTGCTGGTATCTATCTCTACCTTATCAACATTTCCTCATCTACATGTGGCAGTTTTATATTTTGCAGAATGTCAAAATGTTATGCTGCCACATTTTTGTTCTGTAGCCAAAGTACCCAAAGAGCGAAAATGGCTTATAATTCTTGATATCAAGGGCTGACTTCCAAAACGTCCATTGCATTGTGTTTGAACAAAGCATCATATTTCATAACGCCGCAGTACAATAATTATACAATGTATACCATTTCAAAACGACGCCGCCAAGTATTTTTAACGCAATAAGTAAGCAAACAATGCATCGGTTTTATAGTTGATGCAGTTTCGGAACTTTGCATATGTATGTGATTTAAATACAGTAGCAATACAGTATACAAACTTTGTATACGAACGTTTTGGAAGTCAGCCAAGCTGTGATTAATAGAAAATCTATTTGCCATTTGATAAGTAGCTGTTGAAAAATGTCCACAACGAGCTCAAAGAAAGGAAACAACTAAAAATTAAATGCAATTTTCTACTTGTACTTGATTTGATCTTAAAACAGAATAATTGCTTTTATGTAAGTAACTTTCTCTTATTAATAGCAATAAGACATATTCAAGGTTACGTGCATAATTTTTGTTGCTGGATGTTCTTAAATAAATAAATAAATTCTTTTTTTTAAATTCCAAGCAACAGATTTTCTTCCCTTATTTTAAACCTTTACATGTGAATTCTTTCATATATAATATTTGTTTATAAAATAGACATTTTTTTCATGTTATGGCAAAGTTTCCTAATAAACAAGATTCTGTGACTTAGTTTTGGACGATACTGTATATTCGGTTAAAAAGTTTTCAAAACAGAGTTGTAAAAACAGCATACAGATCAACAACGAAAGAGAAAGTAAAACTTTGATTAATTGCAGAAACGATTTAATTTAAAAAGCAAGTAGTTAAATAGGTCCCCTCAAACATTTTTGGATTTATGCTTTAATCGCATGTTTGTGCGCAGTTTGAGGTACTTTTTTTATTCACTTGTTTTATTTCTATTGTTTCTGTTTGTTCGTTGAAAAATAAACAATTTGTTTGGCATTGTTTGTTTGAACTGTTGCCATAAACACACATGTACAAAAGTGTTTTGTTAATACAAATTTATACATGCACAGCGAAAATAAGTAAAATTAAAGGTTGAAGTTATAATTCTTTTTTTTTTTTCTTCAATACTTCATGAATTCTAGGAAAAATGGTTTTTTAATAACACTTTTTAGCAGCAAAATCATCCATTAAATAAAAATATGTGGACTATATGGATTTTGATGCGCTGAACTCAAATCCGTTGTCGGTTTTTTTCTATCAAATCCGGATTTTTTTTATGGGCGTGGCAAATTTTTCCCCCTAAATTAGTCAGGTATGGAGACATATTTCATCCTAACTCGAGAACCAGTCATCCGATTTTCAAAAATAAAACACCAGAAGATGTGTAACAAAATTGTATTTATTTAAGTCTATATCTCTCATTATTTTGAAATTATTCAGAAATTTATGGAGCAAAAAATTTTTCTTGTAAACTTCGTAATATTTTTCAATTTAAAAATAGAATTAAAAAAATATAAAGCAAATATTCAACATTTTGCATTTTGAGAGCTACTTATCATAAAAATAAAGCGGATGATTGGCTCTCGAGTTAGGATGAAATATGCCTCCGTTCCTGAGTATTTTAGGGGGAAAAATTTGCCACGCCCATAAAAAAAATACTGATCTGATGGAAAAAACCGACAACGGATTTGAGTTCAGCGCATCAAAATCCATATACATAGTCCACAAAGTTTTAATTAACGGGATGACAAAAAATAATTTTTTGTCGAGCAGTGTAAGTTGACGATTTCTTGATTTTTTATTAATATCGTTTATAGTAAAAATATATATGTTTAAGTAGAAATGAGAAAACAATTAAGTTTAAAATTCTTGTTATTAACAATATATTTCTGAAGCACAATGTTCTAAGATTGGCTTAATTTGATTTTAGTTCATATGGAATATTTTGAAAATTTGTTTAAACTTTTAAATTATTAAATTAAAAAAATGTACATTCTTTTGCATTTTAAAATGACAGCTGGTTTTTATTTTTATTTCCAGTTGTTTCATTTATATATTTTCGAGACCCTTAGATGCAGAGTTACCGCTACAGGGACATATAAAAAACATTGGTTTGGAGCAAATATCGCTATTAAGCTACTAAGTAACATGTTAATAGTATAGGTGTCGTCACTTATTCGCAAATATATTTAACATTTGTCAAAATATTTTAATGATTTATAACCTATTTTATTCACAATCTTTCTATGTTTCTGAAATATGATAAAGATATAAAATTTTCACCCTTATAATTTTTTAATGAGGTTATGAAAGCAAAGTTATTTCTGAATAACTCCTAAATATTTGGAATTAAAAAAAAGTTTTTTAGTTGACTTGAAGAAAATTTTATTTTTAAAAATTCGTCTTATCATTCTCATCACCAGAAAATGACATTGAAGGCATATCAGTGCTAGAAATTCAAAATAAACAAATTTTTAAAAGTTTGAATATAAAAAAATTATATGATATATTCAAAATTCGACTGACATTGAAATAAACTTTTAGATTTTAGAAACAATATCCTGCTTTTTCATATAAAGTTACGAATTTTTAATTAAAATATCTGGCATTCGGGAAACCTTCAGTAGGTGCAAGTGGCCACTACTAATGCTTATACTTTTGTTAATACTAAATGCTTTTCATAAGAGCAGTGAGCCTAAAAAGGCGTACCAAGTCATCCCATTCTAAAACATAGATAAATTTTCAGATTTAAAAACCTTAAATAAAACAAAATTGTTTTATGCAATTGAATACAAAAAACCTCTATATATCATATATTGGTTTTAAAATTTTTAGCGCAAATCTCTTTTCCAGCGCTAATTATCTAATCTAATTTTTTCTTTCTCTTTCCATTCTCTTATAGGTATCTTAAAGGAGTCAATATAATGGATCCCAGTGAGGTGAACAACAGCTGTCTAATCTACTGACCTACCTACCTAAGATGATTATTAAAATAAAAACAACTTTACTTTAAATTTTCTTTACCTCTCGAGGTCCTTATACTGATGTGTTTCCCTTGTAGTAGCTACCCCGCTTTAGTCACAATAAAACATATTTCGTTGGCTTTTGGCTTATTTTGCTTACATGTTTGTTTCTCTTTTGCATCAGCTCTGCGGTTTTTTAAATGAATTTTTATTGTTCACCATGCGTACAAATATTTTGCAACTGCAATAATTTTTTTAAACCAATTAAATAGTAACATTGACCTTTTTTCACAAAAAAATCTTCAGTAACACCTGAAATGCGTGGAATTAAATATGTACAAATAGTTGATTCTGACAACACTGTCCTCTCTCGTCTCTTTTTCTTGTTTGGAATTATTTTCTACATTCTGTGTTTTCTTTTTTTAACTTGTTTTCATTTTGTCTTTTTTTAATGATGTGTGCATAAAAATGTTACTAATGGTCGCTAATATTAAACTTTATGATAGTTAAACAAAACACTTACACACAAACAGAGAGAAGAAAAATACAATAACGAAAACAAGAACCAACTGCTGTGGATAGGAACGCAACAACAAAGGATTTAAAGTGCTTACGAGTGTGTGTTAATATATCTCGTTTAACTTCGTGTATGTGAGTAGTAAACAGTAGTGCGACGTATTTAATGTGTCTGGCGCGACTTTTTACTTAATTTTCATTATATCCGGTTTACATTTTTCTCATATTAAAAATTTTTGTTTTTCATTTGTTTTTTGCTCTCGTTATAAAAATATAATATGTTCGTGTGCGGCTTAAAAATCGTGCCACTAATTATGTGTTTTATATGTTTTGCCAAGAAATTAAGAGAATGAAAAATAATACCCAACCCATGTCTCTTATACTCGTGTCATAGCGCCACCTCTTATAACAGGAGTTGGGGAGTTAAAATTTGTGCTTTTTTTTTTGGTAGTTTGTTTGCTTGTTTCTTTTTGCTTAAGTATCTTTGTTTTTGAGATTATTTACATTGTTTGCGTGATTTAAAGACATTTCCATAAAGGTAACAGAAGTAGCTGCTCTTTATATTTTATTTTTATATAAATATTTTGTTTCGTTTATTTTTTTTCACATGTATTTCTGTTAATAAGCCATATTTTGGCCGGGTTTGCTGTATTTTCGTGGCCGCAAAAATATACGAATGAAAAAAAAAAACAAACGTTTCATGTATGAATGAGCAACCACTTTAGATTGCTTCATATTGTGGCGTTATAAAAATTTTTCATTTGAATTTTATGTTTACGTTTTTTACGAGGGTTAATTTACCAGTAGACTTTTTAGGAAACTTATTATAGAAAATGGAAACACCTTAAAATTGTTTATGTGGCCATTACAATATGCGTGCCTCATTAAGTTAAATCATTGATCAGATTGGCTGTTCAGGCATGATGCCTTTCTAACATAAAATGTCTGATTTATTTTTCAATCGAGAAAATAAATAGATAAACAAAATTTTTTTTAAAAACTTTTAAATACAACTTGTTTTAAAAATGTCTACTTAATCATGATATAAAGTACAAGTTTCAAAGTGGTTAGCGTTGGCCGTTTGTGCTTTAAGCCGGTGTCATATATGCACAACTGTATCATTATTTATATTTATAAGTCAAAAATATAATACAAAACCATTTATTTTGTACCGTTTACTCACATTCAAAATTTATAAAGGAAATGTACACACAAAAAAAAAGAAAGAAACAGAGAAAATATTACCAGAAATAAATAAAAAATAAAAATAAATCCTTTTGTTACACATTTGTAGCAACAAATTCCTCTTTGACTTTATTCCCATAATTTTTCTGAAAAAGAATTTCCATTTTATTTCATTTTCAATTTGGAGTGGGTGGCCGTGTAATCATAATCATGCAATTTATGGCCTTTTATCGCTTTTTGTTTATTGTCATGCAACAGTATGTAGTCGCTTTTCTTTTGCCAACATTTTTTTTTCTTTTTTTTTGGTTGATTTGACAAAAGGCTACATTCAGTTGGGCTTATCTCTTATTTAGAAATTTTTCTGAAACATTAACAATGAAATTCTTATAATTCATACATACTTGGTAATAATAGTTAAGCCGCTTATTTTGATTGATAAAAATTATTGTTACAACAAGTGTGTTTGCGGTGTATTGTGTGGATTATCTGTCATGTATGTGAGTGTGTGAGTTTGTGAAGAAAAATTACTTATTAAAAGATTAAAATATATACCAACAAAGAAATGAAAACTTCTCTTTAAATTAAAAATATGCAAGATCCTTAAAGGAATGGGAAAAATTAATTTTGATCTTTTTAAGATCAAAGTTTTAAAATAATATAGATTAGTTTGGAGAAAAGAAATGGATCCCTTGATCCTAAGCAAAGTACAATGATTGACCTTCCTGCTATCTGTAAGAAAATACTTCATCTTACTCCCATTAATTTATACATTAGGAGTACTAAGAGAGAAGCAGGCGAATAATGGCATTCTATAGGTATAATCAGGATGGACAGATTTGAAAAAAATGAATGCCGAGAAAGAAGTTTATATTATCTTTTGCGGTGTTTACATAGACAGGAGGTGGTTAAGAGATACCTACCTTTTTAAACTATGGATCAAAAACGGGTACAGTAACGGGTGTTATCTGAGATTTACGCAGTTTGATCAAAAAATTAAATCTATCAACTGAGAATGTCAATATCTTCAATGACCCTGCCACAACTCGACAAAAACCTTCTTTGGCTAGTGCAAATACTAGTGCATTCATGCATTCATGTAAATTATATGACTAACACATGAACGACCAATGTTTCCGTAGTGTTTATGTTTCAATGATGTCAGGGGGCGTCAAGATTTTTCTAAAAGTTCTTTCCAGGGATATTGACTTATGGGTACTGAGAAGAACAATGCTTAAAATGCGATATTCAGAATATCTAAGTCTCCCTGGCCCTCACATGCATTGAATAAGACGAAGTTCATACACAAACTAGAGAGAGAAAATATTGGGTAAATTTCTGCTCGCCTTCATCTAACACAAAATGACTATGGCAGAAATTGTCTCCACAAGGAAGAAGAGGGTAAAGTGCATAATTTGCTGTAAGACTGACCAGTTGTACAGGTATGCAGATTTATATTTTTCATTGTGCAACTCTTAGGTTCTTAGCAGTTTCTCAAATGTGTTTTTAGATACCAAATGAAATTTTCAGCTGGTTTCACCAGAAATAAGGTTGAATTATTATTTCAAATCTGCAGAGAATCACAATATTCTTTAATGTCTTTGATTGCGGACTTTATTTAGGACCCTTCCTCTAATCAAATGGTTTATTCTTTTTGCTTTCATTTCCGACTTTATAGGGTCGGAAATGAAAATTGTAGAAATTTGAGACGGAATGCCATATATAAACTTTTTCACTGTGTGAAGGGTATAAAAATAATAAATTAATTTCATAGTTTTATTGCAAACATCTTTATTTTGCACTTCTTATAGTCTCATTAAAAATGAAGAAAAAATTCATAAAATAATTCAAGATTTTAATTTAAATTTTTCTATTTTCTTTCTAATCTAATTTCGCTACCAGAATATACATTATTTATTTTTACTCTGAATTTTTTCATATTTCAGTTTCAATTTCTATTTGAAATTCCATTCAAATTCTCAACTCTAAATCCCAATCGTTACATATTGTATTACAGGATCAGCTAGCAGTATTCCTTCGATGATTTATTACTTTAACAACACGAATAGAATAAGATTTTGCCAAGAAAAAATCGAAAGAAATAATACAAATGATACTGGAAAGAAAAGCTGCGGGGAAGAAAGTCAAATAATATACAAAGAAGTTAATATTTTGAAGCTGTAGAACGATGACAAATGTTTTGAATATTTTAATGTGCTCATACACATATACAAGCATATAAAACATAGATTCGTTTTTGCAATACATAAACAAGTGTTACAGATACAAATGCTCCTACGTATCCTTATCCACTTTTCGTACAAGCAAACATGTAAATGTTGTATGTTGAAGAATATATTGACACTTCATCTTCATACTTTTGCTAGAGAATTACAGTGTTGTTGTTTGTGTTTTGTGTGCGCTCCTAAGGCATGTATAAAAAATGATTGCTTTGAGTCTTAGTTTCAAGGTTTATTTAGACATTTTTTCAGCATGTTCAATCATACGTGTTCCTTCTTCTTACTCAGTGCCAACAACATCTAACAACAACAGCAACAACATTATCTATATGCCAATTTCAAAAACTCTCCATCAGGAAAGTCATGGTGTTACTTCTATGTTAATAAGTATATTTGTGTGCGTGTATGTATTTGTGTGTGCCTGTGCATAGGGAGCAAAATGTGACGTGTTGCATATCAATTTAAAATTGAAATTCACTGTTTTCTTTACCCCCATAGAAGGAGCAAAACCTAAGGCAGAAATAATGAAATAACAAAAGTTACATATGGAAATAAATAAGTATCTAAATGTGTGTGTGTGCGTATTCGTATTAATGAATGAATAAAAATATTAATGTAATAAAGAAGATGACAAAATCTTCCGTAGGAAACTTTTTTAATTTCTTAAGAAGAATTCTCTACAGCAGGGAATTAAAGTAGACTGCCTTTAACAAATTATAAGGTTGATTGTATTTGCATTTCCCTAAAAAAGATTAAAACAAATATTTTAATGTATACTAAATGAAAAAAAGAAAGCTGTTTTACATTCAACTGAATTAACATAATTTTAAGTTATCAGCATCAAGTCGGCAAGACCAGGACTATAAAAATATTCAACGGCTTTATTTAAACTTCACAAAAGAATTTTATTAACTTTATCTGCATATAACGAAATCTTGAAAACTAATTTTAATAAAAGTATAACTGAGCACTCGAAAAACAAAATAAGAATCACTAGGGATTTTTTGTAAAACATAAATAACTGAGATAGCAAAAAATTACAAATTAAAAACATCACATTTTGTCATGCCTTTAAACATTCTTTTTATAAAAATAAACAAATTAGAATTAGGATTCCAAACTATCCCTGAAACTTACGTAAATACTATGATCTTATGCAAATAAAAGTTAACATTAAGTGCTAGCCTTAAAAGCTTCATATTTTGTATAAATATGTTTTCAAATTTCCAAAAAAAAAAAAACACTAACATGCAAAAGTTCGAAATTCTACTTCAATTAAATACTAACGTGGAAAAATTTTATCTTTATTACAACTAGCTGTAGTACAACTACTAAATACTTGTTACTGCGTGTTTTAACGTAAACGTTTATATGGTCTTGTGAAACATTACGTGACAAATGAACATTTATCGTGAAAAGGACATACACACTGTCATACGAAAAGCTGTTTAAGAAAAAAGCACATCTCATCTGTTCTCAATTTAAAAACAATTTCCGTTGTTATAATTGACAGATGAAAAGCATGTAAGATAAATATTTTTTTCATCTCTTTGCCTTTTATGTATATGTTGGGAACAAACACAATTTAAAAATGTGCTTGTAATTTGTTCTCGATAAAAGAAATGTTAAATTTTTTATGTTTTGGCAGCTCCGGAAATAGTTTTAATAGAGAATTTTTTTCTGCAGAGTGATATAAAGGAAATTTAAATAAATTGTTTTATAATGAAACCTTCGCAATGCAAAACAGCTTATAGTATAAATTAATTGACAGTAGGAAGACAAATAAAACCAACAAAAAATATTTGGAAAACTAATAGAGTGAAAAGAATTTTAATTGCATTTTAATTTGAATATTAAACTGGGTACCAACAAAATAATTTTATACTTTTAAGCTATATTCTCCCTGGTCTAGTCTATAGGACTTACTTTTTAATGCTTCGCTAACACATCACAAATCGAATTAATCGAATTTTTCTGTCGCTGTATTTGAATTTCTATTAAAAGAATTAAAATTGCTTACTTTGAACTATATACAGTGAACTTTTAAACTTTTTTTTCTTTTTTTCATTCTATAGTTTATCCTTCTGTTTACAGGAGGTAGTAATGCTATCAATTTGCAATTCCTAGTCTTCCGTCCTTGAAGAGGAAGAATTGAGATAAAACTTTGGATATTTAAACAACGTAGTAATATTATCAATTCGCAATTCTTACTCTTCCGTTCATATGAGATAAAATATTTGGATACTTGATAACACTTATGTGTGAAAATTTTCACAATCTTATTTTCCTCAATAATCTCTTGTGAGTTTAATAAATTTCTTAATAGAATTTAAAGGTATCGTAAACTTCTAGTAGATGTTATATTCTCTATAGTGCATAAAACTTTATTTCAAACTTGAGTATGAAGTCTCTATGGAAGAGCAGTCTAACTTATAATCAGGAGTATATTTTAATCTGAAGTCTAAACTAATATCTAGTCAATTAAGCAAGGCTTCGGTAAAGTCTATATTTCAGCATGTGAAATTTTTGTGTGTTTTAGTTTATAAGGGAAATGCAGTTTTAAAAATGACACTATTGTTGTTTGAGAGTGGAAACTCTAAAATTTGGCACCTGTACATACGTTTATTCTGTTTCAAGGCATATTTATTGATCAGATAATTGCAGTTCGGAGAGAAATTTTTTGCTCATATTTTTATATATAAAGTTTGACATTGGAAATAAATGAGAGAAGAGAGAGAATTGTTTTTTATGTATGGGTTTTGACAGATGAAATTTAAAATAAGTGAAGAAAAAAATTATCAGCTGACGAAACAAGAATACCTGATGAATAAATGTGCCTTGATAACGTTTATTAAAAATTGAGCATTTAAAGAGAAAACAAAGCGTTGTAATTGTCAAAACTTATTACAAAAATTTGGAAAGTTATCCTGAAACCTCTTTAAAATTACAAAGAATTTTCTTTTAAGCGACCTAATTTTTCAATCATTCGCAGGATGGTCAAAAATCATAAAAAAATGGCTCGGAAACTGTATAGTAAGACTCCTGTGCTTTAACGTTCCGGTCGATCTCTTTGAAACATTACTATCGCCTAAAACCCAACAACATCTATTCGCCATCGCTATCCACAACTTGAAATTTCACGAAGCACTATGCATTGAATTTTGAAAAAGGCCTTCATGCATAGAAAATTCAAAGACCATGGGAAAACTCTGGCAATTTGTACAACAGGTAGTGCATCAAAATGAAATCGATGCCAATTTTTCCAAAAAAAAAAGTCATCTCCGATGAAACGCATTTCCATCTAAATGGCTTCGTAAATACACAAAGTATTCAAATTTGGTGTTTAGAAAATTATCATGCAACCAATGAGAAACAAATTCATAATATCGAGCGACTGTCTGTTGCGGACTTAACTCATTTGGGCATATTACTTAAAAAAGAAGGCCAAAATTGCAGTAACTATGAACGGCATTCAATAAAGGAACATCATAATGGAGTTCTCGTGTCCTCAACTGGGTGCCATAAATCTAAACGGCATGTGGTCTGAGTAAGACGACATCTTCTACCACAATGTGAATGAAAAAATCCTTTTATTGCAGCAACTATTTCTAAAACAAATTATCTTAAAAAATTCTGATGTCAACTTGCCACCAAGATAATGTTAAAGTCATAGAAAATGTAACTAAAAGAGTAAATGCCTTTCATCAAAGTCATATAGCCATTTGACGTGGATTTTATTCAATGCTTAGTCGGAAAATGTCTCTTCTACAATCCAATTAAAACACAACTGTTTCAAAAAATATTTTTTTTTAAATTTAAAATTTATCTAACTAACACATTTTTAACCATTTATTACGATTGAACTTTTTTAACCAATAACGGTTTCATACATTGTTAATTTATTGATACTTTAAATGGATACTTTTGAGAAGTTATCCTTAATATCTTACAATACTGAACAACTGTCCATTTTTTAGGATTCTCTCATACAAAATCACACTTCAAAATTGTTTGCACTTTGGGGCTTGAATTTATTTTAAGCAATTCCTACCAATGCAATCCAAATTCACACATACAATTCCACAATACGAAATAAACTGACAAAGTTTATTTGTAAATTAATGGTTTGGAAATGTGTCTGTAAGTGACCCTCTTTTTTAACACATTTTAAATTTGTATAAACAAACATAAAACTGACATGGTAATGGAATGATTCTTTTCGAATGATGATGAACGAGGAATATGAGTAGAGTTATTGTATGTATTTGATGGATAAATGAAGAGTGACGCACTTTTCACTCAGTCAAAGAGTAGAGTACAAATACACAAATAAAACAAAAAAATGTACAAAGATAAACACGAAGGGTGCATATATCAAAACTAGACTTTATTACATGAACATACATAAACCTATTTGTGCTTCAAATACAAACATACTTTGCTAGGATGTCGATATATGTATGTGCTCAAAAGCACACACATACTCTGTTGGTGCACACTTGGTTGTAAAATAAAAAAGAGTGTAAAACACATAGAAATGTAATGCACGTAAATAGTGTCATGTGTATGTGTGTGTGTGTGTTTGTTGTTTTATAACGTATGTTGTTTAAGTTTATTACCTTCTAATGGCACATGCAAGCAACATTTGCGTGTGTTGCAATGTATTAAACTTTAACTATTCGACCGACCTCGTGCGGCGACATTTTTACAAACTAAATACTTCATAATATTGTAAAAGCGGGTGACAAGTGTGTCAACTTTCGAAAAAAAAACAAGCAGAAATAAGTTGAAATATGGTATAGCATAAGTACAAATATGTGCTGGTATTTACTTAACTTATCACATTGACATAATCTAAGAAATATACGAATAATGTCAGTGTTCGTTTTTTCTAATATTTTTTCTTTGCATTTGTATGGGTACTTTTCTAAAGTATTAACAATATACCTTTAGTTTTGTTTTCTAACTTCATCTTCTTTTGTCATTTATTATCGTTATTACATTGAATTTATTTTATTTTTTTTTTTTTTGTTCTTTAAATAAATGAAAAGTTTAAGTCGGCGAGAGTAGTACACAATGTTTGAAGAAAGTTCTTTTAAACATTTTTCTAATTCTACTTAATTCTTCTTTATTTCATAATATTGAACATTCTTTCTAGTCACGTTTTAGCTTACGCATGTATTAGAGAGAAATTTCAAACGCATACATCAAAGTACACTGGGGAAAAATAATACATTGTTATTAAACGGAAGAACCCACCAAAAAATTTCACTTCCTGAATTGCATTCTTAGTGCTTACCTGCTCTTCAGAGCGATTGTAAAAGTAAAATGTCTCCATTTTGTAATTCATAAGTGCACACTATTGAAAAGGAAGCAGCAATTAAGGAAGATTTTTGGATTAAATTTTACTGAGATAAATGTGTCTCCTTTTTCTACTGTTGAAATAATAATTAAAACAAAAACCATGCTTTGTTTCACTTTCGTAAGCAACCACTTTAGCGATTCCATTTATGCAATACGTCAAGCGAATAAAGCCAACATCAAAAGCAACGATATATAATTCTAAGATAAAATGTTCTTTGCTTGTTTTTCTATCTATCTGCTGTATGTACGTCTGTCTTCCTGAACTCGATTGGATGAAAAAATACTAAATTGATTTTGATAAGATTTAGCATGAAAATACCTTAACCTATAGGATATTTTTCATCGCGAGAAAATTGTTAAGAGATAAATAGGGACTTGCAGAAGGGAAATTATAAAAGATATAATTAAAATCGATGTCCTTTTTTTCTCCGTGTCTCTCGTGCATAACTTCCCATACCAGCCAGTATGTCATTAAACTACACTCCACCTATATGCTGTTTAAGAAAATATTGAGGCTTTTTTTGCGTTGTCTTACTATGTCAATATCCTTTTGTAACCATGCAAACACAAACGCAACAGCAATAGAAATGTTCAGCTTACTTTTCCGATAAAATATTTGTAATAAAGTTAAATATTTGTACATGTGTATATTATTAAATGAACACAGATATGTACATACAAACGTATTTGTAGGAAAATATAAATTTTGTTTTCTTGAAATTGTGCTCACAGTTACGTGTTTTATTAAGGCTGTTTTCCTGTTGTCTTACTATGGGATTATATGGAGAAAATGTCATTTCATATCAACTTCTAATAACAAAAAAAAAAACAATTCAACATTTTAGTGAAGATTTAACATTAAAATGATAAATATAAAATAAAAAAAAAATATACAAATCAAAATTTTCTATTCATAGAAAATTAATCAAAAATATTGTTAAAATTAAAAACAACCCCAAAATATTCTTGCTTTTTCGGGTCTATAAATGTCTGCTGTGTCTGGGCATAAGTATTCGCATTTTGTCAAATTTAAGCACAAATTCAGAATTATGCTTGGTCTTTAATTCAGGATCTATAATTCAATTAAGGTAGACAAGTCTATGTGCTCGCTAAATTAGTTTCCAGCTGTTTCTTAATGTACAAAAAAGATAAGATTAAGAGACAAGGCGTAATTTTGGATTTAGATCTATCACAAAACGAAAAGTCTCCTTAAATTCGAAAAGTGAATTTATATGAAATTTAGCAAATAATAATATTTCCACAATAAGTTACTGACTGATACAATCTAGTAAGAAGTTCTTTAAAACTTTGATAACTAAATAAATAATATTAGACCAAATTTAAAAATATATGTCTAAAGCGGGAAATGACCACGCAGATCTTTCGGTTTTTTGAAGTCCAATCATTGGCAAATAACAGAAACAAATCTTGTCCTGTGTCTATTTTAAAAAATCATTAAACTATTTGACATTTATGATCTTATATCTTTTGTAACTAAAAACGACTGATAATCGCTGCAGTTCAAATCAGGTTTTAATAGAAACGTTTTTCTTTGAAGTAAAGATGACATGACACCATACAAAGGAAAAAGGTACATAACTTGACAAATGTTACACTTGAAGTCTGTAAAATGTGATATTTTACCCTACGGGAAGATGATATATTTTTTCAAGTGATGCCCACTTTAAGTTCAGTTTCAATGTTCGTAAATAAAAGAATTGCAAATTACACGTTAACAGCATTGGTGCCAAAAGAACGAAATAAAACTACCCAATTTTTTTTTTTGTTGAATAATTCTTCAGTAAGTTGATATAAAAGTTTACACTAATGGCATGCTGGGTATCCATGTGATATTCTGAAATCATATCGGCTTAGTTCTATCTAAGCAAAGTTACTTTTATTTTACGCCTTATTTTCCAACAGTGCAAATAATAGCACTATTCCAGTAACTGCAGAACGAAACAGAGTCATGATCAATTAGTTATTATTGCTACAAATTGATCACTTAGAAATATAGGTCATAAAGTTTTAGCAGTTGTATGCAACACACAGCTCGCGCGATGATAACCATTTATAACAATATATTTCCAACGATTTAACCACTTCTCATTCTTTCTTAACAGTTTTCTTTCAAATTACGCGTCTATGTCAATAAGCCACATATTGTGAAAGCCTGTAAAGAGAATACTCGACAAGAAAATCGATATTCTTACTCTGACCAGAACGATAAACAATTTTGAAAAAAATATTCTACATTAAGAAACTGTTAGAAAAAACTAAAAAGTCTAAATTGTAACCAATCAAAACAAATATTACAAATTATTAATATAAAAAAAATATAAGAAGCAATTACCCACTTCTCTTTAATAACGACTTTTGCCAAATATTAATCTTTGATATCAGAAATATCTTAAAAGGAAATTATCCTTTTTCTTAGCCAACATTTCGTTAAAGTCTTCAAAACCACACAACATCTTGAAGTAGTGTAATAAAAAAGGATAAAACCTGTGTACAAGCATATGTACATACAAATCACATACATACATACATGATATGTATGTATTTAATCGCTATTAAAGACACCAGTTACTTTTGTTTTAACTTCCTTTCCTATTTTCATTTTGCCATTCTTATATACTGCTATTAAACATATAATACAATGATTTGAACATGTTTTTATTGGCCAAACATTGACAAATCTATCACTAACACCTGACACATACTGGGGAAATAAAGTTAAATACCTTCACACAAAGATACTCAAACAGACAAATATGCATTCATATGAGGAAACACGTACTAATCCATACATTTAACGTAAAAAACAATGTATTGTTTAGATAAGTATGTACATATGTATGTTCTACAATACGTAGTATGTATTTAGTATATTTTTGTTAGTCATTGTGTTGTATAATTGAGTGTATAACTTTAGGCGATTTGACTTAACTAAAGTTAGTTGTTGTGTGTTGTTTGTAAAATTATTTCTAAGATGTCTCTGTAAATGTAGTCTCCTACAGGTTACCCTGATTACCATTTCAAGCACACAAAAAACACAACAACAAGTAAATTTTAGTCTAGTTGCGTTTTCTTATCACGCATTGCTATTTATTCTAAATAGCCACCGTAAAATCAAGTTAAAGAAAAAACTTTTTTAACATTTCTTTCCTTCACTCGTTTCGAACTGTGTGTTAGTTGTTATTCTTTTATATATATTTTTGTCGTATTTAAGTTTCTAACAAAGTTAGATATCGTTTCCTATCGAAAAACAAGGATAATATAAAATTTTCTTTATGGTATCGTATGCATATCATGATCTTAAAATGTTGTTTTCCTTTTCTTTTTTGTTTTATTTTTTCACAAGGATGTTTTTCCATTTTTTTAGGCTTAAAATAAATTACTAATTTATTCTAAAGAAAAAAAAATAACACACATACACACATACACTTTGGTCAAATTGTGTTTGTGTTTTACTCATTTTCTTTTCCTTTTCTTTGTTTGGTTTATCCCCGGTCAGTTTATAAATATTGTCAATTTTATTGTGTACTTTGAGGACACACACATACTAGTTACATCGTTATAGACTTACCAGTATTTTTATATGTATGTATAAGTATTTACCTTATAGTTAGACTTTAAATGTGTGCTTAAGGAATTATAATGTTCATGTTTGTATACATACAAAGTTATTCATGTATTTATAGTTTCCTATATTTAAGTCACGTGTTTTGGCCATTGAATTCATTGACATAGAAATCATCTGTTCAAGCGTTAAATTGTCTACACGTATGTTAGTGTATGTATTTGTAACCGATTTCGATATTCATTTATTTTAGCTTGTCCAGATTAACTGTAATTTTGAGTTATTGTAGTATTAAGATACTCACCCCTACCGTCAATGAGAAGTTTAAATAGCTATTCGGTTTAAATTTCATTCTCCTCAAAATTCCAATTGGTATCGTAAATTTCATGGAAAATTTTTGTTTCTGTCGAAATGAAAATCTTAAAAATATTAAAAAGAGAACTACTTCTGTAGATAAAATATACTGTTTATCTCTAGGTGGGCAAGCATTATCTAATACTAATATCGAAATTTTTCAAAAATTCTACTTAGAAAAAAAGTCTGCCGAGAAAAGCATCATTCACAAAAAGGGTTTATATCTCCGTAAAATTTTATCAAATTAAATTATTCACGAATGAAGTATCAGTGAATGGAAAATTTTCCAATGAAAAAATATTCACGATAGGGGACAACATAAAAAGCGTGTAAAAATTAAAAAAATATGTTTAATGGTCTTCGTTACTCAGCTCGGTTAATTAAATTGAAATTTATTGTGTAATTGTATTGTAATATATAAAAAATATCTATCTTTTAGATATCCAACTTATTTTCTACATATAAACTTTAACTTTAAAATGTTTAATTCATTGACAAGGGAACTGACGCTGTCATTTAATGAAAAATGCAGAAGGTCAAATTTTGAAATAATAAGAAATTTGCTGAACAACCACTGAGGGTCTTTTGTTTAAAAGACACATTTCAGTGATTGTTCTAAAATCTCTTATGACTTTTAAGTTGATGCGAGGTTTTTTATGAACAACTTTTCCTTTAAACTGTGATATTAGTAGTTTCTTTATTTAATTAATCAGATGTTAATTGTTGTAATACTATATGTAAATTCTCATAACTCTGTTAACGATATTGATAAAATTAATAAAAAAAAAAATAAAAAATATATAAATAAAAATAAATTAATTACTATAACAATTAAAAATCTTAAATATTTCAATAAAGATAATTTTTCATATAAACGATTTTTTTTAATCAATATAATTTTCTTCAGAAATTTTAGTTCAAGTTGTATTATTCTTTTTAAACAAAATATTTTTTAAGAATTTGCAATGCAGTAAAATATTAATAAATAACCTTAAAAGGGCAAACGTATATTGCTAATCCTTGAGAATTTTTGTCCGTCTGTCTGTAAGAAATATCCTTTATCCCTTAACTCTTAAGCAAAATTGGATCAAATTGAAACTATATCACAATTTCCTTTTACGATTTTTTATATTACAAATGAGTATAATCACTTAAGTACTTAAAACAAATAAAAAAAAACCATTATAAACTAGGATTATGAGAAAAATTTAAAAAAAAAATTATTTTAAACTACTTAACGGAATAAAAAAAAAAATCAATATCGCAAGATTTTTCGTAAAATCTCAACTTGAAAATTTGTTTCTCTATTATATTTGCATTGTAGAATTGTAAAAACCGTTAGGTTGAAAAATTGAAATGTTTTATTTACATATCGCTCACTAAGTATTATAACGTCACAACTGAAAATTTATAAATTTAAAGAGAGACAAAAAAAAAACAAGAGCAAGGCAATTAACAAAAGAAAGGTATTTTTTCAGTCAGAAAAGAAAGTGATGATGATAAGCACATGTTTGGAGTAATTAGAAATGTGTATTGTGTATCATCTTATACAGAAAAGTAAATTTTGAAAAAATTTGAGTTATGACGTTATTGAATTTAGTGTGTGATATGTGTTTTGTATGGTGGCTTAAGTAATTCAAACAAATATTATTTACAAAATTTTTTTTCAACACAAAAATGATGTTTTTAACATATAAGTGAATTCACCTTTACCCTTGAAAATTTGTACAAAAAAATTCTGTTAACTTTTGACAAAAGAACTTAGTTCGCGAAAAGGAAAATCACCACTTTCTTAATCATAAATCTCAAAGCTTAAAGAAAGATGCTTGGTTTTCACTTATTGGTGTCTTTTTATGTGTAATACTTTAAGCGATACCCTCGAATGTATAAATTATATCTGAACTCCTTTTTCTTTTTTTTTTTTTTGTTTTAATATAAAAAAATATTTAAAGGAACAAATCTAGTTTACCTACGCAAAATTAGTTAAATATACATTGTGTAATAGAAAATTAAAAAAAAAACTAATATAGTGACACTCTATTTACATATAAATTTTTATTTGCGAATTATCAGAGCATAAATATATGGACAATATTGATATTACTCGAAAGCTTTCAAATACACAATAACAATTTTTCAAAAATTTTTAGTTTATATCGCATACTATATCAATATGTAATTTACTTAAATAAAAATGTAATAAAAATTTAATCAAATAATAAATAGTAGATTTGCCAACTAAAGTTTCCTTCCATGAGTGGCCTTCTGGCGTGCTCTAAGATTTTCTCCTCTATGGTATAACAAACAGCTGCTTTGACAACTAAAAATTCACGGCAAAGCCGGGTCCGGCCGTAAAAAATTTATCTCCTTTGTCCTTTGTCTATAAAAATTTTTGTATATTCTTAAACTCATTCATGCTTCTTAATGGGTTAAGAATTAAGAAAATCTATACATGTATAATATATGCAGAAAGATATGTTCAAATGCTTCAAAACAATACCAATATAATCAATATATGTATGTATGTTTGAAAATGTAGTAGAAAAACTTAAAAATTTATGAAAACTTTAGTGGTCTAAAACTCTAAAGCCAAGCGTTTCCAAAAATCTTTCTATTTATAATTTTCCTATTTTTAAAATTTTTTTTCGAACTTGAAACACCAAAGAAGCTCCAACTGGAGCGCCATAACTAGTCGATTTTTATGGAAAAAATAGAATTATGGTTTTTATTAGGGAATTTTCGTTTCCACATAGAGCGCACAAAACGTCAATCGGGCATACGTGTATACCTGTCATGGGTTTGGGCTTTTAGAGCCCCTCTTGTTAAACCAAACCTAACCTAAAAATTATTTTAAGTTTTGGAGATGTGTTAGTAAACATCAAAAATAATCAGCAAATTTTTTTTAATTTGTATGTGCTTTTGACCTTCTTAAATATTTTTAAATTCTAAATTGATTTTGTTGACAAAAGTTCAGAGAATCTGCAAATATATAATTTTTTTTTATTGTTTAAATTTGTTAGGCTCATAGTGTAGCCTATATAAGTTAAAAACATTGAGAGGAGAGTTTTCCAATAATATTTTTTTAATAAAAAGTCTGACAAAAAGAAACTAAGGAAGAAGTAAGAAAAGAACACGTACGGCTATCTGGTTTATTGTCCCATGGTTAAACATCTTTTTTGATAATTTTTTTTTTGAATTTGATATAAAAGAAAAATTTTAAGAAACTAATTTTTAGTAGAAAAAAATTAAAACAACTAGAAACCTATAAAACTTATATTTATTTCAATTTCGTTTTAATAACAATATCCAATAAAAAATTTTGTGTGTAAAAATAGTATATGATGCATAAGAGAATGAAAATTTTGTTTTTATTCTCTCCTTATGCACAACCTGTTTAAAATTATCTCCATCTCTCTAATAACACCAAAAATAAGTTTAATTTCGAAGATTTTAAAGGTTTATCTTAAACATTTAAGAGTATTTAAAATACAATTATTTAATGTCCCTCAAGGACCTTCACTCATTATGTTAATTTACTTTTCTGCAGTTTTCACAAAGTCTCAACAAACGTGAAAATGTTACGAGACACTCAAGCTTGAAAACCAAAAAACAAGCACAAAGAAACCCCAAGATGCAAAACAAAATAAATCTGTCTGCTTCAATGTAGTATATCGCTGCTCCAATATAGTATTTTGGCTTAAGTTAATGTAAGTGTGAGTATCTACATATGTATGTAAGTGGGAGTGTTGGGTATGAAAATGCTGTAAAGAGACTTGTGCTGAGGAGATAACATCGTAATTTAAGATTTATGTGACATTCAATGTTAATTGAGCCGATAAATTGTTAATTTTTTTCTTAATTTAAAATACTCCAAAAGATGGACCAAAAAGTAAATACAAAAAGAATTTGCGTTTAAACATAAATATAACTTTAATATACTCGCAGTCTACTAGGACTTTATATTGTCTGCTTTTACACTGATTTAGTTTCAGTTTCATTATGGTTTTCTTTGCTTTTTTAAACTTTTACTTTGTTTTATAATTTAATTACTTTTTAAGTTAAGCCATAAATTAGCTTTATACTACTTTTTTCTTTTCTTCTCCATTGTCCTTTTTACAGTTTTGCCTCCTAAAGTAACTACATTTCATTTATTTAAATGCTGTATGGCATTAACTAAATGAATGCTGGAAACAACATTCTGCAAAAATCAATGTTTTCTAACATTCCTTGCTGCTTTTTTTTTTGTTTCTTTTATTCTTATTTTAATATATTTACTTTCGAAGAAATTTTTGTATAAAGCAAAAATATTGCAAGCGTATTTCGTTAAGAAAATATTTTGTACAGTTTCCTTTCCCTTCAGTAAAATAAAATACCAGGCACTGTGGCCACTGATATCGCAACAGTACACAGACAAAGACAGCTTAGTACAAGTTTTAAAATTATGCACTCGTTTACAGGCATTTACCAGACTTTAACTTCATCTCTTTGCAAAACTAGCAAACAGAAAGAAAGGCAGCTTTTTATCAAGAACAGAGTTTCCCAATATTATGATAGTTTAAACCAAGCCCAAATACACTAAAACAGTATTAAATTTTTGAACATTTTGCTAAAATAAATTCTTTAACTGCATATCATGTATGCATTTTTCAAAATTTTTTTTTTAAATTTTTTTATGTAAAAAAAATTAAAAGTTTTTCATTAAAAAAAAAAAAATTATAACATAAAATCGAAGTATTTTCTACAATTACAATTGCCTATTATTTCGAAATATGCTCAGCGTTGAGAAACTATGATCAAAAAATTGTATTTCTTCATTGCCATGGTATTGGACCTTTAAAGGCATTTGTTTATCTTGTGGGTCTTGTAGTTGTGTCCTGGTAAGTCTATGTATTATATTCTTAATATACAACTACATTTGCAGAAAAGTGCCAAAGATAGTAGAAATATTTTAGCATCTTTGTTAAAGTCATCTAATATACAACAAAAGGTTTTAAAAGGATACATTTGCGAATAACAACTAAACAAACACAAACTTTGTGCTCCTTACAAACTATGTTAAGGACATTCTTTTTTTTTTTTTTTCTTGCATAAGTTTACTTAAGGTAATAATATTTTTTTCTACTAAACTTATAGTTAAATTATGGAAAATACATTCAATATGTATGTAAATGTATCTGTATGTATGTACATATATACCTGCATCGAGTTGTAATTTTTTTTTTAATAAAAAATTTAATTAATATTTTTTGAATTTCAGTAATTCTCTATAATGTAATAATTTCAGATTCAAATAAAAAGTAAAATTTCAGGAAATTAATCAATGAAATATTTTAAACCCTTATCCACTTATAACTCACCTTTTATATTCATTTTTTATCCGCGTTTTTTATTTAAACACACGAACCGATTACCCGTAAAAATTTTAACACGCTTAATACAACAACATTTTGATCAAAACTATTCTTGATTTATAACACATTTGTTTAATGAGAAAACCGAAGGAAACCAAACACATTGAAAAACAACAACTTTTGCATTTCTTACTCAATTTGATATTGCTGCACATTTTTTAGAGAAAGAGAGTTGTTCACTTGAATTAAATAAAAACAACAACAAGCACATAATATAAAGAGCAAAGAAATTATGTACCTATAACGGGACAACTAAGAAATAGTTTTAAGCAAAAACAATTTCAAGCTAATTAAATTGATTTGATTTGATTTTTTTTTCTTTTTATTATTAATTTTAATACAATTTAAAACTATTGAATTATAATTTAAACATTTTTACTATTAAATGTTTTACACACACTTTTAAAAGTATTTTAGCTAATTATTAGCAGTTGATTGCAATTATTTAAACGAGCGTTACGGATCATCGACCGATCTAAACAAAGTTCAACATAAAACTGAGAAATTATAGAGCACCATAGTTAAAACAAAAACTAATTGCGATAATATATGTATGTATGTATGTATGTATGTATGTATGTAAGTAAGTACATAAATACCACATATTCATATTATTGATAGGGACGAAAAAAGTGGTTTAAATTATATTACAATAAAAAATTTTAGATGCTATGTGGAATATTAATTATTAATTAGTAGAGATGTCGAGATATACAGATAAACATACATACATATTTTAATATAACCAGAAAAAAAAATATTGTTACGTATGTATGTATGTATGTATGTATGTGTGTACCTATACAAATACCCAAAAATTACCTCTGAAGTTATGAAAGTCGTACTTATACGCCTTTTGCTTTACATTTTTCTTTACTTTCTACATAAATGAACTTGTACCTCAATGGAGTGCTGGTAATAGCTAAGATGTTTCAAAAATAATTCGTTAAGAAACGCTTTTATGATTTTTTGTAACCCTTAGATTGGCTTTTGCTTCTCGTTAGAATTTTTGCAATTGTTTTGCATGGGATATTGGTAACTAGTATGTAGCAAATAAGATCCTGGAGGTTTTTTGATCTACTCTAACTTAATTGTTTAAAATTTGTTTTTTGGAAGAAGTTGTGGGAGTAAGTGTTTGGTTCGGTCAACATTTCATGCTTTCATTGCCCATTCATAAGATTATCTTGTATGAGAGGTTTTAGGGTCATCCTCACGAAAGTATAATCATTGCAATTTTTGAATGACTGGTACCCTACTGCAATAGTTGTTAAAAAGTTCTCATTTTACATTTATTTTATAGTACATTTTTTACTTAAATTTACCACTAGCTTCTTCCAATCCTTAGGTATTTTAATTTGACAGTTTTTTTTAAATTTCTATAATTTCAAAATAAGTTTATTTTATACTGTGGCATATAACGATTGTGAGTAATGTGAAACTATTATATGATAGCATCAACAAGCTATTTGGATGCGTTTCTACCAGCCTTATTGCTCGTCGGAGGGGAGGTTCGTTGCCTGTTGTCATTAACCACCTTTGCTACAATGAAGAGATAATATTTATGCATGCAAAACTTTAAAGAAAGATGATATAAGAAAACTAGATTATGTTACCAAATGTGTTGATTACCGAAATGATTTTGGATTAGGTCAACGATGGAACTACTCATCCTATAGCCCACCCTACCATGACTACTATAAGTTGAATCCCAAGAAAAAAACATTTAGTAATCCCATATTATATCGCTATAAATTACTACTGAAGTTCAACTACAACAAGTCGCTAGATTTCAGCTCAGAACTTCTATTAGTTTCATCTATTCAGTAAATTGGAAAATGAAATTTTAATATTTTTTAAGCAGTAGTCATATATTGCTACTGGATTGGAATTCGATTTTTACTTCTTATGGTCTAGACTTCTTTGAACTTAACATTGTCATATGTCAACTGAAATCTAGAAAAAAGGCTCTTGAACCCCCTTTTCTTTAAACCCTACATAAGTATGATAATTTAAAATTTTTTTGTGATCGTGTGGTATTAAATAATGATACGATAATTATAGGTAAAAATCCAGGTAAAATTAATATTTTTTATTTATAATTTTTTATTTATGAGTTAATTTTCTGCAAAGATATCAACATGTTTAAATCACACCTGCCTTGATTCGCTTAAGCCGTTACAACAAAATTTAAAAGTTGTTTCATATTTGTGAAAATGCACGAATGTATTGCTCTTTATAATAATTGGTGATAACTTATATATTAAATTTCTTAATTATAAGGCCACATAATAAATGCTTCCTTCAAATGCATTAATTTTTATTAAAATCCTTTAGTTGGGTACGTATCCTTTATGTACAAAGAGTTTAAATTTTTATATAAAAACTTATGTAAAATTTCAACTCATGTTGACATTAAATTCTTAAATGTAAATCTTTTAAGCTCAACATTTTCTTTAGAGATAACTCTGTCTTGTCACTTGCCTTGTCAATGTTCTTGGCTTCGTCATTATCGGTATTATTAAAGATAAACCAAAAGTCAAAATAGCATTAGTGTAGTAATTTTGAGAGAATTAAGACATCATTTGAGAAAAATAAAAAAAGACAGACATACACACATACGTATGTACATACAAACATACTTACATACATATTTCCAAACAAACACAAGTTAACCGACAGAAGGATAGACAGGCATATATTTACTTGTACAAAATAGACATTTCTTCGAATAGAGTTTGATTTCTTAAAGCTACGCATACAAACACACTGTAAACGAAGAGTAACATAATCATTTGGTTAAGATAAGCACTCGAATAAAATGTTAAAACATCTGGTACTCGTTTGACGGTTGTAAGAGAAACTTGCAAAGAATTATTATTAAAAATTATTATTAGCGTTAAAATTGATTTTAAAAAATTTAATTTAGACATATTTTTTTGTTTTAAAAATTTTAGTAAATATATGTTATAAAAGACTTTAAGAATAAGCGTTCCTAAAGGTCTAAGTTTATTTTGAAGAGTGTTGTGTAATAAATATGTATATGTTCGAGTATGTGTGAAATTGCAAGCGATTAGGTTTATTTTATATATACGGGGATTAGTTTAAAAAAAAAACGCAAAAAAGATATCAGTATGATTAACTGACTTCTATTCATATCGTTAATGTAGTTGCTAAACACAAGATAAGTATGAGAGTTTTGAGCAGCTACAGAAATTAAGTTTAAATTTTAGCTAAAAAGTCAATTAAGGCAAGGCAGTAACAATATTAACAACGTTTAATATTCAAATTTTTAAAACTTTACCTAAAACTCACTTCTAAGATAGTTGAATTTAAAAAATAAAAATAGAAAGTAATTCTTTAACAAAGTAATTAATTTAAAAAAATATTTTTTGGGAAATTTCCTTTTTCTTAAATAGTTTTATTTTAGGTATAACATTTCTTTCCTTTTTTTATGAAAACTAAAGAACCCACCAACTTTTCTTTTATTTCGGTTTTTTTAATATTTTATATTCAACTATTTTGGGCTGTTAATCCAGTTAAATTGGAATTTAAGCCCAAATGAAAATAAAACTGAAAATAAGGAAAAAAAGGGAGCAACCAAAAATATTTATAAAACAAACCACAACAACAGAAAATGTTGTTGCTCTCTTGATGCTGTTATTGTCCTTGCATTTGTTGTCCTTTTTAATACATACGAGAGTGGATATATAACAAACAACATAAAAGAGTACATACATTTGTATGTAAAGCACAAGGACTCATACCATTTTAATAAATATTTTCCTGGATTAACAAGCAATTTTCATACCCAACAAATTTTCTCCTACACAGGACTCCAAATATGTTTGTAATTGCATATCGCTAATAGAAATGCCAAACTGTCTTACATTAATAAAAATTTATCACATATAAAAATATGAATTTTTTATTTAGAAAAAAATACTAGATATTTTTTTACTTTATAAAATCAATAATCCTCAATTAAGTTAAGAAAATTAATTTCAGGTATTTATACACATGAAAACATTCACATATTAGTATGCCCGTTGAAATGTAACTTTATTATGGGTGACATATTGAGTGGAGTGGGAGAATTTACATGTTTTTCTTACTAAAAATAAGCTTTATATTATTAAAAGGACAAATAGTATTTTTGTAGAAGTCCATAAAGATCTTTATAAATTGTAGAATGAGTACAAGGATTTCGTCTTGTTGACCTTAAAATATTTATTTTTTAAATCGCTTTTAAAATTAAAACTAAACTTTAAGGAAACCAAATTTAATAAAATAAAAAATTTTCGAAAATTATGAACTTGACGACATATTTTTGTCACCAAAGATATTTAGCCCCAAGTATTTTAGTATTTATCCACTAGATCTCAGCTTATCTCAGCCTTATTTAGAATATTAAAGTTCGCAAAATAAATAACACATTTGCTAAGAAACGTAGGTGTAAATTTTTTTTATATTTTAAGGCCCTTAGAAAAATTCATTGATCATCTGGGAACAAAAATATCTACTTGTCAACTTATGCCAGAAATTTTTAAGCCAGATATCGTAATATTTTAGCATGACTCTTATATAGTTGGGTTAGGTAGAATAAACAGCTTCTGTGCAGCTCACTTGAGTCTATAAAATCTATTCCTTTGTAATTGATCATTAAAGTTTTACTAAGAAAGGTATAGCACTTAATGACTAGACTAATTGCCACTACTGCGGATGCACCTTATATGACATTGACGCGTTTTGACATAGTTATATCGATCAAGTGATCATCGGTATTGTTAATGAACAATTAATTTCTATTTACAGCATTTTCGATCGTCTTTGTCAGAACAGCTTCTACAGCGTGTGGAGCATTAATTGCTTCGGAAACCCCAAAAAAAGTTGTTGTGCAGTAGCAATAAAAAAATTTATTCTCCAGAACGTCTATTGTCGCGTGAGCTGCGTTATCAGTTGCATCATCCTTTTAGTCCTAATTCATTAACTAGTGGCAATAAAAAAGTATTGATCATGGCTCATTTTTGTGCTTTCGACACAGCAATAGTATTAATCTGATTGCCATCGAAAAAAATAATAACGCTAAGTGACTGTGCGGCAGGCTTAGTAGATTATCTGTGCACCAGAGTTGTCAATGGCTATCGAGTTGTATTCTGGTACTGTTTGCTTCACAATTCTAAAAACTAAACCATCATTACCAAAAAATCTATAACTTCAAGATGGGGAGATTAATTTAAGTGCCCTCCGTATATAAACTTGCTCAGATCGGCTACGTTTGAAATAATGAAAAAAATATAACACAGAATGTATTTAAAGCTTAAAAACGCCTGCTAAAATTTAATGCCAAACCGTTAAAAAATGCAGTAGTTCCTAGTTACGATAACAATTTATGTAAAAGTTGTTAAACATGTTAAAACATATTTTTTCACATCCATTTTCAAAAGTCTTTCGAAAGTAGCATCCTTAAGTCTTTCTTTTAATAAATATTTTATGAAGCGTAGTGAATTATATTTGTATTCTTCTTTATTTCATAACACATTTCAAATTTTAATCGCTTTTTTATTTTGTAGCCAGTTTTTGATATCGCATATAAATGTCATACATTTTTAAATTTTATTAAGGAACGAAATTCACTTCTTCATTTCACACTAAAAAAAACAACTTAAATTAAACTTGAATGTACCTCAAAAGTGAACAACAATTACATTGATAGTTTCAGTCAAATTTGGATTTTTTTTTATCCACAAATATTTAATTAAAAACTTGCTGAAGCAACTTTGTTTTTACACTTTTTCACTTATAGTTTTGTGTTATAAAAAATTTCTTTATTTCTGTTGAACAGCTGTTTTCTTAAAAGAAAATTATAATGCTATCCATTGGCATAACTATACCATTATTGGGTGTGCAAATCCAATCCCCAGAATAGCTTTTGTTCACTCAGAATTTTAAAAAATTATCTACTTATATTTTATATAAAATTAACTCAGTTAAAGGTTGTGAAAAAATTATTAAGCTTTCGCAACACCCAGAAAATCAATTTAGCCACGCCAATGATGCTGCCATATTTTTATAACAATTAAATAAGAGACTGATAAACTGAAACTGTATTTAAATAAAGTTTAAATTTAAATTTAATTTAACTACGTTAGTATTTCTATATATACAAAAGGAATGGCCTTTTCAAAGTTCATCTTCTATTTCTTTGTCCCATTTTTTTTTTCCATTTTCTCCTAAGACCTGTTATAAATCATTCTCATGATTGGCAAAATACCCCTGGTGATTCACTTGAAATGCTAAACTAATAAAAATATTCCAAAATTATTTCTTTTCATAATCTCTTACGGAAATCGAACTCAGCACCCAAACTACCAAACTTTCTCTCTACTCTATCTACTCTATCCAGTAGTTTTTATTTTTAGACAACGCCAAATGTGCAGAAGTCTTGAAAAAAGGATAATTCGATATGTATCAAAAATTCACTGTAAAAAGAAAACATATCATACAATTTTAATATGTATTAAAAAAAAGATTCTACCAAAAACAGAGAGTCTACCGAAAGATTGGCGTTCATATTGCAATCAAATAATCCCAAACTAAGCTTATTTTACATGTCCTCTATTTAAATATTTAAAGTCCTTCTTTAAAAAATACCACTAGTATTTGCAAAAATAAAAGAAAATAAATTATTTAGTGACTACAGAAATATTGTGATACGATGTGGCATATTTTCACACTCGTTGACACATCACTAAATTAATTGATTCCATAAATGTTGTCCAGTTTTTATGAGCGCATATTTTCATTTCAGTTCATTGCTAGTGATAAATTATGTCTGGCTAGTAGAGAAAACCAAACAGAAAACACAACTTTATTTACAACAACGTTAAACGAGTTGTTTAAAGGCTTTAAAAGAATTTAGGAAATATAATGTATAAATATAAAAACAAACACGTGGAGATATTAAAAGGACCATGTAGATTTTCTAAAGAAATTATAATAAAAATTTTATAAGTTTTTATTTTGTTACAGAAGCCAAAAAATAATTATAAACTTTAAATTCAATATATATAATATAAATAAATAATAAATGCTATTAAAACGCCTATAGATATGCTGTACCATTTATCATTGAAATACAATAATGGCACATTGAAATGGTTGAGAAAAATAAAATGAGAAATTAAGCTTTTTTAAAATAATTATGGGGAAGGGAGAAAATTTTTAATTTAAAAATAAATATCTTAAAATCAACCCCGTACAATATTTTTTAAAAACATCAGCTTTTATAAAACCACCAACACCACTATCATTAACTGCAGCCCTTCATAAGATTTCCAAATTTCTCTTAGTCTTACAATTTCACAAAAACAATCTTTAAATCAAATTAATTTTCATGTCTGCACACTTTTCTCAAATCAAAGTTTAACAAATTGTTCCCTTCATTCCTCCTTATATAAAAAAAAAAATAATAATAAACACAAAAAACCGAATACCACAAAAAGTTAAATCGAAATAAATTCATGCTGTCATCAGAAGTGTTAACGTCTCTGAATTGTCTCTGTATAATGGGAACAGCTAGTGGAAAAAAACCCAAATTCTAATGGTTAAATAAGTGGTAAATTTGTTACGAATTCAACAATCATTGGATAACAACAACAACAAAACGAAAATGAACAAAATCCTTGTAACAATAGAATGTTGAATAATCCAGTTATATTTCAGCTTATTTTGTTCTGTTTTACCACATTGTTAAATATGTTTTTTACTCAATTGCTAAAAGTAATTGTGAAAGAGTGAGTATATGTTTTTCCTTTTATTTTATCTGTGTAGAAAGGAGACAATGAAAAGTAGTATTTAGTTGTTGTGTGATTTGAATAAAATATACTTTTTACATTAGATTCCTTAAAGGAATTGGTTTATTAAAGACTAACTCAAATTGACCCAGTGATGCCGTTTTTTAATAAACAACAAAATAAATCATAATATCCAATTACATTTCTATTCAGGACATTAAATTTTTTACCCAGACTTAATCACAGTATTTGTAAGCAATTTTAAAAATTCCATCAAACTCTCCTAGAAAATACAAATGGTATAAATTTTAAAAAGATTTCAACAGAAATCCCTTAACCCCGCAATCCCTTTAAAAAAAATCAAAATATTTTTTCAAGGAATCTCACTACACAAATGCTGCCAATAAAAATCCACTTGTTCTGTTAAATACATGGTTAAAAATTTAACTTAAATTTATGTTTTGTGACTCAAGCGTTGTAACAGTGTGGCATTCACAAACTTTTTGTATTTTACTCCATTTGAAATATAAAAAAATATTTTGAGAAGATAATATTTGTAGAAGAGAATTTTATTAAAATTTTTAGGAACAGGTTTAATTTAATAAAAAATATTCAATGAGAAAAAAATTTAAAAAAAAAGTTGTTTTTTATTACTATATATTAAGTGAAAATTTTTCTTAAGTTTTAAACAGGATATTAAATTTTTTTATTTTTTTCTTCTTTTTTCTTATTCTTTTTTTTACAGGGTGAAGATAAATCAAGAATTTTCTTAATGATTATAAGTAAAACGGAAAGTTTATAAATAAACTATCCGCATTGCTGACCCAACGCTAAGATACATATGTATTATATCGGTCCAGCGGCTTTTAAGTAAAACGTGTTACTACGAAAAGTGCAGATTTTAAGATTTACATTTTGTTTGTCAATAATGCTACCTAAAATGTCAGCATAAGTCGTTTAGGTCATAAATATTAAACTTTAAAATTTTAGAACTGAAGCGCTATATTTTGGGTATAAAAGCATAACATCGGATCAAACCATTCGTAGAAACCTAAACAATCGCATCTATGGTTGTTGCAACGGCTCCACGAAAAGCCCCCCAATGAAATAACGCCCAAAAGAGAAATGAAATATGTATTATCCAAATTTTTTTCATACATTTTTGGGTGTTATTTCATATGAAATAACTCTTAATTTTTTTGGGCCGTCTTTGCATTTCTCATTTGGGGTTTTCATATTATGAATTAATCTCCAATGAAATAACACCCAACAAATTTTTAAAATTCGGGGCTTGTTTCATAGCGTGTATAATTTGGGTGATATTTCATTTTGTATTCGGGGGTTATTTCATTTTTAAAGCGTTTGGTTTTGGGGGTGTTTGTAAATAAATTATATAAAAATAGGCCCTTTACAAGAAAACTTTTAGCCTCTTAATATATTACAATATCTTTTCAAATACATAAATGATAACGTTCTGGATTTTGATGGTGCTACCTTCGTGATAGAATACGAAATTAGTCTACGGACGACAATATTGATATTTTTCCCTAAATCAAAAGTAATCGGCTGTTGGTTTCACTTCTGCCAAGCAGTGAGGAGGTCCATAATAATAAAATGTAACCATCTGGCAGCATTTATACATACAACGTATATTTTTTTCATCTTGAATTCACGAACAACCATTTTGGTTTTTTTACCATTCCTTACGTATAATGTATTAAGTTTATTATTTATGTATGTACATGAAAATGAAATATATTGGAAATATTAAACAATTCTTTGTCCATACTTCCTTACATCTCCATTACAGAAAATTACTGCCTTGTTTACAATATTGTAACTATAATAACGTCTCCCATGAGTTGGACTTGCAAGCAAGTTTTAGGATAGCTCGTTGGTGGCTGATTTGAAATTGCTTCCATCGTATAAGGGAAATTTACTGCACTGGACTTAGTCCATTTAAAAAACCAAAAGTAGTCACTATTAAACGAGCTTTGTATGTTCTTTCACCAAAAAAAAATTGATTATGAATGCTGGCGATTTTGCGATTTTGCTGTTGGTTCATATTGACTTTATGAAATCCTTAATGAATCTGACTCTTTTATGAATTTTGGGCATAATTTCATTTTTGTTGCTGATGGGGCTTATATCATTGGGGGTTATTTCATTTTCATCATTGGGGGTTGTTTCGTTTTCGCTTTGGGGTTTATTTCATTTATTTTTGGATGTTATTTCATTCACTGCTTTTGGGTGTTATTTCCAATTTTTTGGGATTTACTTCATTGGGGATTGTTTCCTGGGCGTTATTTCATTGGGGGGCTTTTCGTATCCTCCATAACGTAACAAATTATATCATACAGCTATTGTGAAACCATAAAATTTATCATGTTGAGGCAAGTTATAGATGCGAAAAATTTAACTAGTGCATATCGCTCAAGAACAGCTATGAATGCTGCTGTTGTAGTTTATAATGTTGCAGAAAGCCCAGATTTGTCAATTTCTTGTCGTCATGTATGACCGAAAATCAAAGATACTAATGAAGACAGGGTCTAATGAAAAAAAAAAACTTTACTACGTCTCACAAAAGTAACGATACCATTGCTTTTGTGCTTAAAAATATCGTCAGATATCTCGAAAAGGTGATCACACTTGGCCACCGAGTTCTTATAATTGATCATCTTCGAAAATTTTTTCTTTGGGGCTAAATGAATGATTGAAGTCCTGAATGATGGAAGTCGTAAAGATATCGTAGACACAAGGCTGAAAATGTAGTAATTTGTGATGAAAATAAATAAATATGTAATAATAAAAAGATTCTGCCAGCTTGTCATGGCTACGTTGATATTGTTTTCCGTTATTGGCATATCCACCTTTTTACTTGTATTGTTAACTAAACGTTCTATGATATCGCTTAAAAATACACGTTTCAAACTTATCAAAATAAAACCACTTATTGGAATGTCCTTTTTATTTCTATTAAAAAATTTTTGAAAGAAAAATATTTTTTTATTAAAAAAATTTTAATTTACAACTAAAGCCTTCTAAAAATAATTTATGATCTACGTGGATTTTTTTTAATTCTACAAGCCAAAGAGCGTTAAACGATAATCATTAAAATGTTGCATTTGTGTTGTTAATACAAACAAAAACGAGAAAAACTCCAACGCATTTGTTTAGCTTTGGCTGTTAATTTGGAATGGCACGGCCCTAATTAAATCGTCCAACTAATAAAGATCTTTAGCCAAAATTTGTAATGAATCTCCAGGCTAATATTTTGTTTAGTGTTCATGGTAAAAGGTAAATATTTATTTAAATAAACAAATTGTTTATTAAATTCTCCTAGTTTAGAAACACTGATACTGAAACAGATATTTATACATGAACTAGTGTATGGCCTGTAAGATTTCTTTTTGCCCATCCATACACATGCTTACAGCAACAAATAAAAATAAATAAAAAAAAAACTTTTAGTCGAGAAAACATCTAAAATAAAGTGTTGAAATTATAGTCGCAAGTATTTTTAATGCTGTTGAGTTAAGTTCAGTTTAACCAAAAATATAAACCAAACATGCAGCAACAACAACAACGACGAATATAGAAACAGCCATAAATTATAATTTAGAAAATTGTAACCCACACAAACGAACACTTGTATACGTTTTTTAGTGGTTTACTTCTTAAGTTGTTGTTTCTTGTTTTTTTTTTCTCTCTTTTTGGACATTAGCTTGCGTCTTGGTTATTTACAGGGATGCCAAAACAAAAATAATTTCACTACCAAATTTTTTCCAAAACAGATTCAAAATCTACTAAAAACTAACAATTTTCCTAAATTGACTTCTAAGTATTCAGTAAGTAAAGTAACTAAACGGATTTCTATTAAAATAAATGAAAACAATAGTCAATTAGTAATAAAATTACTTAAATATTTTTACTGACGTATTTATAAAAAATATTTTAAGTTAAGTGAAATACGTACAACGTCTGTCAAATAAGTCTTGAAAATAATCTAAAATATATTTTTTATGAATATGGCAGTAAATATATAATTTGTATGTAGTATTTTGAATTGTGTTTAAATATGTCCAATATACTTTTAAATTTTGGACTAATATATAATTTTAAGTAGTACTGTGTCGTGACTGTGTCTGAGTCCACTAAGTTCCTAAATGTTGGTATTACAAGTAATGATTAACTATAACGTACAATGGCTCTTTAACATTTGATTTTGATAAAACTTTAAACTTTTCACAATTAAATCTACGATTTCTTCAACTTAATATACACTTTGTTATAAAGCTAAAATACTAATCTACCACAATCTTCACAATTTTTAAAAACAAACCAAGCAGGCGTCCAAGTTATGTTCAAATTAAAAACATCTACCACTTTTAGTTTAATCAGGCCCAAGTGGCATCCCTGGTTATATATTTGCCTTAAAAAAATAAAAATATAAGAAGAAACAATCTCAGTTTAGGAGTGAGTAACAAATTTGACACTTGCTCAGGAGAAAGTAGTGTAAGATTTGTAATGGGCAACAACAAAATGTGTGTGTGTGTGTGTGAAGCATTAATAAAAAAGGGCAAAGTTGTAAAGCAAAGTATAAACACTTGTTAAGTGTTGAAAGTCTTTAAAAGTGATTTGTTTATTAATAAGTTGCAATAAAAATAACGATAAAAAAAGAAAAATTATTATGATTTATTACTCACAATACACACACTAACAATAAAGCGGCCTTTACACTATGTGAGTTTTCAAGTTCAATTACATATACTTATAAGCATGTTTATGTCTAGGCAGGAAAGCTGTTTAGTTCTCGTCTCAAAATAAATTCATACACTTGTTTCTTAAAGTCACGTGTAATAAACTAAGCGCTTACTGGACTCCTAAATAGCTATTGTAGCTGTGAATTAGAATTTAAGCTAATGAGAAATCAATGGTTGTAAACGCCGCTTAACCTACAATATTTTAAGTACACAATATAAGGGTTGGTTTTCTGGCATATTAAAAGACATCAAAAGCTGAAATAGGGAAGAATATCTTTCAGAAAGTTTAACTACTTAACAGTGCTTAAAGTAAATAAACTGTCAAATTTTAACTCTGACAGTTTACGGTTCAAATGGATATTTTTTAAAGTACTCCTACAAATAAAAGAAAAAAATATATGAAAAGATTATTGACATTTTTTTTTAATGCTGGCTTTATAAAATGATATTTAAGTGAACACTCTTCAAAGCTAAAAATATCGTTTAGAAACCAAAAAAATGCTAAAAATAAAACTAGTAAACGAAGTGCCACGTTTTCGAACGTAGTCTTCTTTAATATTAATACATTTCTTCGAGATTTCTTTATCAATATGTTGGCCTTTTATTAAACTCAAGATAGATATTTTAAACAAAAAATTATTTTAATTAAAAAAATATTTCCCTGAAGAATCTGCCTAAACTTGTAGCAAAATTTGCTTCTAGACGCAATGGACCTTATTTGTCTCCGAGTGTGGGTGTAGGAGGCAGATACTGCTTTCTGCATCCCCCATTCCTACCTAAAATCCGTTCCACATGACGCAATAGTTTCGGGTGTTGAACACCTTCTCGAAGTTGATGAAAATTATATGTAAATGAGTATCTTCATTTCACTCCTTTTTCTGTAATTGTGCTTAGACTGCTGATGTTATCAACTCCAGATTTGTTAGGAAGAGGGCCAGCTTATTCGTTGCAAATGTCATTGCTGAAACCACTTGTCAGTCACTTGTTTAGTATACTCGCCATTTTTATGGGCTTTGTCTTTATTATGTTTATCTTGAGGTCGTATAATGCTGCTTGGGATTCCACTTTTGTTAGATTTGACTCATCTTATTTGCCATGCTTTGGAGAGTTTTGCCTCTCTTCAGTCAGATCTCCATTCCCTTAAATCTTGATTATTTATCATACTTTCGATTGGTCGTTAAAACTATCAGTGGTGCACAAATCATCAATAATCAGATGTATGAGTTGGACACCCTTGGTAGGATCTACTTTAAGTAGCCCAAGCTATATATTATCGTACTTTCGATTTCAGGTGGAGTTGGTTATTCCGCTGGTGAAAAGAAATACTTGTGAGGAATTCACTCACCTTACATACAAAAACTAATGCATTCCATCATATATCATTTCTTTCTTTTTGTTTCTTAATGAATACGTGCCGCAAACTTTAAGTTATGTCTTTTGCAAACGAATTTTCTATTAGCATAAGTTTTGCATACATTTTAAGGAAAACCTTTAATAAAACACTGAGACACGTTTTCAGGAAATTGCAATTTCCTTATATGCAAACATGAAACGATATAATAAAAGCCACATGTGTAATATTTCGACCATTTTTGTGCTGTCTTCAGAGCAAAAAAAAACAACAACATTAAAATAGAAGAAACAAGAATAGAAAAAATAATGTGCAAATATATTAAAAAAATCAAACGAAAAATATAAAAATAAAATAATTTATGGTACCTTTTTTTAAAAAACAAAAAAGTGCATTAAATATATGTATGTGTGTATGTGTATGAGTATATTTTATAACTGAATTGCTTTAACACACAATACAGTGGTAATATATTAATGTATGTGTGTGTTCGTATGTGTTGAATATACATATATTCCCGTAGAGACATTTATTTAAACAGACATTTAGCAGCTGTGACTTTTTCTCTTAACTCATTTCTATTTTGTTATTGTACGTATTGTTGTTGGAGTACAAGTACAATGACTTTTTCCCTGTTGATGTTTTTCTACACTTTTTTCTTTTTTTTGCTGTTTTCATGCAAAATAAATTGTCATTGTTTTGCAATACCGACGGCCGACCCTGAAAGTATTTTATTTGTTTATTTCCAATCTGTCTCTCTCGCTCTATCTCGCTCTTTAACTTCCTGTATGTACGTATAGGTTTATGTGATTGTGTGTTTGAACAGTGAATAAATGAGTGTATAAAACTTCCGTTGTTGTTTTGAATTTCAACACTTTTGATTTCATTCGGTTGTTGGGTTGAAAATGTTTTCAAAGTTTGCTACTTTCAAGTGAGTGTGGGAGTACAAGAGTTTTGTTGTTTAAAAATGAAAAATCATTAAAGCGTTAAATCAGTTTCTATAGTTGTAATGCTTGCTCTTCGCAAAACAACATTGCAAATTTTTCTACATGGAAAAAACATCATTTGTATTTTGTATAAATCTTTTCTTTTTTTTCTCTTTTTAAAAATGTTACACAAAAAACCTTTTTCTATTTGTTATAATGTTTTGTTGCTGTCACCCAGCAGCTGAGCCTTAAGTCTACGACTAACTGCATTCGAGTATGTGTCTGAGAGTATTGTAAGATTTAGTACCTCTCCATATTTGATTGTTTTCTTCGTTTCCATGTACCATTTTTTTTTGTGTGATTATAAAATGGTTTTTATCAGAGTCTCGAAAACTTTATTGTTTACAATTTAAAAAACGTGACTACTTATTGTGAAGTTTAAGTTGCATATGAATGCGATATTATATACTGAACAAATACATATAATTCCATGCCAGATTCTAAAGTTATTGCTTATTGATTTTTTCCTAAACAAATAAAACAAAGAAAATTTTCAATTACAGAAGGCACCTTTTATATTATACAATGAAAGTTTTTCTAAAACTTCTTGGAATTCAAAAAAATCTAAAAAAAAATTTTTCGAATAGTTTTCCTTTTTAGCCTAAGCATATGAACTTTTTTAATCCCTTATATCCTTATTATCCAATACTTAGGGTATTTCCATTCCACATTTAATAGCCTTCTTAAAGTTTTTAAAATCTATTTAAATTTCCTCTTACCCTCTAAAAAAACAAATTGAATCTTTTTCCTCTCAAGTGGTGTTTCTGCTAAAGATGCCATTTATAAACAACTTTTAGAAGTTTTCGCATTTTGCTAACAATATTAATAAAATCCTAAACCATCATCAACAACAACAACAGCGACATCAAACGAGATGACATTCTAAAAGTTTAACACACAACGATCAATGACAAAAAATAAAGCAACAAACTATGTACAAGCAACATTTAACTGCAGCAATATTTGACAACAAAATAAAAGTTGAATTTTTTTTTTTTTAATTTTTATTTAAGACTTCAACTTTTTGCGAAACTAAAACAATCAAATGTTTATGCAAATGAAATTGTAGCCTCCACATGCATACATACAAACGCACTTAATAAGAATGCAACTGACTCTTTAAACTTTTCAACTAAAACAACATCAACAACAACAACGAGTTTGCACTAAAAATAACTAACGAATTACTCGGTGAAGTATTTCCAACAACAATGTCATACAAATCCTTTAAATGCAGATATACGTTTGTTTCTTATTTACTGTAGTTTCTCAATTCAGAAGGGATTTTTTTTTAGGAAATAATCATTCCAAAGAGTTGTAGCCAATGTAATTGTTGTTGTGTATTTTAGTAAAACTTGAAAATGTTTAAAGTAAAAATTATTCCTCGTATGTAAATTTTACGGTTACGGTTTATTTTGCAGGCGAGACCTTGTGTGTGTGTGTGTTTTTTATGTATTTTTAACAAAATGTTACTAATTTCTATCAAACAGGAAACGGAAGTGTATATACGACTGCTTCTAAATATATGCTAGTGTGTGAGTGTGTGTTTGCATTTTAATTTTTATTTTGTTCTCTAAAGTAAACTATCATGTTAATGTGCGAGGGCAAGTTGGGAATTAAGTTTATAAAGTTTAAAATTTTTTTTTCAATGGTAATTTATATTTAAATAAAACTTTTCAAATTGTTCAATTTAAAAAAAAAAATAAACTAAAAATTTTAAAAACTCTTCTTAAAATAAAGAAGAATGTTTTCTGTACATAGAAAGATTTTTGAACATTTTTTATGAGGATAAAATACCTCTATCAAAACCAGAATGTCGTAAAAATTCGAAAAAAATGCAATTTCTTTATAACAAATGAATTATTCTATTTTTTTTTACTACAAAAAAGTATTTATTAATTAAAATTAAAAGAAATGTTCTTAGTTTTCAGTCTTTTCTTTCGTCGAATAACTTAAAATTAGGTGCATTGTTTTATGTGACAGCTGTTGTAAAAGCTTATTTTGAAAATCATTATAAAGTTTGCATTTAAAGCATTGATAGAGATTTGATAGTTGTATCAGTAAATTTTTTGGAACAGTATGTTCATTTATTTTTAAAATGGGACGACTTTTTTGCACCCCTTGAATTCTGTTTCCAAAAGAGCCCAATATAGCTCCACTGGTCTTAGTTCCGAATAATTTGGAGGATAGGCGTTTTTTGGAACAAAAATTATATTCTTGTTCTGGTACCACTCTAGAGCTTTCTTACCATAATACCATGATACTAAATCAAGTCACATATATGTGAAGAGATTGTGTCCTCCAACGAAGGGATATAGCCTCTTACCTCTTTTCTTTCTCACTCCTTGATGTATATTCCGGTACTTATAGAGCCCACTGTAATAAATTACTTGCTTCTTTTGCCGTAACTGTATGAAGATATTTTATTAAGCAAGTTTTTTTTAAGAAATTTTGTCAGCTTTTTGGTCCTTAAATTATCTTAAGCATTTTCTTTGGCATTAGCAACATACAAATTTTTACTCAGAAGCAGGTAGTTCATATACATCGTCGTCAATGAGTATTTTGGTGTGAAATTTGATTTTAATTTCCGTGCCCTGTTTTTGGCTTCTTAATTTGTTGCGGCATTTCTTTCTGGAACTTTTTGGACCTTGTGTGTTTTCAACCCTGCAGTAGCTTTTACTTTTCGTACCAAATATTAAAAGCACTAAGCTAACCGTGCTGCTTTCCTACCAGATGAGTTTGGAGATCTTTTCAACTTGCTTACAATTTTCCTGGTTTTCCCAGTATCATTAAGTTTTCTATCAATATTCAAATTCACCTAATACTACTTAATAACATTGGAAATAGTTTGAAGACAAACCCTTAATTCCTTGGACAATCTGTTTTAGAACCAATTTTGATTTTTTTTATCTTTTTTTTTAATCATTTAGATCAAATTTACAACAAATAAAAAAGGTTGTTATAAAAAATAATAACTGACATATTTTTCAAAGATAATTTAATAAAAAAAATATGAAATATCGCCCAGGGTACACTTATACAAGGTGGCGGTGCCAGCCCAGCTGACAATTTTTTCTGTTCTGGAGTATGTCAAATTAAATATTAAAAAAATGATTTCAACTCCGGAAATTGTCAAACTCCATACGTAAAAAAAGAGAAAAAAATTGCTCTCCTTTACGCTATCACCTTGTGTAATTACACCATGATATCGCCTTCAAAATACTAAAAAGGCTCTGTCACACAGAGCGCGATACAACTAATTTACTATCATAGATTTTTTCACTGATCACCTCATTTATATGATCTGACTCCATTAGATATTATTATTTTTAGGGATTTATAAAGTTCTAGCTTTAAGCGTTTTACGATAAGTTATTGCTTCCTATACAGCATAATCTTCTGCGAAGGGTGTGTGGCAATTTGCTAGCCTGGCCGCCGCGGCTCAAAATTATATTTAAATATTAAATCAGGTTAATAAAGTCAATTGAAGAGATATCGAAAAGGCTTTTTTCATTTTATTTTAATTTAAACTTTTCTGTGACCATAACACAATATGCAATTCCTGTTAATATTATAATTTTTTAAGAACATTTTTATAAGTAAAAAACATTCACAAACATTTTCTCTAAGAACAGATTTTTTATTTTAATTTTCTACTTCTAAAAACTAATTGATTTACATTAAAAAAAAAATACTTGTAGGTTTAGATACAACTTTAATGACTTATCAATTCACCTACGCCCTACAGCCTTTTAAAAATACAAATGCAAAAATCTAGTTGTGTTTGTGGTTTATTTAAATAGTTTTGTATTACTGAAACTAAAAACTAAATCGAAACTTTATTTTCAGAGTTTTTTTTAGTTACATATTGTACCCACAAAAGAATGCTACAAAATATTTTAAATATTCACAACAAATTCCATCATGTATAAATAGGGTTATGTTAAACTTTAGCATATTGAAAGGCCACATAGCCAGTGATAAAACGAAATTAAAAGAAACATTTTTTATGGCAACTTAAACTTGCCATTTTCGAATTGTCCATTAATATTAACAAGACTTGCAAACACAGCCAGTCAGTTGAATGGTCGTTATCAACCAATTTTATCGGTACGTACTTGTCATAGTTTTTGGACATTTAAACGATATTGATGTTGGAGATGATAATGGCTCCTAAGTATTCGATGTTTAGGTTGTATTGCTTGGGCAAGGTATTGTTGCGTTTAATAAACTGTCATCATTTGGCGTTGGATACTCGCAACAAAGTGAACACATTAAAACGTTTTATTTGAATTGGCAGTCACTTAGTCTGGCCAGTGTCAATAGACACAATAGATGTCAGCAATCAGCAATGACAAATTTGCAATTCAATGGTTTAACAGGAAATGTTTTTAAGCATATTTTTGACACGTTAGTTAAACAACAACTTGTGGACAATTTTTAAATGTTTGTTTTTCATCTCTCTAACACAAGCAACCGACATAGTATTTATCTGCATACACAACATGCACAATAATCTTTAAGATGAATGTTTAACTCAAAATCATTAAGATTATAAATTTTAATTTCTTTAATTTTAGCATCAACTGTCTAAAGTAAACATGCCAAATACTATAATCCCCTAAATTAAAACAATTATCGCATGATATTCAATTGCTAAAACTTGAGAATATTTAAATTAAATTAATTTTATGGTATTTTGCATAAGATTTGCTTTTATATTATTATTGTTTTTGTTGTCGTTTTTTGTTTTACTTCATATAACCAAAGATTCTTTCGATTGGAAAATAAGTTTGTATAGTCGTACATACATAAAAATTGAATCGGTAAATGGGGCACAATAAATTACTTTAAATTGCTTTATGCATTGTTCTTTTGTTTTACTGTTTTTGCTGTTGTTACTGGCAAAGAAGAATCAATAACAAAAGCACATTTGCAAAATCAAGCCTTATGGTATGCAACACATTATGGTAGTCGCATGTGAAAATAACAGGGACGGAAATGAATTTATTTTAAAAGGAGGAAAATATTTAATGACATATATTTTTCTAAAGGGAAAAATATACAGTATGAAAATATTATCTTTCTGTCTTAATCATGTATGAGGAAAAACCGTTACAATGAACTCGACCAAACAGTCTATCGAAGCACATGTCGCGACAAATACTATTTGGTCGATAATATGAGCAGTAAGACTGCATGTAAAGCCTATCAATAACTGTTGAAATAGACTTGTCTCTAAGAAGCCTTAATGGCGAACTTGCGGAAGCTTACGATTTCCAGATACTTGGCAGATTTCTACAAAGAACTCTTAAAATGTATATTCAATTACCAAAGTTTTAGAGCAGAGCTCATGAATTGATGTCCTCCCAAATAAACATTTTTATTTGCCAATGCAAAGTCTCTAACACTATTTATCAAAGGCAACAATATACCTTAAAAGGTTATAAAAACCTCCCTGAACAAATAACTACACACCATCCTGCTTACATTTATCACATTCACTCAAATTCTCTGTGCCCTTACCCCTACGAAATTAATTTAATCAATTTACTGCAAAATCTACTAAGAATGCAGTAAAAGATGAATTGTTTTATTCCTAGTTTTTTTTTCTATTTCTCTCTATGCTGTTCCTTTATAACGCTCCAATATGGAAAGCATGTATGTCTGTCTGATGGTGCATAAATGAAGTGCAGAGATTTTTTTTTTTGCTGTTTTCATATTCCAATGCTATTGATTTAGACAAAGTCAGTCAAGGCATTTCCTCCTCTCGATCGTTCATTTCGTTCAATGATTTGTTCGTTATTCATACACAATAAGTATGTAATTGTTTGTGTGTGTACTCGTGTCGTATGTAATAGTTCAATTGGTTGTAGTTATTGTTGTTGCTTGAAATAAAGTATTTAAGCAAATACTCTTACTAGGTAGTAGATAGTAGCTGTAGTAACTCAAATTTCGCTTCGGCAAATTCAATTTGACTTTTTAGCTTGAAATATACTACTTGACTCTTTAACCATTTACCATCATTCGGCATATGGAAAAGTTTAAGTTGTAGGTTGAGTTGTTGATGTTGCTATTGCTGCTATTTAAGTATTTTGTAAATGTAGGATGATGATGATGTTGATGTAATGTTGTCTAAATGCCAGATTCCCCATTATGGAAATTAACGCATCGTTAGTCATTTGATGAGATAATACCTCAGCCAGACAACCACATGTACTAGATATCCCATCGTGTTTATACTTCTCGTACTTTTCTCATAAAATTTCAAAATGCTAGAGAATATTTTTGTATGCCATACATAGTTAGAGTGTTAAATTTTGCTCATCATTTGTTTTGTCTATCTTGCCATTCCGTCGTCTATCATGTTGTATTTAGTTGATGCGCTATTACTCATTTGCCATTTTGAATTCTTTATACTGATTTTCCTTTTTTTTTTTTTTTTTTGTAAACTTTTTTCTATTATTGATATGAGAGGATGACCAGTAAAGGAAGAGTTTACAATACACCGTTTATTGAACAATTATGAACACATTATTTATGAAAACATTTTCAAAATATAGAAAGTTTAAAAAGCGTTTTTTAAATTGCAAAACAATTACCATATATTTTTATAAGTTTAAATAGATTAAAAATCATGCCTATATAGAAAATGTTTGTTTTATTAAATTAATATCAAATTTTTTCGGAAAGTTTTTATTACACAATGAATGAATATTTTCCAAAAATTATAAAAATATCAAAACATGTAAATAAAAGTGAATATTTATTAAATTTTTTTTAAAATTTGTTTTAAATTTTTCATTTTGTAAAAATATAAAATCTATCAAAAGAATAAAAAGAGAAAAAAAGGAGGTATTATTGGTTTATGCACAAGAAAATATTTTTGTGAATTTTAATAATTTTTTAATATTTAAAATAAATAAAAAGAATTGTACTGTTTATTGTAAAATGTCTAAGCCATTTATTTTGACAAATGTAAACATTATGAAATGCGTCACTTATGACACCCTGTAATTTCATAAGAGGGTATAATTTGTGTAGTTAAATATCGATTAAAAATTGGTTCAAAATGTAGCTAAATATGAACAACTGAAATTACGTTAAACAGAAACGTAAAAAAAATTTTTTCGATTTAATCAGCAAAAGATTTGAGCTAAAAAGTAATCTTTTACTTAATTTTAGAAGCAAAAAATACAACAAAAATTATTTTTTGATTTTTCAAAAATCTCGTCTCTGTATAAATCCAAAGTATGAACTGAAGTTATATTGTTAACAACATTTTTTAATGGAAATTACTAACTATAATTATTTAGTTTTTTTTTGCTTTTTTATTCAAGTATTAACAAAAATTATTACAAATATTAATCTCCTGAGGATGCTACACAACGGAGTAGCAAAATATTGAGACAACTAATAAAATTAAAAAAATATTATTTCTATTATAAAAGAACCAAAAGCTAAAATAATTTAAATACATTTATAATATAACGGTGCCCCAGTGGACTAGTCAGTAGTGTGCTGGTCTGCTAGGTTGGGGGTTGTTGCGGGTTCGATTTCCGCCAGAGACTCTGAACTTGTCTGCTTTTCTTCTCTCTTTTCTATTCTTACTTTTCTATTCAGGTATCACAAAGGGATCAATATAATGGACCCAAGTGAGCTGCCTGTTCTACCTAACCTAATCTAACATTGGGTGATTTTTAAGGAGCTATAGGAAAGTTTAAAAAAAAAACAAAAGATTCAGAAAAATGCATGAAATCTTTATTTGAATCGATAGTACGGTCCATATAATTTAATGTTTGAAGATTATTTCATGCAAATGTTGACCGTGACTGCACCTCAAATGGTCCATCCGCTTAGTCTAATTTTGGCATACTCTTACCAACATTTCGGCCGGTATCTCATGAATAAATGCTTCAATGTTGTCTTCCAATGCGTCAATTGAAGCATGCATGTGTGTATAGACATGAGCTTTAACATAGCCCCACAAAAAATAGTCTAAAGGCGTTAAATCACACGATCTAGGCGGCCAATTGACCGGTGCCGAACGTGAAACAAAATGTTCACCGAACTCGCCTCTCAATATGAGCTTCGTCGCTGAACACAAGAAGCGCGCGATGAACTTTCTTAACAGAGCACGCATTTTGATAATAAAATTCAATAATTTGCAAGCGTTATATAGACCAAACTGAAGATGTTTGACAGTGAAACAAATTACGAAACCTGCATCAGCTGTTTAAACCAGTGTTGCCAAAAAGATAATAGCTAAAAAATCACCCTTTATATAATATAATACACACATACAAAAATAGTATCAATAATAACTTCCAATGTGGGTTGTGAATTGAAGAAATAAAAGCTTGTCAGCCAGAATTCAAATATTTTGTTAAAATAAATTTAAAATATTTGTCTAAATGTGATAACTATGAAGAGAGTATTTTAACAATTTGGAAAGACTGTATCAATTGTGGATTACTGTTCACTGAAAACAAGTATGTTGGTGGAAGTTTAAAAATTTTAATTCGTCGCTCTGGCCAAAAATTTCAAATTTAATTTATTATTTATAAAGTTTAACTGACAAAGAAACCAACACAGCATTATAACAGCGCACAGCGACGAAAGTTCGTCGAATGGATGTTTGAACATCAGCATGTGCACTCCGACTTTTTTAATAAAACTATCCATAAGGAGGGCTTTGTCGAGAAATATACGCTTCTATAATATGCCACTGTTTGATGCGGATTTTGTGCTGAAAATATAACTGGACCATAATTCTTTAAAAATAATATTAGAAGAACAGTGGCTTTTATAAGCGATCAGTATCGTTTCACGAATATTATGCCATACCGGAAACAAAGTTCGCCGTAAATCTAAAGCATTTTTTTTTTAATTTCTTATTTCCCTAAGTACGCCACTAAAACTGTAAAAGAAATGACTATAGTTATCACACTTCTTCCTTATCAACTGTTTAATAATTTCTTTCGAGCTTTGATTCTCTAATATAAAGGTAATACATTATTCTGGAAGAAACTAAAATCTGGTTGGTAAATACTAGAATGAGATGCTTAACCTCAATCGTCTCTAAAGTAAAACATTGGTCTGCTCGAGACAAAACTATCAATCAATCAAAATTTGGAAGGGTTATTTAAAATCATGAGTTAAAGAACGAACTTAAAACTGCATTAACTAAAATTAAACATGTTTCCCTAAAATTATCAGAAAAACCTTGACAGAATAGTACTTCTGAATCACCAAAGCGGTGGAGGATATTTGCCCCATGTACTATTCCATGCATTATCCTATTCTGTGTACTTTACCATTTAATACAAAACTAACGGTCTTCATACACATACATACATATGTAATTAAATTTGTTTCTGTGCCACCTATCAAAAGTACTTTTTATTTTTACTTTTGGAAACAGTTTATCTGATTCATTATGAATCTGGTATGGGACTTATATTGTCTACTTCGTTGTACATTTAAAAAGGAATTCAATCAAAGTGTTAAATTTTTGCTTTTGTTGAAAACACTTCTCTCACCAAAATTAAAATAAAACAAAAATATTTTTCTATTAAAGGTTTTTTTGTTTTTTTCTGTTGTTAGCTGGAGTGTGAAAATATATTTTCAAACATTAAAATAATTATTTCCTCTTTTTATGTTGCTGTTGCTTTTCTCCATATGCCAAGGGTCGTTTAAGTTGACGCTGTCGTCATGATAATCCCTCAGTAATTATTTTATTTTTTGATTGGCATTTAAGTCAAAGTTATTAACAAACGAAAAACAAAAAATGAAAATAAAATTTCAGCTAAAATGGGGCGTCTATGTTCATTTAAACAAACTTGTATTAAAATTTATTCTAACGTAAAGAGAGACAATGTCACATGTGTTCAATGTCACCTGACTGACATTTATGAAGTCACCAAACCAAAGGCCGGTCCGTAGTAGCTAGACCAAGTAATTTTCACTTACACTTCCAAACATTCAAACTTATGTGGCAATAAATAGTAGTTCAGTGTCAGACTTTTGTTTTCATTTAGCCATCAACTTTGTAAGACACATGAGTCTTCACTCATACATCTACTATTATTTAATCCGTAAAGGATAAGGAGCCTTTTTACAGCAGACAAAAACAACTTTGTAATATAAAGGAAGATTGCTTGAAAAACATGTCATTACTGTGCAAGTAATTGTGTGTTTTCATTACAAAGAGGAAATCAATTTGATATTTTGTTCTTAAAGTCCTTTGGAATGGAGGCTTTTAAATAAGGATGATTTAAGGACAGCTAGTGATGTTAGAATCCAAATAAATTAAAGGAATTTTAACTTATTGCTTTTTTTAAATTTAACAAACCTTTGATAAAGAACTTGTGTATGATAATCTTTTTGTAATATTGAAAATGTTGAATATAATATTTTTTATATTAAATATTATTTTTGCCTTATAAACTTTGGTAACTTTAATAGCCGGTTAAATCGTGTGATTCGAAAGCTTGAGAATTTTTTATTTGGATTTTTGCAATGTTAGTATTTTTAATTAACAATTTAGACAATATGACAGCTCTCGTAATGTAACAAGAAATTTCAATCCCGTATGCTAAAACTAACCGATTCATATATTCGAGGAAACAGCAAAACACTACTTGCAAATCGTTATTTTGTTCTTAATAAAATTCTCACTAATAAAATGTACAGAGGAATAACCAGAATGGTTATTAGTATTGTATTTCAATTATAAAACTCTCTTGTAATGTCAGTTATATTTTTTAAGTTATAATGGAATTTTCATTAATTTGAGATTCCTAAATCGGTTCATACGTATACCTGGTTGTTCTTACTGATTGTTCTATTGTTCTTCAAGTCTCCTCAGTTCTTTACAGACAGAATTCATAATTATATCATGATGATAAAATTTAGTTTTTGCAAACAAATTGCAGTTATTCATCTTTGTTTTCAATTAATTTCGTTAGGAAAACCAAGTGCTTTATTCTAGTTTATTTATCTAATGTTTACTTTGTATAAAAAACTTCGGTGGATGTACTCAAAAATAATAAAATTTGTATAATTATTACGACAAACATAGTATGTTGTTTTTGCAAAAATAAAATATTTCAACCTTTTGTTGTACTTGAACTTGAATACAATTTGCGCTCTCAAAATGGCTCTAGTCTTTGAGATACACCATATTAAATATGAAGGAAGTTTTACAACATAATTTTAAGAACAGTTTACTGAAATCAAAAAAGAAGATGATTCGAAATTCCAAAGTTTCCGAAAATATTCAAAATTAAAATTTTACGGCTATATGCATAAAAAGTAGTTATTTTATGATTATAGTGTACAATAATTATTAAACGCTTTTTGTATTATAAACCACTAATAAGAATTTGTATTTATAAACGTACAATAACAGTTTTATAGTTATTAAATGTTTGTAGTGATTTTATTAGTATGTATGGCAACGCTTTTTATATTTAGTTGTCATTTTATTGTTAAGTAAAGGTAACATTTTTTATAAAATTAAAGCACAAAAAGAACATCGAAAAAATAAAAAGTATATAAATTTGGTATATGAAAAATTTTGAGCAAAAATTATAATACAAATATTAATTATTTACCTATTTTGTTAATAACAATAAGAAAAGTATTCGGGTTAAAAGTTTGTTTACGTTTTTCTTTCATCACTAATATAATTTTTTAATTTTATTTAATTTAAAATATGTTAAATTTATTATTTTCTTTTGTATAAATTGAACTTATCTATATGTCGAAATGTGTTAATCGAATCAATTTTAATATTTCATTTCCTTTTTTTAAATTGTTTTACAAAATTTCTTTAAAAATTTTTTTTAACGCAAATTATGCATGAAATGTCGCCTTATTTTTGGTTTAAAGAAGGGTAAATCAAACAATAAAATTTTTGATATTATAAATGGTTTATAAAAGGTTTATAAGTCTATTAATGGTTTATGAATGCAACAATAGTGAATTTTGCTTAAAAACGACTTATAAGCCTGTTATAAGTTTTTATACATATGGCCGTTAGTTTTTAATTCAATGAAACAAAGTGGTTAAATTTTCGGGCGATAGAAAATATATATTTTAAACAAAACGATCCAATTTTCATTCGTTCAAAGCTTCTTATCTTATTTACTATTAAGTGGAGTTATTTCATTTAGACAAAAATTGCAATATGCGTAGAACACATGTTAGTTGAAGCGACTGCATAGTTGCGACGTAATCAAGTTATGGCATTTTGTAAATTTTTTTTTTTTTTTGAATATAAAATTATATTATTATAAACTTTAAGGGACGTATTCATAAAAAATATTTTAAGTTTATTAAAGGCTTATTTGACAGATGTTGTAGAGAAATTTGTCAAATAAGCCTTCAATAAACATAAAATATTTTTTATGAATACGGCCCTAAACCTTTATTGAAGTCATGTTAAAATTATATGAAAAAAATTAGAACTTAATCGTAAAACTATATTATGATTATATCGGATTATTTTATGATCACTTGCAAATATAATATAATATTCTGAACATGCTGTAATCAAACTTTTAATAATTCCTAATCACTACATATTAAACAAATCAATCACATCAAATGCACCTCAATTATGTTTTCTTTCTTTGCGTCAACAAATTGCCTTTATATACTAACGAACAACATTTAAATTTATTCCGATTATTTAGCGAGTTTAACAGTGGACAAAAGGTAAGCGGCAAGTTGTTTTATCGTTTTTATACATATTGTGGCAACAAATCGCCATTAAATGAAAAAAAATCAATCTGAAAGTGACCATGAAAACATTCCTTAACACGTTGACTGCCATGTGCGCCACCGGTGGCACACACATTTTCTTTAACATGATGCCGCGTGTACCACCGGTGGTACACAGTGGTTCTTGTATTGTTTATGAAATATTTTATGGCCTGTTATTGATATTTATTTTTTTTCTTCAGTGGCTCCTCAATAAAAGTATAAAGTTTTACTATGCAAAAAATTTTTTGGGTATTACAGGTTTTTCTTTCTTTTTTTTCTAAAAATATTTCATACATTTTTGAAGTTCATAACTTTGGAATATTTTATTTATTACTTTAATATAACATAAAAAAACTTTAAGATTCATAAATTCATAGAGATCAATAAAACAAATAACAATATTAACTTATATATATTATATATAACATTAATCTAATGGTTTTAGCAAAAAACATTCCAAGCATAAAGCTGGCTTGCCATCACAATAGTCACAAAATGTAGACACCCTTTTAGCTTTTTTTATTGCAGCACTTCTTCCTTCATTTTTTTTGATATCGCTATAACAGCTGACACAACGTTTTCTAGATTTCCTGTTATTTTTATCTCTTGTTTCGTATTCCTTCATGGTCAACAGCTAAAATTTCGCCAGGAACTCGAGCATTAACGTAGTTATTCTCAAGAATTTGAAGCAAATGGCTAACCTTACCAAGGCGATTGCTACCAATTTCAGAGTTGTCGGCAAAATGGATAAATTTTAAAAGTAGCTGAAATCGATTTCGGGACATTACTTGCGGAACAAAATTGTTTCTATAAAAAGGATTATTGCTCCAGTACAGCTAAATAGATGGATACTTTACTAATCCCATATACATTAGAATTCCAAAAAACTTTTTTATCTCCGCGATATTTGTATCACTCCATCTCTTAATGCGGGATCCACGAGTAATAATGGTTTTGGCTACGAACTGGTGGGCGTTCAAATTTGTTTGGAGTACTATTAATTCATACACTTCTTCCGTTACCATAAAATTAAAGATATCAATTGGTTTTGCTTGAGGTCCCACTTCGGATATACGTGGAGTACAGTGATCTAAGAAAAAGAACGTCTTTAGTGTCGTTCCAGTGACGGAAGTCCATACGTTAGATGGAATATGTTCATCAACAATAGGTTCGTCTTCCAATAATGTATTATCCGTATCGCTGGACTCAGTATCAGAAGGCATGTATTCACTCGAACTCGAACCTTCAAAATCAAGGTCGTTGTCATCAGATTCTTCGTTTTGGTTAATTTTGCCGTAAAATAGCTTAGGTGGAATACGTGAAATGTTATTTGCCATTATTCGTTTAACTCTTATGTCAATAAATGAAAGAAGGAACAAGCACTAAATGAAATAAGGGCAATACGCATGTGACCACCGGTGGTACACGTGGCACCACTATAAACAAAGCATTTATACGGTGCCATGTGATCCACCGGAGGACACTTGCTGTAATTACACACAAAGTAACACAAATCACACGTGACAACATCAGAACATTTAAAATAATTGTAACGATCACTTTAAAGCCATTTTTCGAAAAAAAATTTTTTCTAATAATTTTTTTTTTATATGGTGGCAGTCAACGTGTTAAGTTTTTAGGACTAAAAATTTTGTTTTAAATATTTATTTTATTTGAATCAGTGTTTAAATTTTTAAGTAAATTGTTTTTTTTTAATTTTTTGTTAAAACGTTTATATATAAAAAATAATAAAAAAATCTTCTATGAAATTAAGTTTTCTACCGCTGTGATTAGAGACAAGACTCCGTTTTATCTGAATTCTGCATTAAATATTCAGTCAATTCTTATCGTAAATTCAACTGCTATAAAATAGTCTTGTTCATAGTTTCACATCACTAGTTAGTAACTATGAGATATATGCAAAGACAAGTATTTATGTACATATTTTTTACCAAAGAAATATTTAAGTTATGTCTTTACATAGACTTTAGATGTACAAAGACTTTTGTTTGAAAAAGGGAAATTAATTTTTTGACATTTGTCTACATTTATACGAAAAGACGTCAGTTATGTTTATTCTGCATACCAAGAATATTTCTACAGAAGATGTGAATTATCGTATTCATATAAATTTTCATAAATTTGTAGTTTTCTGTTTAGGTCCCACAAAGGATTTATTTGCCATTTTTTTATAGCTGTTGTTGTTTTTGCTGTTAGTTTTCTAGGGTTATTGTGGCTTGTTTAAAAGGCCCAACAGGTGGCTTATAATTTCTAGCCAAGTTGTGGTCTACTCTCCCAAGGAAGATAGTGTTATTGTTTGTGTGTATGTGTGTGTGTATGTGTGTGTGTGTGTGTTGTGGTAATATAATTTCTTTTCCTTATGGCCTTGTAAGAATTTTAATGAAACATTCTTGTTATGCAGTAAATTGTCAGTCTACACGTACATCTTACTTTTCATTTTACTATTTGCGTAATTTTTTATGTTTTACTGTTTTCCGGACTGCAAAACTGATGTCTTTAAGTTTGCAAGCATTTTAATTCCTGCCTCAAAATACAAAAATTATAAAAAATTAAGTTTGTCTACCCATAGGTAACACATTCAAATAACAAAAGGTAATTAAGTTTATAGAACCCTTACATGTACACAATATTACTTTAAACCAGTTTTTCTCCGTAGAACACCCGCGGACGGAACCTATGTGATAGGATTTTATGCATGTGAAGCCAAAGAAAAAACTCGAATTAAAATAATATTTCAAGTCAAGCCAATAAGCAGTTTTACTTCACTGAAGACTCAATTATATATTTAAAGAAGTATTATATATGAAGAACGCCCAGGAATTCAGATCACATTTATGTTTTAGTTTGAAAAAATCGTTGAAGGCTTGATGAGCAAAAGTTTCAAACATTTTAATAATAATTATAAAAAACTTATGTATATCTCTAAAATTTTCATAGAATGACGTAAAACAAAATTATACATAATTATGTGCGTATAAAAACACATTAATAGACAACTTTGACTTCATACTCTGCAATCAAAGTAGAAAGGTGTACATCTTTTGCTTTCTTGTTTGTTTGTTTTTTTACACACTTGGCGAAACAAATGAAATGTTTGTGTACATCTGTTTCCCGTATATTAATACAATTAACTTTTAAATCGAATTTTCGCTATTGAGTGGGAAGTACAATTTTTGTCTGGTATATATAAATATACACAGTGAGCCAAAAAAAAAATATAAGTAAAAAATTTAAAAAGTATTAGAAATAAAAATAAAATAAAAACTATATTATTATTTCCAAGCGAAAAATAACTAAATGGCGCTTATATTTGGTTTTCAATAAATAATTTGGTTCAGTGTACGCACATCGTTACATCAAAATGAGAACGTATTATTGCGTGAGTTTGGCAATCACTGTTTCAAACTCATACCAAATAAAAAATGTTAACGATATAACTAAAATATTAAATAATCTGTTTTTATTAATACAAATATTTTGGGGATTTATAAGGCATGCTACATGTCGTATTGCTAATTTTCATAATTTTTCACATTTAAAAATTGTTTTACTAATTTTACAATAGACTACATAAATCTAAGGTTTTGTAATGAATATGCCTATCGCTTATTTTCACTAATAATAAATAAATTTTTATTCCAGGATTTCATATGTGCTAAATTATAACTATTAGAAAATCGTTGAGTGCTTTCAGTGGAAGGTCTTTACTTCAATTACCTCTATTTTACTCCTTCAATATCGTCACATATTTAGTGTTGGTTTCCCCCTGTTACTCTTCACTCGTCACCAACAATTTTCACAGCAGAGTTGTACTTTAAAAAGTGTTGCCACTTCGTGTTATATGTCCAATATTACCCGGCCGCACATTTATATTTAAGCAATTAAAAAATTGCTTTACAAAATTATGCCCTGTTCATACGGCAATATGAATCTCGATAGTTCTTGTTTCACTTTGACATTTGTAATTTTTGTTCAATTATTTATGGCTGCTTTTTGTTTTTTCTGTGGTTTATTTTTAAAATGGATGAAAGAAGTAAGTAATATTTAAAATTATTTCATAAATATAATTTTATTATGTTTTTAAAATTACGTTCTTCCATTTTAATTTAAATATATATTTTTCATTTCGACAATGATTTTTTTTAATTTTTTACACACAATATTTTTTGGTGTTTTCCTTTGTTTATGTTTTTTTTTTTTGACAGCCAGTACAGATAAATTAGCGATTTTTTGTTATCAAAATTGGAGATGATAGTAAATTTTTCGAGATTCGCAGCAGGATCCAAAATGAACCAGGTAGATTCGCTCTCAAAATTTTGTATGGCGAATCTTATAGATTTAACCTTGAACCCTGAATGGAAGAGCGAACGTCAAATTTTTTTGTTTGTATGAACATGCTATTATTGATTAGTTGTAAATCTTGGAAAAATAATTAGTAATTGATGTTGGGTTTAGCAGATTCGGCACAACTGAATATAACATTCTTATTTGTTTGTTATATAAGAATTATTTCCTAAGAAAAAAATATCTTCCAACACACAAAAACTCTACAGAAGAGAAAAAGGTGGAGTGAAAGCAGATGTTTGTTTTTGTCTATATAACAAGTGTAAATTATATGACATTATCTATATTGTTACTTGTTAGCTTTTGATCTTTTAATATTCTGTCTGTACATAGTCTGTCTGCAGTATTAGACAGGCAAAATGAAAATCTATGGTTAAAATAAGAAAAAATATAAAAAAAAATTACTCATAACAATTTATAAATTATTCAAAAAATCTTTTATTCTCTTAAATTCTATGCATTGCATTCACATGGGTATTCCGTAAATAAATAACAATAGTATCTATCAATTTATATATTATATACAAACATATATACGTATGTACGAATACACATACGCATATTTGTTTAGTTAAAATTTTCATAAACAGGGTGTGGCAATGAAGGAATTATTGAAATTGGTTATGTGAAATAAATATACACACATATATTGAGAAATCATAAAATACTAGTTATTTTATTTCCTAAAAAAAATGTTTTAAAAAACATTTGTTTTTAACTTACTTCAGGGCTGTACTATTTTGAAAGGATCATGTAAATATTTTTTGTTCCAGAGAAAAATAGTCGTTCCTATCACACACTTGTCTATTTCCATTTGAATGCATCTAAAATGGTATTTTTAATATTGCATCTGTAATAAGCTTTTTTATTATTTTTAAAAGTTCGAACTTCCGCAGTTCGAATTTTTTTAAAACTTTCCAAAGTTTTTCAAACACCTAAGAATTAATAGAAATATAGAATAGAACAAACATTACTATCACTTAATTTCATACGGTTCTGAAAATGCGAGATTTAGATTAAACAAAAATGCGAGATAAATAGATGATGTTTACATCCAGTACGTAATAACCAATCAAAGAGTGCTGATCATGAACTACATAGCCGGTTTCAAAAATGCATTCCATTCGGCTGGTGTCGGTAAAATATACTTTTCCAGATTATTCTTTTATTATCGCAATATAAACATTTTTTGTAAAATAAGAATATTAAAAAAATGAACTCAAGCCTGTTTATAAATTTGAATATTAGTTTAAAAAAAACATAAAAGTTCGACAAATAAAAATAAAAAATTAAATACATTCAAAGCAAAATTAAATACGACAAGTTGTATGTAAGCCAACTAAAACAAGAATTTTTTATATTTTGTTTTTTCTGTGAAACTCCCATGTATATCACTTTGAAGAAATGTGAAGTCGTTTAAGTATTCATTACCAATTTTTTATTGATTTTATTACATATTGGGGGGTGGGACTTTTCGCAGAGGTGGAAAGTTTTCTGATTAGCCACTCACTTGGGAGTGGCCAGGACGATTCCTTTGTTGAACTGTCCAAGCAGCTAACTACTTCCGGTCTTAGACCAAGTACCCCCCGGGCAATGGCTTTGTAGCATGCGCTTAAAGGCTAGCCAGAGTTAGAAGGCGCCACAACCATGTATCCTGAGTGGTCGAAAGAACGTCTCAGGAAAATAGGCGATAACCGCTGAAACATGGTTGCATCGTTGGATTGGACACGTAGATAGCAGCCCTATCACCAATCTAGGGGACGAGGGTTAACAGCCCACATTCCCGAATCACAAATTGCTAACGAATCGCTAATGGCGCCCTATGGGAGTTAGAGGAACACATATATATATTATTACATAAGTTTTGTAGGCCTTTAGAGCATTGATAAAATCAGCATGCAAATCTCACGTTGTCAATGGTTAATTTGCAGCATCTCCGCCAGGTATCACCATATCCATAACTCGTTCATGCAAAATGAGCAATACGCATCTTCCGTCTAAAACGGCCTGTCTCACAAATTGGTTATTATTGCCTTTAATTCTCGAAGTTGATGCTGGTTGACTCACTAATGTTGTTGTAGTAAAATCAAGATGAAAAAATCGCACCAACAAATAAATGTCTGTAAATACACCTGGGGCCGAATTACGGCATTCAACCGTGATCGAATTTAGAAAATTCTTATTAGAATCTCTATACCTAAAGCACAGCGAACTCGATCGTTCCAGTAAAATTTCGATCGATATTGAATGCCGTAATTCGGCCCCTGGTTCACGAGGTGCGATTCAGTGTCATCGTACTGAAAATTATGCTTTTTAACATAATCATTTATTTAAAAACTTTCGAAAACCTAGTTAAAAAAATTAAATTATCAAATATATATTGACCTCACGTTCGCGGTAAATTTAATACTTTTGAGAGCCAATGATTAAGGCCCAAAGCAAAATTTAACAAGTTGCGGCATAGTTATCTGAACGCTTTTGCTTAATCAAGACTTAATCAACTTATGTTCTTATTTAAACTTCCAAGATGTTTTTACTCATCTTGTGGCTTGTTTGATATACTGCTCTTAAGTATTTGTTTAACAACGCGGTGATCACGCGGTGATCACGCGGTGAACACGCGGTGATCAAATCGCCAAATGGTTTGACATCTTCCTCAAAGTAAAATAAAAAAAACCTACACATTGCTTAGTCTTTTAATAGTGAAATTTTATCACATTATGCAGTGATTTGGCACAAGTAACAGAATAATAAACAACACGTCTAAATCACGCCGCCAAACAAAATGGACGCTACAGAATATCAACATTGTTGTCCCTATATTAGAAGGGACAATCCCTTTAAAAGTTAAAAATTAAAAATGTAAGCAATGTTTGAAAACAGTTTTAGTATTTTTCAATAATGATTTGCCATTTCGAATAAATCTATGATACAAAATTAATTTACCAGTGTCTCTAGTTAAAAAAAAAATCTTTTTATTTTTTTCACCCATAAATTATGGTACCTGATACAAAATTTACAATGTTGATTGAACACACAATGCTTTTACTTCAGCATCTTAATTTATAACAGAAGCTTTTTTCTTTTTCAAACCTTCAAAATAATTAACAACAAATTTATTTCGGGTTTTTAGAAGGATTTGTATAACCGTTTTTGAAATACCCTTTTAACTACTATTGACATTTACCATAATCTAACTATTTACAGCATAACAAATGACTAGGTATGCATGTGTGTATCTACATCGAGCACTAGCAGTGAAAATAACGTAACTGACATTTTTTCCAATATTAACTTTTTTTTGCAGAATTATTCTTCAATCTCCAACAACTCTTCTGTTGAGATATTTAATCGAAATTAATACTAGCTACAAAAATAAAACCCATCTTTTCCTGTGACTGCAGAAATAACGTAATTGACATTAAAAAATGTCAATAAAAAATATCAGATTCACCGAATATAAACGAAATTATTATTTATTATTATAAAAATCAACCATTTTTTATAAATGTGACGGTTACCTATTAATTATTTTAATATAGAATAAAAATAAAATAACTTTTCATTCATGATCATGCACGCCCTCATTTTTTCTACGCTTACACACATGTACGCTCACGTAAATATAATAAAAATTTTAACCGCGATCAAACCGTCTCAAAGTCACTATATTTTCAAGAAAAAAAAAATGCATGAAATATTTTTTTAAATAATTCTTTTTATTTGTCCTATTTTCCCAAGTTTTTATATTAAATTATTAATTGATTAATTATTCATTTATTAAAAAACAAAAAAATTGTTGATATTTTGTTGTTAATTGATATTTTCTGAAGAAACTACACGAAGGAGTAGCGAAATATTTTTTTTTGGTTTGTATGAAAAAAAATAAAACTGTTGCATGACCTTAAGCTCAAATAGTTATATATATATAAATATTTTTTTAATTTAAAAACTTTTATAATAATTTTATACAAACCCGCTACCAAAAATAAACCTTTTCTATTTGTATACAATTATTTTCTGATTAATTTTAAAGAATTTCAAATAAAAAACCGAAAAATTCTAATCACAAAGCAATCACAAATAAATTCTACGCATGCCCGTTCACGCTCCGTATTTATTATAATCAAGTTCTTGCACTTTCGCTTGAAAACATTGAAAAATTACTCACAATCATCTTTACTTTTATCCTTGTTTTGGTTTTTTGTTCGTTAGCAAGTCTACACTTTATTTGACATGTAAATTAGTGTTTGACCGAAGTGAATTTAAAAAATTCGACTATTAATTTTGGTTTCTTTTGTGAATAATTTTTTATATGAAAATTTACACAAAATTTTGAATAAAGTTATTAAAATGATTTTTTAGTGCGACTTAGTAAAAATAAATTCGATAAATGATTAGGAAACAGGTTTTTTAATTTTTCTTTCTGTCACGTTATTTCTACCATCGCATTATAGTCTCATCAATCTAGATGACAAAATTAACGTAACTGAAAACAATTCTGCTGTGGAAAATTAAGGTAAAACTAATCTAGAAGTTGTATAAAATCATTGACAAGCTACATTTAAATTTTACTTAAAGAAATTATAAACAAATTGAAGCAAAAATGAAAAGTTCTTCTCCTGTAAAATTTGGTTTTTGTGAGTTACGTAATTTTAGTGGTTAAGGAACAACAAATATATAATTATATATAATGATAGCAAATTAAAGAGTTAATTTTTTTTAAAAAACTACAATATAATATACTGGTAAATTTCAGACGACATTACAAATAACAAATCATACATGAACTCTCGTACATCATAATACTTACAATTACAACAATCATTGAACCAAAAGTAAAACTTATAATTACAACTGTCACTGTATTACAAACCTTCCCTACACACACATAATGATGGCTTTGAAATTACTTAGAGTCTACGTATGCAGAAACTTGTTGCTGCCCTACTGTAGTCATCAACTGTTTTATTTATTTGTAAATTTTTTTTTTTACTTTTATAATTCAAAAGCTAACAATAACTTGTGCATACACCAAGTTAATAATTTTTACATGTTTATTTTTAGGATTAAGTATTGGATTTCATAAAATAACTAATATTTTAGATATGTGCAAGAATACATTTATATTAAATTTTTGCACTTGTGCTTAATTGTAATTTTTTATTAAATCGATTGCAAATAAAAATCCAAAGTGAAAACGTTCGTTCTGGTAAAATTTTTTAATATATAATTCACAAAGAATTTGAATTTACAATTTTTTTATTTTGTTTTTAATATATTTCTAATAGCTTCTCAAATTTTTTAAACAAAGAATTTTTTTGAATAATTTTTTAGTTAAATAAAATCCATTTACGAAACAATTTTAATAGCAATTTTATATAAATCGTGATTCAATTCTTCCAGTAAAAAACTAAAAAAAAACAAAAACTAAATCTTCTTGAGTGCAACGAAAATTGCTCTAAAATCCTACGTCATCATAACAACAGCAAAGTCGTAAAACTTAAAAAATATATCCTTGTGAACAATTTTGTACATAAATTCTCAATAATCCCTCCTTAACTGCAAGCACTTTAATATTTCTTTTTTCAAGTTGTATTTTTTTTAAACATATTCCCATCCATATTGTTATTTTCTTTCAAAAGTTTTCTTTTTTCGCATTTTTAACAAGCGAGATGTACGTATTAAATGTTATCAATGACAGAGAAGTAAGAAAATGGTAACACTGTTGCAAATATTGTCTCGCAATCTACAATTTAAATTTAAGAATCGCTTTTCAGTGACTGCATTCTTTTAGGTTTCGAACTCGTGGCATTATCAACATGAAAATTTAGTTTTACATGTGAGAAAATATATTGTCGTGTTTTTCAGAATGTGTGTAGTTGAAACGATAATGGTTTTTTCATGTCATACATAAGCTTTGGTAGTTACAAAAAGAGATTTTGAATTATTGTTAGAATGCCCTATGTTTGCACAGACACACACATATGTGGAATATTAACTGTAATTGTTTGTGTGGGTTTGTATGTGTATGTGTAAATTTCCCTTTATAATTTTACATACAAAATAAAACAAAGTAATGCTGGAATACGGTGCGTATACACAATACTTTGTGTAAAATTTGCGTTTGTCATATGATCTGATACGGCAGGGCTTTATGCAGTCAGTCATACATGCAAATCGTACTGAGGAAAATATCATGTTTGTAAAAAAATAATAAAAACTAACAACAACAAAGTGGTAACAAAAAGCACAAATTTCAACGATTCCATTCAGTAAATACACACATACAAAAGAAGACGTGGAAAAAACGACAAATCATACAAAAGAGAAAAATTCTTTTACAAAGAAGAAAACTGGAAAAACATTTTTACGTATGACTGCTGAAAATCATTGATAATAATGCAGCAAAAAAAATACACTCAAACTTATTCACTTCGAATCCCTAAGTATTAAATACGCTCGCAAACATTTACATTTCTCTATGTAATTTACATTTTTTTTTATGTTGTTGCTGATGTTTTTTTTACTTTTCGTGCTCTTGTTTTTATATCAAACTAGCCAAACCCGGCGCGCGTTGCTACGCCCCTTAATGAATCGAAATGCATTCTGAATTTTAATTGAATATCAAGTGCAAAAACCTAAAAATTATAATTTTTTTTATGGGCGTGGCATTGCCCACTTTTCTAATCACGAAATTGTAAAGTCATAATAGCTCAATATGTGTGCAAAGTTTTAGAAGAATCGGACCAGTGCAAGTACCTCAAAATTAAAATTGTTTTTATATGCGTGGCCCTGCCCACTTTTCTAGTCACGAAATTGTAAAGTCATAACAGCTCAATATGTGTGCAAATTTCAGAATAATCGGTCCAGTGCAAGTTCCTCAAAATGATACCTTTTTTTTATGGGCGTGGCACTGCCCACTTTTCTAATCACGAAATTATTTAGCTATGACAGCTCAATATGTGTGCAAAGTTTCAGAAAAATCGGTCTGGTGCAAGTACCTCAAAATTGTAGCCTTTTTTTATGGGCGTGGCCCCGCCCACTTTTTTAATCACAAAATTATAAAGTCACGACAGCTTAATATGTGTGCAAAGTTTCAGAAAAATCGGTCCAGTGCAAGTAGCTCAAAATTAAAACTTTTTTAGGGGCGTGGCCCAGCCCACTTTTTTTATCACGAAATTATTAAGTCATGACAGCTCGATATGTGTGCAAAGTTTCAGAAAAATCGGTCAAGTTCAAGTGGATAAAACTGATAACTAATTTTTATGGGCGTGGCCCCGCCCACTTTTTTCACCCATAAACACTCCCTGGTATGTGTACAACAACTTGCCAAAGTTTGAGTCCGATCGGTTTTACAGTTTCGGAGTCTATAGCTAACACACACACACACACACACACACACACAGAGTTTCACTTTTATATATATAGATAGATTTAAAATTCCTTTTGTGCAGGTGTTGATACCTTTTTAATATTTCTGTTGGTGCCTTGTTTTGTTTCTTTTCACTTTATCAGCTAAAAATACCCAACATTTTTAATTGAGTTGTAATAATATTTTATTCGAACCTCGCTAATCAATTTTGTATTATAAATGGGGATGAGGGAGAGACATCTGAAATATTAAAAATCATTTAATATGCAGGTCGCTTTTCATTTCTATAGAAAGTTGTTGCAATGAGAATATCAAATCAATACGATTACCTCGTTATGAGAATAAAATATTTTAATGAAGTTGAAGTGAATTACACTGACAGAAAATACAGATGATTCAAGGTAAAGGCAGTTGGTAAAACAACACAAGCTGGCCAAGATAAAAGAAAACTAATTTAGCAATTCCAAATTTAAAGCAATTTTTAAAATTCAAAACATAAAAATCGCTGTCGCCAAAATAAATAATTGTTTAAGACTGAATATAAAATTCATTGAGAACTTGATTTAAAAATAAATGTTTTTTGTTTGTCAATGTATTATAATGATACTCAGCATGATATCATTCTGACGTTAACGAATATATATCAATACTGTTTAAACTTTGAAATGATAACACACAAATTTATCCTTCAAGCTTATTCTAAATGGCGTCACATATACTATTGCAACAAGACTTTAACGTGATTTGCTATTACGCTGCATTTAAATCGTGCTATTATTTGTTATGTAATGTAGTACAATATGTCATATGATAAGTTAGCAATTAAGGAAAAATTAGATTCGTAAGCTCCGTCTAGTACGTTTGTTTATCTCTATTCGAAACCGTATTAGGTTTGACTTTTATTTTTATTTTCAATATGATGCTGCATAGTAGGGTATTTTACACAGAATGGGTTAAAATTTTTTTTGAGGCTTTGAAAAATAAATGTTTTTTTAACTTAAGTTTTAAGCTTTTAGTAAAAAAAGTTTTTCGCGTGTTTTATTTTCAAATTGTCTCATATGTTTTACAAAATACTTACAAATTTTTGCTTTTATATAATCAAATACATAATATTTTACATAATATCTAAATAAAAGTTTATGCTGATAATAATAGGTCGTCGGCTAAAGACTTGATTCATATAAAAAACCTAATTGTTTGTCAGCCAACGTAGGCAGAAGATGTGCAAAATTTTTCTTAGTCAACAGTTAACAAAGATTTGAAGCCTTCTTAGGAATTTTTGTTGTCTACTCTAGATCGTGCAGTACTGATTTAACGCTACAGTAAAAGTTCTAAGCCTTGTGGCAAACGAAATATTATAAGCACGTTCTTAGATTGCTCTGGTTTTATTTATGCGGTCACCCATATCGATAGCAAACCAACCATTATTTGTCATTCGGCTTTACAGATAGCAAATATATTGAACATCTTCAATTATGACTACATTTAGTATAAGCGGTGTTCACATAAGCTTATTAGCTTATTAACACTAGATTTAAGACCCACTTTACTTGCATTTTTGTCAAGACATATTCCCTTTTGTGCCATCTCAACTAATCAATAGATCAGCATGCATGTTTTATCCTAATAGCCGATGTTATTGGAAACTTCAAGTACGTTTAAATTTATAGTTCAAGGTGCCTAGATATTTGTTTGTTCTATTAATCCATCAAGAACAACGTGGATGACGAAAAACAACCCTGCTTAATATTTCTATTAATCCTAAACGATCAACTCTCCTTTCCGTCGAATCTTTCAATCAGCACCATCATACAATTCGCGAATAAGGCAAATATCAGTGGCCACATAGATATTATTCCGAACTTGGAATACCTAAGATATATAAATTGGATATTCCAAAAAAAAATTCATTGAAAGTACTGGGTTCTTGATTTAGTCAAAATATTAACGGAATTGAGATAATGGATTTGTCAGAGGAATTTCATTCTTGTAGATCACACAGTACGCCTATCATGGGTTTGAGTTTTGAGTGTCCCTAGTTTTCCACCTAACTTTAACCGAGGCGTATAATTATATCAAATACACCTTTGTTTGTGAGGGCAGCCAAAATTAATGTTCTGAAAATTGTGTCAAATTAACAAATATCATGAACGGGCGACTACAGAATTTTTTGGCTGGTCAATTATGATGCTAATGGTACTAATGTGGCTTCTAACAATTGGAGAGATCTTTTGCAAGATTAGTAGAGCAAAATTTTGTTAAGAACTTTTAGTACTGTTATGCAATGCCAGTTTTTTTAATATTTTTTTTTATTTAAGTCATGCGACTTGTGTAGAACCTGTGAGAGCTTCAGCCACAAATGCTGCACCATATTAAATTATTTAAGCTTATAGTCCTTTAACTTGAAGAGCAACATACAGATTTTTTCGTATGTAAAAAAAGTGACATTGATATTTCTCTTCGACAGCTACGTCAGAAGTATTTTCTTAATCTAGCCGGACATCATTTAGCTTATATTGCTTCTATTTAGTGCTCCTAGATCAATGAAACTTGACAGAAATATGTGTTATAATCATAGGCTAGTACAGCTTAAAAATAAGAAAAATCGGATAAAGGGCAAAAAATGTTCCTAAGAAGAACTAATTCTACCTCTGAAAAGTATACCTTTTAAAGTTTTCCTTTACTTTTGTTTAGCAAATGCATCTTTTATCGTCAGCATAAATTTATGGGCAAAGGAACGACTCTGGTATTTTTTTCTTGTGCTAATTTTCATAAAATATTTATTTTAAGCTTTATCTAACTTGTAATAGAAATACTAATTATTATTTAAAAAAAATAACAACTACTTGAAAAATTACAAATTTATGACTGGCAAAAAGGTTTATTGCTCACTTGAGCAGAAAAAAAAATATATTTTCAAAAACTCATTACAAAAAAATGGCTTCAAAACGCGCAGATTTTATTTTTTATCGTGATGTATAACATTTTTAAGATCCATTTGATATTTTATTTTAAGTGAACAAAAAAACTGTTTTGTTAATTTTAAAAGAATTTTTTTATTAAACCTCTCAAAACCGTAAAGAGTCAATTTACTCAACTTTCCTAAATTTAGCAGTGTCCTAAAACGACAAGACTCAAGTAAAAGTCTTGAAAATTCACTAAACGAAGCAAAATTTTGTTGTCTGTCCAGCTGTTTACTTAAATTTTTAAATTTTTTTAATTTCACTTTTAACCAAAGGTCCGGCTAGATTGTCAAGATAACCCCTATATGCGTTGGCAAAAGAGCCAGGTATATATATTAAGGTTCAAATTAAAATTGGCCGATGTAGTAGTAAAATGTTCTTTATTTTTATATTAATAGTACTTTTTGAGTTTTATGAATCCATACATATAAAATTAGGGAATCTTGGAGCGATCAATATAAAGGTAAGTGGCCTATTGATCCGAACTGAGAAAGGGAATTGTGTTTCATACTTTTTAATTTTTATGGTATTTTTTTAATTTCTAAATACATACTGCCGTATTCATAAAAAATATTTTAGGTTAATTGAAGGCTTATTTGACAAATTTCTCTACAACATCTGTCAAATAAGCCTTAAATAAACCTAAAATATTTTTTATGAATACGGCCCATAATCTTTAAATTAAAAACGTGGGCTTTTTTCTGAGCTGGGATAAAAATTAATTATGGTGGTATAAAAGGTGCATTTCACATCTAGAAATGTAGAAAATGTTTATTCTACATGTGATATAAAATCAAAATGGGAACAGGACTGTATTTTTTTTCATCAGTTAAATGTGGAAATAGAAATTTTTTTATACAAGATGTTCTCTTAATTCTTACATGGGCGAATATTTTGGTACTTTTTTCTATTTTGATTTAAAAAATCTATACATTCTCTTTGACATTCTGAAATTAGAAATTAGAGAAACTAATATTCCTGGTGAAATATAAAATCATACTGAATAACAAAATTTCCTTGCTAAATTTGGTTGCGAACAAAATTTTAGGAAAAATATTCTCTATCATTAAAACATATAATATGTTTCTACTTCGTCAAATACACCTTCAATTGGCAGCATATTTTGTTGAAAAATTTCATCTTAAACATTTTATGAACCGTTAAGTGAAGTTTAATAACATTTTTCAATTTACGGGGAAATAATTTAAAAAGAAATTAAAATTATCGGCTTTTTACACTCTCGCTTTATAGAAGTCATTTCTACCTTTAAATAGTCTACCATAAAAAAACACTTTAGACCGCCTTATCGTCAAGTTTGCCACAGTGCTCTGCATTTTTACAAACTGCTGCCTTATTTCGACTATTTTCACATTCTGTCTTCTTTCTCTAGCCGTAAAAAAAAATCAAAATTTTCAATTTTACAAACCTAAAACAGAGTTTTTATTTTCCCCCTTTTCAATTTAAAATGAAAATTAAATGTTTTTTATTTAATTTAATTTCACCAAGTGTATTATAAAACAATTTTATTTGTCCTCATTTTATTTTCTCTCACAGTCTTTATGAACATTTTTGTTGTTGCTTCTTTCTGTATACATTTTCCTAAGAAACACATTTTGCAAACATAAAATTAAATGTAATGAATGGAAAATAAAATTATATTCGTATTTTTGTTCGCATTTTGATAAATTTAAGTGTTCATAAAAACGAAGGAGAAAAAAATCGTCATAAAATTTAAAATTCATAATTTTAAAAACATTTTCGTTGTGTGCAAAAATCATTGTTTGAGAATCGTTAAATCAAAAATGCTTTAAGACATATCACAGAGAATATAAACGAATGGGAATTTTTTTCCTCTATTTTTTTTTTTTTGTTCTAAACAAGAAATAGAAAGTAAAATAAATTTTTTATAATCATAATTTAAAAATAAAATTTATTTATTTTTAAATAAAATGCGGAGTTTTTTAAACAGCAATTGACCTAAAGTGCTTTAATGTTCTTATAGATTTAGCTATGAGTAGAACAATTTTAAAGGAGGAGATCAACTGCAGTATAACAGTATTAACGCTGGAGGTAAGCTGTTTTTCTATTATAATCTACAAGTTATTACGACCTAATCTTTAAGTGCCTGCACTGTATTAAATTTTTCATTTTTCTCATATCATGTTCAATTGTGTTCAGTAGCCTGATTGCTCTTCATAAATCCACATACAATTTATAGTCCAATTTTTAAATATATATTTTCCCAAATAAATTCTAAAATTTATGAACAATTTATCATAAATTATAAATAAAATGTATAAAACCACAACAGAAAAGAAAACCAAAAAGAAAAGAGAAAAGCTTAAAAGTCAAGTCTTTTTATGATTGTTTCCCAAATATGTCTGTAATATTATTGTTGTCAACTTTTTTATGCTTTTGTTGCTGCTATTGTAACGTTCAGGTAAGGCACCGCCTAGTGAGAGAAATTGAAATAAAACTCACGAATTCCATTAAAATGTCAGACTTTCACTTTTCACAGCTTAAATTAATATGAATTATTGCTCGACAACAAAATACTTATACAATTACATCAACACACACATATATACAGATACAGACACCTTGTGGCAAACTCTTATATATTTACTTAGAATCTGCACAGTTACACCGTCATATTGAATGAGCATAGAGGGGTAGGGAATAAGGAAACCGGATGTAAAGGATAATTTAGCTTCAACGAATATTTTTGTGGCTTGTCATCAGGGTATGTGTTGGTGTATGGGTGACATTTACACCTTTTATGCATAAATAAGAATTTATTTTAAGCGTATGTTGCACGTATATTTTTCTTGACTTTTTTCTTTGCTGGCTTTACTCTTTGCCAAGGATGTTCTCTTATTTATGGCAAAAAAAAAAGGGGGAAAGAGAGAGAGAGAAAAAAAAACAATTACAAAGCTTATGTTTAAATTATGTTTTTAAAGGTTTTATGACAAAAACATGTTCAAGCTGTAATAAGCTGGCAAAAATAGTAGAGTTAAAGTACAATGATAATTAGGGAGGTTCCAACTGCCAGTTGTGGTGGCATATTCTACAGTAGATAAAATCCTTCCGCAAAGCTTTCCCCAACAATATCTTTATATTGTATTAAATTAAGGGTAAAGTCGATATCGTTGCTTGTGAAAATTAAAAGTTTATTCTTGCCAGTAAAATTTCTTTAAGGAAATATTATTTTTTCGTGCACATATTTGCATTTTAAACGTTTCTGAAAGACAGACAAAATGACAGACAGATAAAAATTATAAAAAAAATATTTTGTATTTAAGATCGTTGACTATAAACCGGACACAGTTTCTTTAATCTTATTAAAAGTATAGGCATATATTGCACAAAATATTAAAATTAAGTATTTTAAAGCGCCTACCTATTACGCGTACAATGGCAATTTCTATTACTAATAACATAACATCAGTTCCTAGTAATTTTTAGTACTATTCGCTGTAACATTCTTTGGCCGTTTAATAAATAATAAAGAGATCCTGAATATGATCCAATTGATATATATTTCTATATATTTTCTGCCCTATACTCCATACTCTAGAGGGAGCATAGCCTAGTTTATAGTATTTATAATAAATATTAATTCAACTCTCTGAAATATTTTAAAGTTCATAGTCAAAGCTGTATTCTAGAATAAAATTTAGACAATTAACTTAACAATAAGCATAGTCTACAGCATCTCCCTTTTAGAATAAGTAACCTCCCTACTACGCAACCTACTTAAAACTAGTTGTCTTGAACTGTAAAAACAAACCTCTCTCCACATGACTCATTACATTGTTAGCACAAAGTCACAACATTGCTGAGGTTTTATTTCACATGATAAACAACAAGTAAAAGAGTAAAAGTAACTGAAAAACAGCAGGTGTTGGCAAATAAAATCATATGAAATGACACTGCTACTTTAAAAAGGGCACAAAAAATTAAAGAAAATATAATTTTCATTAATTTTTTTGCCCAAAAAAAAAACTACCAAAAAGAAATAGATATTCCAATCAAACTATTGTTTGAAAATTTTCTTTAAAAGTTTTTGGTATTTCTTTAAGTTTTCTTTAATTAATATTAAATTAAAGTTGTACCTTTTATTTAGAGACATCTTCATTTAATTTTTAATTGTGAAACACAATAAATCTCATTAATAAGGCCAGACACACAATTAACAACTAAAAGTTTAGTAAGAATATCACGATTTCTAATAATTAAAACCAAAAGGATATTATTTGAAATATAAGTTCTCTATACATTTAATTTTATAAGCTATAAGATTTCAAAAGTATCCTTAATGAAACCCAAAATAATTCGATTACATTTTGAACTTATAAGTTAAATTATCCCCAAAGTATTAGATTGTAATAAAGACATACAGATTAAAGGGTTAAAAGCACCTCAAGTCAAATTCCTTAAATATTAAAAAGCGAAGCAGGTATTGTGTTTCAGCTTGTGTGTTATTTAATTTGCAAAGAAAATAAATGAATACCAACAACAACAACGAAAAAAAAAACAAAATGGACAAATATTGATTTCTTTTTCTTTTAATTTTTATTCACCAAAAATGGCGTTTGAATAAAAATATGTGGACTATACAGATTTTGACGCGCTTAATTTTTCTATCAGATTTTTTATATAATTACGCCCCAAGCAAGGCGGTTATGCTGCTACATTTCATCATAACTTAAGAACGATTAGTTCGATTTTGATCTAAATACCAGCAAATGGTTAACAATAAAATTTTCTTTAAGTCTGCTAAATAACATTTTTTTATATTTTCAAGTGTTTAGAAACTATTCAGATATAAGAAGCGATAAAAGTTTTTTTCACGCAAAATTTATACTACTTTTTGTTTTCAAAACTTTATTTTATTATTTATTTTTTATTTTTAGAGTAAAAATTTTACGTTTTTATAATTTTTCAGAGATGTAAAAATCAAGGCATATTAATACAGGTACAATACAACAAATCAAATTCTGAGGGGATATTTTGTGTTAAGGCAAATTCGTATATCAGGGATGGAAAAGTTGTTATGATATGTAAAGTTGTTATATATAAAATTTGATTAAAAAAAGGATATAAATTTTTAAAACACATTATTAGTCACGCAAAAGCAACAAAAACACATAAATTTATTACATTTATAATCAATAAAGTACACTTAAGTTGTTTGTTTCCCCATCGGCTGAACCGATAATTTCATCTGTAAGAGTTCGCCTTTGTAGAAATATTGTGAATAAAATAAGCTATAAATCATAATAGTTGACAAATGAAAATTGATTTTATGAAAATTTATAAAAACGTAAAATTTTTTAATGATGTTTTGAATTTTTTTTTGGACTGCGTTACATAATTTGGGTCACTAGCCAGCCAAAGTTTTAACACAAACTTGGGTGCAACGTTCACAGAATGAGCTGTATTGCGGCCAAAAGTTATATTAAACAAACGCTCAAATAAGCTTGCAATATTTCTTAACTTTGTTCATGCCTGAGATTTTATGCTAAGGTATGAGTAGTACTCAAGGACATAATTATATTATATAAAATGTTATGATTTGATTTGATACTTGTATTTGAATCATTAAACTTTTTTCCCAACACTCGTAAATATTTGATAACTCGTAAAAATTTTGCATATTTATTGCAGTCACACAACCCGTCAAAAGAGCATAAATCCTAAACAAAATTGTCGCTCATTCGTTCTTTTATTATATGACTAATAGGGCTTTTACACAATGATTTGGCACCATGTTTGCTCACCACGACTTACTACTGTTTGCAGATGATTTAAAGGCGGTGTCAAATTTAAAACAAATATGAGTTTTTAAATATGGAAGAATTTAAACGTTAATGATTTTTTTAATATTTTTCAAAAGAAAATTAAAAAAAATCATATTTTCGGCAGTGATTGTCTAAAACTTGTATAGTACTCACTGTCTATATGTCTTTATATTAGTAACCATCGCAAACACTGACAGTTTTAAAATGTATGTGTAGTGGTGAGTTAGCTTTAAGTACACTGGGAGAAATTAAATGTTACATACATTAAACAATATTTTTTATTTAAAAAACTAGTTCGTGCTACTTTTTATTTTCAAGTAATAACTAAATAACAAATAATTACCACATTTTAATACTTCATTTATACCTGAGCGAAATCTAGTAGATTTGATTTAAAATCTTTATTAAAATCTAAACCGTTTATACCACTGTTTTTTGACATTTTGCAAGATTTCGTTGTCAAAACAGTATATTTATTTACAAGGTGGTCTGAGAGGTTCTCTATGCTCTACTTCTCCAAAATTCAAACTCCATATAAAAAAAATGTAAACAATAAAGTACTTGTGCGATTGCAATAACCTTATATATTATAATTGAATTTTTCTGTGTGCCGCGTAGTATATTTTGTTACAATTTAATAAAAACCACAGTTGCATCACGAAGTAGTACTAGATTTTAAGTAAATTTTGCCAAAGTCTAGTGGCGAAGTAGATTTCGTTTTGCTTGGGAAATCTGGTAGAAATAAACAAGATTTCGCTCAAAATCCCGTAAGTACTAAATTTTATGTAGGTGTAAATGTAGTATAATAAACATTTTGACCCCTGCGCGCGAAATTATAGTATGTTACGTGTTTTTAGAGATCGACTTTTATGCAAATTTGTTCTACATTCATTCATTTTTAGTTATAGAGGTAACACTGTGTACATTTTATCGTATGTACACAAAGAAAACATTATCGGCTCTGAGTACCACAATTGTTGCCAACACTTATATAATAAGCACTATGTAATTATGATAATTGTAATAAAAATTTTATAGCAAAAAAAGAAAAGTGCATTTGAAATAACTAAACCATTCGATTAGCAATGAATTTGAGTTTTTGATTTCTGGGTGTAGAGTATTATTTACGTTTTTATTTATTTAAAAGTAATAAAATTGCTCTCCTGTAAAATTTTGTTTTTGTAATATACGATAATTTCGCGCACAGGGGTCGATATATAATTGTGTAAAAATATTCAAAACGTTCTGATATTTAATATTAAAAAATATTTGAAAACTTCTTTTTCTTTTCAATCTCAATCTTGTGTTTGTTTTATTTTACACTCTTACCAGATGTGTTGTTTATGTGTGAAAATTACGAATAGTATTTTGTAGAGTATAACAGTTATACTTTAGAGCATTGGATGGTAAACCAATGCATGTTCTTCAATTATGGCAAACAACTAAATGTTATTGGCATATCTTTAATAGAAAATTCAAATCTTGATTGCCTTAACCAATATCTCACCAATGTTTGTATCTTGTCTCTTACACTAACAAAATAATCCAATAAATCCTTCTACAGCAAATCCTTTACTGCCACCAACGTCTAAGGCGCTAAAATATCATGTATTTTCTTATTTATTCTAAAAAAAAACGTTTGATATTTCCTTATTTATGTTGTAGGTTTTTAATGTTTTTTTTTTTTTTCTCTGCCCATTGTAGATTATAAATGAGTTTCTTTTTCAAAAGTTTTATTCTATCCTTTGTATTAGTTTTAACTTTGTTCCTTTGGGCCCACATCAAATTTTTTTCAACGCAGCCTTTCAATTAGTTTGCTACATTTTACTTTCCACTGTCCTATAGTTATTTTTTAATGCCAATATTTCCTTTTTTATGTAACTGACATTTGATACAATGATAAATGATAATACTGATGTTGTTGCTAGTGGTAGTGAAGTGTAAAGAGTTTTGTTTTTAAATGCCCACAATTATATGTGCATAAAACAGTTATTTGCTAAGTTAAAATTTTAGTGAGTTCAACTAAAAAAAATATTTTTTTTTAATATTTTAACAAAAAGTAATTTTTTTTTAAACATTTTACGTGTAGATTTTTACAGGCCAATGTAAAAATACTAATTGTAACAACTCTTAAATAAACTTTTAAATTCATTTACTAAAATCCTGCTTTAATAATTGCAAAATCTAAATTCAAGATTTAAAAAAAAAAAAGATAAATTAATCGAATTTATCACTTAATATTATTAGAAAAAAGTACTATAGCCACTAAAATCGATCCTGTATTTCTCGTAACCACAATTTTATTTTTACAATTATATTTACGGTTTCAAGAATCAATTCATGTTGTTTTTTTTTTCAAACCAATGCAGTGAGTTAGGATATACAGATAGATAGTCCAAGTTAAGGCGGGCGAACATTTGGAAGAAATACATTTGTATTTCTAAATCTTTTCACAGAGCTTAAAAATCAATTTAAAAATAATGGCTTGCGTTGCATTTACACGGATGGCACTAAATCCCAAAACAACACCCCAGCTTATGAAGAGTGAACAAATCGATGTCTTACTTCCTCAACCTCGTATCTTAAAAAATAAAATATTTCAGGAGAGAAAAGAAAAACGGTTCATCTTTTTATACTTCGGTGTTTGGTTAAAAGTTTAAATGCAATTATTAAGGAATTGATTGTATTTATTTATATTAGTAGTAATAATATACTAATCTTTTTTAGTTAAAGCATAAAACAATCGTTTGATATGAAAAAGTCAAAACCGTATTTTTTAAGATACGAGGTTGAGGAAGTAAGGCATCTAAATCTTATCCTTGCCACACTTTGAGAACAATCATCAGTATTCACAGCAGAAGCATGCGCTATATATCAAGCCCTACGCTTTGCATTACTAGAAAGAAGGAAAACAGTAATCTTTACTGATAGCCTCTCAGTCCTAAAAGCCATCAACAAACCTTTTAACAATAAATGGAACACAATAAATAAAATAAGAGACGCCCTTATAGATAACGAAAATATAGTAAGAATACATTGGATTCCCAGTCATATCGGTATCAACGGAAACGAACAAGCTGATATAGCAGCCAAATACGCCTCTTATGCTCCCATAATAATGGATGCAACCTTAGAAGAAATAGACATTCGCCGCCATATAGCAAGCTATGTCAAACTAAAATTTAAAGAAATCCATGGAACACATCACCACTACTCCGCAATAAACCCACACAACAACACACCAACCTACCCTATAGACATCGAAAAGGTAAAAATCCGGACATTCTCGAGATTACGTCTCGGTCACACCACCTTCTCACACGAATGGATTCTAAAGAAACCCGCAGTTCAACCAATTTGCCATAGATGCATCCTGACCACCTGCCCAATTTTCCTAAATCCAAGACAAATAATTTTTGGCAATAATCCGGCCTTAGACCTTCTAAAGAAGCCAACTACCATCAATATCAATAAGATTTACAACTTCACAAAAAGTACAAAACTCAAGATTTAAAAAAAAAATTAATTAATTGTATTATAAACCTAATTGTATTTACAAGTAGAGCTGATGGCCTATGAAGCCAATGCCTGTAAAAATTCTTTTTAATCTAGGAATTAATTTACTAAGATTAAATAAAACTACTACTACTAATGTTATATAATTTTATTTAATAATGTTATTTAATTTTTTTACTCTATGGCCTCAATTTATCCGTCCTAAAAAAATTTTGATTAAGTTTTATGGACTCATTTTATAATTAAGGCTAATACTGCCTTACTATTACGCTTCCATGTCTAGTTCAGCTAGTAAATTTTTATTCTCGACTAAATTAAAATTATATAATTTTTACATAATATCACCAAAGTTATCAACCTCCTGGCACTTGCAGAGGCCAAATATATTCCATTTTGATTCTTTAAAACCAGATGGCTTTCTAGGGTATGAGATAATAAAAATTATACGAAAATAAAATCCAGATAATCTGGATTCGGTTAATCAGTACGATAATCGCAGAAGAGGTCAAATGAACTTTGCATGTAGTCAGAAATTGTTATATGAAATAAAATAGTGATCTCGATTGTGGTGGTTTTCTAAACCACTACCTGCACCTTAATACTTATAGTACAAATAATTACAATCCCAAAAACTATCCCAATAAGTTTCCTCAAATATAAAATTTTCATTTAGAGAGCATATTATATAGAGAAATACGTTATTATCTAAAACATAATCTGTAACTCATAGATATCCTAATCTTAAAGCAAATAATATGTTCTCCCTCCTTCTGAGATTGATATTGACCTGATTTTGTCATAACTTAAGACCTTTAAGCAGTAAAATTTATGCTTCTGACTTGATGATAAATAATTCTTTGTTTATTGCATTACAAGTAAGTAAATAATTTTTATATTTAGCTGCAAAATGATACCCAGCAATAAAATAAATATAAAAACTGTTTTCTTCTCTTGGAATTGAACTCGTAAAATATTTGTTTGAAAATGAAGCCGTAAAAAAAAACCCTTTCAAATCTCGCTGTACTTTCCAAAGTCCGACACATGCATGTTTATAAAGAAATTAATAATACTCATATGTCTGCATGATTTCATGTAGATATACGCATTTGGGACAAGAATGTCATAACACAAAATACGCATATTTTGAACTGACTACTAGAAATCAAGGCGAATCCATAACTCACTGCATAACTCAATCAATAATCAATAATCAATCCACCTTGCTAGAAATCATGTCAAATACTGAAAGAAATGAGAAATGTCAGATTAAGTTAAGAGAAACACATAAAATATTTAAACTCATTTCACTCTCAACTATTTTTTATTTCACAGAGAGTTTTTCATTCCAAGTACAATTTCTATAATATTCATTTTGGATCCCATAAAGTATATATTTTCTGAAGACATATGAATAGGGAAGTCGATTGAGCAATGTCCGTCTGTCAATGTGTACGCTGAAATTTCCTTTTTGAAGTAGTATGGATAGTATTAAAATATCAGAAATTTTCGGGAGCAAAATCAGCATTATCGCCACAGAAATATCTGAGATAAGAGCAAATAAACAAGACTGCTTCTCTATTTTTCCCATATGTTTACCACAAAATTTATCGTGTCCTAGGAGATATTTTGGAGATATTCGTAAAAATTTTTTGAAAAATCGGTTCTAATCGGCAAAGTTATAGGCAAAATATGTTTTGAAAAATATATATATATTTTTAAATATAAAAATTTCTTTGAGCTCTTAAATAATATTTAAAAACTTTAGAGATACCAAAAATCATTTCTAAGAAAAACTAAGAAATCGGCTTAAAACTAACTGAGATATAATCATCAACATACAACTGCTTCTATGTTTCTCCTAAAATTTACAATTTAAAATCAGTTTCTTTCACTCTACATACAACCGAGTGAGCCAATGTTGGTATCAAATATCTTAACTAGCACAATAAAAAAATAAAATTCATGATGGCCGCTACTACATAATGGCGGTCCACAAGTTTATATATGGGTCATATCTGGTATTTTAAAATTTACCCCCTTTATCCGTCCGTTAAATATATTAGAATATGAAAAAGAAAAAATTCAACATGGCGTCCTAGATTGAATAGGTGGTATATCAGTCAGATATAGTAGTTACGGCCTTGTCCCCTTTAACCCCAACAATACTAGCAGAATACAGCAAACTTTTAAAAAAGTGTTAAATCCAAGATGGCGTCTGAAACAAATGGCTGAATGGTGTCATAAATAATAAACAAAATGGCGTATAACCTTAAAACTGAAATTAATGATTAGTTGTGATGTGATAATTATACCTATAAACATTATGAAGAAGAATATTATTAGATTCGTCACGACCGAATAAAACACATTTACTTTTTTTTAAGTTATAACTCTTTTGTTGCAAAAGGAGAATACTGAGTATAAAGTATCTTTTTGTGTGAAAAAACCATAAACTTTTTTTTAAAAAGCTTAATAAAAGACCGTGCAGACTTTGATGTTTGTCATATTAGGGTGGTAAGAATTTTTAAAAATAACGGAACAACTTAGAAAAAAAACTAGATAATAAAACAAAAAGTAAAACAACTTTTATATGGCCAGCATGAACTTTTGAATGAATTGCCTTCTTTTTAAAACTGAAGTGCTAGCATATTGTGTCACATACAAGTACGACATACATACATACCAACCTATTGTAAATATTTTTACCCAAATTTATGTCTAATGCAAGTATGTGTGTGCAAAAGGTGTATTTTAAGAGATTTGAAAAAAATACTGCTCAGTTTTACTAGGCTACCAATCTACCCCAAATTCCAAATGACTCGGATGTTGCTGAATGTTATGGAAGTTTATGGACAGATTTAATTTTTGGAAATTTTAGTGCATTTTTATGATATGTCAGGGAGCTGGGCATAAAATAACTAAAGTACTGTCATACATAAGTGTATCAAAGTGTGTATACCAGCTATAAGTACTTGCTTATATAAAATGTATTTAGCACAGCTTAAATATATTTAAACTAAAGTAATAAAATACCAAAAATATGGTATGAGTATGTTAAAGCTGTTGTCTCCTATTGATTAACACAGACCCAACATAATGTTGACCTTATTTCTAAAATGGGATAAACATGCCACACATGTTGATGCCATGTGTCGTAATAGTAATACGGTCATTAAAGTCATATTATATATTACTCACACCAACTCTCTGTTTCTAGTCCTGCAAAAGGACAAACTAATTAAAAGACTTGTGGAAAATGTGTGTATTTAAAGAGTTTATTTTCCATTTCACTTTAAGCATAATAAATTTTCAGTTTTCACAAAGATTTTTAAAATAATTTTTTCCTATTTAACCTTTGAAAGTTTTTGTTTTTTTTTTAATTTAACTCAAGCCGTATGTTGGTTGTCCCTTAAACGATTACTAGACAATATTTTAAACATATTTTCTGTGAGTTATAAACTATTCTACTTCAACCTTAAATGTCTGCAATGTTTCTAAAAACAGCACAGACAGCTTTATACTAAATTTTGTTTCTTATTTCAATAAATTTTCTTAAATCACCTTTAACATCCTTTGGCTCATGTTCGTGTGAGCGTGTGGTTAAATGCATGCACACAAACACTTTTAGCCAGTGCATAAATAATAATTTTATGTGAAAAAGGTGTTAATGTCATTTTAAGTTTCATAATTTATTTCTTTTAATACTAACGTTACAGCAAAAACATAAAAGTTATATTGTAAGTAAATACTTAAGCCTTAATAGCTTTTTAAAAGATCCATTTGAATGCTGTCATAAGTCATATTATTATTTCTTAATAGCTGAATTAAGAATTAAATAAAAGTATTATTATAAAGTCCACAATAAATTTTAATATTGGCCATAATTTTGATAATGTTATAAAAGAAAAATAGAAATAAATTATTGTTTCAGCCAGCCTACAAACATTTAACATCCTTAGTCCTTAGCAGTATATTAATGTAAGAGAGTTGTACCAAGATTTTGCATTTAATAAGAAATTAAGAAGAATGAAGAATTTAATTTTTTTTATTCAATATTATATTTTCAATGAACTCTCTCTGTCTCTGATTGAAACAAGAGCGGTCAGTTTTTCTTATACCTTGCTTAAACTTAAATATGTCTGTAGAAAGCTTATCTTATCCCAAAATGTGTCCCATATTTGTATTCCTATTTCCACATTGTTACGAGGCATTACAAATAACTTTTTATAATTCTCACTACGTTTAAGATACTTAAGGTATAATAGAAATATTTCTGAGTTAAATGAAGTCTCTTACATTGTTTTCATATCAATAGGACGTATTTTTACCATCACAAAAACTAAATAACATATTTAAGTACAATCAATGGGTTACTTGGATTGCCCAAATCAAATATTTATTTAATTCTAAAAAAGTAAGCACTTATTTGAGTCCCAGTTTGTAAGCCAGCGTGGTAAAAACTTGCCTCCAGTGACATCGCCGTGTTAAAATGATATATCGTTAGAAGTAAAGAATTGAAATACAGAATTTTTAACAAATTATTTAGTTCTTGGGAATAGCGTTAGTAAATCATTCAAAAAATTTTGTTTCACATGCCAATTGTGATTAAGATTTCCCGAATTTATACATATGCAGGGGAAGTTTTGAAGTAGACAACTACATTCTCGGCTTTCTTTTCAACAACCGCTGAGTCTCGCGACTCAAGTTTACACTAGAAATTTTTTTCACACTGACGATAAGTAATTGCCGACAGTTCTCATTTCACAATCCTTTGTAAACGCCAGTATTTCCTTTAGACTGACGTACCCCACAGTATCCACTCGTGCTTGCCTTTGATCCACAATCTACTGCTTGCCAGCCAGTGCTAGATATTCACAATCCAAGCACATTCGATAAAACATTGTTATTATTGATCTTGATCTTGAGGTATCCAGCTCATTGTATTTCAATTTAAACCGACTACCTCTACTGCGTCTCTGTTAAGAGGCTTTTCAATTAACATACAAGTCCGTCTGTCTGCCTGTGGTTTCCTCCATTCACTTTCGCAAGTTTATAGAGTTTATCCATTGAAAGATCTTTTCTCTCACTTATCCATCACCTAGAGCAATTCTGATTTCCGGTAAATGGGATTTAGCTCCATATTCCTTTTTAACGAGTTGTTAGTAGATTAGTATTCAGCTATGCCCACGTGTCACTTAACCCACATTAGCGTCACCTTATTTGCAGTGGCAGCCTAATTAAGCTTTAGAACACACTCAAGCACTAAGTTCACATTCGTTTGCCACACGCGTTTTGTAAACGAACTAAATATATTCTACTAGTGAAACCCTTTAATTTGGTACCCGTTCTAGGGGAAATCGAAAAATATATGAAGTCTACTATTTTGTTGTAGTGCCAATCTTGAATGTAAGAAGAATATGCAGTCCGCCATTCTGGTTTGTACACAATGTTGGATTTTTAATTTTTTAAAGCCCTTTTATTTAATATCTATAGTAAGAAGTTTAAAAAAATTCAACATCCGCAATTTTGTTTTGAACGACATCTTGGATATTGATTTTTTTTAATATACGTTTTACAATCAACCTCTATAATATAACGTGGTGGCCATTTATTCATTATGTACTACATTTTACTAGCCCGACTCCTTTTTTTTGATGGTTATATTATCATCTATGTGGTGTTGAAAAAATTTATTCGTTTGAGTTTAACCAAAAATTTTACAAATAATTTTTCTTACCAGAGAAAAAGGGTATAAAATTATTCTGTTCTCTACTACTCAAAATCGTCGTACTCAGTTCTGTTTAATATTTTAAATAAATTTTTTTATTTATATTTTATTGATAATAACAATACTTGACTAAACACAGACTTTAAATTTAAACTTAATAAAAATTTCAAGCTGAAAATGAAAAAAATTTTCTCTACCCTTTTTTATGCAATTTAGTTGTTCCAGTCCTTTTAACTCTGCAGCAAATTATTATTATTTTTGTAACAAAAAACTAAATCGTATATTTCATATGCAAATTAGGTATTTCCATAATATACTACAGTAACTAGTTTAACAAATTTTTTTAGATTTTTCCCTCTAATAACAATTCTATTAATTTCCTAACTAATTGCCATGTTATTTTATAAGTTTTTCTTTATTCTGTTTTACAAAATAATTTAAAATTTTTTTTTATTGATAAGAGCCAGCAGCAGTTTGCCGTGTTTTCAAAAACATACGAGTTTGTAAAATTATAATTCAATTATCTAAATTTAATTATAATTACTTGCCCGCATATTTGAGTAGTATATTATTTAATCATGTATTGTGTGTCGGCAAAAGAATAACTGAGTTAGATTATATTTATGTATGTGTATGTGTAAATAGAGATGTGTTGGTTAAATGCACATGTAAAAGAACAAACAATTTTCTTTTTTTTATAAACAACAAAATTTTTTCAGCATCATTTAACGCAAATTAATTAAAATCCACTTAATATAATTGTGCGTGTTCTAAACTCATATGAACATTATACATACTTATGTACGAATGTTTGTTTGTATTTATGTAAGCATATGTAATTGTAGAACTCAATTTATCAGTAAATACCCTATAAGCAACAGAGTAGTCGACTACGAAAATAACGCACTTCAAGTTAACTTTTGTCAACTACCTAATGGAAAGTTTTTTGTGTTGGAAGTCAGTAAAGTTAAATAAGTGAAGTGAAATGTAACTAAAGATAGATGTGCGAATTACTGTAAAAAGTAAATTGTTAAATAAATTACATTAATTTTCTGCGTATGTATTTCTTAAATAAAATTGGAAATAAAAATAAAAATATTTCACAGTTTTAGCAAATTTTTTAAAAAAGCCAATCTATTGTTTGCTTTAATATAACTAACATTAAGTTAACAATAAATGGGGTGACTTTTAACTAACTTTTAAGTAGCTAACTTTAACTTAGTTTGAAAGTCATCCATCGTAGGACATCGAAAGGTAAAATTTGTCAGTTAGCACCATTGAAAATAACCACCACAAGCTAAAAAAAGTTAGCCCCGATGGACTAGTAAGTTAGTGTGCTGGTCTGCTAGTTTGGGGGTTGCGGTTTCGATTCCTGCCAGATACTCTGAACTAGTCTGCTTCTCTTCTCTCTTTTCTATTCTATTCTTAATTTTCTATTCAGGTATCACAATGGGATCATTATAATGGACCCAAGTGAGCTGCACAACAGCTGCCTGTTCTACCTTACCTAACCTAACCTAGCTTTAAGACAGCTGAGTTGCTTATAGGGTATCTCTACAGCATATTTACATGTGTGCGTAAAAAAACTTTGTTGATGATTTGCTGTGAAATATCTTTTGTGAAGAGTAAATAAATTTTATTTATTTAATTTATATTCACGAATAGCATAGTGTTATAAACAAATTGTTTTTGTTTTAGTAAAAGTTTATTTAAGTTTGTTAGACACATTTTTAATTTACATTCCATTTCATATCTCGCATATGTTAATTATTTAATAAATCAACTCACCTGTGTTGTCTGTAAAAGGAATTTTTATTAAAATATTTTAAATAGGAAGCATATTTGGAATTAAATAGCATTAAATTATAATTTCGAAAAAGTTTGTAATTAATTTGGAATTACACGTGCTTAAGTATGAGAAGTTGCTTGTGTAAATTAAATACATTTGAATTAAATATTCTTTTTTTTTTGTAAAATATTATTATAAATAATAAAAGTATAAAATATATATTTTAAATGCATAAGTACCTGGAGATTTGGAAAAAGCTAAAATATTAAAAAAAATAATACAATAGTATTAAAATAAACATAAAATTATTGTACATAATTAGCGTACTTACTTCGTAGGATTTGAATACAAAAAGTTTAAAAATATTCGCAATTATTTAAAAATATAAAAAAATTCTTCAATTAGTTTATAATAATTTATTACAAATATTTGGACGATTTGAAAGTGTCTTATATTTGAGTCATTTTTAGCATAATATAAATAACACTATTGGTGAACCCACAAGTTGTCCTATCTATCATGTTGTCATATTATCATAATTTAAAAAATTTTAAAATATTTTAAAAATCTTATAATCAATAATAGACCATTTTTTTATTATTTTTAAAAATTTTTAAAAATTTTTACAATACGACACTTCTTGCGAATACACCAAACATATATTTGTATGTATGTATTGTTGATATAAGAATGATCCTTTGATTGAAATACTTGTCAGTCAGGTGATTTCTATTCCCGGATACTACCATTTGATTAACTGCTGAAGCAACTCTTTCGAAAGACTCTAATGAATGAAGCCTATCAAATGAGATATGCATATAACAGCGACATTTAAACGAACGAACTATTATGAAATTTTAGCTCTTCTATAGGAAGTTAAACGATCCATATTCTTAAATGGAAATCTTTGTACTTAACAAATGACATTTCAGATGACTCATAGCCCTGCCAGGCCAACGGTTTTAAAACAACTTTATAAATATAAAATATAATGTAAAAAATACAGTATTTTTACCTAATTCTTTCCCTTATTTTTTATAGTTTAATATCAACCCATAACTGACCCTTAGAAAAGATCATCATCTACTGCCAAATAACTAAAGTAATAAATATCAATATAATAGACAAAGTTATTTTCTCTGTCAAACCCGAACAATGTCACAATGGATGTCATTGTTACAACAATAACCTAACAAACACACGTTTACACAGCTATTAATGTGCATGTAAAGGGTTTTTCACTAAGAACATAATAATTTGATATTGAAAAAAAATTCTAAATAATGAGGGTACAATTCATTTCATAATTTCCAACTTAATTTATAATTCATAATTTTAAGATGTTCTGCTTAATTGACACAGAGACAAGTATGTACAATGCCATATATCTGTGCATTCTGTGCAATAAGAAAAAACTACTTATGTCTGTTTTTATAGTTTTTCAAGAAAACACTTTTTAATTTTTAAATTGATTTTTAAAAATTGAATGCCTTTAACATAAAAACTATTATATAAAATCTGTGCTATTCAAATTAAGAAGCATATTAATTTTCATTTAATTACCTAAATAAGAGGTTAAAATAACTTATAATAACAAATGATATTTCTATTTAAAAAAATATAAGCAATTTGTATTATATTTTAAATTTTTACATTTTAGGCTATAAGTTCAATGTGTTAACGACAAGAATTATAAGGAAAAATTAGTCATCCGATACTAGCTGAGTGGAATGCATTTTCGAAACCAGCTACGGTTCCATCATCAGCACTTGTTTTCACACTTTAACTTCCTGTAAAGTTGTACAAATAGTATTAAAGTCCAATAATTTAAACGAAATATAACCCGAAAGTTGTAATTGTATATTATAGAAGCAGAAATAGTATTTAATTACATTATTTTTTTTTAATAAACCAAGCAGTACTGACTTTATTTCTTTACCGCATAGCATTATTTATATTTCTGCCACTAACGCTTCCTTTTTTACAGTGCATGAGGACAAGGGTCGATTACACAGTTCATGGTTGATATGACAAATGCTTTTATTTATTGCAAAAAAGAGACCAACGAATTGGTACATTTCTTATAAAAAATGATGCCTTAAATAGCCGATCTTAAAACCTCTAATCCAGCTGTAAGCATCAACAAGCTTTTCTTATGTCTTTTCTGGTTTGATATCAAACCAAATTTTAAAATTGCTTTAACCGCAACGTTCAGGATTGTATTATCCTTTTGAAAACTCCTTTATTAATGTGAGGATTATATGGACGTTATCAAAAAAACTACATTTATAACAATAATAAAAAAAGAAACCAGAGTAAGAAAAAAAACAATGTCATCCTATCAAAAATCACATGAACTTGGAGAGGAAAAACATTTGGTAAAATTAAATGAAACACATTGCATATTGAACATTTTATTCTAAACATGTTAAGTCTTTACTAATAGCTGCAACAACTAAAGGAACTACAGTGAGGCAAATAAATATTATTTTTTTAAATGATCGATTTCTTTATAATTTTGCATTTTGTGTGTAAATTATCATTGACTATAGTACGACCCCTGGTGGTGGGTGGTTGATGAAACCAAAATCACTGTAAAAGCATAAAGCTCTCTATTAAAGAAAAAAGCTTAAACTGACTTCTGTCTAAAGGAAAGATCATGGCTAACTAAATTATTTCAAATTAGGAATTATTAATAGTGCTTTTTCAATAATGCAGGCGCTGTCCCCTGGGTTGAAATACTCCGAAGAAGAAGTTCAAAAAAAATTTAATTTTCATAGTTTAAGTGGACATATAGTTATTATTCGTGTAAATTTGTGTCCAGATTTGTGGTTTATATTACAGAACAAATATATATCTAATATATTGCAAAAATATAGATTGCATTTTAGAAGCTATTCATTTGTTTATAAAAAGTGTCGTTGCGCTGATTTACCAAAAAAACATATGGTCTGGCTATTACTGTTGTTGTTATTACTGTTTTTGTATATTAATTTTTGTTGTTCCTGTTTTCAATAATATTCTTTATGTTGTTGTTGTTTTTTAATAATATTCTTTATGTTTTTAAATAATGATAGTGTAGTGAAATTTTAAGTTATCGGTTAAAACGGATTTTTTTAAGATTCGGCATACCTGTTCTTCATGGCTGGATCAGATTCCTTGAATGTCTTTTGCATATTGCATATAAAATGCCTTAAAAGAAGTCGCAGGCTAGAAGTGATTTGGAAAAAAATCGTTGCTGAAACAAAATTGGAAATTCAAAACAATATAGAGAGGCTATGGGTTTAATCGTTGACAAACCTAAGCCTGGGCTGGGAAATACCAATGATGGGAATACGGCAAGACGTTTTTTTTTTAAACGCAGAAAAATCCGCCGAAATAACAAAAACAGACTTTAACTTAATAAAAAGAATGCACATTTTGCTTATAGTAGTATCCAGCGGCAATGAAATTTAAAGTGAAAGCTTTAAAATATTTACACACAATAGAGCCAGACTTTTTGTTGAAAAATATCCATGGTATTATGCCACCCACTTTGCACAAGTACCTAATTCACGATGCCGAAATTAATAATGCTCCCTTACCCATTGGGCTATTATCGGAAGAAGCGCAAGAAGCTCGGAATAAATATTTTAAGAAATATAGAGAGTTTCATTCACGAAAGTGCAGTTGCGAAAAATCCCTTAAAGATGTTTTTAATTTATTCTTAATAAGCTCTGACCCAATAATTTGGAGCATGCGAAAGTTGCCTCCAAAGAAGGTTCAAAGTCCAAACAAAACCAAATTTGTGTGATCAAAATGATGATTATGATAATGAGGATAATAGTGATGATGATGATTATAATGATGATGATGATCAAGTAGATGGTTACCATGATCACGAAAATAATTATTTATTACTGAAATATGCTTAAAAATGCTTTCTTTTATCAAACTGTATTGGTATTAGGTGAAAGGTAATGGAAAAATATCCTAACAGAGATTTCCTGAATTAATCCTCAAAAACTATGTATTTCAACCCAGTGTGCGCTGGTAGAACCTTTGTTTCCACATAGTATTAGGCATATTTTGGAATTAAGCCATATTAAAAACTATCCACATTAAACTTGAACATTATCTTTCTGCAAAAAGACCTAAGAGCATTTTTAAAAAAAAATATATATTCTTTCTACCTTTTTCGTTAACTCCGAAATTTTTACAAAGTATCATGACAAATTTTTATTTAAATATTTTTAATTTAATGTGAACCATTTTTTATTTTGGCTTAAGTTCATTTGTTTCTTTTATTTAATTTTATAATTCAAATTAAATTAAATTGTAACCATTTTAGGAATATTCTTTCTAAAAATTATTTCCGATATTAGCCGAGTGGAATGCATTTTCGAAATCAGCTACGATTTCATCATCAGCACTCTTTACCGGTATACTACTATATAACTTAAAATTCCTATTTATGTTACAATTGAATGAAATTTGAATTAGTGAATCTTAGTATTAATTTTCATATTTTGTTGAATATTTAAGTTCACCTATCAAATGACAATTCATAATTCAACATGTTCATATTCTTCTATATTCGTAATACATTACAGGTAAAGAGTGCTGATGATGAAATCGTAGCTGATTTCGAAAATGCATTCCACTCGGCTAATATCGGAAATAATTTTTAGAAAGAATATTCCTAAAATGGTTACAATTTAATTTAATTTGAATTATAAAATTAAATAAAAGAAACAAATGAACTTAAGCCAAAATAAAAAATGGTTCACATTAAAATTTAATATATAGAAAAGAAAGTTCGAATAAAATATAAATATATAATTATTTTTAATTTAATTACAATTATTAACAACTCCACAAAGGTAGAGGTTTAAGAGGAGAATAGCATTATTCTTAATTATTCAGCAAAGACAAGTATATTGCACTTTTCTTTATTTCACATCGACCCACTGTTTAGCGTTTTTCCCACTCCAAACTCACATTCAAACAAGGCAACCATCAAGCACACATCAAGCATTTTTAGTATTTAAGACAAACTAAGTTGAATATAAAACATCAATTGAAAATCAAATGAACTTCGCTGACCATTTCAACTATGAGTACAACCACTACAGAAAACACTAACTGACATACATACATACATCCATACATACATACATACAAACATATGTACGTTCAGTGTACAACTACTCAATGATGATGATGTTTTTTATATGTATGTCCAGCTATCGTCTGTCTGTCCATTGATACATAGAGACAAATGTATTGCGATATATTGAGTATGGTCATGCCACAAGGGAATTGGTTGGTATATCTGTTACTCTAAACTTTTTATATTATTTTTTTATTTATTTTTTTATTTTGTTCTCTTCCCCAACAATACCTAGTTAATAGAGCAAAATTGCTAAATGACCCATAAAACGTAGTGAGTGTATATTGTAATAAAAATAAAACTACAACAACAGCAACAATAATCACAAAATTGTTTGTATTAAAAAAATATCAATTGAACAAGCAGACATAAGAAGAGAAAACAACAAAAACATAAGGGAAAACTACTTATGCTGTCTTACCACTATACTCTTATACCGACTGAAGACTATTGGTATCCTGGCTGAAGGGATCAGAAATGGCATATCCTAAGAAAATAGCAAAACAATGCGACAACTTGTTATGAATGTACAATTGTAAAATAGTGAGTGTATTGACAGGTGACTTGTTGTTTTAACATTGTCGGTTGATATGCTATTTTTCTATTACAACTTCAAACTTATTAAGATCAAATCTATCAGGAACAAAAAGAATTTCAAGTCATAAACTATTGTTTAAAAAAATGTTTTTGTTCCATTGTATTACAAACAGAAAAAAGGTTTTCATTTTTAAATTATTTAAAAGCTTCGTTAATAAAAATTTAATAAATTTTACAATTTACTAGAATTTGAAACGAAATAAACGAGCGGTTCCATTAATTATTACATCACTATTTATATTTAATTAAAAACTTTATTTTGAATATCGGGAATGGTATTAGTTATTTAATTTAAATTGTGCACTAAAATTATGTCAAAAGTAAAGTTGTTCAGTGGCACAATTATGATTTTTCTCATCGCAGAAACAGACTGAGCTTCGAATTATGAAAAAACATATTCTAGGCAAATAATCAGTCTTCGAATTAATGTGCTATTTACGGAGAGCGTTTGCTAAAGTTAAGTGAACATTTTATATCGTTTCTGTTTTTGTTGCAAAAACAAAGCACAGATTAAATTTTTATTGTAAACAGCACACAAGTCTCATTGCAAGTTTTTATAATTTCGTCATATTAGCTGCTATACCTTTCAATTTAAAGTAGGTCTTGCAAACAGCATATAAAATGCATATATTGCCTGTTCAGCTTTATTCTCGTATTACAACAAACATTTTTAATAATAAAATCTGTCAGAAAGCAATGCAGTGTTAAATATAAAAAAGTATTCCAGTATTTTTTTCGATTTTGTCATCAGACATATTTATTTCCTTGCATCATAATGTTGCAGCATAAATGTCATAATAAACATAATAGAAATACATACTGAAATGATATAAATAATTTTTTTATTATTTATTTTTTTTTTTTGTGATAAATTACAACGGACATTGTCATAACTAGACATATATAAACATACCCAGCAAAAAAAGACATGCATGATTTTTACATTAACATGTCATTGGAGAGCATGTATTTATATGAATATATTCACAAAATTTATTTCATCTTAATAAGTGCATAAAAAGCATGCAATGTAGATGAAAATAAACCCATGTTTCATAAGTTAATAATGTTTGTTTACATGAATTGTTTAAGATTTTTCGCATGCATTTGCATGTAGTTTGAAGCACATCATTATGGACTAACTATTTTGGATTTGGAGACGACATCCTTCATGCCTCCTGTTGCACGTATGAATTAGCAGTCATGAAAAATCTTTTTCACATTGAACTAGTGAAACATTTTTTTGCCTGGTGATGTAACAAACTATACAGCAACCATCAGTTTTGACGACTGACCCTGAACTAATCATTTTAGTAGCTGTAAAGAATGGTTAGGGAGACTGAACTTCTAATAAAAAAAATTCAATAAGCTTGCTTCGAAGACATATAAAAGGAGTTTACTGCTGTCACAAAAACTTCCGTTCTGAATAACAGCACAATAATGGCACAAATATTTAGCGTATTATTGGTTTTTCAACAAAAAGGCATAAGTGACTATTTTTCAAAATTGTCGAAATATTTTGTTTTTAATGTCATTCAAAACTAATAAAAAAATTAAAAAAAATATAAATTTTTTAGCAATAACTTCGTAATAAGACTCCCAAACTGTTAAATGTATTACTTAAAACTACACAAGATCCTCTTAATTGAATAATCTAAATTCATGTAATATATTGCAGTTGGTCATCTCAATAACCCGCAAATTAAAATAAGGCATTTGCTTTGAAAAATCCCTATTAAGGACTGCGTTTTCAAAAATTAAAAATTGCTCGTAAACTTAAAGTTTTCTCGAAAACTGTCTTAAGAGTTCTTGAGAAGTTCAAGGACGACTTAACATTCACTCAAAATACAGGTTGTGTCACAAAAAAGGCATTTGTAATCAAATTGAGGCGGAAAAAATCAGTGGCAAGTTGAAGGGGATTCAACAAATGTGTTCTTTAAAAATATACTGGTATCTCAAGCTATCTGCACTGTTCATGAGAGGAGTAGGTCTTTCATAACGACAAAATTCGGAAAAGTATTTAAAAAAGAAAACAATTGTAAAGCGACAAAAGCCTTTTGTTAGACAGCATGAAGTGTATACTTGCTTTTGGCCAGACTTTTTTTTTCATTACAGCAAAACCAAGGCATATCCATAAGGTATATGCATCGCGGCAACAAACACAACAATTAAAACACATGTATTTTGTTTTTGTATATATGCCGGCATATGTCACACAATTTTTTTATTTTCTTCTTTAATTTGAATAATTTTTAAAAACCTTTAAAGCGAAAACTTTTTATTAATGGTTTTATATTTTTTCAAACGTTTTAAACCAACTGAAATTGTGAATTTTTTATTGTATAATAAAATTGAAAAAATTAAGTTTGACAACTGCAGGCAAGACTTTTAAAAAAGTTGGTAACGCTCAATGCGAATTCATACAGGTGTAATTGTTAGTACATGATGATGGGGAAACACAATGTCTAATTTTGTTGAATTCTCCTTGATTCCATTTATTAATGCAGAAATGAAAAATTAGATTTTGAATTCCGAATTAAACATTTAACTTAATTGTGCTTTTTTGATAATAAATTTACCAAGTTTATGTACATTTGTTGTTCTTGCACCATTCATAATGTGCTTCACAAACACATATCCTTTTTTTAATAAAATTTTATTGAAATAAACATATAAAAAAACGGTTATATCTCCGTTATACAAATTGGCCTTGACAGAAAAAATCCCCTAAAAAGTTGTTTTATTGTATCAACTCGCCGTTGCATATACCTGTATGAATATGCTTTGGTAACGCTTATAAAATGTATATAAAAAAAAACAGTCAGCTGATTGGATACGAGTACCTTATGGATATGCCCTGAGCAAAACGTTTTTAGCTTTTCCATATTTTCAAAACAATAATGATTTTGACACAAAAAGTATTTTTTCCTATTAATTTCTACCATATAATATAAGTTATTAAGTTATTTTTAATAGGTATATACATATGTACATATTTTAAAAATATTTTTCTTTTTCATGGGTTCAAAATCTTAAACTGAGTCAATTTTATATGTATACTAGCCAATCCCGGCGCGCGTTGCTACGCCCCTTCATGAATTTTAATCGCATTCTAAATTTTAATCGAATATCAAGTGCAAGGCTAAAAACTATAACTTTTTCTTTATGAGCGTGGCACTGCCCACTTTTCTAATTACGAAACTGTATAGTCATGACAGCTCAATATGTGTGCAAAGTTTCAGAAAATTCGGTCCAGTGTAAGTACCTCAAAATGATACCTTTTTTTATGGGCGTGGCACTGCCCACTTTTCTAAATACGAAACTGTATAGTCATGACAACTCAATATGTGTGCCCACTTTTCTAATGAGGAAAGTGTAAAGTCATGATAGCTCAGTATGTTTGCAAGGTTTCAGAAAATTCGGTCCAGTGCAAGTAGCTAAAACTGATAACTAATTTTTTATGGGCGTGACCCCGCCCACTTTTTCAATCACGAAATTATAAAGCCATGACAGCTCAATATGTGTGCAAAGTTTCAGAAAAATCGGTCCAGTGCAAGTACCTCAAAATTAAAACTTTTTTAGGGGCGTGGCCCCGCCCACTTTTCTTATCACGAAATTATTTAGTCATGACAGCTCGATATGTGTGCAAAGTTTCAGAAAAATCGGTCAAGTGCAAGTAGCTAAAACTGATAACTAATTTTTTATGGGCGTGGCTCCGCCCACTTTTTCACCCATAAACACTCCCTGGTATGTGTACAACAACTTACCAAAGTTTGAGCCCGATCGGTTTTACAGTTTCGGAGTCTATAGCTAACACACACACACAGAGTTTCACTTTTATATATATAGATTGAATGTAAATAGTTATTTTATTTTTAATCCTTCTTTGGCGAAAACAATTCTAGAACACAATTTGTTAAGGGATGGTTATATATAAGTTGTTTAAGAAAACATTTAGTAAACGAATTCTTTGGCAGTTTTTAAAGAAGTACTTTTTTGAAAAAAAATATTGAACCATGTTAAGATATCCCAATTTTCGAATTCTTATGTAATTATTGTAGTCCTACGATATTTTTCACAAATTTTAATCTTTTTTTCCTGCATAAAATTTAATGTTTCTTTATATCATCGCATATGGCTAAGCATATGTTAAACATGTTGATAAACATATTGATTATGATGCAGCAACATTACGATATTACAAATCACAACAAACCGTAAAAATCACTATTCACATAAATTTCTAAATAACATAAGATTTTATTCGTAAAAATGGTTTTATGCATGAAAAGTCCAAAATTAAATTTTTCTTTAGCAAAGAAAATGCTTGCTGAATTTAATCGTCTCAACAAACTTTGGTTTGCCTAACAGTACACAAGCAACTGTTGCTTCGGTAACCCTTCTTATCATCATAATGAATACAAAATATGACTAAATGGGGAATAAATTCTCTAATCGCTTGCTGGCTTTTTTCTTTGTATTTTTTGTTTTCTTCATAGTTTCTAACAAATCATTTTCATAAACTTTCACATGTGTATTGCAAGTCTTTTATACGAGTGTTTACAAAGCAGCTTATTTTTGCCTTCTATGGCCTCATAAAATACAACAAATGTACACTTACATACACATTTAAGAAAATATTATTTACTTAGTATGTGTGGTATGTGTGTCTGTATAATGTAAAGTTTTATACTCTAGATATTTTGTGTTTTATATCGATGGATGTATGTATGAATGTATGTATTTTTGGGGATTTTTATTTTATGATTGTAAAGTGTATTCAAAGAAGCTGTAGTAGCACACATATAAAGAATTTATGATTTGGAAAATAAAGTCTAACAAAGTTAAATATTGGCCTAAATATAAAAGAAAACCCACACACACACACATACTGAAAATCTTTTATGTATGTGTGTAAAAAATATTTGCTTTTATGCCACAAACAATAGTGAAGAGTATAAAGAAAAGTTTCTAAGCTCATATTTATATACTACTTTTGTTACTCTAAACACTCCTCTTATTAAATTATTCCCTTTTGTTGTGTGTTGCCATTATAAACTACTTCTGTTATATGCCAGAGATGGCAGTTTGGAAAATAAATGAAAAATTTTTATTAATTGTTTTAAAGTAGTTTTTCAACATTCATCGCCTTACTGGGTTGATTTATAAATGTTACTATTGTAATTATTGCCTTAAATTTGAAACTGGAGTGGATTATTCAAAAAACATTTGTAAGGCTATAATACCAAAGCATGTAAGCATGCTTTTGACCACAGTTTACATTTATGCCAATTTTATCTTTATTAGATGTATTTGGAAAATAAGGACATTTACTTTCGGAACATGTTATTCTTTCAAAGTACCCACTTATGTGTTATTGAGTCTCGGGTGATCGTATACGAAGCCAAAAAAAAATCCGGAGTTTCGTAATTTACAGAATGGACAAATTTGAAGTGAAAAAGAGGTTGCGTTGCTAATACACTCTGAAAGATGCATTGCTTGGTACATTTTGTAGGCCAGCTTTATAAACTTTTCTTTACCCAAAAAGGAACAAAATTAACTTGTCGGTGTCATGATACACGGCATGAGACACTATAAACCTATTGAGAGGCGAATTTGGTAAGAAATCAATCTCGCGATTCGGATTAGTACATTGGCTGCTAAGGTTATGCGATTTGACCCCACTAGACTGTTTTTTGTGGAAATAAGTGAATATATAATAATTTTCGTATTTTTCAACTTGCAATCCCAAGAGAAACTAATTGCTCTGAACAAAATTGTCTCAAATCTGCTTCTTGATTCCTCTCAAAAAAGTTAGGTCTAGTATTATGTCACACATAAAAAAAAATTGTGTGCCAAATCTTGTCATAAGAAATGTTTTAGCGCTTCGATGTTTTCCATGTATGTTTCGCAGTTTTTAGTTTCTACCGTTTAGAGTTTTAAATCTCTAATCGTCAAATTATTCGCTCGGCATCCAAGAGATACGTACTTTAACACGTTTAGAGTAATAAATATAGACCTGGAAACTAAACTTATAGCTTCATTTACTTGCTAATAAGGACTTTACTTTTTTAATACATAAAACATATTAATTACTTAGATCTGACTGAATAAGAACCCCAATAACGTTCCGGCAAACTACGCGAACGGTGTACACAATTGATACAAAACTGATTTTAAGAAAACTGAGAATAGCGAAAAGCATTTCACGCTCTAAAATCGTACTACTGAGTCTAAGCTTGTAAGCGATAAACAAAGAGCTCTAAATTAACTTGTATTAAAGTACCAAGCCTTGCTGGGTTAAGGTCTTTGTTATATCATCGGCAATAACTAGTTGCTTGGAATCTTATAGCAAAGAAAGTCAGGCTTACTAATAACCTGATAGAGAAGTGGATCTAAAACAGACTTAGCAATAAGTAGGCTTACTATTGGTGATTAGCCCATTATTCTCCAAATGTTTACTCTAACTTTTAAGATTTCAATAACTAAAAAATAAGCACTAGCTAAGATTGATACTACTGCCCTTTCCTAGAGCAATTCAGTCTGCCTCAGAGTGTTAAAGAAAATTTACATTGTTCAAAAAGCCTCTCATGAAGAGTACGAAAATAACTACATTCAACCTTTAAAGAATACTTACAACGATTTAAAGAACTTAAAAATTTTTCATGATTGTCCATCTCTGATTAGTGTATTTAACGTTAATGTTAGAAGTTTATTAAAGTTTATTAAAAATAGTGTATAGTGTTGCTGTTAGTTCTATTATATAAATATGTATTTTGAAGCAAAATAAGAGCAAAACGCAACTATATTAAATGAAAATTAACTGACTGAGTGATTACAACTCCTAAATTTTAATAATTTAACATAAAAATGATGAAAAAGGGGTTTATTCTTTGTTTTTCTATGATTACTTGTTGTTAGTACAAAAGGAGTGCTTATTAAACAAACACCCATGGACACTAATACTGCTACATATAGACACTCATACTAACATGTGTTGTATACATCAGAGTGTGTATGTATGTATGAATATCTAAGCAGCTGTTTTGGGTGGCAGAAGTAAAGAAAGTTAAATTTATGTTAAATATTTTACGATTTTTAAATGACGGTTGGCAATTTGATGAAAAAGAAGGCTATAAAGATTTTATGGTGATTAAATTTGTATTCTTCTTAACATCTTGTACTCACTCTATCTTTGTCTCTCTCTCTCTCTCTTTCTCTCTTATCCCCACTCTCTACAACGGTTGCTGTTAATAAGTATGTACATATGTACATAATTCTTTTTAGTTTCCCCCACAACTGTCTAATTGAAAATGTTAACAAAAATTGATGATTGCATTTAAGCGTTTTTCTTCTCTGTTTCCGTTGTGTTTTTTGCAGTGACGTTTTGCGTTCCTATTCTTCAACCATAAACTTTATGTTATAAAATATAATTTTCAGTTTAGTTTGCTTTTTGTTTAAGTGTTATCACTTTGCATTTACCATAAATTGAAATTTATACATTTTTATGAGTCTTACGTGTTTGAAATAATAGTTTTTAATTAAAATTAACTTCATTATTTAGTACTAAAATAAATAAGAAAATATTGCTGATGCCAGACGTTTTTTATTAAGGCAGATAAATATGTTGTGCTATTATTAAATGGCCGGAGATAGGAATGTTTGAGTTATTCTAGAGTTAATTGTGATTAGCCTGAGGAAGAAACTAATAATATGTGTATTGAATAAACAGCATGAAACAAATTTTAAATTTAATAATTATGGTAAACTAAGTCCAAAACCTAGATGGTATACATTTCAAAAGCTTATGTTTTTTCCATTTTTGTTTAGGTTTATTTTTTAATTCTTAACAAGCATATACAAAATTTTTTAATCCACTTTTATAAAACAAAAACACTCAATTTTAATCTCTTTAGATATAACATTTATGAGAGAAAATAAAGTTAAAAAATTAAGTTCTTCACATCTAAAGGGTCACTAACTTAGTTATGGTCAATTTGTTTAATGAAAAACTTCACAAGTGCTATTCATTATATTAAGGTGGGTGATTATGTAAAATATACTCTTGAGGGCAACATGCATACAAACACATACTTTCGGATACACTTAACAGATATGAAGCCAATGAAGAAGCTAAAGGATTATAAAAACAACAACTAGACAACAAGGACAAATATGTATTGTATAAAATCTAAAAAAAGAAACATTTATTTATTCTAGTTTATGCTTCAGTCTGTTTGGCTTTCCTCCTTACTTCTCTTTTCTCCCCTTTAAACAAAAACGTGAATTAAAAAATATATAATAAAAACAGAAAAACTGCCATTTAAATTATGCAAAAGACTTTGCTTTTTTAGCAGCAATTAAATTTTTGTATAAGAAATAATAAAATACTAAAAAAAGATAGAACAATAAACAACAAAAAATTGTTAAAGACCTGCTACAGAGCTTATGAATAAATTAAAACACTTAACATTGATGTTAAAAATATACAACAAAAATAAAACACACAAGGTTCCACACAACACACATTCTTACTACAGTGTGGCCCAAAAGTCACCATGAGGTTGAAAAGTTTAATAACTTTTTTCGTTTATATATATTTTTTTTTTAGATTATATAAATAATACCTGGAAAGATTCACAACAGAGCATAGAACAGCTCTGATTATTTAAATCAGCGATCAATTATTTCAAAGCAAAGAGCATATCATTGACATTTTAATGTCAGAATTTTACCCTCTATAGCTATGATTCTTCCTTAGTTCATCCTCATAACCAATATGGCAGCGTAAAAAATTTGCATTGAACCGTTAGACCACGTTAAATTCGCACTGTGGAAAATATTGAACGTGTAGAGAAAGCAAATTGCTAACGAAACCCCGGAGCCTCTACCAAAAAGCAATTTCCTCAGCTACGACTAGCTTATACGTTACTACGGTGCATAGAAAGAAGAAGATTTACTGCCAGTTCAACGATGTCGAAAGAAAACACAAGCGAAATTTCATTCGTACAAATATATTGAAAGCAACAACAAAAACTAAAAATTGGTTTTTGTTTTCAACGTATTTGTGCGAATGAAATTTCGCTTGGGTTTTCTTTCGACATCGTTGAACAGGCAGTATGTGTAATTTCCAATATAAGTTGAAATTCATGCAAGAATAAAAGCCGCAGATCATTAGCAACGTCTAAGTTTTGCAGTTTAATTGCAAAAATTGGCTAGACAAGGGTGACAAGGTAGGTTGGTAAGGCTGGTGCAAAGTTACCCTCACCCGGAGAGCATTACGGCCCATTGAGACGCTTTAATAGAGATAAGAATAGAGTCCAGAGTCCAGTCCAGAGTCTCTGGCGGGAATCGAACCCGCAACGCCTAAACTACTGACTAGTTCACCAAGGCATCCAAATTGTGACAAAGATCATGAAGAATTAAGCATGATGAAGAAATGTATTTTTGGGATTCTGAAATAAAAAGAGCCATTCATCATTGTCAATAGCTATCCATTAGGTGTACAGTGCCATCTCATGTAAAAATATTATTGGGCCTTACTTCTTCCAAATTGAAAATTAAAGAAGTGCTGTAACCGTAAATGGAGAGCGGTATCAGTTTATGACAGGAGAACCGAGTCACTGCCCGAGACACAATAGCACTTTAAAGTCAAATGTTTGGAAAGCGAATAGTTTCCAGAAAATCTGAAATTAATTAGCCGGCGCTTTCGCCAGATTTGTCACTATATTCTTTGAAATTGTTTGAAGGACCGTGTATATGTAAACATGCCCCAGGCAATCCTTAAACTCAAGGCTAAAACTGTTACAGAAATTATAGAAACTTTAAAAGCTTCTATCATTGCAAAGTTTAAAACCGGGGTAAATAATGTGACATTATTTTATAAATTTCAAATTTATATGAAGACTTTTGGTTCAGCCTGTAAGTAGTACTCACATTTTATATTAAAGCCTCTCCACCCCTGCTAAAAACACTACCATTACTATTTAATGAACAAAAACATCACAAGATGAAACAATGAAGTTTCTATTCCCGTTATGTTTTGGAGTGAAAAAATAACAATTAAGGGAATTGTTCATGGTCAAGAACGAATGTTGAATGCAGTAAACTAAATCATCATGGTTGATATATGAGAAAATAATTTGTTATACATTTTCTATAAAGCAACATATAAACAAAAGAAGTAATTCTAAAAATTTCAAATCGCCATAAAAAATTAAATTTAAAAAAAATTGAAAAAAATAATAGAGAATAGTTTTTTTCAATAATATTTATTTAATAACACAAAATATTTATATAAGAAATTTTCTTTGCAATTTTATGGTTTCATTCCATTTTCCTGATAAATTTAAAAATTTGCAAAAAAAAATTTTAAAACTTTTTAAAAAGTCGAAATTTTTATTTTATCGAAATATTATCAGAAATTTTCTTTAAATTACGTATCTTTTGAAAACTATGTGTTTTTTCAAATGACAAATAAAATATATAGATCAAATATTTTTATATCCTTCACCTGTGGTGCACAAGGCTATATATAGCTTTGTTCGAAAATGCATTCTACTCAGCTAGTGTCGGTAAAAAATAAAATTTTTCAGATTATTCTTTCATTTATCAAAATTAAAAAAATTCTTTGTAACAATAAAGAATGTTAATATGAACTCAAGCCTGATTAAAATTTCAAATATTAGTTTAAAAGTTTTCTATAAACAAAAATTTGTGTCAATTTTTTTCAATATTTTTAAAATATTTTAAACTTTCTCCGAATACAAAAGATATAGTCATTTCGTTTTCCCAGCTGTAAGAAAGTAGGGTACTTAAAAACATTTTTTAATTTTTTTAGTAAAATTTGTTCATAAAGAATCTTGTAAAAGAAACACCCACCAAAAAAAAATATACAAAAAATTCTACTTAACGCACTTAATTAACTTAATTGATTGTCATTAGATTCATCATCCTCTAAAGAATGTTAATTTTCAGTCATTCACATTTTTATTCAGTAGGTTGGCTACTGTTTCCTTAAAGCTCAAATTTTATGTTTTTTTTTTTTTTTAATTTCTGGCTACAAGCAGAAAATATGTTGTTTTCTTTGTTTCTTAAAGCCAATTTTAATAAAATTAATAAGATGTTACGCAAAAGGAAGATGCTACAGAGGAAAAAACACTTATTTACAGCAACATAAACTGACTGGCTGTTGAGCCTACAAATTATTTATTATTTTCGTCTGCAACATAATTTAAACCATCCTTCACTAAACAACAACAACAATGAACATTTTTACCAACAAAAGGAAGCTTTTAAACGTAGACTGAAGAGTCGCAGTAAGAAAAAAGGGAGGGAGTTAAAGATAAGTTAATAGCAATTATAGCAGTTTGTTATTTTATTAAGTGAAGTTAAAAGTTGTCTTTTACTACCGTTTTAGCTGTAAAATCTGTCTGCAAATATATTAGCAGAAGGTATCGTATTAAACGTTTAAAATTGTTTAAAGGTTTGCATACCTGTAGAATGTAGAAACAGTGAGTTAATTACAAAATTTAAAAATCTTCATTAGGAACTTAAACACTATTTAGTAGATTGTTTATATTGTGTGGATAATTAAGTCAAATCTGGTTTTTAAAACATGATTTCATCTTACTCATACATATTAAAGCGCAAGGGTATTATCTGGGCAGTGACGCTCTACAGACTCTTGTTGGGCAAGTATTTAAAGCGTAATAATAAAGCTTCATAAGCTCACTAAAATTTTTTAACAGAGAGTGTGGGGTGCATCCCACCACAAGTGTACCCTAGAAAGAGAGTTGTAGTAATGAGAATGATGTCCCAATGGTTTTCCTAATCGGTATCTGGGAGTAGACAATTTATTGTCAATGATCGAACTAGTAAAAGTCCTGGTACATGGGATAGATTTCTATACATCCCACAGTGAAAAATATTAGAGCTCAGCCCAGTATTTGATAATCGTATGACTAAAAGAACTTTTTGGATTTTTTGAACCCTAGGCAGTGGTATTTTGTGACCTCGCAAGTGGGAGTAAACTTTCACCGACATAGCTTCAAGGTTAATGCCACAAATGCGTCCTCCTCATAAAAACTTGGCAAGTCGCGAAGATTGTCCCAATTTGGTTGGTGGTTTAGGCTTCGATGCAGTTTCCGTCTAACACAAACCTAGATTTGAATATCTTGCCTCATCATGTCAACGCACTGCATGGCCTCACTGCTTTCATTGTCAATCATGGGGTGCTAGCGGTTCGCTGATTTCAGATAAACTAGTCAACCATCAATAATATACTTTGTGTAACTTTAAAACTTAAAAAAAAATGATGATGAATGTATTTTTGGTATTCTTAGCTAAAATTGTCTAGCGCAAGATTAACATCAGCACCGAAACCATGTGTCATAATCAAATAGTGGTTTTATCATTGGGTTAAGTTCTGATGCCGAACTTTTACCCCAGTGATCAAGTTTCATCACTTAGCATACCACCGGTGGCAATCTAACCTAAGGCTTGGTTAAAGTAAAAGAATATTGCTGAGGAGTTTGGGCCATCTGTCCCTTAATCTTTGTTTTCCTTACCAGGCTATGTAAACAATCAGCGATGAAATCGGATGTGTAGTCTAAAAGAAGCCTAAGAATTCACCAAGTAACTACTTCTGTTAAAAGGCAAACATCCCACGAGGCATATGTGGTTTCTAGAGGACTGCAGGTAAGCTACGTCTTTAAGCCTCAGTCATAAATCATCATTCAATGCTTCTGCGGAGATAGCAGCAGCACCTTTAAAAGATCAATGGTTGTCTTAAGTCCGATCAAGGTCATTAAACCACCTGCGATTCGGTTGGTAATAGACACAGCTGCCACGTACTTTCCCAAATAATAGTTTCAGAAAACCAGATGTATTGGTCCCACTTCTCTACCCCGTACTAATAATTCACCCTGGCTTGACACTAGCAAACGTGACATTCCCTCGGGAGAATCTATTGCAAGAAATACAACATTTTCTAAAAGATCATTCGCGTTAAAATCTTAAGATATTAATAACCGATGATTGCTGACAAGGCTTCAATATTTGCAGTCACTGGTTATCACCCTAATTGAATCTTATTCAAGAAACTTTGCCGATCTTTTCAAATTACTTGATTCCCAGTATTGATTTTATGTCCTGAGTTTAATTTTTTTTTCACACACTGGCAGACTACCTTGAAGATGGCTAGAATTCTTGAGTAAGTTGCGATGTTGATAAAATATTAGTTAATGGTAGATTGACTTTCTTTCGACTCATCTGAAATAAAAATCTTCTACGCAATATCTTCTTAATATCTAAGCGATTTGTATCCCAGTCCATGGTTTTCCACTTGAACAATTATTGTTGAATTGGATTTCTCATTTTCAAAATTTTAACATAATAGGTAGCCCATTGGACATCTGCACACATAGATCCGTCAGCGTTTTGGATACTGTTTCCATATTTGTTTTTCAAGATATTTTTCTATTTCCAATCCCTTCTGTTATATAGAATCAGTTCATTTCTCTTCATTAACCGAATTAATAATTCTAATAAATCGTACTCCATTTTGATGGAATTTATTTTTATTCTACTACAGAGAACAGGTTTTATTCATCTTAGGATAGTGTAACTTTTTATGAAAGTTATTACTAACTCCATTTTGTCTACATTACGAACAATTCGCTAACTCCAACAGTCTATCTTTTTCAACCACAAACATTTCTTCTTAGTTTCTTTATTTAAATAAAAAACATATTCAAAAATGTTTACTATTTAAATATAAAGTTGATTTCTTCATTTATTGCAAATGGTTTGAATTTTTAAAATATAATTTAAATTTACAGAAAATTTTCGTTCAATTTGAGTCATATCAAAAAGAAGTGACAAAATGTTAAATTTTCCAAAACAAAAATACAATTTACAGAAATATGTTCATCAACTCTATTCCTTAAAATTAGCTCTTCTAACTTAAGAAATAATTAACAAGTAAAGAACTCCAATGTGATTTAGAAAATACTGCTACAACTTTAATATTTAAATACTTTATTTTAAAATACTGGATCACTAAACTTTCAGGAAAAAACTTGTACATTAAATTGTTTCCGGTTACTAAGTCTACCCGTAGGCTGTGTCTCACGCTCCCAACTACAGACACACACACACATACAATTCTAGTATTAATTATTTTTATTGTTTTGAAAAACCTTAAAAAAAAACAAATTATTTTTATTTAGTATTCAAAAATAGTTTGTTGCACCAACTTGCAGGAATATTTACTAACTTTTACATACAAGCGCTAACTTATACGTACAGGCACAGCCAAAAATTGTAGCAAAACAGAATGTGTGTGTGTGTGTGTCTGTATGTTCGTATGAACTAAAAATTGTATAAATTCAAATGAATAATGACAATTGTTTTTCGGTTACTATTTGTGGTTGCAACCATGTACTTCTCAGCTATAAAGCAACATGATTTTGCTGCAAATACCAAACTTTACATATATGTGTGTGTGTTTGTTTAACTAGACGGCTGTAAAGAACCAAAAAAACATTAAACAAAAGGGTCATGACGCACAAAAATAGACTGCAAAAAATTCGAGAGAAAAAATACAATGAAATGGAATGCAATTTTCTATTTTTAACCACAAATAACAAACATGATACAAAACACATGCCCCGTTTAAATAGACACCAAAAGAAATTAAAAAAAAATAATAAAAATATTTTTTTTTGTTGGAAAATGAGAACATGTTAAATGAAAATACAAGTCTTAAAATATTTGGCAATAACAACAGCAAGTTCTGAAATTTAAGAAAAACTAACAAATTAAGGGATTTAAAATGTTGTAGGGCAAAATGTTCTAAGCAAAATACTAGTTAATATTTAAGTTTTAGAAATTCCAATTAAATTTGTTATATTTTACTATTTAATATCTTCTCTTCGTATTCTTTTATTTCTCGCGTTCAGTTTCTTTTTGACGTTTCCATTTCGTACTTATAATCAATTCAATTCCGTTGCCACAAAATGTTATTAGGATTATTTGCAGCTTAAGTTGTCGCGACTTGTTCATGTTGTCTTATTATTAGTTGTATTATCCTTGTCTACTTGCGGTAAGTAAAATAAGATGTAACCAACTTCGTTAAAAGTTAAGTGAGATACAAGTTCGATTGGTTTAAAAAAATAGGTATTTTGAAATTATTAAGACACGAAACATTAACAAAACATTAATAGTTTTAGAGTTTTATCTAAAACAAATTTATTTATCACGTTGTCTTGATTGGTCAGCTGGTTATTTTTTTCTTCACTTTAAGCAAAAGCATAGATAAAACACAATTCTCTCTCTTTTCTCATTTATTTCATATGTCACACGCAACATATAAAAAACATAAACAAAAAAAATCTCCCTGAATTGCTATTACCTGGGAATTAATTCGTAAAAACGCCTTGGATTTAGGTTAGGTAGGTTGAAAAGGAGGGGTACTTAAAGCCCAAACCCAGGACAGGTATGCACTTATACCCCATTTGGCATGTTGTGCGCTCCATATGAATAGAATAATCAGAATATAAAGAGAAAGAGAAGCAGATCAGTCCAGAGTGTTTGGCAGGAATCGAACCCAAAATCCCGAAACTAGCAGACCAGCTCACTACTTACTAGTCCACCGGAGCACCCCCGCCTTGGATTTACCAAACATTAATAATTTCGTTTTAAATTTAATAAAATTTTCATTAAACCTGTTTTGCAAGCCTTTAACAAATTTAAAATTCTATTATAAATATGGAGGCTAAATTGCAATCTATATATATAAAAGTGAAACTCTGTGTGTGTGTGTGGTAGCTATAGACTCCGAAACTGTAAAACCCATCGGACTCAAACTTTGGCAAGTTGTTGTACACATTCCAACAAAATTAGTTATCAGTTTTAGCTACTTGCACTTGACAGATTTTTCTGAAACCTTGCACACATATCGAGCTGTCATGACTTAATAATTTCGTGATAAGAAAAGTAGGCGGGGCCACGACACTAAAAAAGTTTTAATTTTGAGGTACTTTCACTGGACCGATTTTTCTGAAACTTTGCAAACATATTATCCTGTTATGACTTTATAATTTTGTGACTAAAAAGGAGGGCAGGGCCACGCCCATAAAAAAAGTTATAATTTTTCTTTGCACACATATTGAGCTGTCATGACTTTACAATTTCGTGATTAGAAAAGTGGGCAGTGCCACGCCCATAAAAAGGTTATCTCTTTCAGCTACTTAAACTTCACCGATTTTTCTAAAACTTTTCACACACATATTGAGGTCTAATGATTATACAATTTCATGACTAGAAAAGTGGGCAGGGCCACGCGCATAAAACAGTTATAATTTTGAGGTTCTTGCGCTGAACCGATTCTTGTGAGACTTTGCACACATATTGAGTTGTCATGACTATACAATTTCTTGATTACAAAAGTGGGCAGTGCCACGCCCATTAAAAAATTTTTTTAATTTTTAGCTTTTTTCACTTGATATTAAAATCAAATTCAGAATGCATTTTTATTCATTAAGGGGCGTAGCAACGCGCGCCGGGCTTTTCTAGTTATATATAAAACTCAAATATTTTAAATCTTAGTAATTTAATATATTTATGGTTAGAGCGTCAAACTTTGAACCGAAGGATCATAGTTCGAGTCCCGCAAGAGACACCAAAAACTTTATTTACGCTGTAAGAGGTTTTAATAAAAAGGCTTCAACTATCCCCCATACAAATGCACCAAAAAGAAGGGACAGCTTCACATGGAAGAGAAAATGACAAATTTCTAGCAACACCCCAGACCATATAGCAGGAATCTGCACCATTTCATAATCATGTAACGGCGTTGTTTCTAGGTAGCCCTAATATTTATATGGAAAAAGAAAAAAGAAAAATTAACGAAACGACAGTACGCGAAACAAGATGTCTTGCGGAGGCACTATGCTCTTAAGAGAAGTAAACGGGAAAAAAAAATTTTAAAATTATCGTACATAACAACAAACGATTAGTACCTTTACTGAGGAAATAAAATTCTTCATCTTCTAAGAAAATTGTTCAAAAAATAATTCATAATTATATCTAAAAATAAACAATTAATAAGAATTACGAAGACAAAATATTTTGTTTGCAGATTGATTATTTTCTATTTTTTTTTTTAATCGGTACATTGGTGGTACAAATGCACTCTTTGATAAATATTTTCTATGATTATTAAAAAAAAAAAAATTCTATATTTATTCAATGCACCATTGAGTACTTTTCTACTTATCAAAATTTAAAGGTCATCCCCTGGATAATTATTATGTTCAGTTTCTATTTCCCTAAACCTGCTCTATATACAGTTGGTCACCTTAAGAAACAACATAATAATTTTTTCAAATTCAACACTTTAGCACCACATAGACTCTCTTTTGCTAGTTATTTTTTCAACTTTTTTCTTTCTATTCCTCTTTATGTATTTTAATCTCGTACACATTTCTCCTATAGACCCCTATTAAATCTAATTATTTCTGTCTGTAAAAGTAAAATACAAAATAACAACTAAATAAGTAAAATACATAGTCAAAGTTATAGTATGAATACCTACATATACATACACACATCTTCATTTTCGATTCTAAGTAAATTAAACTCTTAAAGAATTTCTCTATTTAATCCTTTTTTTTTAATTTAATAAAAAAAAAAATAAAATTACAAGCATTTAAAATGCTTCTTAAAACAATTTGTTTATTAGTAAAATTTTTATGCATAAACTCTACGAATAATCGGATTTACGTAAATATTTTCACAAACTAAATTTGTTGTGAAAAATATTTTCATTTCATCAATTTGAGCTACAAACTTACTTACACCTTCTTGCCTACACTACAAACTCTGCTAAAAAAAACTCTTTACGACTTAAAAACTTTTAAATATTATTATTGTTACTGTTATTTTTTGCTTTTGCTACATTTGTTATTTGCTGATCAAATTTTCGAATATGAAAAATAAAAAATAAGTTTTTTGTTTTTTATTTTATAACACAAACTGTTTGTTGTTTGTGGAAATTTAGCCAGCTAGTCATTCAGTTGAGTGCATGTTCTTGTTGCATGTTGTTAAAAAGTAATAACAGAAATAAAATCAAGAATATTATCAAAAGCAGCAAAAACTGGGAAACAAAATCTCAATAAAAACATAAACAGGATATGGAAAAACACAACATTGTCTCTCAAAACTGGTTATGTGAGTTAAGTTCTTGCATAATATAGAGTGCTTCATGAAGAGGTATTTTGTTCAGGAGATATTAGTTTTAGTTTGTTTTTATGCTTTTCTGTCTAGAAAGGCCGCCATTGTTTTTCCTGACATACCTCAAGCGTCGAATTAAAGCGTCTTTAATGTAGTAACCAAGCTTGCCCAAAGTAATTGGCTTATTTTTGTAGATTTAAATCTAGACGTAGCATCAGAAAACATAAACGAAATAAAAGGGTGTCTTAGTAAGTGCAAGTGTTGTGCGCACAACATGCCAACTGGGCATAAGTGCATACCTGTCATGGGTTTGGGCTTTTATACCCCTCCTTTTCAACCTAACCTAACCTAACCTAAGTGGAAGTGTTAGCTCTGAAGTTTGGCACTAGTTTAATATGTTTATTCCATATTTTAAAAATGAAGCGCTTTACGAAAGAACAATGCGTTTTAATTGTTACTACTTATTACTGAAAATCTTACGCTTAGACCGCTCGCAGACTTCGAAGAATTTTCAGTCGGAAAGTGCACCCAATGTGTCAACCGTTTGTAGAGTTATCAAGAGTTTTTAAGCAACACGCTCTATTAGAACAAAAATACCCCGTTCGTCTACGCACAGGTCGGTCCTTTTAAAACGTTGCTGTTGTAAACAAGAGTGTCACCAAAAAACCCCGCAAACTTCTTTTCGATATCGTTCTTAACAACTTCAAATATAAACAAGACCTTCACCTTTTTGCATACAAAACTCATCTTACTTAGGAGCTTTAATTAACAGAACATGAGCACATGAAAGCATCCACTTAATCCATCAACGATTTCCATAACAAAATAACTTAAGATATTATGATGCCAACCATCCACCAAGATCATGCGATTTAACGCCCTGAATTTTTTTGTTTGGGGTTTTATTGAATTAATGAGAAACAAATCCTAGATTCAATGAGTCATCGCAGATATACTGTCACATCTCTGTGAAAAAGTCATGAAAAATTTCATGAAAAGAATTATGGTCGGTCTTTGGAGCCGTGAAGGCTATTTGACGAATATTTTATTCCATACTTAGTCGGAACATGTCGTCTTTTCAATCAAATAAAAAAAAGCAAAAACTTTCCTAAACCATACGCGTTTCTACATTAAAATGAAAAACTGCATTTTTATTGAGAAATCTATTATATTATGTCGCATGATCTCGGCAGCCAATTGTTAAACTATCACAGTGAAATTATCAAATTGCTAAAATTTTTCACTGCCTTAAGCATTGTACAGTATATGGCACTTCCTGTTGTAGAGCCCTCATCACTGAAAGTCGCTTAACATTGTTCTATAACGGGAACAAGTGATGATAACAATATTTTCATCATTTTGAAAGGCATAAACTCTGATAATGCCGCAATGCCAAAACCAACACCAAACAGTCAATCCATGGACACAGAGAGATTTGCCTTATATTCCCTACGGTATTGTTAATTTTGCTTCTCGAAATGTCGCTGAAACGATTTCAATCTTACATGCAAAAAAAAAATATGTTTGGAGGCTACCACAATCAAAATATGACATGAACCAATGAAAAGTATATGTTTATCTATTTCATAAATAATAATTTTGCAACCATGATAAGACAATATACATTCTTTAATTAAAACTTATTACGGCCACCTCTCTGCTTCTCCTTATGGTTATGAAAGGGTTACATTAAAAGAGTGTTGAAAAAGCACAAAATTGTTATGATTTTTTAATTTTAATGTTTTATTGATTTTAATAGAAAAAATTTTACCTTTTAAAGAATTCATTCCTCTAAGTTCCTGTTTTCAAACCTCTATCAAAGTGCTATGAAAATAAAGTTAAAAAAAAAACATGAATTGCAAAAACAAAGTTTCAAGTTTATTGTGTCATTTCGCATATTGCTGGCAATATTTGATGAGATAAAACTACGAAAACTTGCACCTACACGTACTAACACTCATACACATGCATACCTACAACATTGTAAAGGTTCTTTTAAGCATTAACACAAAATACAAATATTATTGTTTTTGAAGTTTTGTTGAAGTTTTTATGTTAAAATCGAATTATGGCGGAAGTTTGCCAATATGGAAGTTTGTTCATATGCACTCTGTAAACAAATAAATAAAATGTTTTAAATGTTATTCTTTTGAACAAAAAAAAAAAACATTTAACGTAAGAAAATTAAGTAGTTGGGTAATAAAAGACATAAAAGCAGCAATTGTTTTTCATAGAAAACATTCATAAAATATCAAAAATATTTCGTTAAAAATTTATTTTTCACAAAAAGTTCCTTTAAATATCTGTTTAAAATTGTTTAACATTTATTATGCATTTTTAAATTTCTTTTTATTGGAATTATTATTGAGTGCAATAAAATTTAATATACTTGCAGCATAAAGCAAAATAGGTTTTATAATATTATTGTCCCAACAAAAAAAACAATCTTTAATGTTTTTATTCAAATTCATGTAGTTTTTTGCAACAAAAACAATGAATTGGAATTTGAATATGCTTCCTGTAAAAATAACATGTAAATTTCAAAAGACGAAAAAAAGAACACATTTAACATATGCCATCAAAATAGTTCATGTGAAAAACATTTGATAGATAAACTTAAAAATGCTTTTAATGTATGCAAAACTATGTAGCGCTTAAATGGAATAGTGCAAGCGAACTTGCCACTGGAAGAGATCAGTACAAAAAAATGTTGCAGACATATTTGAGGGCATGTTAGTTAGATGATTTTTAAGTTGATAACGAACTTGTGAAGGATTATCTTTATTTTCTCAATTTAAAAAAATCAAAAAATTAACAAATATTTTATTTTACCTTAAATACTATTTTTATTGCACAATAGCTCCTACAATTCTTTTAATGCTGCCAAGATTTCATTTTACAAAATTATTTCGACCATCTGGCAACCTTAAACAATATGCTTATACACGGAGGCAAACAAATATTTCATATGCTGTTCAATCATCGGAAGCTATTGATGGCAATAATGCATTTGGTAACGGGAGAATTGTCAAAAAAAAACGACAATTTGAAAACAATATAATACCTACAAGGTGTATTGAATAATTCAATTTGCATATAAAGTTTACGAAATGAAAAACATTAAAAATGAATTTGTAATTTACAAACTAAAAATATTTGTTAAGCACAAAATAAGGTAACGACACAACTATTGTACAACAGAATTTATTCCCACAATTTTTAAAATCATGTAAATGTAAGAAATATTGAATAGAAATATGAATAAATATATAGGAATTAGATAAATATCAAACTATCACACGCACAAAAAATCAACATGGCTGAGGCGATTGAAAATAAAGAAAAACATATGATTTGTATTATATAATTTTAGTTAAATCGTATGATATTCCCATATAAAAATTAATAGTTTAATTAAAGTCTCATTAAATTATTTTATTATGACCACACATGATCATTAATAATTCCATATAATCATAATATAAATAACAAGAGACAACCCCAAAAAATTTAATTACTATAAAAAGATAATGCAGAACTATAAATTAATCCATATGTGAAATAAGCCGAAAAATTTACTATAAAATCTTAATAAGAAGAAGAAAACTTTCCAACAATATATTATTGAAAGCAATAATAAGGTGGTTGCTTCGCAACTATACTGTTATATTACCTAAAATGTTATGCTTATTTGTAATATTAAATTCTTAAAAATATAAGATTATCTTGGCAAAGATATTATGCTGTCATAGTAATTTTCTAAATCATCTTAATTTGAAGTTAAGAAAACATTAAACATTAAAATTGAAGAGAACACTTGCGGCCTTATTCATAACAAAAACTTAGCCACAGTTTATACACTACGTACAACGAGCTGCTAACTAGAATGCCGATTAAGCTTGGCAGCTCGTTAGATCAGAGTTTATTCATAAGAAACTTTTATCCGTCTGCCAACTTTTCATAAATCAACTCTGAAATTACATGATACCCCTAAAATATGCAACAATTTTTTGTATATTATCCCTAATTTTGACATTTTTGTTTTTCCATCGATACCAAGGCGAATTCATACAGGTGAAATTATCAGCCCAGCTGATGAGGAATGCTACAGTCAAACTCCATGTATAATAAATTATTGTGTATTTTTTATATGTGGCGTCTGACAGCGAACATCACAGCGAATTCGCCGTTGCATATACCTGTATGAATATGCCTTGATCGATACTAAAAATTTTTAAAATTGAAAAATAAATTAAAAAATAAACGAACAATATAATTTTTATTAAATGGAAAAGCAACGCAAACGATCTGAAAATTGGGAACAGGATGAAAAGGTAGGTAAAAAAATATTGGTAATGTAAAACAACAACACATAAAAGCTGTCTTTCACAAGTTGGCAAACGTTTGGCAGCTCGTTAACAAGAGTTTAGCCAGAGTTTGGCATGAGTGTTATGAATAAACTTAATGCTAACTTTATGCCAACTTTTTGTTATGAATAAGGCCGTTGGTATATAAATATAAATGTTTCCTTTTATTTATATAAATTAATTGGTATTGTTCATATCGCACAAATATATAAAAGTCATATTGAATATCCACGACTTCTTGCAGCTATCGACTTCTATTTTTACCATCCTCACCACCCAAATGTTTCTCGGACGACCAGGCAGGCGGTGACTTTTTGAATTGTAATCGAATGCCTCTCTGTTGATTTCATTACATGGCGTACCTAGGAGATGACCAATCTAAGACCATTTTCGACGATTAAATTTTGTCTCAATCATTACACATTTGTCCATGTACAAAAGTTGTGCAGTAGTAACCCAATATGCAGATGATATGCAAAAAATTTGTCTAAGGCAGCGATTTACAAATGTTTGAAATTTTCTGAATGTGGTTTGTATTGTGCTTTAGTTAGTGCAGCTGTAGACTAGGGTCGATTTTACACCGCAATGAAATATTCAAATTTTTTTAGAAAAGAAGATATTGCTTGCTGGCCATACTTTATTAAGCGAGTGCAATGCTACTATGGCTTTGTTAATACGTTCCATTATATCCATACCAGAACCGCCATCCATCGAGATGCGACTAACCAGATAGCAAAAAGAGTCAACGTCCTCAATTATTGCTCCATTTAGTGAAAGACAATTTGAATAAATGGTGCCAATCCGTAAAAGTTTTGTTTTATTTTTGTTTATCTTAGGAGAAACTTTCTCTTACGAGTATAGCAACAATAAAATCAGCGAAACCAGCCCAGTGAAATCTAAAGTGGTTTCCATTTTCGTATTCTATTATTTAGTCTACTTTGTACTAATAATTGCGAGTATAAAAGAAAAATAATAAGCGAAATCGTCTAAGCCGTATTAAAGTAAAACCAGTTTTCCTGAGAGAATATAAAAATATTGAGAGGTTTTCTATAGAAATTTTGTTTGAAAACATCTTATAAAGATGTTTTCATTTTTATGTTTAGTACCGTTATTGTTTACAATAATCGGCGTATTTTAACGAATAATCTAAGACAAAAAATTAACTAAAAATGTTATAAAAACAATTTAAGCTTTCATTAACATAATTGAAATTGTTTTTTTTCACCGCAATAATTGAATTCATTAAATCTAACTGAACTGTTGACAAAATTCTAAATGCAAGAGCTTAAAATGATTTGAAGAAGTATTAACAAAATTTCTTTATTATTATTATTTTTTCCAACCAACCAAAAACTTCATCGTATGAAAATAAACTTTAATGCACTTGTAATTGTCATAAACATTTTTTCACTTTAATTTTTCTTCTCATTTTCGAAAAAAATCAACAATAAGTACAAGGAATTTTTTTGTTGCGCCCGTTTTGTCGCTAAAATGCGAATGTTTCAAATATGTATAGCGATGATGATGATGTGAATGTAGATGTGAATGTGAATGCCTCGAGAGAATTTTATGATGTTTGGTTCAAGGAGCGCAAGCAACAAAAATAAAAAACAACATAAACTTTTAACATTCTGTGCATTTTATGGCTCAAGTTGAATTAAAAGTTTTTCAAGAACTTTTAAATATTTTGCGAATAAGAAGAATGTGTGCGTTTGTATAGGAGTGTGTTGGTATGAATGTAGCGCATATAGAATGAAACACATTTAATGTTGCCTAGTGGAGTGGGTTTATTTGTTTATTTCTGAGAAAATATTTTTGCTGTTGTTCTTTAGTCTTAATTTCTTTCTTTTTCTTTTTGCTAAGAAAACGAGTAAAACATTTAAACAATAATAAATGATAAGAATAAATTGTATATGAAATGAAAACATTTAAACAAAAGAAAAGTTCACACAGATTTCATTTTAAATAATACTAAAGCATTTAACAGACAACAAGTTAAAAAATAAAATTTCAACAAACCATACACACTCATACATATAATTTATAAAATTTTTTTTTGCGCTACTATCTTTGAGACAATATCTTGTTGTGGTCGTTTACATTGATTTGCATTTATAATCAGATGTCTAGCATTTCCTAAAATCTTTCCTAACAAAACACTAAAAACCTCAACAACCAAAAAAGTGACTCTTCTATAGTCTATATGACAACGAACAAAAAAAAATTAAACAGAGCCAAAAACATTTTTAGTGTTTTACTGAAAAATATTTCAGAAAATAATTTACATATTTTGTGCTTTTTTTGTCGTTTACCTAAGCCACCACAAAATATCCTTGACAGTGGTTGCTTGCATTTGGTATTAAAAAAAAAAACAGTTGTTTTTGAATAGTTGTTGGCTTCTTAGAATTCCATTTTGAAAAAAGGACAACGACGTCTAATAATATGCAATAGAAAATCTCCCAAAAAAAGCTAAAAAAAATAGATCATTAACAGATTTACAATATGTATTTGATACTTCTATAATGTGTTTATGGACAATGATAGAATGTTTAAGGATTTGTGATACGATAAACTTAGGGCATGTAATATTGTTTAAGTTATAGTGTTGAAGTTAATAAAAAGTAGAAAAAACTAATCAGTTTTTTGTATTGATTATAATTAATTTTTTATAAAACTCGACACATATAATTTGTAAATATTTATAAACGTTTTCCATTCTAATTGTATATTTTATGCCCTATATTTTTTGACATCTCTAATCATCCTTTTAAATCTACTTATGAATTTTTGTATATCGAAAAAATTTATATCAACATATTCTATCAATCTTTTTTTACCATAACTGACTTCGACTAAATAAATTTTAGTCGCTCTATAAAACTTTTCTTAAATAGTTTTCAAATTTTAAATTCAAAAACTCAAAAGCTGCATAAAAAACCATTAAGATGTAAAGAAAACAATGTTCTCTATATAATAAAAGTATCGTTTTATATTCCTGTCATATTTTCAATCTCAACATGGATCTAAAGCTCCCCCCAACAACTTTTTTTTTAGAATCAATAACTAGGAATGAAATATTTTTATTTTAAAGACTTTATCACTTTTATTCTGGTTCAAGTTCATTTTAATACTAAATTTCTAATTTTTACATGAAGAAATTAATTTTTATTTCTGATAATGAAAGAATATATTTATTTTATAAATATTTAAATTTAAACAAAAACTTAAATGTAAATAAAGGAAAAATATATATTAACAAAATGATTTAAGTTAAATAAATGTATTCTTACTAGCCTAAGATCAAATGAGTTTTAAAAAGTATAAATTTTGTTCAGATTCTTCCCCTTTGTACCACGTTATAAACATGCTTCACTATAAATTTTATCAGAATTATACTTTTGAGTAAAATACATTTTTAGTATTTTTCACTTTTTGGTATCTTTTCTATTTCCTTTTATGTACAAAAAAAAATACTCAAATTATAGTTCACATACAAAATCCCTTTATGCACTACAAAAAAATTAAATAAAAAATTTGTGTTTTTAAAAAAGTACCAAAAAAATGGACATTTGTACCCCCTTAACGTGTGATTCCAAAAAGTATAAAAAATATATATTTATAAGAATTAATTTTAAATTTTTGTATATACTCTTTGTTTAGAAGTCACACGAGGTACAAAAAAAGTACCAAAACCTGTTTTAACCGTCTTTTGCCCTTGTAGTTCAGAATTAAATAAAATGACAGATGCATTTAATTTTTTTTATAACGCTGCTATTTCGAATTAATCTTCATATATTTTTAATTTACCAATTATATATAAGGTAACTCATTTTATCCGTTTTAACCCCCTTAACACCACCAAAAATACTGTAAGCGAATGAAGCCTGTAAAGGCTGGATTAGCCGACCGGAATGTAATGTTTCCTTAACGGAACGCAACGGCAGATCGTTTTTGTTATGTGTAAAACAGTTCGAGCAGTTATAGTAATGTAATGTGATGTTGCTGTAACGTCCGAACCTGTGAAAAATAGAAAATTATTACGTTTCTACGTTACATTTATTAAGAGTGATGTCAACATATTAATTCTTAAAGTAACTAAAATGGAAAATACTTTGTAAAAAACAAATAAGAAATTAATATTAAAAATTTTCTAAAAGTTTGGAATTATATACATATGTATGTACATATACATAAATTTATGTATAAATAGAGTGTGTACATAATATTCTGTAGAAAGTTTTTTGAAAATTTCATAATGAAAACGATTAAACAATTTTTATGCCCACAAAAAGTTTTTAGCCATACCTAAGTTGTAAAGAAGAAGAGCGATCAAATTTTATTTGAAAAATAAAATCTTGTTAATAAATCTTGTTAAATCAGAAAATTTTTTTTTTAATTTTTAATACAAAATTAAACAAATACATACATATTTTCTTTTATTTACATAAATCAAAATGCTGCAACACGGGCTTATATAAACGTTACAATTGGTTTTATAACTGGTTTATATTTTACAACAAATCGCAAACACGCATAATAGATATATTTCCAAAAATTAATATTTACGATCTTCATGTACATTTTAAACAAAAAATATAATAAACGTTCACGCACGGAGTAGTTTTCAATCTCTTTTAATCACCCATGGTCACGAAGAACATTTTTTAATCACGCACATTCTCTCATTACTTTTTTCTCGAGAGCTCATGAAAAATTATTATAAGCCGGAACTTCTTGATTTGGTTTGAAGCACAACCATTTAACATTTTATCCTGAGCTTTGCGAGATTTTTTAAACACGCATACTAATGCTTGATTAATTTTTCATCTTATTACGACCACGCGTGTCACAAAAAAATTACTACATGCATACACATCCACTTAAACGTCACAATTGATTTTAAAACTGGTATTAAACGTACAACAAATCGCAACACTTCCATAAAAATAAAATTTATAAAATAAGTTTTGCATGCTATGTTTTGCAAAATATTTAAAGCAAGGTTTCATATAATATACGTTTTATATATAAAATACTATTCAAGAAACTTTAAAAAGCCGCATTTAAATCTTTAAAGCTGTTTTAAAAAAATTGCTGTAAAACGTTTCCATAAATTCCAAAGCACCGTATTGACAACACCTTTTGTTTTGGTTGTTTATGTAATAATCATATGGCACGTTTTTAAAGTTTCTATAACTACACTAAAGTCGTACGTTAAGTAAACGGTGCGGTTACATTCCATCAACAGTCGGCTAACCAAGCTTTAAGGCTTACAATTTTAAAAACAAATTGTTTTTGGAACTTTGAGATTTTTAGAAGTTTCCTTTTAGTTAATCTATAGATATAGAACCCATTGTCCAAATTTCATGTCACCAATTTTCTGCGTTTGAGATATATAATGATGAATTAGTTGCTCACGTTACACTTTTATATACCAATTTGTCAACTTGAAAAAAACAGCTTGTTTCGAATTTGCAAATAATTCAGGAAAGTAAAAATTATTAACTAAAAATTATATTAATTTAAGTTTGCTTTTCATATTCTTTTTAATGACAAATAACTTTTAGTTTTTTAATGTTTTATAAATTAAAAAATAAACTAATTTAGTTGTTTCCTTTTTATGTGATAATTTTTAAAGAAGTAGAAAGACGCTAATTAGTGCAAACAAAGAACCTCAAAAATTTAAATTTAGTTACTGAGGAAAGTGAAAATTTTCTTATCTCCGCAGGTATGTATAGTTTGAAATCGAAAGAAAACCTGTAAGGTATACGTGACTATTACCAAGCTTTTTCTAAATTAATTTAATATTTGATAGAATAATTTTTATAAAGCCGAGATACAATATAATATTGTTTCTAATGAACTTTTTTTCTACTTTGAAATTTGGTGCTTTTTTAGAAATGAACTAATCACTTTAAATCAAAATCAAATAAAGAATTATTAAACATGTAAATGTGACACTCTGACGTTAAAATACACTTTATATCCTTTCCTATGCATAATGATCCTCTTATGACTATACCTAAAAGAATGTAAATAATATAAATTTTTTAAGTTTTCCCAGAGATTGTTTTGCGGTCGTTGTTTAACACATGTTAATTTCATTTAAGACATTTATTTTCTTGTTACCACAAATGCAAAAAACACATATAATTACACTAATATAAAGTCTTATGCATACACATGCCACACATCCCTTTAAAGTTGTTTTAAGTTAAAAAGACGCGACATCTAAGATTACAAGTTAATTAGAGAGCACATTTTACTTATATAGAATGAAGAGAAAACTAACACACACATATACACATATGATACAAATTATAATTACACATTTGACTTTTGTTTTTGTATAACAACACAGCAAACACATGTGCTTCCTCACATATGTACGTATGCATATAGTGTTGTGTTAACAAAAACAATTAGGGAAAATGAATAAGGAAATAACAATACGAGTAGGTTGCTTGTACTTACTCTCTCTAGAATTCATTAGAAATCATATTAGAGAACATGTGCTTTGTAAACATATTCATTAAATTCTTAAAAGGAAAATCAAAAATAACAAAACAATTGTTGCTGCTGGTTTCATGCTTCTGAGACTTACATACCTATTGTTTTCAATCAAAAAGCCATTCTTTTCTACTTAACCTATAAATACAATGGAAATGTGGTAGTTTGTTTTAGCAGATTTTTTCCACTTAATCATTACTTTAATAATTTCATAATAATATGCAATTGGTGGAAAATTGTTAATAAACACTTTTACTGCATAAAGTTCAACTAATTAAAAATAAAATTCATGTTTTCTTTAGCATCAAGAGTTGTTATTGTAAATTGTTTAAAACAACTTGTTTTTTTAAATTTGTTTATTATTTACATGTAGTTTATTAAACCCCCAAAATTATATTCTCTTTACCTCTTTCAGTGATAAATTTTGTGTCAACCACAATTGTTTAAATTCCACACCCTTTTCATGTACCACTTCCACTCTAGTAGGCAAAGTGGTAAAAATAAAAACATATTTTCTATCAGTTATCAGTTATTATCAGTTCCACCACCAACAACACACATGCATGCACACTTCGCAGTAAAGAAGTAACTCCTATTTCTGTTTAATCGTATTCTTTATGCATAAGTTCCATTTCACAGCTTTTTCTTTTCTCTGCTCTATTTTTTATTTATTATATCAAATCATATTACAGCTTGATGGTGATTTTTATATTTTAGCATAATTTATAGATTTAAATATTTTACATTAACTTTGACGACTTTATAGACTTCCATACTCTAACGCATAAATACACACATACGCACGAGTACATTTAAGTTGGGTTACAACAAGCCACAAGTTCTTTGTTAAGAATTCGCAAGAAAATATAAAAAGGAAAATTTATGCATTTTCAATGAAGAGTTTCCCTTTTTTATATTTATCGAACAAAAAAAAAACAACATAAAATTTAAGATTTTTCTTATATTAACATATGTGGTCTTAGAACAAAAGGAAAGACTACCAGAGCATTTCATACACAAATCGGAGAAAGTTTTCGACTTCATTTAAAACCACATTTGTGGGTTTAGGTTTGCTAGTGATGCGGAAAATATTTTACGATTTTATATATGTACAGAGAAAACATACTAAGATCTTAAGTTATAACAACTATAAAAAAACTTAAATTTACTAAAATCGTAAAAAGCTAAAATAAAATATATACTCAGTTAAGTTAAAATAAGTTAAAATAAGCTTAACTTTTTTTTCAATACAGTAAATTTGTATTATCCAAAGCTTTTAAAAATCTGCGAAATATTTTTGATTTCATCTAATTAGCAATTTTTTTATTAAATTTCATAATGAGGAGATTTTCTTTATTACTTGCCTTATTAAAATGTATTTTAAGTTAAAAGGAATGATCTGAAAAGAATTTTGTTTGATAATGTCAAATGTTGCACTCTTTCTTAAGCTAATAATGACAATGTGTTGGTAAATACTGAATAATCATAAAACGCCACGAAAGTAGTAATAATTTTAAGTGGAACACATAATAATACTCCTAATTATCACATGAAAAAACTTCGTATAGTATTATACTAATGTATAATGTATACGTATATTGTAATAGTATTGCATTGTGGTAAAAATTCTATCATTGAAATTAGTTTTAAGTTTGAGCCTTGAAAAACGTAGAACTTACTATATCTGTATTAATTTTCACACCCCTTTAAAGTTAAAATTGATGTTATTGTTCTTAATTGTTTATACTTTTCAATGTGGAAGCGAAATGTTGGAAAATAAAATTTAAATATATATCGGCTGCACTACTTTTAGAAAATACCTTTAAATGATATTCATTATATAAAAGTCAGCTGAAAAAATAAAATTATATTTCTTAATAATTTTGTCTTAACAGATTTTAACAAACAGAGCATGTAAATCAAATGTTTGAAGAACAAGCCCTTTTATTTTTTTCCCTTTTCCCAACAATCTTATCTGTTGATCTTTTTATTATTTGTTTACTAGCAAAACCCGGCGCGCGTTGCTACGCCCCTTAATGAATAAAAATGCATTCTTAATTTAAATTGAATATCAAGTGCAAAAAGCTAAAAATTTAATATTTCTTTCAATGGGCGTGGCACTGCACACTTTTCTAATCAAAACATTGTATAGTCATGACAACTCAATATGTGTGCAAAGTCTCACAAAAATCGGTCCAGAGCAAGTACCTCAAAATTATAACTTTATTTATTGGCATGGCCCTGCCCACTTTTCAAATCACGAAATTGTAAAGTCATGACAGCTCAATATGTGTGCAAAGTTCCAGAAAAATCGGTCAAGTGCAAGTACCTCAAAATTATAACTTTTTTATGCGCGTAGCCTCGCCCACTTTTCTTATCACGAAATTATAAAGTCATGACAGCTCAATATGTGTGCAAAGTTTCAGAAAAATCGGTCAAGTGCAAGTAGCTAAAACTGATAACTAATTTTTTATGGGCGTGGCCCCGCCCACTTTTTGCCACCCATAAACACTCCCTGGAATGTGTACAACAACATTAGAAAGTATGAGTCCGATCGGTTTTACAGTTTCGGAGTATATAGCTAACACACACACACAGACAGAGTTTCACTTTTATATATATACATATAGATAAAAGTAGACCTTGTCTAGCCGAAGAAGTAGATGGTATCATTAGAATCAGTCCCAATGGTTAAATGGGTGTTGCTCGTGCAAGTGACAGATTACATCCAAGCATTAACATTTCTGGATAATATTACCGTTTCACAGAGTGTTTAATATTAGTTCGCTGATTAACCACATACCATCATAAAATAAGGTGTTCGAGTTCTCAAACAAGACCTGTGAGAGTCATGTACAAAAATTTGCCAACTCTTAGTTGCTTTGCTTATAGGGGCGATGGTTGAATGCACTAAATTTAACGCATTGGTAGTGCCATTATTTAACATCTGTCTTATCTATTCTAAATAAATAGGGACTGCTTTGCTTTTGCTTAAAAAAACACTAATAAATATTATTTTTAAATTAAATAAAAACGCTTCAAATGTAATTTGAATACTTTGACAAAAACCGAAACTTTACCATAATCTCTTGATTTTTTAAAACGTAAACTAAATATGTTTATAACGAAATATTAGATTAAACCAATTATAAAAATATTTTTTTTTTTTTGGTACAAAAACTAATTTTCTCCTGCTCTTCGCAGCACATCACACTTTTGAACTAGTTGTATTGAATATTAAATTTTGATTTTTATAGTATTTTAATATTAACCAAAAGTAGACTATACTTAAGCACTACTCAGAAACTAAGATAATGTTTCTTCCTGATATACTCGATAACCAACAACCGGTTTTATATTACACAACACTCACATAAAATCTTTAACACAAGAAAAATTCGATGCTTCGAAGGCGTTTTCGAATTTATTGCTCCATAGAGTCAATGTTAAAAAAAAAAATGTTACACACACGTTTGCTTGTCGGTTATATTATTTGCAGTAAAATTTTCTTTCGATTTTGAAGCTACAGCTTGTTTTTACTATTGAAACTTTCCATTTTTTAATAGACGCTTTAGTTGGTTTTTTTTTTTAAATGGGGTGGTAAAATTTGCCAACATTTTTTTTTTGTATTTTATTTATAAACTCATTTCAATTTTATATTGATGATGAAGAAGATGGAAAAAGTGTTTCTGCAGTTACTGTGGTACAAACACGCACATACGCCTATTTATGAGCGAACATACACACATACATATTAGTTTAACAAATAATCAAAATATGTAAATTTCGTTCATTATTTTAACTGCTGTTGTCGAAGTAATATGTAAATGACAATTGTTTTTCAATAAAACGATTTTTATAAAATTTTCTTTTTAGTTAAAGGTAAAGACTTATACTCTCTTTTGGAAGAAGTCTTTAAGTAAAACAATATTCTTTTTAAATTCGAAAAATATTTGTTCAAAGGTTTTATAATTGATTATTTGTTTCAAGTCAACAAGTGAGTCATGTGAGATTTTCGAACTATATTAGTTATTGCACGTATTTTCAATAAAATAATTTATTATAGAAATTGTTTTGTATTTATAAAAGATTTTAATTAAAACTTTTTAAATTTGTTTTTTTTTACTCTTTATTTTTTAATTTTTTGAACTTTTTTCTAAATTTTCGTTTATTTCTATTAGTTATTTTCTTTTCAATGAATAATTTTTTTCTCAATACTATTTATGTTTCGATATTTTTACGGTAGTTTTTGTATTTATAAAACATTTCCTACAGATGATCACACAACAAAATAATTTTCAAATATATTCTCTTTAATTACATTTATTGTTTATTGTTGTTACATTATGAGTAGTATTAATTAAAATTTTTTGTTAAATTCCATTATCCACAATATGCCGAATATAACTATACAATTGAAATGAAATCAACTAGCCAAACAGCAACAACAAAAATATTCAAATTGTTTACATTAGAAATGCCGCAAATGTCTCTATAATAAAATACCACATTGTAAAGCAGGCAAAACCAGAAAAAGAGTTTAAAAAAGCAACAACAACAAATAAATAATAATCACTACAACTACAATAAATGCAAAACTGTTAGTCGAACTGCAATGTGTTGTTCTTGCTTATGTTGTTTGTTAATGTTACAACTGCAAAATGTAATTGTAAATGCCCTTATAAACTAACAAACGGACAGACGGATGGACAAATAGTTTCACTAAAACAAATAAGCAAAGTGAACAGACCAGGATATAACCAACACATTTCAACAATGTTTTATTTATATAAACAATTCAACTGTGGCAGTAGTATACAGCAGCAACAATAACAACAACAAAACCAAACAAAGTTACTTCTCTAAATATGAACAACAACTATGTATAACTACAGCAATACATTGAAACGACACAAATACAAGTTTAACAATTTTAACCAAAAAATGCTAAACTAAATTTAGGCATGCATGTTCAAGCATGCAGTCAGTCAGGCAAAATAATATCACACATAGTATTCCTTTACATGTTGCAAGAGTTTGAAGAATGTTCAAATTGAAATGACTGTGAATGTGTTAAGGATTAAGTACCAAAAAGGAAGAGATACAAAACATGGACATGAGATGATTATAAACATAGGACATGGATACAATGTGCATATGTTGGTATTTACTTAAACACACAAAGAAGAAGAGAATCCAATTGTAAACATATAAACATACATACATAATATAAATATATGCACACTGGAAAACAATGTGACCACATAATCAATTGTCACAACATTAAGAGAATCAAACCAACTAAATGTGTTTGTATTCGATTCGAACAACAAAATAATGAGCATTTACAAAAATAAAAAAATAGGGGAAAAATAACAACAACAAAAAAGTTAGCTATAAACGTAATCTATGCAATTTGTTAAACATAATTACCATTAGACATGCCTAGTAATAGAGTTTCAGTTTAAAAATAGTAAATTTTCAATTTAAATTGCAAAAATACTGAGCACTAACAAAATGTCCCATTTCCTAACGTTCTTTGCATACATGTATACTTATACTCATTTTATTTCAATTATTAACTACATACATACATGCAATACATTAAAATGGCTAGAATTTTGTCTAGAGGAGAAGTTTAACTAGCCAGATTTTATTTAACTAATAGGCTAGAATATTAAGGCATACATGCAATAAAAGGTTGTAACTCTGAATAAATAACAGTTGGTTTGAAAAATTGTTACAGTTATGAAAATTAAGTTAAAAAATAACAAAATATGTAGAGCGTTTTTAGGCGCATAGAACACTGGAATTACCTTAATTTTTGCCGTATTTAGTCAACAAATTTTATAACATTTATTATTTAAAAATATTTCTGACATATGGCTTCCGACGTAAAAAAATAAAAATTATGGATATTTTGTCTGTAGTGTTCGCCATTCGATAAATTGATAAATTCAAGACGTCTCTAACGCCCACGCGTCTACAGCGGCGATGGCTTCGTCGTACGCACGGTACGAGATAGATTTTGTAGAATATTATTCAAATGAGTAAATGTGGTGATTAATCTATTGCCAATAATCTGCTTAGATGGGCTGCTAATTGTAGTATTTCTAATGACTATGTCATAGTAAGATAAATAGATTTTGAATAATGATGAAGACTAGTGGAGGACATACATTCTACCGACTATTTATTTATAAGCAAAAATACAGTGCAACAAGATATAATGTTATTAAATAGTACTGGAAAGACGATATTGTTTTCAATTTCTACAATCAGGTCTATTTTTGTCAGAATGATTATTATCAAGCCTTCTTTCAGGTAGCTGCAGAGTTCTTTATGCTCCAAAGTTTTTCAAATATGTTACGAGGAAGCAGCGCCCATAAGTAGGATCTAAAGCACATGCTTTTTATTTTAATAAAGAAAACCTGAAACAAGAAGAAATAAACACATTTATTGTGTTTTTAAGTATCTGTAGTGCTGATTATTCATAAAGAATGTCCAAAACGACCGATAGATTACAATTTGTCAGCCAGTAGATGTAATGAAAGTTTATTGGCTATAATTCTAAAATTTCGTACAAAAAATATGATCGTAATATAGACTTGAATTAAACTTGATTGGTTCAAATATTATTAATGCTAAAATTCCAGAAAAAGAAATAGTGCGTCGTAGAGAAGAGAATCAATTTCAAAAGGTTTAATTATCACACAAACTAAGGCCTAATGACCATGTACAGCGAAAGCGGTTCATTTTGGATTTTGGATTACAAGTGATATTAAATAAAATCCGATTCATGTCATACAATAGAATTACTCAAATAGATATTTTCTAGTCTCGAACTCAATTACTTCGGAAAACAGGCAACAAAATAGCGGGATTTAACAACATTGGATTTCTTTTAGTGGAGTTAAAAGTTGAGTAAAAAGGTTAGAGTCACTGAGCTCACAATCGCTAGTCCACTTCCGGAGGAGACTCAACGAATTCTTGCGACATTTATTTATGTAAAGAGGGCAACCAATATATTTTTTACCTACAATCACACATTTCAAACATATTATTAGATTAAGATTACCTCAACTATGTTCTTTCTTAGCGTGTAAAATTGTAATTCCTTCTAAACCTTCTTTCCCTAAATTCGTGAAATTTATTTTAGGTATCCGTCACTAAAATTGTTCAATCCACATTAGCTCGTATGCAAATTAGTTTCACTGTAGTTAAATAATTCTTTTTCACACACAACATTGCCGGTAATCCTCGTCTGGTTAAATAAATATTATAAAAAATTATATGACCAGCATGAAAACGGAAATGCAGTTGTATTTTCCAGGAATTTGTTTGCGTTTTTTTCACAACATTTATTGATTTTTCGTTAGTAACCCATTAATAAAGGTGAGACACACACACACACACATATATTTTACAGTCACAAGTTCTTAAGAACATTTTTTTTAAACAAACATATTCTTAATATTAAATTAATTGAATAATTAAACAAAGATTTAAATTGTACGCAAGTAATTATAAGTTCTTGTTGTCTGAAAAATGAATGAGAAAAAATAATTTTCAAATACTATATTCTGCGTTAGTGCTGAATGCACTTAAAAAATATAAGAACTGTTCCATCTTATTTCTAAAATATTTACAAGCATGTAATAGGCGTTTAAAACTAAGCAATATGGCTTCAATAACTAGTCAATAATAAAAATACGCTGTTGACCATGAAAATCACAGAATTATAATTAGCTTTAACATTTAATTTATTTACTAGATTAAACTTATAACCCTCAAATCGACAATTTTATGCATTACTTTAAAAAAAATTAATCCTTCAATAATTGTGTTTTATAATTTGACTTAAATATAATTTTTTTAAGCTCGGAATTTCTATATCGTCAACAGACAATTTAATAACACATAGATAGATACAAACATAAATTATTGACGTCATTTATAATTTACAACTAAAAATAAAAGGAATTATAAATCATGCATTAATTGTTCTTTTATTAAAACTGACCACAAAATGTATTGTAATGAATGGAAAGGGAAATGGCAAAATACAAAGTAAAAAGTTCTTAAAAAGTTCTTTAGTTTTTACAGTCACATGCTGTGTGTTAATTATAAAAATAAACTTTCTTCCCCTTTTTATACACTAACAAATATGAGAAACAGTGTGTATGTGTGTGTGCTAGTATTTTGTTCCGTTACAGTTCTTAAATATTATTTTTCGCAATAATTCATTAACACATGACATAAACTTACTCATTGTTTTTGTTTTTTGTTTTATATATATATTTAACTAAAATGCTCTAATTCTTGTGTTGCTTTTACAAGGCTAGTCATTGTTGCAAATAGCATCTTAAAATACCTTTTTTAGAAAGTTCTCGTGTTCATAAATATGACTACTTTTGCGAAATGGTCATAAATTGTAACAGTTTTCGTAAGTTTCATTGCATGAAAGTGTGCGTGTATTAGTTGTATAAACATAAAAGATATTCTCTCAAGTACACTAAGTTGTCTTTTTTTCTTTGTTTGTAATTGGACATTTGCAGTATTAACTATTCGTTCTAACTCACACCTCTCTCCCATCATAAACACACTTTCATACTGACTGGATTTCTTACATGAACACTTATACAAAAACAATTATGTGAATGTTTTTATAATAAAATGGCAAATAAAAAGTCAAAACAATTTATTACAAACTTTTGTTTTATTACCGAAAAATGTGAAACAACAACTAACAACAACAGATGGTCCTTCTTTTAGCGTATGAGTTTTTACAACATTTTTAAAAGGGCATAAAAGTTCGGCTTACAACCCAGCAAACACTTTCATGTTTCATACTAAGAATTAAATTTTGTTGCATTGAAAATTAAAAAAAAACAACAAACATAAAGTAAAAGTATAAATCAAATATTTATAAGACTGTATTGTACCCTACATTAAGTATATAAAATTGTTTGTTCTTTTTTATTATCACGCTGCATGCCATTATACATTTTTCAGTTTTAATATTGTTACAGATTTATTTTTAAATAGCTTAATTTATATTATAATTTATTTTAGTTGTAGTAGTTTAAGTTACTGTAGTTTGCTTTGGATTAGTTTATTTCGCTGGTTGTTCGAACATAATGTTTGTTATTATGTGTAGCATACTTTTAGGCACTTCTATTATTCCTGCATATTACTTAACGTCTTAATTTAAATGTAACGGTTTTCGAATGTACTAGAATGTACATACGAGAAATTTGTCGAATGTTACCGAACACCACTATGTTACTATAAATAGCCGAACAACACAGCTAACATGATCAGTATAACAGTAGAGCTTGTAAAACGCGTATCAAAGTGAGTTTGATAATTAAAGTGTATAACGATAATTGTAATTAGTAAAGTGAAATAAAAAGAAAATCTGAGTGTATTTAAATAAACAAAGTGCTCTTAGTTTTATAACTAATTTCAAGTGCTTTCGATTGCAATAAAAGAACTCAAATTTATTTAAAGGAAATAATCCAACGTTTATAAAAGGTATAAACGCAACAATATATTTTTAGCGATTTTATGAGAGTTAACGTGCGGTTTGTTTATTGATACGAAGTTGTAAATGTAATAAAACGGTGTTGTACGATAACTAAAACAAGAGTCGAAAGATGATCATTTGGCGTTCGTTTTGATGCTGTGACTACATTGTAGTACCGTTGTCAACGTTTAGATAGTCTTATGCTGGCTGCTTTTTAGCTTGTTTGGTAAATCGAGGAAAAAGATCAACGGCGAAATTAACAAATAAGAGTGCTTTTTCGGCCTTATATCTTATAATACATTTTACCAAAATTTAAATTGCTATAATGACTACATCGTAGCGTAACACAGATTTCAGTTTTGACGTAATACGCCATTTTCTTTAATATTTTCGACACCATCTTCGATTTTTAAATTTTTTAATTAATTTTTAGTCGTTTTGCAGTAGCCGCTATCATGGATTTAAAATTTTTTTTGTATTGTATTATATTTCGCCAGCCAAGGACTTTTATTTGATGTTCATATTGACTGTATCGGTTGCCCTGAATATAAAGGGTCCGCAAAATAACTTTTTTTTAGATTTAATAAAAAAGTGTAGCTTCAGCTGTGTGGCACGTAGCGCCGTCCTGTTGAAAACAAATGTTGCCTATAGGATATTCTTCAATTTTTTTGAACAAATTTTATTCAACATGGCCCGATAACGATCGCCATTGACTACGGCAACTCCTTGCTCATTTTCGAAGAAAAATGGCCCAATTGTGCCTCTGTACCAAAATTCGCACCAACCAGTGACTCGTTTTGGGTGTATCGGCTTTTCAATGTATGCGTGCGGTTTTTCTGTGCCCCAAATGCGACAATTTTGCTTGTTTACATTCCCGGCAAGATCAAAATGAGCTTCATTTGAAATCGGCATCTTCTGCAAGTCGATCGCAGGCCCACTTTCCCAGCGTTGTTCAAGCGTATACGCAACCATATTCGTTCAGCAAAAGGGTAAAACTAATTATCTTTCAAATCAGACATGAGCTAAGTGTTACCATTCACGAAATAAGCACTAGTTGAAAAAAACGTTAGATGGCGGACCCTTTACAAAAACAGCTGTATTTTATTGCTTATATCTCCGTAAGTTCTGCACTGATTTATCGGTTTTTCTCAGGACTAATTTCCGAATTCGGTGTATCTATCATGCCTAAAAATTACTTTGAAAAAGCTTTTTTTTTTTTTAAAAAATTTATATTTTTCCAAAATATTTTTGCCTATATCATAGCTGATTAGTAGCCAATTTCTCGATAATATCTTACGAATAACTTTTTGATTTATAATAACATAGGGAGGAAAAAGCTTTTTGATGAAGGTATGGAAAAAATCAGAGGCAACCGTGCTTATTTAATAATTTCTCAGAAACTTATAAGGGCTCATTCCTAAATAGTTACAAAATATTAATACCATATACAATCTTTGCAACATGTGATTGCTTCTAAAAGTTGATTTTAATTACAGTAATTAATCGACTCCCCTATTTATAAGACTTAAGAAAATATCTCTTTATGGGGTCAAACATTAATGCTGTAGAAATTTAAAACAGAATGATATAGTTATGAATACCCTTGGCACCGCATCTGAAGGGTGTAAAAATTAAACAAATCTGTGATTAATAATTGACAAAAAAAAGTTTTATAAGCTGATAAAACCTTAGTATTAATTATTTTATAAACGATTCATCTTTAAATTAAAATTGTTTACTGGGTTATATGACAACAATTGACTTTGACTAAGAAAAATATGTTGAAGAGTTTTATGATACAGTTTTTATTACCCATATGTATGTAACATTAACAGCAATATTATACTCATTTTATTATTTCTTTTTTCTTCATACTTCATTTTAAATATTGCAGCCTTTAAAAAGGACAACTAAACCAGATTTTTTTTAACAATAAAATCTTAACCAGTTTTTAGCATAAAAACACAAACTTAATATTGCAAGTATTGACCTAAACATTTTATACTAGTGATGATAAGTAAAACAATTTTTTTTTCAAGTTTCGTCCAATAATTTAAGAAAATAGCAGCATTAAACTACAACGAATACAAATTTTATTTGCATTTACTGAAATATTTATCAAGTTTGTAATAAAGTTATTTCTTCTGCTTGCAGTAAATTGCTAATAAAAAGCGACTACTAAATCACAAAATATTAAAATTAAATCCCGATTTACTTTTCACTTTGCCATTTAAATTTATTGAAAGAATTTTTTTCATCTTCTTTTACAAAATCAAAATGCAACTTTAGTCACTTATAACTGTAAGACTGTAGCCACCATTATTTACATGACATTTTACATAAAAATCTAAATGTAAATATGTAAAATACCAGCCAGCATACAATCAATGTGTATAAGAGCAATAGTTATTCAGGAAAATGAACAGAATTTAAGTAGAAAACTCCGCACGTACTTGAGCACAGCAAAAGGAAAACAAAAAATAAAAAATATTAAACAGAAAGTTACTTTGAAGTGAAAAAACGTGAAGAGCAACTAGAAATGCTACACATTTAACATTTTATTGCAAAAGAAAGCAACGTCAAATAAGCAGTCACAGCAGCATGCAAAAGCACAATCAGTCTAGGGTAGAGTAGAGCTGGGCGGAACATCGTCAAAAAGTCGTAAAATTTTGCAAACAGAAAATCTTATGCTCGTTAAAAATAAAATTTTTACATTTTTTTTCATTTGTGTTCAACTTCGACTCATAAAAATTGTTTGAAGGAGTTGCATTGAGTGTTCAAGTGGCACAACTAATGTGATGTGTTTAGTTTTCTTAACGATTTCCGTTTCCTGCACTATACTCTATACATTGCTCTTTAAGCTTCAACACGCCCTATTTGAATGTTTATGTATTGACTTCATGTGGTGGCAAATAATTAAGGAACAGAATTGTTTCTTTTTTTTTTTTGCTACTTTATTGAAAATGTCCTGTCGCTTGGCAAGGAATTTTTCTAAATTTATTATTGTTGTTTAAATGTCCTTAATATTATATTTTTCTAATGAATTGTATTCCTTTTTTTTGTTCTTAGTTATATTTATTTTCAGCTCTTGCTTTTTTACTCTTATAGTTTTACTTTTTAATTATTGCATGACCTAAAAATTTGTTGCATTATTTTATTTTACATAGAGGAGGAGGATATAAAATTTATTTAAAATAAACACATTTTTCAGGAACTTGTTTTGTATGTGTTGCAGGAAAGTATTAAATTAAAAAGGAAAGCAACGGCATTATGGTTGATTAACTGCGGTTGCTAGTTGCTCTACATTTGTTTAATAAAAAATCAGTGAAATGGCCTGAATGAACTGAGTAATTAAACATTTTTTTAGACAGGGAAGCAAATAGAAATAATTTAAATACCGATGCGACGCAAAAAGATTTTACTGCACTACACATCAGTATTTTAAACAGTTCTAAGGTCAAATTATCGCATTCGATAGATGTAGATATTTTGCTTAAACATAAGAATTTTTACGTTTTTAAATATTTTATTTTTTTTTTTCATATAATCATTCCTGTGGCTCGATTTACTAACTTTTAAAAATCCGACAATCGTTAAATCTATCAACATTTATTGCTTGTTTGCACTAGCGATTATGTGATTCACTAAATACTTTTTAACGAAACTCGGCAAATGCTACATTAAAGTATCATATCTGTTATAAAAAATGTCTACATAAATTCACTTACAACACTCTCTTAGGTAGTCGCGCCATAGCCGAGATAGAAACAAGTGGTTTTTGCGTCGGGTATAAATACAAACTTTTTGTCAATACAATAAACTACAAAAAATAAACGCCGTTTAGATAAAAATAACACCTGTCGTTACAATGTAATACTGAATGAAATCAATAAAATTGTCGTTTGCATTTTTAACAATTATCGTTAATGGAATCTAGTGAATCGCACTACTGGACTTATAGTAAAACCTATGAATGTTCTTCGTTGATAATCATATCACTTAAGACAGGCTGCACCGATTTCGTTAATTTTTTTTTAATTTTTGTCAACTCAGGTGTTTACGGAATGAAATTTTGTCAATTTTTTTAATGAGCTGAAAAAGAAAAATGGGCGTGGCCACTTCAATATAAAGAAAATATATTTTATAATTGATGTAGAAAACTATTACATTTATAATCTAAAAACTTTGTGTGATTTACTTTTTTTTGCCTTATTTTAACCGAAAATCGATACGATCGGAGCAGGGAAAATATTACCCCCATAGAAGAATTTCATTATATGATTTATTTCAGAAACAGTAAATGTTACAATTTTCAATACTGGTATCAGACATTTCATTAAAAATTTTAAAATTAATTCCAATAATTTAATAGGATCAAATTAGGGGACCGCATACCCTATTATACACAAGGCAAATTTATTTAATGGCATATTTGCAGGACAACAATTGTTAATGGCTTAAAATTCTGTGTAATTGGCTACGATATTAGTTTATCTTTTCGGGCGAAATCGAAATCGATAGATTCAAAGCTTCATACCAAAAAATACATTTGATGTCAGTTCTGAAAACCTGTAATCTCTACCTGGTATGAGAAACGTTTGATAACAATTTTCATTATTAAAACCAAAAATAATAAGAATCGAAGAAGGGGAAGTGATACTCTCATACGAATTATTTACTATTTATGACATTTATTGCAAAAATGCAAAAACTTTGTTGCCTCCATCAAAGCGGTGCAGGATCTGCTAATATTTAATAATATTTTTTCTTACATACAATATTAAATATTATATTATTTATAGAGAATTTCCATAGATTTTTCGATAAAATTTAAAGTTCAAGAAATAAAGTATTTGTTTTAAAAGAATTTTTAATAAAATATTTTCTTAAACAAACATTATGAATTTATATTTCTTAAAAATATATTTATTTTATTTTTTCAGGGCAATTAATTTTTAAATTTTGTTTAACAGAAATTTCACATTTTCTAGCTTTTAGAGAAAGTTTTTGGGGAGTTTTTTTCCTTTAAAGACAAAGTTCTTTGCAACTTCTTTTAAGCATATAAAATTATTTAGTAAAAAAAAAAGCTTCTTGCTTACATCACACTCAATAGCATATTAAGCGTGTAGGGTGAAAACTTCATAGTGCTTCGTTTGCAATTAGCAAGTCAACCAGACGTTGAATTGTTCTCTCTTCCCACAACTCTCGTTAAAATTTACTCATATTGCAGTTACAACAACAACAACAACAACAGTTGCAATGTTATATATTATTTGTTTTGTTTTTAATTTTTTTCACATTCCAGTAGGAACAAACAACATTTTATGGGTCATGTAAGTTGGGAATTAAAGTAAAAACAAAACAAATAAAAATAAAAATAAAAAATATTACACAAGTAAACAAGACAGACAGTATAAAATTAATTTTATTAAATTTATATGTTAATTTATTTTTCTTAACTTTAATAACTTTAAGAGAACTTTAGTGTCTTAATTACTTAAATATTATCCCCGAGGGAAGCTTTAGTTCCTGCCTATCATCTTTGACCCCTACAGTTTAGAGTTGAATGAGAAATACTTTGAAAATTTGTTGAAGTTTTAATTAAAAATTTGTACATTTAAAAGATTTAAATATTTTTTTTTTTTTTTTTTTTTTTTGTTAAAGTTTTCAAATGAAAAAAATATTAAAAACTTAAAGGAAATATATTCTAAACGTTAGTCATGTATTTTTGTTCTATTTTAAAATGTTGCATCAGGGTGCAAGTGGAAAACATTCTTACATATAATTTTACTAATAAAATTTTATACTCCGAGAGAAGAAGCTATACAGACAGTAGAATATTCACAAACAATATAAAATTTCTTTAATTTCGTTCTTTAAACAATGCAAAGCCTAAATCGTTAAAGCTTTATAGTGAAAATGCCGCTGTCAGTTTAAAAAATCTAATAAGCTTATTATAAGTAATTTTGTTTTTTTTTTCTTGTTACATTTGTCTACCTTGCTCGTTCATAAAAGACCTTTTAAATTATGACCTAAGCAAAACAAACAAATAATTCAAAATAAAAAAAGTCCCTTTTCATGCTGTAACTTAGAACACCTTAAAACAGCCATGTCTAGCTTATGATGGGATTTTATTTTTTCTTTTTTTTTTAAGTTTGAATGACATGAAAAATATGTTACAAATGTTGGGGAAATAATCATTTTTAATTTATTTCATCTTTTCTTTCATTTGTTTCTCCCACACAGACAAATATATAACATTTTAAACCTTGTTGGAAAATAAAGATTTCATTTTTGTGTTAAATCTTTGTTGTTTCTGTATAAGCAAAAAAAAAAGGTTTTTCGTTAGGTATTGTTAGAACCAAGTGTACAAAGTATGTAGAGGCAACAACAACAAAGAAGAAAAAAGGAAAAACTATACTCAAAATAACAAAGGAAGAATAAAAATTAGCGCTCTCAAAAAAAAAAACAAAAGTATCCCAAGAAACACCTTAGGCATCAAAATCTGTCCAAACAAGTGGAGAAAACTGCCAAAAGACCTGCAGCTGTCAGAAGAAATGACATCTAAATTAGAGGGGAGTAGTTAAACATAATAACATTTATATTTTTTTACAGACACATACCACTACAGCTATATTTACATTTGTATTGTTTTTCAAGATAAAAAAACACTTAAAAAGAAAAAAATTCAGAAAAGAACTTCACAGTCCTAAAAGTTTCTACTCTACAACTTAAACATACAAATGTGCACCTCATTCTTGTTGTGTAAGTAAGAATGTACGAAAGATGTATGTGTGTTCAGTTAATGTAAAGCGAAAGTTAACAGCTGTTTTTCTAGATTTTCCTTTTCTAGATGTTTTTTTTTTCAAGATTAAAGTTATTAAAGCAAAGATGAAAAATAGTGAATTAAAATTTCAGTGTATTAAAAAATATTTTAATTTTGTTTTAAATAGTTTTGAAAGAGAAATTATCCTCCATGGTTCGTTTATCATCCAAATGAATTTTTGTTCTTTTTTTTGGAATTGTCATTATAATGATCTGTTTTCACTCGAATCGGAGAAATACTAGATTTCAATATAAAATTAAAGACATACAGTTTTTAAATAATATTTTGAATGTATAAACTATTTGTAAAGAATTTTTTATTTAACTTAATAGTGTTGTGGTACTGAATTGCAACCATAGAGAATTCCATAGTTATACAGAAGGTAGCTGCCACTACAATAAAGTGCCTACAATTATTTACTAACAGCTGTCTGAAAAGAATTTAAAGAATCTTTATATCCCAAATATTTTAAAATGCTGATGTTTAAAAAACCTTATGCTGATGTTACGTGTTATACGTAAACAAAAGTGGTAGTAGTTGAAAATATCTCGATAGCATCACAATGTACTCACTCAAGCTAGCTTTAGGGTGGAATATTTCTGACTGAGATGAAATTAAAAAAAAGGATAGACCATTTAAGACATTACACAGAATTTGAAATGAACCAACTGAAATGATCAGAGATTTGTTGAAAAAAACCACACAGAGAAAACCGCATCGGTTGTAAGTACCAAAATTATTCCCAATCGTAAACTCATTTATCTTTTTTTTCATACATTTTTAAATTCATATATAAAACGATAATACTATTTCAATATTAAACAAGTAAGAACGCTGTGCCGATTTTAAAAATACCCTTCATCGTCATGAACATAGGTATAAATACTACACCGTAACTAAGCCTAGATTTTAGATTTCATTCAACTCATATATTAGCCATTTTATCTAGGACGCCATCTTGGATTTTTTTTTATTTTCATAGCTAACTATATTTAAATATTCAAGCGCTTTGATTTATTACCTATATTGGCTCTCTAGCTTATACACAAACTCAGAACTAATGATTTCCGTTTGTAACTTTTAGAAAAAAAAACATCGAAACAATTGTACTTTGGTGCTCATATCTCAGTTAGCTTCAAACCATTTTATTTCTGAGATTACGATTTATAATTTGAAATCTTCAGCGTGATCAAAAATCATATAGAAGTTTGAATAAATTTGATGTATTTAAAAAATATATTTTTTTTAAATAATTTTTGCCTATAACTTTCCCGATTAATGACTAATATGTCAAAAATTTTTTGTTTTAAATATTTCCAGAAGCATACCAAATCTATAAATGGTAACAATCGTGTCTATAAATTATCCTAGGACTGGAAAATTTTATTTTTTGTGTAAATATAAGCGAAAAAACAGACGCAGTCATGTTCGTTTGCTCATATCTCATGGGGATATTAAACTGATTTCCAATACCAATCTACTCCTGAATAGCCATACAAATAGTGGGATAATGCTTAGTCGACTTCCATATGCTTTAAGAAAATATACTCTTTATGGGGTCCAAAATGAATATTATCCATTTTGTTTGTCACAGGTAGTAATAAACCTATATTTACTCTTACACTTACTGTGAAGGGTATAATAATACTGCAATAATATACATATCGTTTTCTGTATAATAAACATTTAGTGACACTGTCAATTAAAATATACATATTTTTTAGATAATTCTTTTCTAACAACTAAAACCGTTGCTTTAATTTTTAATTTTATTCCAAACGAACTTCATTAAACTTTTATGCAAAACTATTTGATTGTCAAAAATTAGAAAAATCCATTATCACATACATACACATAAGCCAGTTTAAAATGGACGTTGTCAAATTTTAATTGTTTTTCAATTTACTTTTTTAACTCACATTCATATTTAATAGTTGAAAAACTCAAATGTACAAGTTTAAATGCGACAATTCTAATGAATATTTTATTAGTTGCATTTTTTACATTGACTACATATAAAAAAACTAATAAATAATAGACGTAATGTAGTTTCAACAATTTGTTTGGAATTTTTGAATTTAATCAAAAACTTTTGTTATAGAGTTTTTGTTTTTTTTTACATATTTTTTTAAATTGAGAGATTAAACTGCGGCAAAATAAATAATTAATTAATTAGAAACTGTTTTATACTGTATAAAAACTAGTGTTGGTTTTTCTTAGCTCCATATGTATATTTACCCTTTTCACACAATGTACCGAAATGGTAGCGACTTTCCCATTCTATAATCGATATTTATTATATTTTATAAATCTATTACTTTTCAAAGCACGATATGAACTAATTTTTAAGGTCGATTGTAAAGCTAAAGAAAAAAACCAATTGTCACCAAGCTTTCCTGCAGCCTATACGTATGAGGTATATTTTACACAAGATATTTTACAATTCATATTATGTATACGTCGCAAGTCCAAATATTATTCTTTCGTTGTGAAAATTTTCAAAATAAATAAAAACATTGTTTCGTCTTGTTACAAAGGGTGTTTTTTATAGAGGTTAAATATTGAAATGAAATTAAAAAAATTTGTTTTTTTTTGTATTGACTTGAAATTTTCTTAATTCGAAAGCTGACTGACATATGACCGCAACGGCTGGCTCGAAAATAGTCTAATCTGGAAGTCTAATTCCTGTTCTAGCGCTTGTGGCCGTGGCTATAACGTGACGAATGTTCTCCTCCAAGTGGTAAATCATTTCGGGCTTATCGGCGTAGACTAGCGACTTCATATATTTATTCCTACAGAATATAGTCTAGCGGCGTTAAACTGAACGATCTTGGAGGCCATTTTACGGGTCCGAAACGTGAAAATATTTATTTTAATATATCAATTGTAGCATGAGTTTCATGACATGTTGCGCCACAGCTCCTGCACATCATGGTTCTTCAATTGATGAACAAAAAAGTCAATAATTGTAGCTTTATAGCGCTTACAGTTGACTGTAACGCTCTGACCAGCATCGTTCCTAAAGAAGTACGGACCAACGATTCCACCAGCCCATAAGCCACACCAAACAGTCAGTTTTTCTGGATGTGACGATGTCTCAACTTACAATTGAGGATTATAATCACTACAGATACGACAGCTTTGTTTATTTACATATCCATTCAAACAAAAGTGAGCTTAATCGCTAAACAAAATTCATTTACATATGCAGCTCACACATAAGCTTGTTCTTCCCCTTATAAAAACACCACCAACAAAAACACTAATGGATGTAATTTTTCATGCACTCATTTTGCAAGCAGGGGTTTATCATGAGAGTATGTCGTAGTGTCTCAACCATTAACAACTTTGAATGACTGAAAACCCGCCATTGCACAGTGGCTTCCCTTATATGGAAAAGCGGTCAAAAATCAATATCTCCAAAACTTAAAAAGCTAGGGTCTTCAAAACTTTTCAGCTCATTTCATGCCCGAAGAACTTAAAGTTGGCAAATTTTTAGGAAAAAATATTAACAACTGTAGCCAGAGTAACACTAACACTAAAAACTAAATTAAAAAGTTAAACAAAGTTAAATAATGCAATATAGGGTATTATTAAGTAATATAAGGTAATAAATTAAAATAGTAGTAATATATCAAATATTAAGCAAATTTAAAACTCCTTGACTTAAACTACTTCTTTTCTTTGTTGGTAAGTTTCGGGCTTCTGAAATAAATGGATCTGAACTTCAAAAAAAATTTAAAAGATTTGTATTTGTAGCTATGCGCGATATTTTTCATGTATAATGCAATCAAAACTGTTTTATATACTTCTTTTCGCTTTAGTTGCTTTCTCCGATAATTCACCTATTGACACTAATGCATGCTTGATTATCTCAGCTCCATGGATAAGAGTTTTGTGTACCGATGAAGGGCGGTAGTACCAGGGATACTCCTTCACAAGTACCATAAAATTGCAATATAAAGTTTAAAATACAAAACAATTTAAAAAAAATTTATTTCTCTTTACTCATATTCTTAAAAAGGAATAGTACAAAACAAAATGCGATTCACTATTTTTCGTCGGATGACTATGCAAATCACACCAATATGCGAAAATATGCAAAAACCCGCGGCTACAATATTTTTCAATTTAAAGAGGGATAAAAAACCTACAATTTGATGCATAAGGCGTTGTGGGCAGATGAGGGCCACTAAAACTCTACGTGAAAAAGAAGTTTTTAAAAAACGTGTGTTTTAAAAAGGTCAAAAAAGTATTATTCAGCGATTTTTTTATGGGCTCATATTTTTGCAGCTTTTGTTGTTTAGTTTGGTAGAAAATAAGTCAAAATTTAATGTTTGTAGGGTTTTTGGAAATTTCTGCCACAATATCGCGAATAACTTTTTGGGTAAACTTAAGTTTTCTTTTATGACTATGCAACCACAATATATGCAATATAAACATACCTCCACTTTCAACGGACACAAACAATAAATCTCGCCAAAAACACAACAAAATTTGTTAGATTCAGAAAATTTAGAGTGTTATCAATAAATTTTGTGCAATAAAGCTTAAAAAAAAACAATAACTTTTTTGATTTTTGGCCTATGGGCGAAACCACTGTGCATTGCCTCTAATGACTACGTTGATATGATACGCTTCGCACTAAAACTTTCATGCCAGCATTTCTCTGTACTACATCTTTTTTATACTAATTTAGTTAAGAGGACCTCAACCTCCAAAAACAAATGCCTAAGTAATTGTGGTTTTAATAAGCCCCAATAAAATTTAGAGTACAGCCTTAAGAAAGATTCTATCAATGTTTCACCTCTAGGACATGTTAGAGATTTAACTATAATACCTTCGTCCTCTAAGTAGTAAGCCGAACATGTGATATCTCACGCAATCTACAATAAAATCCTTGAATTTACCATCAACCACAATTAGTATCATATCCTCAATAAATTTTTATTTTAAATAATTAATATTACTTTTTTATAATCCCAATTTTTAAACGTTTGAACAATACAAAAATTAAAGAAATTGTTTATACTGATTTCAATTGTTTGTTTTTCGCTTTATAAATATTTCTTAAAATTACTTTTTAAGTGCTTCAATTAAGACTAACATAATAACAATTATTTAAAGCATTTTAAACTAAAGCAAAATAATATTTAAACAAGATATATACACGCAAAGAAAAACCATGGTTACGACATGATCAAGACGGTCATATTATTTTTTCTAAAACAATATTTGGTGGTCGAAAACAAGTAATAGTTATTTTTGTTTCATTTCATCATATATTTTGTTACGATAATCAAGCATTTGTTTGAATTGTCTCTTTTAATGATTACTTTTCGTAAAAATTTCAAAATGGTTACCATTTAAAAATAGTATAATTTAAAAAAATTATGACGACAAAAATAACATTATATTCAAAAGCATTATAAATTAAAAATAATCATTAAATAATAAGTGAGACAACAGTATGATTACAAAATAATCAAGCTACAATTTTTTTTAATTATAATTTGATTTCAATTGTTATTCTTCTTGCTGAATAAATTTTTATTATTTTAAAAGTTTGACATGTCAGAAAAATAAACAAAAATTTTGAAAAATTAAAGAAAATTTAAAAATAAACGAGAAAATGTAAAAAAATATTGGTAAAAAATTGCAATTAAATTGGTGAGTACAATCAATGTGTGTATGTTACAGCAAAAGACAATAATTTGCCGTAAAAAAGCAAGAATTGTCGACTTCAATTGTTGTCACATATATGGTTATTGAATGATACTTTAATTAAACATAATAATGATAACTGGTAACCATAATTATTTTTAACCATAATCATACAATTCAATCATAGTATGATGCCCTTCGATTATGGTTACCACAACCATATTTTTTCTTTGTGTGTAATAGTAGTTATATAAAACTCAAATTTTGTGTTGTAGTGACAACAATAATCTAAAATTTACAAGTTTACAGAAAAATTATGTTTACTTTTAATAACTTCTAAAAGCTAATCTATATAACAAAATTAAATATTTAATGAAGATAATTTCTTTTTTTTTTATATTTCTATTTGTCTCTTATTTGCCCAGCAAAGATTTATTACATTTTTCCCCAAAATTTACTTATTGTCTAAAGTTTACAAGGCAACCCAACGAACATATTCAGAAAGATGCACTAAAAATAATTTGTAATCAGCTTAAGCACTTACTAGATGTTTTACACCTTAAGTAAATAATAATATAAAAATATTATTAAAGCCACATACAGACACATATGTTTTCATAGAGAGTATGCAACTAAATAAAAGTATTCATGCATGTGTGTGTGTATATAAAATAAAACAAAATGTTGCTTTATTATACCCTTCACACAGTGAAGAAGGGTATGTATAGGTTTGTCATTCCGTGTGAAATTTCTACAATTTTCATTTCCGACCCCATAAAGTATATATTTTCTGAATGCTTATGAATAGGGGAGTCGATTAAGCTCTGTCAGTCTGTCCGTCTGTCCGTGTGTATGTTGAAATCAACTTTTTGAAGCCCCCCGACATTGCTTGGACCCGGGTGAGGTATTAAAATATCAGAAATATTTGGTAGTATATCGGTATTGAAAATCAGAAACATCGGTACATAAACAACTGAGATATGAGCAAAAACCCACAACCACCTCGATTTTTTTTCACAAAAACAACATTACAACAACAACCTACATACATACAAACGTGTATACTGGTTAGAGAAAACGTGGTATCGAATCCCAGCTGAGCCAAAAAAAAAAATTTTTTAATTTTTTTAAAATTTTTTTTTAAATTTTTTTTTATTTTTTTTTATTTTTTATTTAATATATTATTTATATTTTTATTATTTTTTTTTTTAATTTTTTTTTTTTTTTTATTTTTTTTTTGTTTTATATTTATTATATATATAATAATTTTTTTTTTAATTTTTTTTTAAAATTTTTTTTTTTTTTAACATACATACGTGAATTTATAATTTTACAATGGGATGTTTTTATATGTATGTACGTATTTCATATGGGATGAATGGTGACACAAACTACTGTTATTGCATGACTACACGTTGTGAAGGGTATATAAGATTCGGCACGGCCGAATATAGCGCTCTTACTTGTTTTTTATATGTTGTATTACTTTAATAGTATTTGCACTTGCGTAAGAAAAATGTTAAAGCAAACAAAAGCACACAAATACACAAACGGAAAATATGCTTAGGCTGTCTGTTGTACAACACTTTTGTAGACAAAACTTAATATATTTATACCTTTTTTAAGTAAAACGGATTTAATATTTTTAAGCATTTTTACCTTTTTCGTCTTTTTTTTTTTCAAATATATTTTTTTTATCATTTGTATTAGTATATGAGTGTTATGTCTTTGTTTATATTTGTATAAAGCACAAACATAGAGTACAAACACATATGTGTGAATGTATATATGTATGTACATATACTTAAAGACACTTACGTAGACACATTTAAACAAAAACAAACAAATATTTTTATTGGATTAAGATTTTTTCCTCTCTCTATTTATTTCTTCTTTTTATCTTAACTAAGCTTTTCTTTATTTTATCTTGATGTTTGTATATATTTTTTTTTTCTTTAAATAAACATAATATATACAAAAGTAACTAAACTAACAACAATAATAAAAAAAAATGGTAAAAGGAAAAAACATACGTAATGTGTTAACATAAATATTATGCATACAAACGTTTGTATTTATTCGTGTGTGAGTGCAAATGTTTCAGAAAACACATATAAAAAAAACTGAACAAGAGATACAAAGAAATAAAATCATACTTCAAAAAAAAATATATTTTAAATAAAATTAAGATTATTTTATACCTACATAGCTACATATATAAAAACCAAATTTTAATAGTGTAAAAAATAAAAAAACATTCAAAAATGAACTTTCTTAAAATGTCTTTTAACTTTTTGCTTTGTAAAATCTGTGTCAGCCAAAGTTTTTTTGTTTTTATAAAGTTCTCAAATATTATATACAATAACTTGTAGGCTATGTTTGCATGTAAAAAAAAGTACAGTAAACTGAAACATAGATATAACTACAATGAACAATAGTTTAATATTAAAGTAAATGCATTTGACAACTTGTTGCAATACCTACTAAGTTGAGCATAGTTTATGTATGCATTATATATATATATTTTAATATTTTAAAAAGCACCGAATAGAAACTCCTTGAATGCTGGTAAAGTAGCAGCATAAAGAATATGTATTTAAGGATTTTTTCACAATATGTAAATATTCATGTGTCCTATTACGTCACAAATTTTCTATAAACATTAAAACCAATTGCAATAACATTATAAAATATGTTTGTATTTAATTATTCGAGCCTAAGGTCATGCAACAGTTTTATTTTTTTTAAAAAACAATATTTAACAATGTTTTATTTTCTTCAATATTTCGCTACTCCTTCGTGTAGCATCTTCAGGAAATATTTTTTTAACAAAACAAATTAACAATTAAAATTACAATTACAATATTTTCTTTTTCTATACTGATAATAAAAATTTTTAAAAAAACCAAAAATTATTACAAAATATGTTGATGACTTATTTTGTATTGTTTCAGAGGATGAAACAGACCATATTTTGATAAGTTTTAATTCTTTTCATAAAGATATTAAATTTACTATTGAAAAGGAATGTGATTCAAAACTTTCCTATCTGGACACATTAATAATAAGAAGGGGAAATAAGTTATTAATGGATTGGTACCAAAAACCTTCTTCCTCAGGAAGAATCATTAATTACTATTCGAAACATCCCAAAAGAATTATTATCAATACAGCCAAAAACCTTATAGAGAGGATACTAACTATAAGTGATTTAGATTTTCATAGGGAAAATAAAAGGAAAATCATAGATATATTAGATGATAATAATTTTCCTAGAAAAATAATTTATAGTTTAATTGGACAATATAAAGGTCAAAGAGGAATTGATGTAACTAATACTAATCAACCAAGAATTTATAAATCATTAATTTACGTACCTAAAGTGTCAGAACGATTAGAAAGATCGAAAATATTTGGAAATGGGAGATATAAAATGACTCATAAAACGTACAATACATTAGGAAAAAGGACAAAATTGATAATTTTGAAAGATCTAATGTAGTATATAAAATTCCATGTAAGGGTAATAGTAGTGAAACTTGCGATAAAGTATATATAGGTACAACTAAGAATAAACTAAAAACTAGAATTGCAGGACATAAGTCAGACCAAAAATACAGTAATAATGTTTCACAGAAAACTGCATTAACATCACATTGTGTTAATGTTAATCATGATCCAGACTTTGAAAATACAACAGTTTTAAATACAGAAAATAATTACAAACGTCGCTATTTATTAGAAATTTTACAAATAATAAACACACCAATAACAAGGGGATTAATTACAAATCAGATACAGAGGGAATAGCTCAGAATTATAGATATTTAGTTCAGAAATTTTAAAAAGCGGAAATGAAATATTTTTAAAATGTAATAGATTATAAGTAATTAATTTTTTTAGTGTATAATTTTTTATATGACAAATTTTTGAAATTTGTCTTTAAAAATTTTTATTAATTTATTTATTTAATTGTTAATTTGTTTTGTTAAAAAAATATTTCCTGAAGATGCTACACGAAGGAGTAGCGAAATGTTGAAGAAAATAAAACATTGTTTAATATTGTTTTTTATAAAAAAATAAAACTGTTGCATGACCTTAGGCTCGAATAATTAAAAACAAAAATTAAAAAAAGAGGTCAAATAAAGTATAGAATTATTATACAATATGTTTTTACTATATTTGGTGTAAGTAAAATTACGTAAAATAAAAAAAAAATAATTATCAAAAATACTGTTTATGTCTTTTTGGAAAATATTTTGGAAATGTGAACATATCTTTATTCTGCTATTGTGGAATAAAAGTCGTCCAACAGTGGCAAGAAAATACTAATTACTAAATTTTTATAAATTTTAAAATACTCCTGACATTTACCAGTGATAACGTTGATTCCATATTGGACTGCTTTCCATAAGTGTTAAGATATCAGCTAATTTTAAAATAAATTTTACAGAATACCTAAAGATCTATTGATGATACTAACTATAATATGAATAATTTATTTTCAACTTGAATCAATAGTCTTTAATTTCAAAATTCTAGCTTCATAAACCTATAAAGTCCAAAATATCATAAAAGTGTATAAAAGTATGTTTTCAGCCACCCATAATAATATTTACTACTAATTTTTAAATTCTGGCTTCATAAACGTAGAAAATACAAAAAAGTATCATAAGAACCCCAAAGTTATCCTTTTATTTGCCAACTTCTTTTCGTTGTCAAAATGGATCAATAGTCTAGTCAAAAGAAGAAGAGAAGGTACAAAAAGATGCTTAAAAATACCATTTTGGTCAACTTAACATTTTCAGTCTCACCTTGAATCAATAGTTTATAATTTCAAAATTTTACCATTTTTCATAAACATAGAAAATACAAAAAGTACCATAAAAATAAATAGAGTACCTTTTTGTGTTTTTTATATCAATTAACAAATTGCAAGCTTTAATTATATTATGAATAAATAAATTGTTGCCTTTTAGCCTCTATAAAGCCAATTCGGCACTGAGGCGTAATATTATAAAATATTGTAAAAATATTCTTTATTTTTAAATAAATATTAATAAAAAAAAAAGTACTTTAGTATCTTTTTAACAATAAGATATTTTTAAGGACGTGATATAAAGTGAAAAAATATATTTTTTTTTTATATAAAAGTAATTATGCCTTAAAGACCAAACTATTTTTACCAATTTTCCCATATTTACGCTGTTATGAATGTGTTTCAATTTTTACTAAATTACATCACTTTTTATTGTCTTTGAAATTCCTATTACAATTATTTTACGAATCTGTCCAATAATTAGAAATTGTATGTGTTTATTTTTCCATATTTTTTCCTTTTTGGTACCTTTTTTGTCCCCCTAAAAGATTCAATAGTTTTCACGAAACTATTTGTTTATGCTTGTTCTACTTGACGTAACAATCATCAATTAATGTCCTATTAAATAATAAAAGAAATTTTTAACGCTTACACACGCCAAAGCACGAATTAACTAATACATTTTAAATTGTTTCTCTTGGGAAGGTATAAGGATACCAAATTATGGTGTTTATCCGTTTATTTCTTATAAATTTAAAAATCAAGAAATATATAATTAATATAACAGATATACGGTTACAGATTTTTCCCTTTTTATACCCTTAAAGTTCGAATTTCCCCTATTAGAGGAGATACACACCTAAAGAGGAGCCCATTATTCACATTTCATGTCTTTAGCTTTTTGAGTTTGGGCTTTGCAATGATGAACCAGTCAGTCAAACAAGTTACTCTCTTATATAGTATATAGATAGAGCAAACAAAATGTCACGAAAATAAAATAATAATTGTCACAATTTATTTCGGCAAGATATTTTAAATATCAGTTTGTATGGCTAAGTCCATAACCTTAGAATTCTGTTTGATTATTGAAATTGCTTAGCCATAGTACCATAATAAAAACTAATTGCGTTCAGTAACTGATCACGGTTAAATTCATGTTGTTTGTAGTCAACTATAATATCTAGCGAAAGTCACTGTTTTATGTGCTTTATCTGCAGATGTATTTATTCTAATGTTCAGATTCCTTTTTAACAACAAATGATATTCTGTCATTCTGCTTTCCAAAGGTTCAATTGTTGGTTCTGGCCTGTTACACTACATTAGACTAATGATTTTCGTTACTCTGCTCGGTTAATAAATTTAAAAAATAATTTCGGTGAACTTTTAATTTCCAGTAATGGACTCTAGAATAAACCTCTAAAACCATGCGGTTACGTGCTTTTATCTATTTTTGTGAGACTTTACAACGTCTCTGGCCTACGCCGATAATTTACAGTCTATTTATATCGTATATGAAATACTAGCGACATTTTCACTGCCATATGGCTTTCATGGCTGCAAAAAGTGATCGAAAATTGTATTTATTCCGAATCAGTCAGAAAAATAACTTTATCATTTAATTAAACATCAGATTCTCTCATGGTTTTAATATCTGTACATTCCATCATAATATTTTCTCTTCATTACGTTGCTTTAAATTATTCAGTAGCTTGGGTTAACAATCAAGTCTTTATAATTTTATATTATTGAGTTGATTAAATTTTATTTAAAATCGCCAAATCTAAAGATATTGTACCATTTCAAAGGAACATTGCATTTAACTTTGTGAAAAGTTTTTTCTTAATTTTGTTTACGCCAAAAAATAAAGGATGACATCATTATCAATATAGTATTATTTTTATCAATTCCTAGTGTTTATATCTTCTTGTTAACACAAATACAACACGATTATTATAGACTTCCTGTTAATTGTAGAATATTTTCATGTACATTCTAACCAACTGAATGTTTGTTTTACCTGGCCCAATCAAAAAATAAAGACTCATATATATTACTGAATTGCCATAATATGTCATTTTTATCTGATTGAACCTTAAACGAAAAACATAGTCAACAGACAAATAAGCTCTAAAATACCCTCATATTTTTGTGTTAAATTTCTACTATTATTATTAGTAGTCGTAGCAGAAAATTGGGGGGGGAAAAAGGTCTTGCTTTGTTAACCAATTGCCACTTGAACACAAAAACCACATACGCTTGCTCATATACACACTCTTTCGTTCGGCCACACAAATTAATTGAGGAAATACTCAACATTCATACAATAAATTATTTGTCTCGGCCTGTTAGAGATCAACAATGGTAAGAAAACATTTTACATACAGCAAAAGACCAAAGCAGACAAATGATTACACAGACCCATAGAACGACCTATAAGTATGTTATTAATACCCAAACAAAGGACAATTTGCTGTCATCATTATCAGTTTTTTGAACAAAGAGCTCAAAGGGTAAGGCAGATGGAAAGAACCAAGACTAATAAGTACAGATTTTAGAGAAATATGAGGTGGCTGCATAACATGTTAAGGAATAAACACAAGCTTTAATTTAACCCCTCCTGTGTACAAATAAATTTCATTTTTAATAATTTTAAGTTTTAGTTTAAAACCGATTTTATATTGCCTTTAATATTTAAATGCCCCACCCGATATCAAGCAAATAAGTAGAAAGAAGTTCATACTTGTTCTTCTTGCCACTAAATCGTAAAAAAACCCCCCCACTAGCTTTGTATCGATCTTGACAATAAATTGTCACACAATATTATTTTTTACTACAGAAAAAGTTAACACTGCCAAGACATGTACGTACGCACACATACGCTTCTAATCATAAAGTGTCATTAAAATCTTTTCTTTTAATGCTCTACAACAACAACAACAATGTGTGTTATTTCCCTTTTTATAATCAAAATAGCTAAATAAATAATGTTGATTTTTTTTCCAAATGTTTCCATATAAATTTCATTAATTAATTTCCACATGTTTCAGCATGAACTATGGGTTCATTAATGAGTTACATGTTGTGCAAGTCATGTATGTGGGCTTAATTGGCATAAAGTTTTATTTAAGTAATTTTTTTTTTCTTATTTTTGCTTATTTTTGTATATTTCGTTTGTATGTTTTGTCCAACTAATGAATAAAGAATTGTTGTAACAAGTTTTTTCTTGTTAGCAGGATTTACAAAAAAAAAATAAAAGAAAATAATTACAACTTTCAACTAAGTAAATAATGGTAAGCCGGATTTGTGCACAGGATCATGTCAAATAAATTAGAAAAGTAAAAATTTAAATTCAAGTTAAATACTATTCGTATTTCCAAATTAATTGTACAAGAAAAAGGATCCTGTATTTTCTTAGTTTATTAAAGGATATAAACTTGATAATTATTTTAAAATTTTGCAAAAACATTTATATAATTGCTTTTAAACTGTCCTTTACCACCTCTAATGTTTTAAACTTAAATCCTCCAAATAAACATACTTTTTTAGGATCTTTCTAAAATTGTCTGAATGCCATTTGTTAAATATTTCTATTCTTCTCTGTCTGACATTTTTAAGTTCAATGCCAAGTATACGTTTCATTTGATTGCTACTGAAATGAAAACACTATACTGGAATTTAAGTGATACAGATGTGATAGCAAAAATAGCAGAAATTTTTAAAACAAAATTTTTAACTGAATTGAAATCCACTTACAACAACATGCATTTTTCTAAATAAACAAACTCCATCCCTAATCATAAAAATCCAAATCTAATAACAAAATTCTAAACTCAACTGTCCTAAAAAAACATCTAGACTTCAATACTTGTAAGTACGGAATACAGCCAACATTGTAAACTTTACAACAAGAACATAAAAGGCACGCATATACATACATACACACACACATTTATATATTTTTATCATTTTCTCACTTTCTCTGACAAGCAAAAGTTTTGTGCGAATCTTGTTGTAATGTGATGAAATAAAATTTATTTAATGCACTTTAAACCATAAATCAAATAGAACTTTTCGACACTTTCGTCACTTAGAGGCATAGAAAGACATTGTTGTATTTCGTTTTTCTTTTGTTTTCGGTTTTTTTTTTTTCTAGAAACTGTAAAGTTTTTTAACGCTGTACGAAAAAAAACCAAAAACATTAAATTTTAAGTAACACTTAAATGTTGAAAGAGAAAAACACATCATTTATCATTTAATGAAACGGGAATTCGTTGTTGAGTATTAAAAACTAAAGACTATTGATTTTAGAAAAACTTATTGTGCATGTTTGAGTGCTGTTGCTATTATTTCCGTGTGTAACTTTTAGAGTAGAAATTTCATTCTTATAAGTTTAGAGACAAGTTTTAATGTTAAATAAGCAAAAAGTACTTAGTGTTGACGTTCAAAAAGCTTGGTAAATAATTTGTTATTTATTATTTGTACATTTTATTTTTCTATCCTTAAGAGGGAATGTTAAAATTCCCTAACAATTTTATAAACAAAATTTATGCATTTATTACATAGAGACGCCATTGCCTGTTAAATGTCTCAACCACCATGTCAACTGAATGTGTTTTTATTTTGAAATAGTAATGTTTTGTATTTCTGGGAAACATAAATTCATTTTTTTTTTTTTTTTTTTCTTTCTTCTATTTTTAAACCATTTATGACCATTGGTTAGCAATAAATAAATCAATTAAAATAGCAATTTGTCTGGGAAAATATTTAAGTCTTATTGCGGAGTAAAAAAAAAGGAACCGCAAATATTGTAAACGTTTAGAATTGGCTAACAGTTGTCTGTAAGAAAATGTTTTTTTTCAACTTTGATACCAAAAATAGAAAGAAACAAAAAGACCAAGAATTTTTTTTCAAATTTTTTGCAAAAATTACGTTACGACAAAGTTTAAACTACCACTTGAATGACTTTTAAATAATAACTTCACTTTTTCATAAATAAACAGAAAATTTCAAATTACATGTTCTACTTCCGACTTTATTGTAAAATTATATTGACACTATTTTTGCATTTATTATTAAGAATTTTTCTAAAATAACAAATGTCGTTAGTTGCTAATCTCATCACTTAAAAACAGGTGAACCAATTTCCCTGAGTTTTTGTTTAAATCTTTGCCCAATTTAAGTTTTTAAAGAAGAAAAAATTGACCACGCCTAATTTGACTCACTCTTTTTAAATTTCTTCTGTAATGTGGGATCGGCAGAAACGATCTGTTTATTTTTTTTAAACATTTGTAGTATTTTTAAATTTTACCGAAGGCCGATCTGGCTAATTTTTTTCAATATTTCTACAATCTTCTTCTTTATAAATAAAAATGATCAAAAAATGGCTGTATCGATTTTTCTAAATTATCTATAAAACTTAAGAATGGTCCTTGTGGAATTTTTTTCTCTTGATATTAAGTGGGCGAGCACCGCTTATACATGTACATATTTCAATCTTGGTCTTAAGTTTGGTTAGTTTGGTTTATATTTTATGTGCAATTTTCTTGTCATTATATTTTTAATTCCTTCGTATTTATATTTAAAATTATTGTATTATATTTTTGTAGTTTAAGTAAAAATCATTGTGATTTTTTTTTTGGTAGAGTTTGTTGCCGATTATGGCCTAGAGGCTAGGTTACCAAACTTTAAATAAATAAATAAATAAAATCGGCAATTTTTATTATATATCCTGATCACTGTTAAATTTAAAGTCTACAAAATTAATAAGGGGAATTGTAATAACAGCTTGCATTGTTAGGTTTAAAATGAGCTGAAGTAGGCGTGGTGCCTTCGATATAAAAAAAATACATTTTATGAGATATCTAGAAAACGATCACATCTATAATCTTAAAAATATGTGTGTTTACTTAAATGTCATTTGTCTTTACTCCAGCCAACAAACGATACGATCGTATTAAGGAAAGTGGTACCCCCTTTACAAAAAACTATATTATGAAATATATATCAGAATCACAAATTAATATTTATTCGAACTTTATATTAAAATTTATTTTAAATAATTTTTCTATTCTGGCTTAAGTTCATTTATCCTATTATTAAACAAACTAAAACATTTTTTAAACAAAATTAAATTAAATTTCAATTAATCAAGAATATTTTTACAAAATAAATCGATATTTGTCGAGTGGACTGCATTTTCAAAACGAGTAACGATTTCGTCATCAGCACTCTTTATCGGTATACTTATGTGTAATTTAAAACTATTATTTATTTTACAATGTAACGAAATTAGATTTAAAAGTCATAGCATTTATGTATTTCCAAATTTGTCTTTCTTTTCCTACCATCTTACATTTTTCTACATGTTTCATATTCCTAATACATTTGTATCATGCCTTTTATATCCATCCTGAAGATTGAAAACAAATTCAGAAATAAATCCTATACTCCCTTAATTTAATTGCTTTTCAAACGAAGAAAATATATTTAAAGGCATATCTGCAGAACAACAATTGTTATCGACTTAAAACTCTGTATAATTGGCTGCGATATCAAATTTTTTTTTTTCAGACAAAAAAACCAAATGAATAACAGTAAGGGACATTCCACCACCCGTACCAAAACAAATATTTGATGTACATAGATTCGAAAAACTGTAACCAATATGTGGTTACAATTTTTTATAGGCAATATTTGAAAACAATTTTCTAATGGGAACAAAATGCTAAGGATCCTTACATAAATACTATACTATACTATTTATAACAATTATGGCATATCTAACAAATGATAGCAGATTAAATCGAAATCTATCTCCAAATGCATACAATACAAAAACTTTGTTGATGTCAGCTAAGCCACAAAAATTGAAATTTTTTTCAGAATCATAAAATGACTTTAATAGTAAATATTTTGTCTCTTCAGAGATTAAAACAATTTAAATTTGTACCTAAAATATGTTGAAATTAATAAAAAAAAATAGGTTCTATTGTTCCCTTGGCAAACGAAATCAAGAAGCTTGAACCCAAGGTCAATTAAATTAACTAAACAAGTCTCTGTCTACCGTTAGTAATTTTATTAATTTTCTTTATAGATCCAATAAAAATTTTAAAATATAAAAAGTTAAATTCAATTGCAAGACCAAGTATTTCTCACTCGTCGTAAAAATGTTAGCCCGACCATCTAAACCTACTGTTACTTCACTTTTAAAGAAGCTTAATTTTTCCGATCTAGAAATGTTTTCTTTACCACTATAAATTTTGTAAAATGTCTTTGTTTTGTAAATAATTGAATAAACTTCAACACTCAGATTTATTTGAGTTAAAGCAGGGCATATTTCTTCAGGTATATGCAACGGCGAATTGATACCATAAAGCATTTGCGAAGATGACCAACAAAGTGGAGTCGAAATATTAAGAAAGAAAGTAAAATTAAATAAATAACTAATAAAAACATACGTTTGCTAGTTTTATTAAATACATACTTGCAACTCATGCCAAACAATTACCACAATTAAACAACAAAGCAACTTTTTAGGAAATGTTTTCTGTGAAGGCCAATTTGTAAGACAGGGATGGAAAAGATTAATTTAATAAAATTTGATTAAAAAATATTATAAATATTTGTGAAAAACATTTTAAATGGTGCAAAACAAATATATAAATTTGTTACACTCAAGTTAATTGTTTAATACCGAAACCAAAATCTCATTTTTCATCCCAGCATCAATAAATTAAATCACGGCCAATTTGAAAAAAAAATACAAAATGCTGTCGCATTAGATGGGCTGATAATTTCATTTGTCTAAATTCGCCTTGAGTAAAAGTATCGTTTAAAAACTGATAAATCAAAAGCACACCTATTTCTTAGGCATTTATGCAACAACAAAATTCTACAAAAAATTTAAATTTATCAAAGGCTTATAAACACATTTTGTATAAACATTTTTCTATTTTAAACCCCCTTTAAACTTGATTTAAAACCCCCAAAAAAAAACTCCTATTTTATGTCATTCGTTTGCCAACTAACACTTTGTATTCCTTCTAAATTATTGTCCATTATAAATTTCATTCTTTTTTATGACACTAAAGTCTAATAAACATGTCAATGTTCTCTCGGATTCTGTTTATGTGGTAACCGCTATTGCCACTTTTTTTTTAATTTGAATTTTAACATCTCAATACTTTTGGAGCCTGCATACTAATTACAAACGTTTATCACAAATTTTCGGGTTTGTTTTTTTTTGCGGGTCCTAAAACATTTGTTGGCCACAACTCTTTTACCAGCTACAATAATTTAGCATGTACAAAATAAAAACAACAACAACAACAACTAACATTGAGCAACACGAAATTCCTCTCAAACATCTGACAATATAAAAGATGCTACCCCAGGGCATAATAAATACGGTGGACAATGCGTAATTTGTTTTCTAATATTTTCTACGTAAATATTGAATTTATAATCATCGTTAACATCATCATTATTAATATCATTATTATATTTTTATATGCTAAATAGCGGAAAAATACTGGTAAAAGTCGTACTAATATTAAAAAAAAAAAAAAAAACTGAAATGATTGGGGGCAATGGTTTGTTAGGAAAACAACACTAAGCAACAATTATGTTGTTTATAATGGGGGCTTAAGTATGTTTACTATTAATATTGTTGTTGCTGGTTGGTTGGTTGGTTGGTTAGAATCGCCTTTTCTTCATCATATTCATAGAGTTGAACAAGTTTAATTTTTAGTACAAAAACAAATAAAGGATTAAATTTTATTAAATATTAATGTGTTTGTTCAGAAACAACAAAATTAAAAATAATTGTTATGTTGTGTTGTGAATATTAAATAAATTACGTAATTTAAAGTAGACGCATGTAGAACGAAATAACAGGCAATATTGGAAAAATTGTATGATTTTATGGCAGTACAAAAAAAAACATAACGAAAAGTTTGGGGATGCTAACTTTAAAGTAATTATATGGAAAATTAATTCAAATAATGTGTGTTTAACAGTTGATTTAAATTGGAATTTTTCTCAAAAAAGATGTAAAGTTTTATTTAATTACCTCAAATGTAAAATGGTTAGCTTAAGAAGAAGTTACTGCCTTATTAATTAAAATTATTAAAGATTTATTAAGAGTGAATACAATTGGGTTGTATTGAAAAATCTCTTATTGGTGGGGGAAGGGCAACCAGAAAATGGTCAAACAATTTGAACCTATAAAGATTTATTATAATAACTCGTTGCAAGTAATTATTATTTGCGGAAAAGTAAATAAAAGCAATAACTTATAATATTTGCTTAATAGGAAATATAGTATAGGATATTGAGATCCTCACCTTTTAGAACAACCAGGAGCGTTTAATGTAGTAAATATAGAGTTAATGTAATTTTAATATTTTCAATTTATTATTGTACAATTCAAATTAATTATAGAGACAACTATTCAAGGGAATTTTGTTTAAGTTGAGTTATAGAGAAAGTAATTTAAAAGTCTGTATAACAAAAACTCAAGTGAACTGGTTGGCAGTTAGAAGGCAAGTAGGTATAAATTAATAAGTTTTATTTTTTTACCCTTTTCATTTAACTAACTTTATAACAATTACAATTATAACAAATTTCTGAAAAATATTTATTTAACTGAATTAAAATGTTTCATATATAACAGTTTATAACACTTAACTATTACTGTCTTACTAATCATTACTCTGTACACGCAAAGAAAAACCATGGTTTCGACATGATTACGACGGTCATATTATTTTTTCTAAAACAATATTTGGTTGTCGAAAACAAGTAATAGTCATTTTTGGTTCCTTTCATCATATATTTTGTCACGATAATCAAGCATTTGTTTGAATTGTATTATTTAATGATTACTTTTCGTAAAAATTTCGAAATGGTTATCATTTAAAAATAGTATGATTTAAAAAATTAATTTGACAAAAATAACATTTTATTCAAAATCATTAAAAATTAAAAATAATCATTAAATAATAAGTGAGACAACAGTATGATTACAAAATAATCAAGCTATGATTTTTTTTAATAATAATTTGATTTCAACTGTTCTTCTTCCTGCTGAATAAATTTTTATTATTTTAAAAGTTTGAGATGTCAAAAAAAGGAACAAAAATTTTGAAAAATTAAATAAAATTTAAAAATAAACGAGAAAATGTAAAAAAATATTGGTAAAAAATTGCAATTAAATTGGTGAGTACAATCAATATGAGTGTGTTATAGCAAAAGACAATAATTTGCCGTAGCCAATATGGACAAATTACAACATGACCCTATGAAATGCAGTAATGGACCAAATCATTAACAAAAGTTTGTAAATTTCAGTACTAAGTACTACGAATTATGAAACTTGTTTAAAAAATTTATTCAATTTGATTAATCATGTCGGAAACTGTATTAAGTTTTCCCTTTATTAAATGAGCTTAACATGCAGTTTTTACAATCCTCTGTTACAATAACAAAACACATGTTAAAGTTTTACTCAAAGCAATCGTTCGAATTATAAAAACAGCATAAAAATTAAAAATAGCAAAAACATTAAATTTTGTTATAGCTTTGAACAAAACAACTTTATATATATAAAAAAGATATAAACAAAAAAATTCTCTTTAGACTGCAATTACCTGATGAATAAATAAGCCTTGAGTTTTGAGTAAGAAATTTCGAACATAATTTATTTACATACACACAAATAGCATTGACCTAAAAGAAATTTAAATCTAGTAATCTATGTTTTTTATAAAAAAGGATTTTTTCAATTCTTAACAATCGAAAGCTTTTTTAGATAATTGGAAATAAAAGAAAATTAAAAATAAATAGGCTTTACGTTTTTTACGTTGTCGCCGTTTTCTTTTTTATTAAAAAATAATATAAACTAAAAATTTATTTAAAATCTACAACTTACTTGAAATATCTATTACTTAAAAAAATTCTCAATTAATTTCTTAAATTCGGAATATATAAGAAATACTTTCAAACTTAAGGACTTTAAACTCCATATATACTCTTGTATATGTGTGCATTTTATCTTTCGTATATAAATTTTTAACTTGTTTTAAATATTTTCTGCCCTTAACGCACTTTTTAAACACATACATTCATTTATTATTTTAATCCTTTATTTTTATTATTTTTTTTTTCTTTCAAATGTTGCTGTTGCTGCTGCTGCTTTTTGTTAAAACATGCTCATGCAGTGCAATATAATATTGTTACATTATTTCTAGTCATTTTAATTAAACGAGATTAAGTGTAGAAAAAACACTTACACACACTATAGTACGCACAATAAAACAGCGTAAAGAAAGCAAAAGCATATGGAATTAAATAAACTAAGGGAAGAACAAACAAAGCTTTAAATGTAAACAAAATTACACTTAGGACAAGGATGGGAAGGAAATAACAACAACTATGCACTAGTATACAGTGTTAAGAACAGTAGAGAGCACAAAGATTTTTAATACATCAACAGCATTGTCACCATCACCGCTACCGTCAACCAGTTAGCTAGCTACCGCTATCATCATAACGAGGAGGCAAATCACGATAATAATGATTATGATGCACACAATGATCATCATTGTACCACAGAACTTACACGTTAAACAAACATAAAGTCTAAAACGGGAAATGGTAAACAGAAAATAGCAAACGTAAAAACTCATACATAAAGTCGTAAGAATATACGAGAAAAAATGTTAATACATATGTGTATGTGTATTGCAATATCCCTGCAGGTAAATTTTTCTCTAGTTACCCTTTGTGACGAGACTGTAGCAAATGTGATAGATTTAGTTAAAATAGAATAAAATAAGAAAAATCGACTGGACTGTTATATATATCGGCCCTCTTTCCAGGTATTTCTTCCTTTTTGAGAACAAAGAATTAGGTTTTAAACGGGTTTTCTGTATATCTGTATTAAACTGTAAATAAAAAAATAGTAATGGCACTAGTTTACAACAACTTGTATTTACACAAATGAACTAAATAGTTGGGTATCCTATGACAACCTAATTTTAAAATTTATAGCTTGATATTTGAAAAAACTAGTCTGAAGTTAAAATCCACTGATATATTTTTAACCCTATAATAGTTATTTTGTCTGCAGGTATCTTAAGGTTCATGTAAGTAAAAATAAATTTAAACAAAACTTTACGCTCATACGCGTACATACAGTGAGAGGCGAAAACCCGAAACAGATTTATTGAATTTTAGGTTAAAAAAATTCCAAAATCAAATCGATTCCTTCCTTCTCAATATTTACTAAGACCTCATTGAAAGTAATTAAAAATAACGATTTAATTTCTACAAGAATAGGATCAATGACAAAAATAAACTTTTGATTTTCTATAATACAGATTTTCAGATACGAAATGCGTGTCATGTATAATACAGTTAAAGTTTTTTATAAATATTTAAGTGACACTTTTTCAATAAATTTGAGCTTAAACACATGCTTTTTACCTTTTCTATTGTTCATTGCGCTTACAATAAGGCATGTCACACATCTGAACAAAAGGTTTTCAATTTCGTCCATTTTTATATTTTTATATTAGGCTATAAGTTCTATGTGATAATGACAGAATATCTAGGAAAAGTTAGTTATCCGATACTAGCTGAGTGGAATGCATTTTCGAAACCAGCTACAGTTTCATCATCAGCACTCTTTTGATCAGAACTACAAATGTTGTGTGTAAATATCAACTATTTAACTCAGTATTTTAATGAAAATTGAAACATAGAATTATTTGTTCTAATTGATTTATGTCCTTCATATAATATTGAGTTAGTACGAAATTTACCAACATCTGTTTTTCCTGTATTCTTTTTGCACGTCATTACCACAAGTAATTATGGGTTGCCTTAAGCTACATATCCACAGATGTCGCTAAAGCAATTTTTGCAATTATGCAGTTGCATTACATGTCACATGTGTTCTAAACAAGATGGTATTAGTTGAACAATGTTTTTATTTTTACACCAAGCCCAGTGTTTTTATACCCGCCACCAAAAAAATGGTGGGGGTATATTCATTTTGTCATTCCGTTTGTAACACATCGAAATATCCATTTTAGACCCCATAAAGTATATATATTCTGAATCGGGGTTTGATTTGATGACGATCTAGCTATGTCCGTCCGTCTGTCCGTCTGTCCGTCTGTCCGTCTGTCCGTCTGTCCGTCTGTCCGTCTGTCCGTCTGTTGAAAGCACGATAGAGGTCGCACCGAAAAAGCTAAAGGGCTCAAATTTTGCCAGAATCTTTCTAATAGACAAGGTTTGTTTGGTATTGAAAATGGGCTAAATCGGAATATTAGAAAGAGAGTTATAGCTCGTAAAGCAAGAATAGGTCGAAAAAACCGTGTCCTTCAAACATCGAAAAAAAAGGAATTGTGTCCAAACGCATAAACGTAGAGTCATGAAACTTCGAATATATATTTCTCGAGTCAAAAGAATATTTCTCCCCAAAAATTGCTTAAATCTATGCATTAGAAAAGGAGTTATAGGTCAAAATGTACGAAAATTTATACCGCTCAGTGTATATTTGAAGTTTAAAACGTAATAAAACTGACAAAACTATATGTACGGTTCTGAAATTTTGCAAACATGGTTTTTTGGTCAAAGTCTTCGTTATAACGGAAAATAAATGTTCCACGCCCACTTTTTTTTTTAAATTTTTATAAAAATATATTAGTCATATTCATTAGCATTTATTCATTGCAGATGGCGACATCTGTTGTAGGCGCCACTACATTTTGCAAACACTGAGGATGATGTCTTTGCTAAACATCACGTAGAACACTAGATGACTCTAGTAACATTTTTTTGCACAAACTACAAAGGAATTTTATAGGGGTTTGTGAAAACGAAAATGACCGAAGTTTGTTGACAAAAATTAACTAGAGTAATGATTTGTGCCCAACTTTACATATAGTTGTACACACAGTTTTATGAGGTTTTAGATTTAAAAATATTAAAAAAGAAATGTGCATCAGTAGATTTAAAATAAGTATTTGAATATTTAAAATACATATTTTAACTAAATTTGTTTTTATCTATCTATTCTCTTGTAAAGGGTGGTTAAATTTTAAGGGCCACAAGGTGATTCAAAATAGACATGCTCAGCATTTTGCTAAAACGGGAAACTAATTAGTAAGATTTTGATTTTTAAAGTTCTATAACATTTTACTTTTAAAAAATTTTCAAACGAAATAAGTTTTGTATAATTTTAAAATTTGTTAGCCATTAGTACATGAAAATAAATAGTTTATAATGTTTAGAAATAATTTTTTTTTTATCTTTAGGTCTAAATTTTCCTAAATTCCTTTTTTTAATACACCATAACTTCTAGAAAACATAAGATGACAAAAAGAAATTAGCACCATTTAGTAGATAAAACTCTCATCTATACCCCTATACCCCATTGTATACCCGTTACGATCCGACCGTGATCAGCAGACCAATTTTTGTGACACAAGGTCAAATATTTTTTGCAAAATTTTAGTAAAAGAGCTAAACAAATTTTTTTGTAATGTGCTTTTTTGAAGTATTTGAGTTTTTATATCCGCCACCAAAAAATGGTATGTATATATTCTTAATCGGGGTTTTATTTGATGACGATCTAGCTATGTCCGTCCGTCTGTCCGTCTGTTAAAAGCACGATAGAGGTCCCATCGAAAAAGCTAGTGGGTTCAAATTTTGCCAGAATATGTCTTATACACAAGGTTTGTTTGGAATAGAAAATTGGCTAAATCGGAGTATAAGGAAGAAAGAAAAATTGCCTAAATGCATGTATTAGGAAGGGAGTTAGAGATCAAAATGTACGAAAATTTATACCGCGCAGTGTATTTTCCAATTTGTTAAAAATTTTAAACCTAATAAGAGTGACAAATTTAGATCTACGATTCTGAAATTTTGCAGGAATTGCTTTTTGGTCAAAGGCTTTCTTCTGACGGAAAATAAATGTGACACGCCAACCTCCCATACAACGTTTTCTCTCAAATTCTTATAATTTCTCTATAAATCGAATAATAAAGGACTTTATTGAAATATCTAAGTTGTATTTATTAGCATAAATAACTTCGACACACCTACTATAACGCTCACTTTCCACGTTATTTACTGTTAATGAAATTTAAAAGCTCATAAAACTGACAAAATTAGAGGTATGATGATAAAATTTGCTACGGAAATCCTTCTAGTCAATGTTATTGTTATGCCAGAAAATTTAGGTGACACGCCCACTATTACGCCCACATCCTATATAATGCTTTATTTCAAATTCATATAATTTCTCAATGAATAAATATTTTGGAAGAATTACGGACTATATTGAAATATCTAAGTTGTATTTATTAGCAGAAATTTTATTGACACGCTTACTTTAACGCCCATTTTCACTGAAACACTTAATTTACGAAAACATTTTACCAGCATATCCAAGTTATAATGGGTGGTTAAATTTTAAGGGCCGATGTTGATTTTGAATAAAACACAAATTATTTAGGAAATTATTATCATTTCTTTTTTAATGAAAATATTTGTATGGTTCAATTATGTATGGAACAAAATATCGGCCAAATGGCCCCGCGACCTCAACGGCACACCTCGATCCGATAGTCCAAATTTTAAATAACATTGCTGATGCTCAATTGTTTGGCACGATGATGAGTCGAAGTTGACTGTTTTTTTGCCACACTATCGCGATAAACAGCAATGCTTCTCATTTAATGAATTTAGAAGGTATTCATAGATGTTCTAACATTTTATACAGACCTGGGGCCGAATTACGGCATTCGATATCGATCGAAATTTTACTCGAACGATCGAGTATGCTGTGCTTTAGGTATATAGATTCTAATAGGAGTTTTCAAATTTCGATCACGTTCGAGTGCCGTAATTCGGCCTCTGTTTTAAATTTAAAATTTAACCACCCTCTACAAAGAAAGTGATGTATATTTTATTATAAAGAGATTATTCCAAGCGATTAACAAAATAATAATTATTGTGCTTTAAATGTACACAAAATTGGTGGTGGGTATAAAAGATTCGGCACAGCCGAATATAGTGCTCTTACTTGTTTTATTTTTATTCTAACTTTTTTTTAATTGAATTTTTAAATATTTTTATTTCCCTTCAAAAAATTTTAGATGTAACGGCAACACCTGAAACTCTTTTAATTAAAAAAAATTAAAACTAAATATTTATTATCCGCTCCTACATATTATTATGTTAAGTGTAATTTTTTTTAACACGCAATGGTTTAATCATTTCCCTTTAGCAATTAAAAGCGCTTTGATTCCGAAAGCAAGTTGACAGTTCTATAGTTGCAATATAAACAAATAAGAAAATTTTATATTTAATAAACAAAAATAAATGCTTAAATGTTCCGGTTAAATATTAAATTTGTAATGTTGTAAAAATTCCTTAAAAAACTCAACAAAAATTGTCGAAACGCCAGATTAAATGTAATAAAATTGATTTTGATTTACATGAATAAATTTAGGCTGGAGTAGCACATTTGAAAAAATATTTTTTTTTAAAGATTTTAATATTAGCCGAACATTCATAACAAAGTTTTAGTTTTATTTTTTTATTCCTCAAATCAAGTTTTTGAACCCATCTGATCAATTATAAGATTTTATGTTTTTCAAAGAAATTAAATTCAAATAAAAATTTCACTTTCAAACTCTGTGACATGCCTGATTGTGGCATAAGCTTTTAAGCAGTAAATGTAGTAAACAAGTAAAAGCGCTATATTCGGCCGTGCCGAATCTTATATACCCTTCACAACGTGTAGTCATGCAATAACAGTAAATTCACGTATGTATGTTAAAAAAAAAAAAAAAAAATAAAAAATAAAAAAAAAATTTTAAAAAAAAATTAAAAAAAAAATTTAAAAAAAAAAAAATTATTATATACATATATAATATATATAAAACAAAAAATAAATAAAAAAAAAATTAAAAAAAAAAAAAATAAAAAAAAATAATAATAAAAATATATATAATATATTAAATAAAAAATAAAAAAAAAATAAAAAAAAAATTAAAAAAAAAATTTTAAAAAAATTTAAAAAAAAATTTTTTTGCCTCAGCTGGGATTCGATGCCACGTTTTCTCTAACCAGTATACACGTTTGTATGTATGTATGTTGTTGTTGTAATGTTGTTTTTATGAAAAGAAAATCGAGGTGGTCGTGGGTTTTTGCTCATATCTCAGTTGTTTATGTACCGATGTTTCTGATTTTCAATACCGATCTACTCCCGAATATTTCTGATATTTTAATACCTTACCCGGGTCCAACCTATGTCGGGGGGCTTCAAAAAGTTGATTTCAACATACACACGGACAGACGGTCAGACGGACAGACGGACAGACGGACAGACGGACAGACGGTCAGGGCTTAATCGACTCCTCTATTCATAAGCTTTCAGAAAATATATACTTTATGGGGTCGGAAATGAAAATTGTAGAAATTTCACACGGAATGACAAACCTATATATACCCTTTTTCACTGTGTGAAGGGTATAAAAATATTTAAAGATAAACAAACACAAAACAATTGAAAACGTAAAAGTAACAAACACTGGAGCTAGAAAAAAGCAAAATCAAAAACAACGCAGTACTTAGTTTAGCAAAAACACAAAAAGTAGATCATGTACCGTGTTTCTGTATGTGTTGTGTGTTTTTGAGAGGGAGTTTCGCCAAAAAAAAAACATAAACACGTAACATATTTAATCCTTGTTAATAATTAGCTGCTGTAATCCTTTGAAACGTGTTGGCAAAGAAAATGCTAGTGCAAGACAGCATACAAATACATGTCTGTTTATAAATATGTAAGTGAGGCTGTATGAGTATGTGTGTGAAATTTAATAATACCTGCTGCTGCGTATAATTTTTCATATGATTTTATTTTTTTTGGAAAGTTATTTAATTATTAAGACACTTACGGACTTCTGAAACGAAAGAGTGGAATCAACTTAAAATATTTAACAACTGGATTTAGTTGCGAGGGCTGAAGTAAACTATTAAAAATTGATTAGTTTATGAAAGATTATTTAAAAGATTAGCATTATTTTAAAGATTAATATAGCTAATAGAAGAGAAAAATTTGAGAACGGCTCAACTTCCTGCTAAATCTTTTTTTATATTCGTAACTACCAGGACAAGATTTGTACAAGGAAAAAAATTGCTATATGTGACCTACTCCGAGAAAAGGGACCTAGTGTGTGAAAATGAAGTTTTGAGAAAAACGCATTTAAAGTTTTATAACGCATTATAACTGTGAACACACCTTCAATTTGGAGATACGATTTTGTGTGGTAAGTTATTTTTGGGTGCCGACTTTGGTGATGTCATGTCTATGTGGTGACGTATTTTTTTTCGTATTTTTTCTGCTCTGTTTGTTATGATCTCGATACTTGATTCTTAAGCCGCAACCAATAACCGACGCAACAACGTTCTTATGGGGTAAACAAATTTTTATCAGAAATCTAACTCATTTCATCTTGTTATACACCCTTTTAGGTAGCAGAATCCACTCTTAAGTCCACAGCCGTTTTTCGACACACTAGGCCCCTTTTCTCGGAGAAAGTCGCATATATAAATTTACATTTTTGTATGTATGCATTTAATAACATCATTTGGGAGCTGCTTGTTTGATGAAAATTAAAAAAAACTTTTTGAGGGAACTATAGGCTTAAAATCATTAGAATTAGTAAATTTTACTCTTGTAAAACCGGGTATTATCATTATTTAATTGAAACAGCAAAGATTTAGGTGCACATTTTTTATTGTTTAATTTTTAAATGCTTCCCTGTTTTTGAAAAATAAAGGTCATTGTAATTTTACTGACTCCAAGTAATTAATAGTGTAGTCACTTATATTTGTCGTTAAATAACTTTAACTTTTTTAAGTTTTTTGGTGTTATGTATTCATACCAAAGATGTATTAAAAAATCATATTGCTAAAGAACTTTAAAAAATTGGAAGTAAGTTGTATGATTTTACGCACTTCAAACGAATGTCACTAATTTATACAGATGAATCACTTCTTAGTTTAATTAAATTTTGAGGATAGTCCTTTTGCCTACAAATCTATCTCTCTATAAAAGATGTTTTTTACACACACGTCATCATAAAAACATTTTAAGTTTTGTGAAAAAAATAAGCAAGATGCTTAAACATATTGACTCTCGTATGTTCTGTATATATAAAAATGTTGTAGTAATAATATACAGCCAAAGCACATCGCATAATAATGTCAACTCATTTCAGAAGAAAACATGCGTGTATAAAACTACGTGAGTATAATTCATATAAATCGTATAAATTTCAGCAAATTTATATGCTCCGTTGTAAAACAGAAGTTCATTCGATGGTTCATTTTTTTCTTTTTTCTTGATCCATCAAGCCATCCATACATTCATCCATCCATCCGTTTGTTCGCTCAATAAGTCAGTCAACCATTCCTGCATTTCACAATTAAAATGCAGTTGTAATTTCATTTTTTATTTTTAATTCTCTTTTTTCTGAAAATATTAAGATTACAGCCGAAAGAACACAAACGTTACAGACATATTTTTCCTAACAGAAAAATTTTAAATTTCTCTAGCATACGACATTATAACCCATTTTCTGTGTTTGTGTATTTTATGGGTGTGTGTGTGTGTTTCTTACCTTTAAGACAATATTTCTCTCTTATTTTTTTGTTAATTTACAGTTGAAGTAACAGTAATAATAAGTAATCAACTTCCATTTAAACTGTGTTTGTTTTAAGAAGATCATAAATAACAAATAAGTTAGAAAGGAGAATAAAAACAAGTAAAAGCGCTATATTCGGCCGTGCCGAATCTTATATACCCTTCACAACGTGTAGTCATGCAATAACAGTAAATTCACGTATGTATGTTAAAAAAAAAACAAAAAAAAAATAAAAAATAAAAAAAAAATTTAAAAAAAAAATTAAAAAAAAAAAAGTATTATATACATATATAATATATATAAAACAAAAAAAAAATAAAAAAAAAATTAAAAAAAAGAAAATAAAAAAAAATAATAATAAAAATATATATAATATATTAAATAAAAAATAAAAAAAAAATAAAAAAAAAATTAAAAAAAAAAATTTTAAAAAAATTTAAAAAAAAATTTTTTTGCCTCAGCTGGGATTCGATGCCACGTTTTCTCTAACCAGTATACACGTTTGTATGTATGTATGTTGTTGTTGTAATGTTGTTTTTATGAAAAGAAAATCGAGGTGGTCGTGGGTTTTTGCTCATATCTCAGTTGTTTATGTACCGATGTTTCTGATTTTCAATACCGATCTACTCCCGAATATTTCTGATATTTTAATACCTTACCCGGGTCCAACCTATGTCGGGGGGCTTCAAAAAGTTGATTTCAACATACACACGGACAGACGGTCAGACGGACAGACGGACAGACGGTCAGGGCTTAATCGACTCCTCTATTCATAAGCTTTCAGAAAATATATACTTTATGGGGTCGGAAATGAAAATTGTAGAAATTTCACACGGAATGACAAACCTATATATACCCTTTTTCACTGTGTGAAGGGTATAACAAGTGGTAATTTTTGTTTGCTTTAAACGTAGCAAGTTGGTAAGACAGAAATTGCCACAAATTTTTGTGCGAACACAGAAACTTACAAAAATGAAAAATGTAAAAAAAGGAAAAATAATGAATTTGCCAAAAGAACTGGAATATAAATTGCAGCTTTAAACATACAAGACATTTTAATTACTTAGAAGGAATACAACAAAACAATTTCCGTCTCTAAAATGTAAAAATGTTTGTAGCTACGTTAGTAATTGTTGCAAAACTAAACTGGGTAAATTAACCCATTTTTATTTTTTGTATTTTAAGGGAAAGATGTGGAGAGAAAATCAGTTTTAAAATTGCTGTTAATTAAGACAGAACTTAACCAGATTGATTAAAATGTATGTAAGTCTATATGTATGTATGTACAAGGATTCCTGGATCATGTGGAATGCTCGCAATAAATTCGATTCTGTATAAATACTACAGTATTTTTAAATCGGATCTGGTAAACTTTTTAAAATGACTGAGAAACATAAAATTTTAAAATCTGGTTTCTGTTTTGGTGTATAATTTAAACATTAAGAATGTTGTGAGGACCATGTTATACACAAACTGATGTCACACCCTGGTAGATCATTTAATAGGACAAAAACGATTTAATAAAATTTTTAAGTAAGTGACGAAACCAAGTTCTAGGTAATAAACATTTGGTTAGTAATTTATTATTTACGAAGCCAAATTTTAGCGAGTAGATATTTTATTATTGACTTGCTAGCCACGACAAAAGCTATACTGAGTAGACGTCTAAAATGTGATTTCTTAGTCACGAAACTAATTATAGCGACACTTTGTTAGAGATTTATTAGCTATGAAACCAAACTTAGCTGGAAGATATTCGAATATTGATTTGCTAGTCACAAAATGACCTATAACGAGTTAATATAGCAAATAAATATTCGACATTCGATATTTACCTGCTAGCCACGAATATAATTATAGCAAGTAGACATTCTAACAGTAATTTATTAGTCACAGTCAACATTCGTCTATTTATTTATCAGACACGAAGCGAATTAATGTCAACACTCATAAACCGAAAAAAAATTAAATAAAATATAAAAAAAAACAAGTAAGAGCACTATATTCGGCTGTGCCGAATCTTTTATACCCACCACCAATTTTGTGTACATTTAAAGCACAATAATTATTATTTTGTTAATGGCTTTCTTTGTAGAGGGTGGTTAAATTTTAAATTTAAAACAGAGGCCGAATTACGGCACTCGAACGTGATCGAAATTTGAATACTCTTATTAGAATCTATATACCTAAAGCATACTCGATCGTTCGAGTAAAATTTCGATCGATATCGAATGCCGTAATTCGGCCCCAGGTCTGTATAAAATGTTAGAACATCTATGAATGCCTTCTAAATTCGTTAAATGAGAAGCATTGCTGTTTATCGCGATAGTGTGGCAAAAAAACAGTCAACTTCGACTCATCATCGTGCCAAACAATTGAGCATCAGCAATGTTATTTAAAATTTGGACTATCGGATCGAGGTGTGCCGTTGAGATCGCGGGGCCATTTGGCCGATATTTTGTTCCATACATAATTGAACCATACAAATATTATCATTAAAAAAGAAATGATAATAATTTCCTAAATAATTTGTGTTTTATTCAAAATCAACATCGGCCCTTAAAATTTAACCACCTTTTATAACTTGGATATGCTGGTAAAATGTTTTCGTAAATTAAGTGTTTCAGTGAAAATGGGCGTTAAAGTAAGCGTGTCAATAAAATTTCTGCTAATAAATACAACTTAGATATTTCAATATAGTCCGTAATTCTACCAAAATATTTATTCATTTAGATATTATATGAATTTGAAATAAAGCATTATATAGGATGTGGGCGTAAGAGTGGGCGTGTCACCTAAATTTTCTGGCGTAACAACAACATTGACTAGAAGGATTTCCGTAGCAAATTTTATCATCATACCTCTAATTTTGTCGGTTTTATAAATTTAAATTTCATTAACAGTAAATAACGTGGAAAGTGAGCGTTATATTAGGTGTGTCGAAGTTATTAATGCTAATAAATACAACTTAGATATTTCAATAAAGTCCTTTATTATTGTTTAATAGTTTTTTAAGCTTAAGGTCCTTTTAATAATAAAAAATCTTTTTGTTTTGTTTTATATTATTTGATCAATATTTCGCTACTTCTTTGTGTAGCATCATCAGGATAAACGTTTTTTTATTATATATTAGTTTTTTGTTGGATTTGTGTCTTGATATTTGTTATTTTTTTTTTTTTTTTTAAATAAATTTATAGTTTGATTAACAAAATTGAAAATAACATACATAAAAAATTTTTTTAAACATTTTGTCATATATAAAAAATTTTACAAAAATGTAGTATAACAAAAAATTACAATTTATATAAAAATATTAACAAAAAGTATTATAACAAAAATTGTTGAAAAAATGTTAATAGTATTATAAGAATATGTATGTGTAATAATAGAAAAAAAAAAAAATTTGTATAACAAAAGTTCATAATTATTAAAGTATTAATAAGAATTTTATAAATTATTGTCTATACTTTAACATAAAAATATGTTGGTTTTGTACAGAATATTACAAATATTATATAAAAATTTTTAACAGATAATGTTATGTAACATACGTATGATACAATAATTATATACATATGTATAAAAGTATTGATAACAAATATTTTGTTGTAACAAAACAAGTGTATTAATATTACTAAAAACTAATATAAAAAAAGTAGATAAATAAAGTATTATCTTAATGTATTAAAAAATTAATTTAAAATTAAATTTCTTTATAAAAAACTTAACATGGAAATTATATAAACATAAATGAATAGGTATAAGTGTTATTTCTTATGTATTAAATGTCTATAACTCTGTGCAACATTATCCGTATCTGCCTTATAATTAATTCTCTGTGTAGTTGGTACATTAATTATCTGTAACATTTCTAACATATATCTACGTTTATAATTATTTTCAATATTTAAAACTGATACATTTTCAAAGTTCGGAAAGTGATCAGAGTTGGAACAGTGAGAAGATAATGCTGTCTTTTGTGAAGAAATATTCCTATACTTTTGGTCAGATTTATGTCCAGCAATTCTTGTCCCAAGTTTATTTTTCGTCGTTCCTATATAAACCTTATCACAACTTAGGCAATTTTTCTTTCTTCCTTATACTCCGATTTAGCCAATTTTCTATTCCAAACAAACCTTGTGTACAAGACATATTCTGGCAAAATTTGAGCCCACTAGCTTTTTCGATGGGACCTCTATCGTGCTTTTAACAGACGGACATACGGACGGACATAGCTAGATCGTCGTCAAATAAAACCCCGATTAAGAATATACATACCATTTTTTTGGTGGCGGATATAAAAACTCAAATACTTCAAAAAAACACATTACAAAAAAATTTGTTTAGCTCTTTTACTAAAATTTTGCAAAAAATATTTGACCTTGTGTCACAAAAATTGGTCTGCTGATCACGGTCGGATCGTAACGGGTATAAAATGGGGAGGAGAGGAGAGTTTTATCTACTAAATGGTGCTAATTTCTTTTTGTTATCTTATGTTTTCTAGAAGTTATGGTGTATTAAAAAAAGGAATTTAGGAAAATTTAGACCTAAAGATAAAAAAAAATTATTTCTAAACATTATAAACAATTTATTTTCATGCACTAATGGCTAACAAATTTTAAAATTATACAAAACTTATTTCGTTTGAAAATCTTTTAAAAGTAAAATGTTATAGAACTTTAAAAATCAAAATCTTACTAATAAATTTCCTGTTTTAGCAAAATGCTGAGCATGTCTATTTTGAATCACCCTGTGGCCCTTAAAATTTAACCACCCTTTACAAAAGAATAGATAGATAAAAAAAAAATTGTTAAAATATGTATTTTAAATATTCAAATACTTATTTTAAATCTACTGATGCACATTTTTTTAAAATATTTTTAAATCTTAAACCTCATAAGACTGTGTGTACAACTATATGTAAAGTTGGGCACAAATCATTACTCTAGTTAATTTTTGTCAACAAACTTCGGTCATTTTCGTTATCACAAACCCCTATAAAATTCCTTTGTAGTTTGTGCAAAAAAATGTTACTAGAGTCATCTAGTGTTCTACGTGATGTTTAGCAAAGACATCATCCTCAGTGTTTGCAAAATGTAGTGGCGCCTTCAACAGATGTCGCCATCTGCAATGAATAAATGCTAATGAATATGACTAATATATTTTTATAAAAATTTAAAAAAAAAGTGGGCGTGGCACATTTATTTTCCGTTATAACGAAGACTTTGACCAAAAAACCATGTTTGCAAAATTTCAGAACCGTACATATAGTTTTGTCAGTTTTATTACGTTTTAAACTTCAAATATACACTGAGCGGTATAAATTTTCGTACATTTTGACCTATAACTCATTTTCTAATGCATAGATTTAAACAATTTTTGGGGAGAAATATTCTTTTGACTCGAGAAATACATATTCGAAGTTTCATGACTCTACGTTTATGCGTTTGGACACAATTCCTTTTTTTTCGATGTTTGAAGGACACGGTTTTTTCGACCTATTCTTGCTTTACGAGCTATAACTCTCTTTCTAATATTCCGATTTAGCCCATTTTCAATACCAAACAAACCATGTCTATAAGAAAGATTCTGGCAAAATTTGAGCCCTTTAGCTTTTTCGGTGCGACCTCTATCGTGCTTTCAACAGACGGACAGACGGACGGACATAGCTAGATCGTCATCAAATCAAACCCCGATTCAGAATATATATACTTTATGGGGTCTAAAATGGATATTTCGATGTGTTACAAACGGAATGACAAAATGAATATACCCCCACCATTTTTTTGGTGGCGGGTATAATAATGGAATAAAATAAAATAAAATAAAGTGCATTCAAATGTCAGACACGTCTCACAAAAGAGAATAATTGAAATAACAAGAGAATAGAAGCGTTAAAAATTCTTATAGCGACCACTGTTGCCATTTTAGCTATTTTCTCGTCAAATCTAGCGATTTTTAAATATTTTTTCCGGGAAAAAATATGATTTAGCTATTAGCGGGAAATCTAGCGATTTTTGCGATGTTGGATTTTAACGTGTTTTAAATACATTTGATGTTAATATTCTTAAAGATTCATTTGTAAGGCAAATACTATTTTCAATACACTTTTTTATACAGATTTTGGCATCTGAAAACCAAAAAGAACATACATTTAAATTTAATAACCAATTTTATCTTGCAAAGATTATAGCTCGAAATTTTTTTTGTAAAAAGAAGATGTTAAATAAACGTTCCTTTCTTTATTTAGAAAAAAAAAACTATTTAAAAATTTCTTGCAAGAACTGCAAAAATGAACTAATATGATCCAAAAATTGTACATTGTTAAGCCTTTAAAAGTTTAAGTCCTGGGTAATGCAAGATTAAAAAGATGATACAAAGGGATATTGAGGCAGGTGCTCCCTGTCTGCAAAATTGTACAAATAAATATACAAGTCATCTGCATCAGTGGGAGGGTTATATTGGAGATAATTTAATTTTAAAGAAGGCTTCATTAATAACTCAACATACGTCAATCAATTCAATTGATCACCTTAGTGATTTATGTAAAAAAGATTTCGATAGAACGAATGAAAACCGTATTTACAGAACAGTAGATAAAACGCTAAATTGTCCACGCAATAAAAAAAGTCGACGAAAACTTGGTTATTTCTTGTCATTGTATTCTATTTCAAAAACTAACTATTATTACAAATGGAAAAGAGCGACCTTCAATTTTTTACAAAATTGAGGTTTTCAATGGTTCCAATACATTTCAAACACAAAAATTTTATGCAACAGTATCTAAAATAACGGTTTTACAAGCAATTTTCTAAAAAATTTACATTATGATAATACATTTTCGATTTAGTTTTTATCGTCTCCTGTAAAGTTACAATTATTTGAGTTAAAGCCTTTTTACTTGTGACCAACGATAAGCTGATAGGTTTTTGGTCTTTTTCGAATTTTTAATAACTAATGAGTAGAATCTAAATTTTGATATTTTTTTAATACCCTATGTAACTTCCAAGCAGACAAAAACAGGGAAAAAATATTAAATTTTTTTATCAGATAAAACATGAATTCTCTTTAGGCAGTTTTTTAAAATTCACATGAATAAATGATAAAAGCTGTCCCTTTTTGGTACCTTTCTTTATATAAACTTTATTTATTTTACAATGAATTAATTGTTACTATCGTTTAATAATATATATTTAGATAATAATTTCGGAAAAAAATTTGGATACTTCGAGGGGAGAAAAAAGGTACCCAAAAGGAAACATATATCAGGTATTACATTTTATTTTTAATTTCTAAGCCAATTCGTATAAAATCTTTAATACGGGTTTCTTAAAAAAAAAGTGTAACTTAGTGAAACTTGAATATCATAACAAAACAGTAGAAAGAAAATTCTCTATGGTACTTAATGGCTTAAGAATTTTGAATTTTTTAAATAATTGACTATTATTCCAAGTTTATATTACAAATGATTTGCTGAAGCTAAAAGCTATTTTTCACATTTTTAATTTATGTTTTGTATTTTTTATGTTTTATGTTTATGAAAATGATAAAGAAGGACATTTTATTACATGATGATTTCAATAATTGGAAATTAAGAAATCTTTATCGATTAAATTAATCTATAAAATGAAATTAAATAATAAATCAAAATAGAATAAACAATTCTGTTATGTGTCGTCTCAACGAGGTAAAGTCATCCATTTATTCTGAACAATATTTTTGTCCGCAGAAAACTTTTTAGTTTGTCATTCTGTTTGAAATATACATACGATTGCAACAAAATTCTATTTGTGTTAACAAACAAATCGGAAAACTACTTTAACCAAAATTTATCTATCAGTCCATAATTCTCTCTTGATTACTTTTTAAATAAATTAAAACAAAAACTCAACCAGAATGCTGATTTTATATTGACAAAAATTAAATCAAGTTTTTTAAATTAATTCAAGTTTTTTTTACCAAAAAATGACGTCAAATTACATTTAAAACAATTTTGGTAAATAAAAATTTGCTTGAAACACACATGTGAATCACTTTTAAATTCTTTTTAAATAAAATTTATGGAAATAAATGTTTGTAAATTTAATGAAAAATAATTTTGTAAAAAAAAAAATTAATTTGACTATTAAATAAATAAATAATAAAACTTGCTCTGATTTCCTTCCATACATAAATATAAAAACCTGTTGAAATTATTAATGTGAATAAAAATTTATTATACTTTGAAAAGTCATTGATAAATTGATATTGACCAATTTTTATTTTATCAATTTAAAAACCTCTTTAAATTATTAATACATGTTCATACGTATAAATAATAATTTTTCTACCATAAAGTCATTATCCTTTCTCCTAGATTATCTTTTACGAAAAAAAGGAAGCAAACAATCGAAAGAACTATTTGCACAACTTTAATGCCAAAGTCACGTTTTCAATTTTATATCAGAAAAACTGGCATAAAAAGTGAAGAGAAATTTTACGAAAAAGAATCCTTTAACCCGATTGAAAACTATAATTTAGCTAGACGCAGATGTTTCTTTGGGAAAAAAATAAATATTACAGCAGCCATTGTAATAAATAAAGGTTATATTAGTATGGCCGAGACGAATCATAAATATCCTTCAACTTTTGAAAAATTTTTAACATTTTTAATCACTTATTTAACATTTCGGTTGATGTTGAAAACATTTTAAAAAAGAAATTTTTAAAAGCCAATTATCGATCGATAAATAAAACTTATTAAAACTAGTTTCCCGATTTTTTTTTAGTTCACACCAAAAATTGTTTAATATTATTTGAATCGTTTGTATATTACAAACAGATTGACAAACTAATACATACAATTCATGATCTACGGTTAAACATAAAAGAGATATGAAAAATATTATGTGAATAAGACAACAAAGGCTACAACTAGTCGGCCGTTTCTAATGCGTTGTCTGGCTTTCTTTTAACACGTTTTTACGCCATAATGATTTAGCAATCATCATCATTTCACAACAACTAAACAGCCAACATACCAACAAAAACCCAAGAAGGCAAAGGAACAAAATAACAAATTTAGGAAGATGTTTTCAATATCAGACAATGACTGTGAGAATAGAACAATCGACCAGAAATAAAATCAAATTGAAATTTGTAGCGAAAAGAAATGAAAAGAAATGCTCATGGTCACCAGTGTTTTTGCTGTTTACAGCAGATTATTTTTACGAAAATAGAAAAATCTTTATGCATACATATATAAAAAAACAATGCATAGAAATGGAATTTTTATATAAATATTATTTATTTTTTTAATTTAGTTTTTGTCTTGAAAACACCATTTTCAAAACACTTACTATCGGTATAAATAAAATTTTAAAATTTAATTACTATTTTGATTATGAAGGTTGTTTCACAATTAAAGCAAGATTTTTATTTGTCGCCATTTGTGCAGTAAAGTGTAAGCAACCCTAAAAAAATCAATTCGAAAGATGAGAGTTTCGGGTTAGTAAAAATAGAACGCGACACGATAGAACGACATGTTTCCATTATTAAATAATATTTCAAAATCATAACAAAAATAACTGATCTTGTGAGTACACGCTATAGAGAGCTTCTTAAAATATGCAATTCTTGTCCACGACACCGTATTGAGGTCACTGGATTGTCACCGACACTCTTACGCACTGCTTCAATTTTGACATTTAAACGGCTTGTTTTTGGACGACCAGTGTGTTTAACATCTCCAACGTATCCAGTCTTACTGAATTTTTTAATTAATCTCTATATAGTTGACGAAGTTAAAATACTATTTCGACCATATTTTGTATGAAATTTTCATTATTTTTTAAATATTGTTAAATAATCTTTACTAATCCCAAACTGTAAGTTTTCGCATTTTTTCAGCTTATAAAATACATCAAATGAAGAACTTTTATACTAATAATGTCATTTAAATGACCCCCGTTTTCAGCTTCGTAATGGGCCAATTTTAGTGTATTTTTCACAACATCTTCCAGGATTTTTGCCAGTAGCACTCGAATTTCTGCAACAATGTTTCCCTTGAGTTCAAGAACTATTTCGGGCTTATTAACATGTTTTTGCTCCTTTAAATAACCGCGAAAAATTTCAAACATTTTACTTATATGTACCATTATGTCTCAGGCAGTATACTAAAACCACATCTCAGGCCTGTTAACAAAAACAGAACGTAAAAAACTTTGTATAATAAACGAATAAAGCTCTCCACTTACGGTTACAGCACTTCGTTTTCGAAGAAATGTAATTTTTAGATGTAATTCCACACAATATTGTGCACCTAATCGTGTGCAATTAGTGTTAATAATTGCCTCTTGGATTCTCAAACCGGCAGAACCTGTAGTTTTGCTAATCAACAGAACTTAATCAGCTTAATCACTGGTAATCAGATTTGCAATAAAATTTAAATTAAGCTGCAGAACTTTGCCAATGATCTGCGGATTTAAATTCTTACACCAATTGTACCCTATATAAAAATTACAGTAAATCTACCTGATCAGAGCGCTTTCTGGTATATGTTTCTGATGTTTCTTTAATACTTTGCTCTACGCTTTAAAAATTTTTCGCAGTGTGAATTAAACATCGTCGACCGATTCTAAGCAACGAATCATTGCAAATGTCAAGGATGTAATCTTTGCGTTTAAAAAATGGTCGCTAACTTAAAAATTAAGATTCTATTATTCGAATTCTTTGTTCAGTTGTAAATTTCTCAATTAAATATTTATTATCCGGATAATAAACGAAAAGGTTATTAAATTTTAATCCTCATGGTGACTTTTGGCCCAGCCTGTAGTAACACAAGAGAAGAAAACTTAAAATGTTTTAAATGAATTCCATTTCCATTTGAAATCCATTTTTCAAAATTTATAGCAATAATTTTTAAAATTTAGAAAATTTTTTAAATTTAGGAAAATAATGAAAATGGTGTAACTTGTTTTTATTATTTTAATATCCTTGCTTCAGTGCGGTTCTTGTTTACTGAACAGCAAAACACACAAAAAATCCCTTGTCTGTTTGATGTCATATTTTGTTTCTAATGTTTGCACGCAAACACTCATGGATGCGCGTTTTTATTGTATTGTCTTTACAATCTCGTACCGGTATATATAGATTTGTCATACGATTTGTAATTTCCAAAATATATTTTTGTAACCCTGCAAAGGGATTTCCAATAAGAGCGGGTTGCTAATGAAATGACAAAAAACTTGGTGTGTGTAATGTAAAAGTAATATTTTTTTTAATTTACAGACCTGTGAATCTTTATTGTACAAAATATAAAAAAATATTGAAACAGCTTCTCTCTCAACCTTGATGTATCTTGTAAGAAATTTTTTTTTAAATATTTTAGAACATAAAACCCTACAAAACTCTTGGGTTTTTTATATACACTGAAAAATTAAATATCAGATTCATTGACGAACTTAGTGCAATATTATTTGCATTACGACCCATAACTAAAATTGTAAATTCCAATAAAATTGTGAAGAAATCAGTTTATTTTTTAATATATATTTATTTTAAACAAGATTAAAAAAAGTAAACATTTAAAACAACATTTTAACATTGATAATATTTTTTTCTGTGTATCACGCTTAGGAAAAAGTATTAACTATTAATTATGTAATTATTTTGTACTTTTACCACACTAAAGGTGAATTCACCCATTTTTTTTTTAGAGTTTTCAGCAGCAGGTTTCATTCATTTTGAACTTTGTTTCGGAAAACCAAAGCTACCATTTGAAATACATTTGTAAAACAGACGATAAAAATAAAGACTTACTTAGAATTTAATAATGCAAACATTACACGTTACGACAACTCAGTTCAGCTTTGTCCCAACTAAAATCAAAATTAAATCAATTCAAGCCTAGATGTTGTCCGGATAAAATTTTTTTCCTCTCTCAAAAAGAGAAACGTCAAACTAGATGTAAAAAAACTCTGTCTGGAAGAAATTTTTTCTGAGCAACAGGATAAATTTTCTTTTGTTTTTCAAAGTATTTACAGATCAGTGGGCGATAAATTTCATCTGATGATGGAACACGTATTACACATGACATGCTTGGCAATGAAATAATAAATCTGTCCATTAAATGAAATCTATCGGCGGACAATACAAGAGGCTGTCATACAAAATTCCAACTAGTGGCGTTCAGGTGATTTACAATTTTATTATTCACCCTAAAAATTACTTTCACTTGAAATGGCCACTTAAAGAATAAAATAAATGAAAAACTAAAAGTCTTATTTCATTGCCAAAAATAGTGAAGGCTATATCAGTTCTATATAGCCGACTCTAATATTCGAAAAATTTCCGTTTTACAAAAATGTTTTGTTTTAAACTATTGTTTCTATTTATTTAACAAAAAAACATTTTTGTTTCTTTATCATACTGAATGTCTGTGTCTTGTGTATTTATTTATTTATTTTTATCCGCAAATAAATGTCACATCAAATATATTTTTTTTACCTCACTAAAATATTCAATTTTTAAATTTTTTTTAATGCAGTAGTCTTGTATATGAAATGCATATGGCAAACATCATATACTGCATGCATGAGTTTAAATGAATATTTATTAAATATTTATAAGTGATGAACATATTTTTTGAAATTTATTTTATAAGTAAATGTCAGTATTAATATAAACATATAAAAATATTTTTTATTTTAAAGCGGATTTTTTCAGTTCTAATTATGGAATGCTTTTAATGTATCGCTAGAAAAAATTTTATTTAAGTAATAAATGAATTTAAATAATTTCAAACCTGCCGCAATCTGTCTATTAACAACATAGCATTAATTTTTTTTATTTAATTTTTTTTTTTTAATTTATTAAATTTATTTTATGTTCTCACTCATAAAACCCGCATTTTTATGGTCACAAGAATTGTGTAATTAAATATTTACTTGGAAAATTATGAAAATATGTGAGTAACAGTTATTTGAATGTAATTATAAACCGCAAACATTGATACCGATAATGATGATGATGATAATATACAAAATAAACTCATACAGACTTTGTAAATGTTTACAGGTATTTATTACATACGGATACATTGGCACACATGCAAATGAACTTATACACATGCAGCAGTTAAACAGGAAAATACAATTATGAATATTTGTATTTATTAAATTGTTGACACCGCATAATTGATGACATTTAACAGACATACATACACATTTAGTTGAAGTGCGTATTACAGACAATCACGGAATCTGTACGTTTGTTGTTTTCTACTGCAAATATGTTTCTGAAATTATGCATACATGTTTAAATTATGTCGCATTAACTGATGACAGAAATTCGTATTAAATATAAATGAAATTTTAGAGTAATGACAACTTCTTCAATTATTGTAATAAAATTTGGAAGGAAAAAACATTCATTAATAGGTTTTGGGAAACAACTCAGATTATTAACAAATTGAAGAGCTAAATCATAAAGAACCAAATATTTTATTTCGGATGCATGCGTACTGGCTAAACTCAATGTAAATTAAATTATTTTTGACAACACGTGAAAATTAAACAAATATATGTTGGCAATTAATGACTACTGATTTAATGACTTTAATCACAGATTTTACTAATTTATTTAAAATAAACTATTGTACTTAAATATTTTATCGACTTTAAGAAACTGCAAATTTTAAATTTTAAAAAATTGCAGTTTAACTTAATTCTAATTTATTGTAAGTTTAGTTTTAACTTCGCCAGTTCGCATAAAGCCTTAAGATAGCTTTAAACTATTTATGTACAGGTTATTGAATTTTCATTGTATTATGCCAGAACAAAGTGTTTTTTGTTTAATTGTTGGAGAGGAGTTTTTGATAGAATTTTTAAACTAGCGTTTGACATTTGTAAATTACAAAAGAAGAGGTAAAACTTATGATATTTTTACACAGCCGATGGTCAGTAAAAATAAATTAAAACAAGCTTATGTGCGTTGCCCCTTAGGTTAGCTTAGATTAAACAAGTAAGAGCGCTATATTCGGCCGTGCCCTTCACAACGTGTAGTCATGCAATAACAGTAGTTTGTACCACCATTCATCCCATATGAAATACGTACATACATATAAAAAACATACATATATAAAAACATCCCATTGTAAAATTATAAATTTACGTATGTAAAAAAAATTTAAAAAATTTAAAAAAAAAATTAAAAAAAAAAAAATTTTAAAAAAAATTAAAAAAAAAAATTTAAAAAAAAATTTTAAAAAAATAATTAAAATATATATAATAAATATAAAACAAAAAAAAATAAAAGAATAAAATTAAAAAAAAAATATAAAAAAAATTAAAAAAAACAAGTAACAGTGCTATATTCGGCCGTGCCGAATCTTATATACCCTTCACAACGTGTAGTCATGCAATAACAATTGTTTGTATCACCATTCATCTCATATAAAATACGTACATACGTACATACGTACACGTTAGAATAAATGTGGCATCGAATCCCAGCTGAGCCAAAAAAATTTTATCTTATTTTATTTAAGATATTATTTATATTTTATTATTTTTTTTTTATATTTTTTTTTACATTTTTTTAAAAAAATTTTTTACAAAAATTTTTAAAAAATTTTTTAAAATTTTTTTTTTAATTTTTTTTTAATTTTTTTTTTTGTAATTTTTTTTTATTATTTTTTTTATTTTTAATATATTTTTTTTTTTTAATTTTTTTTTTTGGCATGTTTTTTGCATGTACGTATGTATGTATGTTGTTGTTGTAATTGTGTAAAAAACGAGGTGGTCGTGGTTTTTTGCTCATATCTCAGAAAGTTATGGGGCGATTGTGCTGAATTTCAATAGCGATTCATTCCTGGATATTTCCAAGAGATTGATACCATATACAGATCTGAGGAACATATAGTTGCTTCTAAAAGTTGATTTCAACCAACACACGGACAGACGGACAGACGGACATACGGACAGCCGGACAGACGGTCAGGGCTTAATCGACTCCTCTATTCATAAGCTTTCAGAAAATATATACTTTATGGGGTCGGAAATGAAAATTGTAGAAATTACAAACGGAATGACAAAGCTATATATACCCTTGTGCACCACAGGTGAAGGGTATAAAAAGAGCGGCACTAAAAGCCCAAAGCCATGAAAGGTATGCAGTGCTACCCAATTGCATGTTGTGTGCTCTAAAAGAAGAAGAAGAATTTCCTCTAATAAAAAACCATAATCCTAATTCAATTTATATCTAGACTAGACCAAAAACCCAGTGCCTTTAAAGTAGGGATTTTCAATTCAAATTCCTTAGGTATTCCAAGTTCGTCATAATAAATATAAACGTAACAATATATTGCTTTACATTTTGATAATCTCTTATTTTCTCTTACGTTTTTGACATATCCTAATACAACATATTATGTGAAGAGGACTTTGGTAGGTTCCCTTCAAATACATTAAAGAACATGTTCTCTTTAAATCGTATTATACATATTTATTTTTACTTATTTGCCTTTTAAAGCTTCACTTAATAAAATTGTTAACCTTGTTTCATATTGTAAAGTATACAAAAATTTTCTCAAAAACAAAAATACAACAAATAATTTATTCTAAAAAAACATTAAAAACAAAATTGTATGGTTCTAACTACTAGAGGAAATAACATTTTCCTATCATACACACTGAAATTTAATTTTACTTCCACGTATTATTTACCACTAAAGTTTCTTGTTTGGGCATATTAGGCGCGAAAATTTTACAGTAGATAATATGCCGAACTTGGAATACCTGGGGAACTCGAACTGGAGATCCATAAGGCGTTACATTGAGGGGACTGGTTTCTTGGACTAGTCCGTTATTTATGGGAAATTATGTTTATGGTTTTTTGTTTGGGAATTCCGTTTTCCACATGGAGCGCACAACATGCCAACTGGGCATAGGTGTATACCTGTCATGGGTTTGGGCTTTTATACCCCTCCTTTTCAACCTAACCTAACCTAACCTTCTTGTGCTTATAGACATACAAGTATATGAGAAAGAAAGTTTTTACAGTTTTGCCTAGAATAATATAAGCAAATGTTCAAATACATACATGTAAAAACATTACAACAAGCTGACAAACATATTCTAGATCTTATAAACAAATAGCCTATAATTTTAATCATACAATGAATCTGTTCTACTTATGAGTAATTCCTTGTGTAAATGGTACTTTCATAATTTGCAACATTTCTAGGGTACATCTACTTCTGTAGTTATTATCTATATTTAAATATTTTGTATTTTTAAAATCAGGATAATAATTGGAATTAGTACAGTGTACAGATAATGCAGTACAGTGTACAGATAATGCAGTACAGTGTACAGATAATGCAGTACAGTGTACAGATAATGCAGTACAGTGTACAATGGGGCAGATGTATTGTTCCTATTTTTTTGATCATACCCAAATATATCCAGCTAATCTATTTTTAAGTTCATTTTTTGTTGTACCTACATATATTGCTGTTCTTTAGTTGATGAATTTATGGATCTCGCAATTTTACTTGATCCTAAATTAGATTTCCGCAAGCATATAACCATGATCGTTAACAAAGCGCGTGCAATGCTTGCAGGTATTACAAAACAGCTATATATATATATATATATATATCTAGTAACACCAATATTGAAGTATGGACCTGTTGTTTGAGACCTCATATGTAATGTCCATGTTGATCGCATCGAATCTTTGCAGAAGCAATTCTTCTTTTTTTTTCTAAAAAATCTTTTGAAGTCTATCTTAGAAACATACCGCTGTACGAAACCAGACTAGCTTTAATCAAATTGCCTACTTTAAAAAGTCGTAGATCTATGTATGCTTAGTATGTCTTTTTTTAAAAACCTAAAAAATGGTGACATCATTTTTTTTTTTTTTTGATTTTCTTTTGAGCAACATTAATTTTAATATTCCGCGTCGTACAACCCTTTACTTTATACTCTTGTATCTTTTATTTTCCCATACAATTTATTTCCAATAGAATATTATGTGAGAATTTTAATGAAATGTATCATTTATTCGATTCTTCTATAAACTTTAACTTTATTAAACGTAATATAATATTGTTTTTGAATAATGAAACGTTTTGTATGTACATGTTTGAAATCAATTTTATATAACAGTCTGTAAGGATATACATATGTCCATAGACTTGATTAAATAAATAATTAAATAAATTATTACTACTACGTGGTATTTTATAAGCTAAATTAAACCTTTCCAATTTATTTATTTTATCTTTTATTTTACTAAATAATCTACCTTATATGTTATACATTTTGTGAGCCATTATAAATTTTCTATTGTCAAACATTTTATATTTTTTCAATCTTTCAAATAAAACAGAAAAATAAGTTACTGATCAAGGCATATCCATAAGGTATATGCATCGCGGCAACAAACACAACAATAAAAAACACATGTTTTTTGTTTTTGTATATATGCCGGCATATCGATGCCTTACTTCCTCAACCTCGTATCTTAAAAAATAAAATTTTTCAGGAGAGAAGAAAAAAACGGTTAATCTTTTTATACTTCGGTGCTTGGTTAAAAGTTTAAATGCAATTATTAAGGAATTGATTGTATTTATATATATTAGTAGTAATAATATACTAATCTTTTTTAGTTAAAGCATAAAACAATCGTTTGATATGAAAACGTCAAACCCGTATTTTTTAAGATACGAGGTTGAGGAAGTAAGGCATCGATATGTCAAACAATTTTTTTTATTTTCTTCTCAAATTTGAACAACTTTTAAAAAACTTTATAGCGAAAACTTTTAATTCACGGTTTTGTATTTTTTAACACGCTTTAAACCAACTGAATCTGCGAATTATTTATTGTACAATAAAATTTAAAAAATTAAGTTTGACAACTGCAGGCATGACTTTTAAAAAAAAGTTTGTAATGCTAAGGCGAATTCATACAGGTGCACTTATGAGCACATGATGATGGGGAAACATAATGTCTAAATTTGTTGAATTCTCCTTTATTCTATTTATTAATGCAGGAATGGAAGATTAGATTTTAGATTCCGAATTAAACATTTAACTTAATTGTGCTTTTTATGATAATAAATTTACCAAATTTGTGTATATTTGTTGTGCTTGCACAATTTATAATGTGCTTCACAAGCACATATCCTTTTTTTAATAAAATTTTATTGATAAAACATACAAAAACAACTTTTCCATCCTTGTTATACAAACTGACCTTGAAAGAAAAAATCCCCTAAAAATTTGCTTTGTTGTATCAATTCGCCGTTGCATATACCTGTATGAATATGCCTTGGTAACGCTTTTAAAATGTATATAAAAAAAAAACAGTCAGCTGATTGGATACGAGTACCTTATGGATATGCCTTGTTACTGATTAATAAATTTTAGTCCTGACATTCAAATTGTTTTGTTGCTTATATTAACCTATCAATCTTCAAATCAACTGGATCGGATAATTATTATCACTTAAAATAATTTAAATCTTCTCTATATTTTTGTATGAAATATCTTATCACTAATCTTCAAAACTCTTAATTGGATTTCTTGTTGTATTAATGATAGTTCCTTTTTGCTGTCTTCAAAAATATACTATTATTCTTTCAGAAGGCAAGACAGAAGAAATTTCTAAATTTTTTAGATAATATTTGAATTAACTTTTTTTATTTTTCCATTTTATGTAGTATTACCATGAACTCGCAGTTGTGAGTTTCACTTTTTTTTAAATATCACCAACATTAGGCGTAATCTTTATTATATTGTGTTATCTTTTTTTTTAAAGGAGAGGTAAGAAAGAGAGTTAACAACGCTATTTTGTTTTATGTTATGTTTTGCTTTGGCGGCATATTTAGTGCTATTTATAATGATTCTATTTAAACTAAATATTCTCACTACCCGATGTGGCTACGAACCTATCGCCATCGTGGTAACCATTTAATTAATATAGTACTCAGATAATCCTTCTTGGCAAGGAAGTAACCAAACCGAATTCACCAGATACAAAATATGTCATCACAATTCTTATTCTTTAATAAATTTTAACTAAGTACTATTTAATTATATCTAACTGTATTAAAATTCATACAACAATATCTGTATTTAATATATTTAATATAGACAATTTAAAGCATCTCAAAAATTGCATAAATGTTCAACAACTACTAGTGAAAACATGATTCACAATTGCTTTACACACATAAACAAAAGAATAAAAATAAAACACTCAAATACATAAATGTCAGGATCATACCGACATACTTTTAAGCACACACATACATAAATATTGCGTACAATTTAATGTTATTTTTGTCTAAACTAGTACACAAAAAAATATGTTAGAATTATGTATAAGCATAAGTATGAATGTATTGCCCATATCTAAATACATATGTATGTATAATATGTTTATGTATTTTACATATATATTTTATAATAAGCCACCTGTTGTCTAGTCTAAGTCTAAGAAAATATTCATTCATGTATTCTTGTGCAAGTTGTTATACATACGGGTATGTATGATTACTAGTTTGTATCTTTCTGTATTTAAGTGTGCAAGTATAAGTATTATAGCATGTGTGTGCTTAACCACACACTCTTAAAATAAACCATGCAGCATAAATAAATCTCAAATGCATACAGAATCATTTGACTTTTTTCTAACTATTTTCAATTTTCTTCCTCCACTACTTTACTATACTATTTTATTTTATTTCTTTTTATTTTATTTTTTGGGTTTCTTTCAAAAAAATTTAAAATATTTATTCCAAGTAGAGAGTCTTATTTTATAGTCTTGTATGTATCTCTAGTTTTGTTTGTTTTTTTCTACATCTTATGCGTATAAGTGCATTTGCTTATGTGTGTGTGTGTGTGTCGAAATGTACAAGGACAATAAGGACATGCACATGTGATATTGTACTAACTGACTCTGATGTTCTTTTTAACAAGACAAATGTTAAATTAATTTGCTCTGCCTAGTTAGCTTATGTATAACTGTACGTGTGCATGTATGTATGTGCGGAATTAAATAAATGACTGAATGTCTGCATTCAATTGAATTTTATGTTGATCTTTGCAAATTTATTTTAGTCTGTTTTTTGTGGGATTCTTTTTATACCCTTCACACAGTGAAAAAGGGTATATATAGGTTTGTCATTCCGTGTGAAATTTCTACAATTTTCATTTCCGACCCCATAAAGTATATATTTTCTGAAAGCTTATGAATAGAGGAGTCGATTAAGCCCTGACCGTCTGTCCGTCTGTCCGTCTGTCCGTCTGACCGTCTGTCCGTGTGTATGTTGAAATCAACTTTTTGAAGCCCCCCGACATAGGTTGGACCCGGGTAAGGTATTAAAATATCAGAAATATTCGGGAGTAGATCGGTATTGAAAATCAGAAACATCGGTACATAAACAACTGAGATATGAGCAACAACCCACGACCACCTCGATTTTCTTTTCATAAAAACAACATTACAACAACAACATACATACATACAAACGTGTATACTGGTTAGAGAAAACGTGGCATCGAATCCCAGCTGAGGCAAAAAAAATTTTTTTTAAATTTTTTTAAAATTTTTTTTTTTAATTTTTTTTTTATTTTTTTTTATTTTTTATTTAATATATTATATATATTTTTATTATTATTTTTTTTTATTTTTTTTTTTTTAATTTTTTTTTTTTTAATTTTTTTTTTAAATTTTTTTTTTTTAAATTTTTTTTTTATTTTTTTTTTGTTTTTTTTAACATACATACGTGAATTTACTGTTATTGCATGACTACACGTTGTGAAGGGTATATAAGATTCGGCACGGCCGAATATAGCGCTTTTACTTGTTTTTATTTATTTTTGGCCTTTTATATTTCAAAATCTTTTATTTTTTTTTTAATGTCTTTGTGTTTTTAGTTTATTATGCAGTAAATGTTTTTTGGTACGTACATGCATTTATTTAAAGGAAATAGCATCATTTTGTTAAATTAACTGTTTTGTTTTTAAGACTAAAGTTGTAAAAATATTCAAAAGAGCAGTACAAGAAAGCTTATGTTTCTTTTGGCTTAGTCATAAAAATTTAATAAGCGAAATATTAACCTGTTATAGAATACTAGATATTGAACGTCATTTAATAAAATCACAAACAAATCACAGAGAACTTTTTCATATTTTATCTATATCACTTAATAAAGAGGGACTTGATAAGGGCACCCTGTAATTTTTACCTTTTCCGGGGGTATGTAACTTGGCTAGTATATCGGCTTTATTGCATTGTCAGTATGGGGTATAGAGGTGTTACCAACATCTGACAGCTGACGTTAATCAAACCACATTCCTGCATCCGCTACTGTATGTGTGATAAGGAACTTCATAATAACTATACATTTCTAAATGTCAACTAAACTCCTGTACGACAAGCTAATTTGTGATACTTATTAGTATTTCAGGTGGCGCACACACACCAATATAATTAAAATCTTATTAAATATCTATAAAATACACCAATACAATAGTAAAATTTCTTATATGGAAATAACACCAATACTATTTTAGGCCCTTATTAATAAATAACTTCAGTTTACATTCAAGTTAGAAACTGAGATAATTATCTTGCGGTGGCAGGTATCCAAAAACAACAACTTTTTTAATTAAAAGTAAATAACTTAAATATCTCTATGAGAACTTATATTAAGTCTGAGACAATAAGCAACTGAACTTGTTCTAAGCCGGAACATAACTAAATCATGACTAAAACTAAGCTAGACTTGAACTAGAAATTAATTAAGTTACAACTGGACCATAACTAAACTACAACTGAACTAAAATCATTGGCGTAAGTGGACAATATCGGCGGGGTGTAATGCCACTTCGAAATTGTTTCTCCCCGCCGTAATATAATAAAATTAAGTATTTCTAAAATTAAATCAGTTTAAGATTTTTAGGATTTGTCCACCACCAGAAAAAATTGTAGCTACATCACTGACTAGAGTTAAACATGATTTGAATTTCAACTCAGCTAGAACCCAACTAGAATCGAGCTAGAATTTAACTAGAATAAAATTAGAACTAAACAAGAGCAAAATACGAACTGAACTAAATATAAATTAAAACTACAACTAAGCTAAAAATTAACTTAAACTAAACAACAGCTGAAGAACAGTAAGAAAGAACTGATAATGCTTGTATCCCATGTAAATGTTATTCAGCTAAATTCTTTGAATATTTAGACAAGTATCTTTATCCATACCCTTTCTAAAATTTATTCAAAAGTACAACTAAAACCTCCTAATGAATTCGGCAACTTTTAAAGTAGTAATTTTCTTAAATCTTAATTTTGCCATATGCTAAGGTAGCCCCCAAAAATCTTGCGACCTTCTTAACCTATAATATCTTAATAATTAACTGACTGTTTTCCAAACACGTATGACACAGCTAATAAGAAGCAAAAAAAGCAATTTCATAATACGTTGAGTTCAGCTAATTGACTAATCAGCTTCATTTTCACTAATGAGGTAACATATGTAATGTTATCTAATACATACAAATATAATTTCAAATACACAATGCATAGGCGTTAACGCGTATCACGTTAGCTTGTTAAAGAATTTGATCTTAAACTTAAATCTCCCACCATCATCTTGAACTTTTGTGTAATCATTATCCCTATGGCTGCGTTGCTAAAATAAATGGTGGCTGTATATTGATAAATTACGCATGTTATGAAAAACAAATTTACATTCATTTTGAGTAAATGTAAGCACGTTACACCAACAAAAGCTGCAAAGAATATACATAACAAGAACTTTACAAACACATACACATACATACATACATACGTAAAAGCAATTTAATAAACTGACAGTAAAAGTTATCTCATTAACGTTTTTGTGTTTTATTCATTTCTGTTACAAAGCTCAGCAAGTTAATTTAATTCTAAATCAACACTACGAGAAAACACAACATTTTGTAAGTTCATTATAGAGTTAAGTTAGTATGCTTTTAGGCGAAATGATATACAAGCTTTTCTGGCATATTTTAAGATGCCAGCATTTAACTATAAAATTTATTTAAACTTTTACAAGTATGTAAAAATAAAACTTTTTCATATTTACTTAACATTTGCATGCTGTAGCTATACAAATAATGTTTGATATTTGTTTTCGTTACTGCTTTTAGGTTTTCTTTCCCTTTTCATTGTTTTTTTTTTTTGTTTTGCTTGACATTTGTTAAAATTCCCACACTTAATGGATATTGAAAAATGTAAATTTTTCTTTATTCATTCATTTGTCTGTCTGTTTGTTTGATGGTTTTTTGTTTGTGTTCTCAAAAAGCCTAAAGCCTTTTGTTGTTTTATTTGTATTTCTATTTGAAATTTTGCTTGCATGTATATTGGACACAAGTCAAATACAATTTCAATTCTTTGACAAACTCTTTACACACTAAGAATATTTCTTTTTTTGAAAGAAGAGAAGCACATGACAATGAGATCAAGCATTTAAATTTTATTAAAAGAATTAAAAAAAAGAAAATTTTATTAATTTTAAAATGTCCAGCAATCTATTAGACAGAAGCTTTTAGATGAGATATTAGGTCCCGATTATAACTTTAGGTTTTTCGTAATAGTTACATGTTAGCTTAAGTTTAATTATACGTAGCGGTTTTGTATCATGGCACGGAACTCAGAGGTCCAATGTTTAATAACTTTTCTGCATAAATCCAATTAAATTGTTTATGCAGAATTTACCGGTTTTTTCAGTTGTTTGCTGAAACAACATGACATGAAACATTTATACCATTGAATTTAGGACAGGTGCTTCGATAACCAACTGAACCAATATCTGCTCTTAATAAAAATTTTGTGGATGAACTTTGCATCGTACCATATTACTTGTAAATTTTTACATGTTAAAAATGTCCGTAAACAAGAACTTTTCTATTTTGGATATAAATTTTAAAATATTAAAGAAAAAAAAAATACAATAATATTTAAAAAGTACAGTTAAATAATTATTTCTATCAACTACTGCTCAATTTACAAGCTGTCGTAGGTTTTTGTACGTCAAAGTAGTTGTACATATTTTGTTAATAATTTTTACATTTATTTCTTATACAAGCTTATGAATATGGGAGTCGATTAAGCTCTGTCAGTCTGTCCGTCTGTCCGTCTGTCCGTCTGACCGTCTGTCCGTGTGTATGTTGAAATCAACTTTTTGAAGCCCCCCGATATCGCTTGGACCCGGGTTAGGTATTAAAATATCAGAAGCATCGGTACATAAACAACTGAGATATGAGCAAAAACCCACGACCACCTCGATATTTTTTTCACAAAAACAACATTACAACAACAACATACATACATACAAACGTGTATACTGGTTAGAGAAAACGTGGCATCGAATCCCAACTGAGCCAAAAAAAATTTTTTTTTATTTTTTAAAAAATTTTTTTTTTAATTTTTTTTTTATTTTTTATTTAATATATTATTTATATTTTTATTATTTTTTTTTTAATTTTTTTTTTTGTTTTATATTTATTATATATGTATATTTTAATTAGTTTTTTTTTAATTTTTTTTAAAAATTTTTTTTAAAATTTTTTTTTTATTTTTTTTTTACTTTTTTAACATACGTACGTAAACTTATAATTTTACAATGTGATGTTTTTATATATGTATGTTTTTTATATGTATGTACGTATTTCATATGGGGAATGGTGATACAAACTACTGTTATTGCATGACTACACGTTGTGGAGGGTATATAAGATTCGGCACGGCCGAATATAGCGCTCTTACTTGTTGTTTATCTCAATTCAGATTTATAGAGTCGATGGGGTACAAAAATCGAATTCTGAAACAGGTTATCATGACCTAAGTATTTCGTGCTGAAAAGCCACACTACTGCAAGAAAGAGTATATAAAAAGGTCAGCAGAATATCAAAATGACCTGTGGAATAAGCAAAGATAATAAGACTTTGTAGATATCACTAGGCAATATTAAAGAAGATATACAGGAAATTATATTTTACAATGAAACAACGTTGCAGATGTAAATTTGATGCACATGAGTTTTTGTGTTCGTATAATAATTATTTTTTTTTTGTTATTCTTTCTAAGAACACTATACTGTCAAGCAAAATATAAATAGGGAATCCCCCAAAGTAAGAACAAAAAAAGATCCATCAATAAAAATTGTTAAAAAAAGTTGTCGTGTTCATTGATCGCAATTGTATTAGATACTTTCAATGAGAAAGAAATAAAAAGTTAAATCTACACTTGATCGTTTCAAACAAAACCGGAAAAATTTTTATTTTTGTATAACGAAGTGATTTGTTGGCAGCATGCATATTCAAATCGTTAGCAAAACTGATGAACATCCTTACGAGGACATTTGATAAATTACACATTTAAAAAAATGTTCTCAAAAAAATATTTTCATTATATTCTATACTACTAAAAACTTTTTTTTTATTTTATACAAGTTAAACTCTATTAAACAACTGATCACTAAAGTTCAAATGAAATTTTATATTTTTTCTAGTTTTTGATTAATTTTCTTTTCATTTCGAACACACGTAATGAGTTATAACTTCCACCATAAAATGTTAAAAATTTAAGCCTCCTCCCGCCTCACTTTAAACAAATATACACAAATTTTTTTATTTTTTCTTGCCCTAGAACTTAACTGTCATTATTCCTGCGGTATGAAAACTCATTTTAAACTTTTCTCATCTCATCCTTAATATTTTTTGTGTTTAAGTTTTAAATGCAAATAGACAACTCATATTCATAACTTAACATATTTATTTTGTATGCCAAGAACAATTTACTTTAAATATGTTCATACATATATACGAAAAATATTAAGGCACAAGACGAAGAAGATACCAAATACATAGACAAACTTGGGGCGATAAAGATAGTTATGCCAATTGTATGAATGTACTACATACATACGTACGTACTCACGCATATCTTAGTACCATAATAACAATAATAATAACGATGATAATGAAAAACAAAGTTTGAACTATCAACAAAAATACCACAAAAAAAGTGCTTTAAGTGAAAAGTAGAAAAACAAATAGAAAAAAAAATATTCTTTTCGTGTACAAGTGGCAGAAAAATAATTCAAGTTTAATGAAATAAATCTTAGAATTGACTAAAGAGAAACTTTTCTTCTATCCAGAAAATAATGAATAATGCAAATATTTATTAAAAACAATAACAACAACAAAATTGTTAATATTTGTAAAACACTGAAAGAAATCAAATCATGTTCATTTAAAACGTAAGAAAAACCAAAGAAAAAATAATAATAATAAATAAGTTTAAATATTCCATCTTAAACAGCAAGTATTATTCATTTCATTAGGAAAATGTTAGCAACCAATTTTTTAAATCTAGAAGAGTATTTATAAAAAAAAGGTTGTCATGATTTACCGTGTACAAATGTATATTAAATGAAAAAAGATTTGTCGACTCTAAATTTCATGCTCATCGAACTGTACTAAATGATGATAATAAAAGTGCTCATAACCAAATAAGACAAGAAACAACCAAGAAGCAACAGCAGAAACCATAATGAAAAAAATAAGAAAATATGAAAAGTCTAAGTAGAGAAAATTGACTTTTCATTTCTTAAATAAACTGTTGCTTCTTCAGAAGACAACTTACACTTATTTACACATTTATACTTATATACATACATATTATCTTAGTATATGTGCAAAGATGTATAAATAATTTGCCATAAAAATTGTAAAAATGAAAAACGCCTCTTCTACGCCAAGAAGTCCTATTACATTAACAAACAAACGAAACAATAAAACTCATAAGACTTATACCAGTAATAACGACAAAATGAATGAAGAGAGTGAATATTGAAGCAACAACAACAATATTTTGAAATTTATTACATTTTCATTCTGCTGTTTGTCTTTCTTTCGTGTATGTATTGGAGTTTCAGGGAAAAGATGTAAATGGTATGAATGAATAAACGAATCTCTATGCTATGAGATTTATGACTTTGGCTAAGAAAACAAAAAGTTTAATGAGTCGTAAGTTAAATGAAAATTGTGTCAAAATTAAATTTGTGTTTAATGCACTGTGGTTGGTTTAGCACAAAATTTCGAAAAAATAGTGAATTATTATATATGTTCCTTTTATATCAATTTGCAGTTACCGCAAAAACTGCGATTCACATTGAGAGAGAGAGAGAGAGAAAGCCAAAATTATGTGAAAACACTTACAATCATGATTTTCTTTTCAGGCAATGAAATCGTTCACATACGTGTATACATATATAGAGTTCATTCAATTTAGCAAAATACTTGCAATTACTGAACAACTTTTAAATGACTATGGTCTGTCTTACTAAGCATTATTTTAGTGATGAGTTGATTTATGAGATTGAGGTAGTCTTCAAAAGATTATCCTTTTCTTCGTTTCATTATTACACTACTTAATATCCTAAGTGTGGTCCACTCTGGTTTCGAATCTTCTTCGATTTATGAATTTCTCAAGATTTGGTTTTCCTCATACTATGTTCATCACCTTACCGACAGCCGTATTTTGCAATCTTTTGACGTGTTCCTCCGTTGGTCATACTTTAAGTTAATTTTAAAACCTTTGGCATAATTTAAGCCTAGGAAATAGTATTGTGATCAATTAAACGGAAGTATTTATTTACCTCTATTTCAGCTTATCCATATAAACCCATTCAAATTCGGTCTGCAGTCTTGGATTCGTCCGTATAAACATCCTATTTTACCTCCTCCCTGCAGTTAAGTCCATCATATCTCGTTGGGTTTTTACACGTTACCTCTATGATGTTTTTCGACAGTAAGATATCGAATATTTTTTGGTATCTAGTTTTATGTTCTCTTAGCAGTCATTAACCCATTGACGATGTCGAAAGAAAACCCAAGCGAAATTTCATTCGTACAAATACGTTGAAAACAAAAACAAATTTTTAGTTTTTGTTGTTGTTTTCAATATATTTGTACGAATGAAAATTTAGCTTGGGTTTTCTTTCGACAGTGTTGAACAGGCAGTTTATATTTTTCGCATCATACCTGCAAAATTGTGTGGCATTTGAAGATGAAATACTTTGCAATGGCAGCTTCTAAATATCTGTGTTATGAAAATTATTAATTTATGTGTGGCATTACAAAAATTTCATGTGATTCCAATTAAGTCAAACACATTTAACTCTTAAGTAAATATTTTTTATTTATTCATCCTTCATCTCGTATTAATTTTAACTGATGCCAACTGCCTACAAATTATATAAATTTAGTTTCCAAAGCACACCACTGTACCTTATTTTTGAAGTAACTCATATATCATGTATTTAAGAAAAACTCTTGATTAAGGAAAAAACTTAAATAGTAATTCCGAAAATTAAAGAAAAAAAAACGAATAGAGATTGCGTTTGCATTTTATGTTTGTTAAATAAAGATTGTCCAAAGATAAGTAAGTGCGGATGTCTTAGCTTAACAAACAGAGAAGAAATATTTAACTGTTGTAAATTCATTGGTACCAGCAAATGTGTACAATGTTTGCTTTTGCTAAAAAGAAAAGAAAATAATAATAAAGAGTTTTATCTTTGTAAACAGTAACTTCTTTCTCCGAATTTCATACAAAGTAGAAAATATGCTAATGAAGTTTGTTGAAATATCGCTTACTTTGATTTAAATCAATACCATGGCTTTTAATAGGAAACCCAGTGGAAATATGAGCTATGCATTTAAAACAAAACTTAAAAGAAATTGAATTTGTACAAAAATTTTACTGTTTATACATGGGCGTTGTCTAGATCCTACCGCTTTGAAGAATTTTAGACTCCCATGGTTGCCGGAAGACCGCAAGTCCGCCAAGACAAATTGCATCAGTTTTTAAAACATCATTCTCTGCTTCTGTTGAGATGGTTACAGCATCCAACTAACATCAGTGTTTTAATAAAGTTTGGCAAGGTCAAACAGCAACCATTTAATCACCTTTGGAGACCTCACCAATAATTAGTCTTGAACAAGATCCTTGGGCAAAATGACTTTCGTGGTAGATCTTTGGTCAGCCTCGAAAATATTCTCGGACTAGAATTTAAGTTCTCCAAAATTATGGTTCCAAGAAACATCTCTATCCCGTACTGACAATACACCTTGGCCTGATACTAGACAAAGAGAAATGCCTCCGGGGGAAGTGAGAAGAGTCTATTACTAAACGTCTTATTTTTTTACCCTTAACATAAATTAATTACTTTAGGCTCTTTTAATATCAGCCCAATGACCGTTGCTTGCAGGACCTTACTCTTTCCATTAAAATGTTCATCACATCGGAATGTATGTGCTAAATAACTGGGATTGTGAACCATTGGCATAGATCGTATCTTTTAAAAACCAAAGCAAAAGAAAAAGATTAAAGTTATTAAATCACGAGATATCGGTGAGCAATTGTAATTTCCTCTTAGGGAAATATCACGTTCAGAAATCTTCAGGCAAAAGAGTGATTGTATGGTTAAATCAATTTCTTTTCAATAATTTCGGCCTATATGTTTGTATAATTCCAAGTTTCAAAGATCGCCTAGAAATTAAAAAACATGGCTTTTCCTCAATTCTATGGACTACAGCAATAATATTTGCAGATGTTCTTTAGTGATATGACGAGTTCGATCCTTTATGTTACTCCTTGCCCCAACAGCTCAAAATTATTTCCAGTTTCACAATTGCTGGAAGATTAAATTCGTAAGGTTATTGGGCGTAGCGGTGACGGTCATTTGGCTGATGTTATTGTTCGTTATTTATGGGATAGCTTACTCTTTACAATTAAATAAACATCCGAAAAGTTCGGTTAAACACACTCGATTTTGTACATAACAAAATTAAACTTTTTGTAAGAAGATCCTATAAATTAAATTTCTTTAAGGTCGTCGGCAATTTCATCATATTACCATCAGGAAATGAGAAAACTCACACCCACCCTTATTTAAGAAGTTATAGGTAAATTTAAATTTACATACACACTTTACGTATTATATTATAATTTTATGAGGATTTTCTTTTTATTTTACGCAAAAAGAGCTTAAACTTTTTGATACTCTTGTATAATGAGTTTAATGAAATGAATTTTTCTTTTATGTTGCCCTTTGTCCATTTTATGTACTTGTATTTTACAGATTTTCCACCCTGCAGCGTAAATTTTAATTGAATGACTTTTTAATGAGTTTAACAAATTCGTATACTTAAAGCAAAGTCCAAGCATAACATTTTTAGCAAGTTTTTTTCAATATTATTAATATAATTACTATTATTAAAGCTTAAGGATTTAATGAATTAAAAGAGATCTTCCTCCTCAAGTAATTTTGATTATATGTATAAGTAAGCTTAATATAATTTATAATAATTAGTTTAATTATTCAAGTTACTGGTAAACGCCCAAGGAGCTTTTAAACGAAAACAAACAGAGAGAAGGGAACAGAGACGGCAGCAAAATGCATATAAATTATTATGCACAAGCAAATAAATAATTGTGTTTTTCTATTTAACAATACATTGCAGCCATGTTTATGTTGCATGCATGCCTGCCTGACTGCATGCTTGGTTGCGGGAGCAGCTAGAGTGTTGCAGAAAAAAATCACAATAAATTTAATGCTTCAATGAATAACTGAGATGATTTAACATGACACAACTTCCGGTAGTTACACATACACTGCACACAAAAGATTAAACACAAACATACAATAAAACAACAATTATAACAACAAAATAATTGTATTCAATTCGAACACCCACATATAAACACAACTGTGCCACAATAATATAGTGAAACAAAAACACTCAAGCCTTTAGCAACTTTCTCTCGTTGGCAAATAAAGAAATTTAAAATTTGCAACAGAAAATTTCTTGATTTCCGTTTGTCAAGCCAAAAAAAGTGAATGTAAAAAGGAAAAATTATAAAAATCATTACATGTTTTATTATTCAAGCTTATCTAATACCAACCATATCTGAACGTAAACGGAAAAAAATTCTAACGTAAATCCCTTTTTACAAGATTTTTTGCAACAAAAACAAAAAATTGCAACTTTTACATACCAACAATAAAAAAAAAAAAAGAAAATCACATCCTGCTCTCTGCAGCAATATTAACAAGTACAGTGGGTTGATTAAAGCAAACTTAATCAGGTAACACGAGGCATATTTTTTACACCTCGCTTGTTAAATTTTCAACTGCTATATACACGCAAAGAAACCCCATAATTACTTGATAATCACGACGGTTATATTGCAGTTTCTATAACATTATTTGGTTAGTGAGAGCAAGAAAAAGTTTTTTTTTTTATCATGTATTTAAGCATGTTAATCAAGTTCTTGTTTGATTTTGATCATTTAGTGTTTACCTTTTATGAAAACTTTAATATGGTTGTCCCTCAAAAATAGTATGATTTACAAAATGATTGTGCCACAAATAATAATAAATGTCTTTGCAAAAATAACATTATACTCAAAAGCATTTGGAATTACCAACAACCAATAAATGTGAAACAACAGTATGATTACAAAGCAACCAAACTATGATTGTTTTTAATAAAAAAATTTTTTTAACTGTTGTTTTTAAATAAAAGTACTAAAATTTTGAAAAAATATTAAAAATAAGGAGGAGTACTATATTCGGCTATACCAAATTTTTAATAGCCGCCACCAATCCTTTGGTGTACTTTAAAACCACAAAATGTATTATATTGTTAATAAGAGTTATCACTTTAAAATAATCTCTTTGATTTATTTTTTTAAATTTAGTCTTAAATTCTGTGGGAGTGGTCGTTAAAGTTGACGTGTCAAAGTAGTTTCTGCTAATGAATTCAACTTAGACATTTAAATTTAGAGTTCTTTATTCTTCCAAAATCTTTGTCCATAGAGAAACTACATGAATTTAGAATAAAGCGTTTTAATTGAAGTAAGTGTAAAAATGTCACCTTCATTTTAAGGAATTACAAATCTTTTGACCAAAAAGCTTTAAAAGTTTCATGACGTTTAGGTATAAATTTCCGTACAATTTGATCTATAACTCAGTTTCGTAATGTATGAACCTAATCACATTTCGGAGAAACATATTTTTTTATTCAGGAAACATACTTGTGAAATTTTATCGCCCTATCTTGTTACATTTAGACCCAATCGCATTTTATTCGATGTAAGAAAATCCTTTTTTATGACCTACTCTTGCATTAAAAGCCATATTTCGAATAAGAAAATTTTCAATGCCAAACATTTCTAATGTATTGAAAATATTCTCAATAGTGCTTTCAACACACGGACAGACAGACGGATATAGCTAAATCGTTCTAAAACTAAACCAAGACTCAGAAATTTTTATGGGGTCTAAGATGTGGAATGACAAAATAAATATACTCCTACAGCATTTTTTTTTTTGGTGGTGGCTACAGTAAACAATAAAATGAAAAAATATTGATTACAAAAATGTTAATGAAATGACAAGTTAATATTATATTAATTGTACATATAACTATTAGCAGACGGAAATTTCTTGCTTTACAAGACAGCAAAGATTATGCATTTTATTTTCAGTTATAATATGGTTTATATGTTACTTTAAGTAAACATAATATAGATAACTGGCAACCATTGTATGCTTTAACCACAATCATGTTTTTTCTTAGGTACAGTATGTCTTACCTTACTTTAAGACACCAATTTTTACAGACATGCAGAATTACATATTTCGTGATCTAGATGCTTAATAAATACAAATATTATATTAAATTCTTTTTTTCTCTATTAAATAAAATATATATTCAAAAGAAATGTTTGAAGAACAACTAAACAATAAAACAATAAAAATATAAAATATAAAATATTTTGCAATAAAAACGTTTTATGTGCCACAAAACTTTTATTTACAATTCTTTTTCAAATTATTTATAAATAATTTTCAATAAATGACCTCAAGCCGAATTAATGAAAAAAATACAACCATTATAACAAGGTCAACTATAATAATATTTTACACACAAATTTTTAGTTTAAGAAAATACAACATTTGTATAAAATTTGTTGGTTTACAGAGTAATCGATAAGTTTATAATAAAAAAAAATATTTTGAATTTTTAAAAAATTTTAGAGTCGTTTAAATAAATTGATGATATCTCTGTTTTAAAAAATTTTAAAAATTTTTACGACTAAAATTTTTTTTATTACTTAAATTCGCTGTTTTTATAAATAATTCGACAAGCTTTTGATCTAAATAATATTTTTAATAAGTTTCTATGTTATACAAAATTTTCAGTCATTTTCGTTTAAAAGAAAGAAAATTTTATATAATATTTCCAACAAATATATTGTTTAAAGAAAATTTCAAAAAATTTCGGATTTTTGCAAAACTTTTTACTGCAAAAAATCTTAACTTATTTTTAATAAAAAAATAAACATTATTCGAATGAAAGTAATTTTTTCAATTTGTAGAATTTACAATTTTCTTATCGCTTCTCATTTTATGCAGAACAAAAATTTTAGATAATTTTTTTATCTTGTAAATTTCCCTCTATTCCAAATAATGAAAAGAAATTTTTGATAAAAGCAAAAATTTAATATGCTTTTTTAAATACGTGATTTTTTTAATTTTTTTAATTTTTCCTGTATTTAAAATATTAATTCTTTAATTTTAAGTTCCACTGCTACTTTATATAAATATTTACCAACAAAAAAACACATAAATGTATGTATGTGTAGTTTTTTTTTTTTCTTCTCTATCATACACATGAGTTTTGGAACAATAAAACTCTACATAAGTACCAACGATAAAGCATCATTATCTGTGCGATTAAACAGATGCTCTTTCAACATTATTCTGGAGTCCTCTGCTGCTGCTGCTATACAATATTCTTTTGCTAGTGTTTAGATTATGCTAATATGTTTAAAGAAAACCACCACATTACACCCACCGTCTCCTTCTCCATTACGATGTTTTGTATGTAGTACATATGCATGCTACTTGACTGCTTTGACACAATGCGTACAAGCATCATTCTGCGAAGCTTACTACAAAAATAACATTGGAATTCACAACTCAGTGAAACACCAGCCAGTCAACCAGCGAACAAGTCACAGTGATGAGCCGTTTGTTAACTTGGAAAAAAGTGTGAATTTGTAGGAATGTTTATTACAGTTTTCATGAAATAATCACACAAACATCTTTAACTTGCACCGAGACAAATACTCATCCTTACTCAAGTAGATTCATTTGCTAAACTAACTGTTTATTATGCATGTGACGTCATGGCAATCGATATCATGCAAAATAGCTACAGTTTCGTTTTTCAACATTTTTTTGTCTCTATTGTTGCTGTTGTTGTCGTTGTGATTATATTTGAGATTGTTGAAAAGTATCGTATGGTTTATTCATACTCGTACTCATCCTCATACACAACATCTACAATGCAATGTCTTTGTACTTGAAGATTAATACAAAAAGATAACCAAACTGTTAAATAGTGAAATATTTTAAAGTGAGTAATAATAAGATTATTTAGTTTAGCTTCCATTCTTTAGTAGAAAAGACAAAAGTTTTATTTAAATGCAAAATAAAATATGCACAATAAGGAAGGAGAACTGGTATTGGAAAAAAATTTATCAGTTTATTTTAATGCAAATATTAGATTTATTATTTGCTTAAGACTTAGCAGCAAGAGTAAGTCATTTCTGTTAAAAGTTTTGCAAAGTTTTAGAGCAGAATGTGCAAAAAAATTTCACTAAAATTGAGACTTCATATAAATACTTTAATTAAAAGTTTTTAATGATTGGATTTTGCTTTTTTAAATATTAAGAAAAATTTTATTTAAATATTTTATGTATGTTAAAACATGTAAAAAATTTTAAATGTAATATTTTTAAGGCAAATTGTAGCTTTTTTTATTTTTAAAAATTTATAACTAACAAAAAATTGCTTAAAATTTTTTAGAATTTTCCAATCTATTATCAAATTAGCTAACGAACAGTGTCATATCGCAAGGTGTTATTTTAACGTCTACCTTGTAGTCTTATCGGCATTACTTTGCCCACAAAACAACATTCTATAAGGTAAAAAACTGTCTTCTATACGAACAACGGTTTCGTTACAAACAAATAATTTTAATGGTTTCGTTACAAAAAAAAATATCATGAGTTAAAAAATTACAGAAATCTCATTTCAAATATATTATGCTAAAATGTATTGTATAAAAATACGCGAAAAACTCTTGTTATAAATATAGTACAAATAAATAAAAATCCATTGAATAGCAGTTATTTAAAAAAACATATACATACAACTTTATTATACAAATACACTTAAACCCAGTAGTAGTTTTAGGGTATTCCAATAAGAATAATTTTTGCGATTACGGAAACTTTTATTATAAAGTACATAACTTATATGAACGTACATATTATTAAAGACTTTTTTACAGTATTTTAATAATAAATTGAGTTTTAGAACGTACCAAAAATGCCCTTCAAATATAGTCATCCATAGCAATTCAATTTTGTTTCCTACTGTAACTTTAACAGAAAAATTGTAGCTAAAAATTTGAATTTCATAATTGACTAGCAGAACCCGGGCCGCATTGCTGGCCCTAATGATATTTTTGTATTGTATTTCCCTTACAGTCCTTATTCGCGTTATAAGCATTAAATTATTAATAACTACCAGCAACGTTGTTCGCTTGCTAATCCGGATAAAAGGATGTACAGGCTCTTGGAATCTTCTACACGATATCAACATTTTGCAGAATGTCAATTTTAACATAATTCGTTTATGAAAATTTTTGTTAAGTAACACATACACCACCCCTTATTTTTATTTTACTTTTATTTATTATTTTTTTAAATACATAAGTAATTTTTCAACAGTCCGCTATACATTTTATATAACAATAAGACCTCTGTTGTTAACTTTTTCAGTAAAACACAAAGGAAGGTATGATTAAGCTGCTACTGATCGGTACTAAATACGCGCTTTTTATAAAAAATTGATTTTTACAAATTGGGACATCGAATACAATATGCATACCTTCTATAAGCACTATTAAAGCAGGCAAGCTTTTTTTGCTTGGTATATATCAGAGATGGAAAAGTTAATACAATCGTGTTTTTTATATTGAAATTAATATCTTGCTTAATTAGCTAATAGCTAATGGTGAATGATTTAATGGGGTTTCGAATTGTTTTTATTTATGTCCACATATTTTCTTTATCTTACGGAGTTATTCAAATTTTTAATTTTGGAAATTGGTAACTCTCTGACTAATAAAATTTTTCTCGAATATTTTCTATAAGTTTTATTTTTTCATAAAACCTATTTTCTATTTAAGGAATTATAAGGAATTATATATTGATATAAGACATTAAAAGGCTTAAAAAAATTTTATTAAGGACAACACACTGGTGTTGTATGTAAACAAGAGGTCTACCTAGAAGTTAGTTTTCACATCAATTTATCTCAGGATTTCTTAAGTTGTAATGCCTCCTTTAACTATTTGTATACAAACATGTTATACGAAAAACTTGATAAATTTTTAAACTCATTTTAAAAAAATATAGTATGAATTATTAGTAAACGAATTAGGTAAGTACATAAATACATTATATCCCAGCAAAAAAAATTTGCACTTGTTCAATGTGAATAACATTTTTCATGACTTCTAATTCATACGTGCAAGAGGAGGCATTAAATATGTCTTCTCCAAATCCAAAATAGTTAAACTTTCATAATGTGCTACAAAATACATGCAAATGCTTCCGAAAAATCTCAAACAACTCATGTAAACAAGCATTATTAACTCATGAAGCATGCAATTATTTTCATCTACTTTGCATACATTTAATGCGCTTGAATGAAGTTGAAATATTCATATAAACACATGCTCTTCAATGACACGTTAATGTAAAAATCATGTATTTTTCGTCTAAATTGAACCACTTCAGCATGGGTTGAACTCATGCATTTGCTATTTCTTTTGCTTGTCTTTTTCTGCTGTGATATTTTATAACAATTTTTTTCCCGATAATAAATACGAATGCACTGGTTATAAAAAGTTTTTTTTTTTGTTCATCGTAGGCCTACTAATATTGTTAAAAGAGTCACTTATAGGCTACAAACTATAACTTAAAAATCGTTGACCGTGGATAAGGTGTGATAAGTGTCATAATATCTTAATATTATTATTTTAAAAAATTTCACAATATTTTACAATAATTTTAAAAATTTTGGAAAATTATGACTTTATGACAATACGACACTTAGAAAACCTTGTGGATTAGCGAATTATTTTTGTTCCGTAACTTTCTATTTTGTATTAAATAAATATGCATCAAAATATTTGCCAATGTGAACATGACTTAATTATTAGCTGGTGCTACACAATCACTATTTAAAAAATTTTATTCTTTATCCGATACAAAACAATTTAAGGGTCGAAAGATTTTCTATGTTAAGTTGTTTTATTTTTTAACACAGTACTCGTAATTCGAAATATAAAGCTGTTATGTTCTAATAACTTCTCGTACCAACCTCTCAAGTATCAAAATTACTACGTAAGTTAAATATAAACATATTTACATATTTATTTTTGTAAAAAAAACAAAAAAAACTTAATATAATCAATACCACTTTTTGGAAAAAAAAACTATCCTTTGAACTGGTAGTCTGAAACCATTTATAAAAAAAACATGAGTATGTGTAGACGTGCAATTGAAATGGTAAATTTTCCATTTCACATTTTTCTCCTTTAACAATTCTTATAGAATTTTCAACAATATAAATGTTGTTATTGGGCCTTTTTGTGAACTACAATTCGTAGTATTTACTTCCACCATCTAGCCATTACCGCCATCAATTCTCAGACTCAGTTAAATCGTAAAGCATTAAACAGACAGAGTTAAATGCTAAAGTATTCATAAGCGGAAAAATCTATACCCATATACATATAAACACATAAATACAAATACAAATACAATACATTACGAAATTCATATGTATGTAAGTAGTAGTATGAATGTATCAACACAGAGAGAAAAACGGCAATATATTTTATGCCTGGTGACATGGAAAAGCCATTATAAAATAGTAAAGAAAAAAGAATAAAAAAAACCCCTTAAATTAATAACAAAAAGAAAAAGAAAATTTCTGAATATATGCAAAAATAACAAAAAGAAAATAAAACAAAAAGATTCGAATCGAAGTAAAGAAGGGAACAGAAAAATAAATAAAACAGTAGAGAGAAATAAATGCAAGAAATTATTGCAGCAGACGGAAGTTAATGAATATGGACAGGAAATGAAGCAATAATTGTAACGGAAAACATTTTTCGTGCAGATTGTAGGAGAAGAGAAAAAAAGTAGAAGTAGAGCAACAAGAATTAAAGTCATTAAAATTCAATTGAAAAGTTTGTTAAATAATTTAACACATACTCATGCACACAAACAGACACACATGTTTGTGCATATAACGAGTCATTTAAGAGAGGAAATTTATAAAAAATCAAACATCAGGACGTATGAGTGATTTTAATTACTATGTAGCAGAGTTGGAAAAGTAAATACGATTGTAAATTTTTTAATATTATTTGAAGTAAAAAAGGATATTTTCAAGCAATTGTTCAATTATGCAAATATATTAAATATTTTAGTTTATTTATAGAATAAGGACAAGTAATGCTAGAGTCTATTATCTTGCACTAGACGAAGAGCCGACCACAAACTAGCTGGAGAAAATGCATTGAAGATGACTTCATATTTATATGTATTTGCAACTAACAACAGAAGGCCGCATTAATAGAAGAATGGAAGGAAATTATGGGACAAGCTACAGATCACTCCGAGTATTTATAATATTTTAAAATTTTTAATTATCTTAGCAATATATTAGTTAGCTATAATTCTAATACTGATTATTTAAACTTCTTTGATGACTTAACTATTTCTTATATGCTAGGACGTGATTTTCTTACTCCAAATATAACGAAGTGAAGTTTGAAGAATTATTTTTGTCATTCATACGTAGTCATAATTAATAGAAGTGCCAAGTTAGTTTGATAATATTGGAATTATAACCAGTTATGAACTTATCGTATATAATTATTTTTTTATGCAATTAAAAAAGCATATTTCCACATTACTATACATGGAATCAATTTTAAATAAATAACCTATAAATAATTTTCAATCAAAACAACATTAAATATTACCAAATTTCAATTCACAATAATTAGTTTATTAAATCTCAATATTTAAATTATCTTCTGACTTATAAGAAATCAATTTGTTAGAGCAGAAAAACATTTTATTACCTTATAATTAAAAAAAAAAAACCATTTGAAAAATTAATTTAAAGAAATGTATTTTCCTTCCTTGTTTCATGACCAAAAACACTAGAAGTGCAAAAATACTTTCTCAAAAACAAATTATCCCAAAGTAGCAATGTTTTATTTAGAAACGTTTCGCACTTGACCTTTTCTCTCTTTCACGTGATTTCAGTGAAATCTAGCGCTTTGGTTAGTATAAAAATTATAACTTTACAAAAAGTATTCGATAATGTTTCTTGATAAATAATTTTTTGATAAATTAATAATTTTTATTATTATTTTTTTTACCTCTATTGCAATAGAGAAAATCTTTTTGGTATAAATAATTCATTTGTAGACAATATTACATACATACATATGTTAGAATAATACTTGTCGTCAATTTAGTTTTTCCGTATATTGATAAATCAAGTAAACATTCGAATAATTGTAAAATTTCAGTATTTTAAAAATAAAAATTAATTATTATTGAAAATAGAAAAAGGAAATACGTATTAAACATACATTTCCTATTTATAGAAAACTTTTCAAAACATGGCTGAAGTTGCTGCTCTACTTCATGAAATTATTTCGTTTTGGTAAAGTATATTTAAACTTGAAATCTACCATAGCAGAATTAATTTGAAACTTCTTTTTTTTTTGTAGTAAAAATTATTATAAATCCAAAGCACTTCCCTGCTATATTTCACCATAAATTTATTTTGCAAACGGCTGCAGATTAAACTATTTTATACTTTTAACCAATTACTTAAAGACATTTTCGTATAGATTAATGTCCCCTTGATAGATTTACTATTGTCGTTTTAAGTTTGTGTTATTTTTGGTGGATAAAAACACTTTTAAATTGTTTATTGTACTAAAAATTAACGGAGAATTAAGAATTAAGGAGAACATGAATTAATTTTGTTTTTATCAAAGAAAAAAAAATATGAAAATTCTCTTCCTTTTATTGGCGTTAAAGCTAATTATGTTGCTCAAATATTAATACATCTAACCATTTACAAAGCTAGATCTAAAACTTAATTTTAAAATAAAATATTATTGCAAAGTTCTAACAACAGTTTAAATATTGTACTAAAATATAACTAAAATAATTCAAGTAAAAATAATGTAAACTTTTGCAAATTAAAAAATAAATCATATTTTTATCAAAATAATAAAAATTAACTAAACGAAAATAAAGAATTTATATGATAAACAATTTGTGAGGTTTGAAATCCAAATAAAACACACATACACAAGTATGAAAATCTCACAAAGAGTTCTTTGGCAAAATAAAAATGTTAAATAAAAGAAGTAGCAAATAAAGTTATTACAACATTAAAATTCAAATTTCTTACATGACAGTCGAACAGAAAACGCATTTATTTTATCATCATCATTGTGCGAATGTGTACGTAAAGAAACATTGTAAAATCAAAAAAGAAAGAACGAGCATAAAGGAACAACCAGTATCTACTCCTGGTTTTTAAATGAAAATAATGAAACTATTTTAACAAAAACAAATAAGAGTGCTATATTCGGACGTACCGAATCTTATAGTTCCCTTCACCGTCATGTAGATAGGTATAATGGCCACATCGTAGCTTATTTTAGATTTTGGATTTCATGCTATACAATATTTTCTATATTATTTCCTTGCCAATTTTTAATTTGAATTTATACATTGGTAATTACATTTACTAGTAGAATAGTCAAGCCCATTTTATTTGATACCCGTATTGATGGAGTTAGGAAAAATATTTCCTCCATTTTGTTAGACGTCATCTTGGATTTTTACACTTGTTTGTAGTTTACTGGTTAATTTATTGTCCAATATTTTGTAGTGACAGCCATTAGGTATTTTAAATTTTATAGTGTATTATATTTAATTTTAAGCCCATATTAACTCTCCAAAAAAAATTGATTTTCGTTTGTAAGTTTTGGGTATAGATTTTTCAAGAAAAAATCGTTGCTTATAACTTTACCGATTATTGTCCGATTTGTCCAAAGTCTCTAGTAATTATTCTAGGGCTAAAAAATTATAAAAAATAACGAAAAAATCAGAGGTAGTCGTGTATATTTGCGTATCTCTCAAAAAGTTATGGGGGAATTGGCTGGACTTCAACAGCGATTCATACGCGGATATTTGCAAAAGATTGATACCGCATACAAGTCTGTGAAATATGTGGAGGTTTCTAAAATTTGATTTTAACCAACACACGGACTGACAGAGATTGCTCAATCGACTCCCCTATTCATAAGTTTTCAGAAAATATATGTATATGTACTTTATGCGGTCAGATATGAATATTGTAGAAATTACAAACGGAATGACAAAATCACCACAGTTGAAGGGTGTTTAACAACTACACTTAAATGCAAGAACATATGATAATAATAACAAACAATTTCTCATTTTGCTACTGTTAAGGGCAACATGATATTTGGTTGGAGAGAAAAAAATATTACAACTAGATTGGTTCGATATCAGCGTAATAAACTTTAATGTTTTTAGCAGTCAACTGAAAAGTAAGATTTTTTAAGATACAGCTTTTAATGCTTTGATTTAATTGTTTTACAAGATAAATTTGTAAGTCATCTTTTTTAAAAAAATATATCATTTCTAAAATAATTCGCAAAATCTTATAAATGATTATGTACGTTAATAATATCACCGAAAAGTATTTCGAGAAAGCTGCCAAAGTCGATTATATATTTTTTACGCGCAATTGAGTAATGTTAATTTGCTTACAGCATATATTCTCAGCAAAAGTAGTGCAAAGTGAATTACATTTTTAAGACATCTAAATCAATAATATAGAAACATTCATTCTAAATGATTCCCTAAATGCGATATAATTTCTCATAAATGATTTGCCTAAAAATTAGTGCAACATCATCTAAAATATCTTTAACAACTCATGTAAACAAAAACAACTTATGAAACATTAGATGCTTTTTACCAAGTATGCATGAGTAATGTTATTGCATGAGCTAATGTTAAAATCATTAGTGTTTTCACCTAAATTTAATCACTTCGTCACCAGTTAATCCCCTGCTAATTTACTTTTTTGTCATGGATTTTTTTGCTGGGAAGCTATTTAAGTGCTTAAAATTCATTGTATTAAATAGATTTAGATTTATACATTTCAATAAAGGTCTTTCTTGTTTAAATAAAATGATAACATCCCTTTTTTAAATCTCCCTCCGAAGGCATGTTATTTTTGCGTAGTGTCCACGCCTTAGTGTTATCGCTAGTTACAAACACCTACTGCTTAAACATAAAGTGGTTAAGGAGACCTCGTACATAAAGAAATTAGGGAAACTCAGATGCCAATGTAGCGCATGAGTCGAGTGAATATAGTGGAGCAACTGCATCGTACGCTCATTGCATATGAATCTTTTACATACTTGTATATGTACATATATATTTACATATAGGTTTTCGTAAATATTTTAACTTCAGCGGGTTAAAAATTGTTCATCAAGATATTTTGTATTGTAAATTTTAAATTTGTAAATTTTAGAAATTTCTTAAATTTAACGACTTTATGTCATACAATTAATCTTAATGATTAATTAGTTTTAAGCTTTTATAGATTTTAGCATACAAATATCCATTGATTTATAACGAATCATATTGTAGACATAAAAATTTATCTTTTAAACAATCACATGTACATACATATGTATGTAACATACAGATGTATCATACCCAGCAAAAATTTGGTATTGACTGGCAATTACTAAATAGCATAGTTTTGGCTAACTTTATTATTGCCTTAAAACAAATAATTACGATTTGAAGCAGTTGCGTTAGACCCCAGCAAAAACTTTACTTACAAAATAAGTGTAAAAGGCAAGACAAAATAGCAGTGACAGTGAACAAAATTCGTTACAGAAGCATGATAACAGAGTTCTTGTAGCCTTATCTGGATTGCATGGATCTGGATCTATTTATTTATTTAGCAATGGCTTGCAGAACAAATCATCTCAAGGTATTTTGATAATAACTGGCCACCGACATTATTCGATTCCTGAGATCAAATCAAATCTGAGATCCAAGTCATTTAGAGTCTCTTCTCTGTGAAAAAGTCATACAAATTTCCTGTCATCAGAGCCGTGAGGTGCATTTGACGAATGTTTTTAATAGTATGTACATGTTTTCTTTACAATAAAATAAATTACAACTAATTTTCAAAAATACTTGTTTTTATTTAAAAATTAAAAAGAACTAATTATTTTCTTGTCATAAACGAATGGACCTAGAGCCTGTTTATGACAAAAAAAAAATTCTTTAATTAAAAAGAACATTATTACTTTGATACCCTTTACTTTTTTGATCCTATTTAAAAGCTAAAGTGGTAAGTTCTCCATTGAAAAATAGCAAAAATGCTAAGTAAAGCATTTTAACTCATTACTTAGTAATGAACGTTTTTGCTGGGTACACATGTAAACAATTTATGGCGAATATAAACGTCATAATTACACTTTCAAATTTAACAATACATAAAAGTTTATGATTATGGCCAATCATTAACTTCAAACAGAATACAAAACACGTTAGAAAATAGCAATAAAATAGGTTTTGAACAAATTTGCAAAATGTTTATAAATATATTGTGTTAAATTCTAATAAATAAATTTTTATTTAATAATTATTTGCAAATCGTAGTTATTGCTACATTGACAATAACAACGAAATTTTATTTTTGTTTCTTTTTAAAAGTGTATACGTTCTATACTTAGAAACGTATTATTTTTCTAAGTATCTTGTTATTGGATTTGAAAAGTGTATAAAATGCACCTTACCTATGTAAGTGTATATGGTGCGTTAAAATAGTCATTGCAATAATCATAAGGGTAAAAAACCATTAACACATTGCAGAACAATTATTATATGAACAGGATGTGGCTGCAGAAATTGGGACGAAATTACTTTCATACGTTTAAAATAAAACATAATTGCTAATAAAAACTGCTAAATTTAAAGATTACTTTAAATTTATGTATTGATTATATTTTTTACTAGCAAAACTAAGACCGCTCTGCTAATCTCAACAAATTTTTCGTATACAATATACATTAGAAAGTACACGCAAAGAAAAACCATGGGTTCGACATGATCACGACGGTCATATTATTTTTTCTAAAACAATATTTGGTTGTCGAAAACAAGTAATAGTTATTTTTGTTTCATTTCATCATATATTTTGTCACGATAATCAAGCATTTGTTTAAATTGTATCATTTAATGTTTACTTTTCGTGAAAATTTCAAAATGGTTATCATTTAAATATAGTATGATTTAAAAAAAATTATTGCGGCAAAAATAACATGATATTCAAAATCATTAAAAATTAAAAATAATCATTAAATAATAAGTGAGACAACAGTATGATTACAAAATAATCAAGCTATGATTTTTTTTTAAATAATTTGATTTCAATTGTTCTTCTTCTTGCTGAATAAATTTTTATTATTTTAAAAGTTTGAGATGTCAGAAAAATAAACAAAAAATTTTGAAAAATTAAAGAATATTTAAAAATAAACGAGAAAATGTAAAAGAATATTGGTAAAAAAATTGCAATTAAATTGGTAAGTATAATTAATATGTGTATGTTACAGCAAAAGACAGTAATTTGCCGTAAAAAAGCAAAGATTGTCGATTTCAATTGTAGTCATATATATGATTATTGAATGATGCTTAAATTAAATGATAACTGGTAACCATTATTATTTTAAACATAATCATACAATTCAATCATAGTTTGATGCTCTTCGATTATGGTTACCACAACCATTTTTTTTCTTTGCGTGTAGATTTTACGTATGAGGGTATAGCTTCCTCTTCTCTGTTACTTAACATTTCCGGTTCTAATTAGGACATTGTTATAAAAATTAAGTAAAAAATTAAAGCAAATACATTTTTTTGACGTGAGCGTTCTACTTTCCCTGTTCTGATCCTATTTATTTTTCGCTCAAAAAATTTAACTGATATTGCAGTCAATCATACAAAATTGAGAGTCTATAATAATTTTAGTTCTGCAGATATGCCATTAAATAGATTTTCTTTGTATGAGTGGTGCCACGCCCCCTCATTCGATACAATCCAATTTTTTTTTTTTAATGAATTGTAAAATTTTTATTAATATATTAGGTTTGAAAACTTTAGCATTAATAGTTTTTAAAATATGTCATAAAATTAGGTTTTTTCGTATGAGACATAGGCGTAACTACACCATTTTTACGAGTTCAACGACAGCCCCCCCTCGCTCCAAGAATTATTTGTGAAGAATGAAAAAAATTAACTATTTACATTTAATATACGTGTAAAATTAACTAAATTAAGATTTTGAAGAAAACATTTTTAGCTATGCCAATGTATGGGGGTATTAATTGCCCTGCTCCAAGCTTATCGATTTTTGTCTTTAACCCTGAATGGTTACTCTTCATTTTAGTACATTAACGTTACACTTTGTCACATCGAACTATAAAAAAAAAATAAAATCAACGGAACGATTTTTTAAGTAAAAAATAAACAAAAAATTTCTTTTTAATTCACAAAATCAAATTTCGTATAAACTTGTGAGTTAAATAGATGATATTTACATCCAACACTAAGACATTCCGATCAAAGAGTGCTGATGATGAAACCGTAGCTGGTTTCGAAAATGCATTCCACTCGGCTGGTGTCGGGATTAAAAGTTAATTTTCCAATATATCCTTTCATTATCACAAATAAAAATTGATTTCTTCATTTAATGATTAGAAATTTAATAATAAAATGAACTAGAGCCAAACTAAAAATTAATAAATTCTTTGTTAAAAAGTTCAACAATAAAATAAGAAAATTAAAAAATGTTTTAGTTAAAAATTTGGGTTAAAATAAAGAAAAAAAATTTAAAAATTATATTTTTTTCTCTTTTAAAATTCGATACGAATTTAAACTCTTTTTTTTTGTTTTTTAAATTAATGGTTACAAATAATCGACTAATAGTAACAGATAATTGATATAGAAGTAAAACACACAAAGTTAATATATTATAGATGTTAACGTTTTGTAGATGTTTCATAAAATGTGAAAAAAGTGGCACGCCCTTTTCTTTTTCAGGTTCTTTTTAGCTTAACTATGCATGGTCTTATTATAATGCCCGACACGAATTACGAAAATATTACGTATTTTGATGTTGTAACAAAAACAAATTTCACGCAAAACTTACACTCGAAACGATCACTTGGATTGTAACAACAGCACATTATTTTCAAAGTAACTTGTTATTTATTTATTTATTTTAGTTATTTTCATTTAAAGTATCTTTGGCTGTCTCAGTCGTCTTAGGACGAACTTACTTAAGTATGTTACAGAAAAGTCTTCTGAGTAAAATAGAAAGAAACTTTTTATGTAGCAAAAAGAAGACTTTTTGACAAATTGACCTGCTTAATTGTTTTTAGTTCATATTAGCGCGAACGCACTGTAATTAATCATTTGTTGTTTTTTTCTTTTTTTTTTTTGTTCCCTTTGATTTTTCTATTGCATAGTATTTAGCCTAGATATTGAGAAAATGTTAGTTTTAAAAGACTGTTGTTTAATAAATACTTCTAAAATTTGGCCATTATCTGTTTTGATGCATTTATAGCTTTAACATAAAATTTAACATGGTCACGTAAAATATTGAAAAAGGAGTAAAGTGAGAAAACTGAAATGAAATAACAATAGAATATTCTATATGTATTTCTTAAATAAATCCATATGTGCATAGACGTACAAATAAACATACAAAATTATCTACATCAATTCTTAAGACGAGAAAGTAATCAAGAAATTTATTGTTTGAATAAAACATATGTATACGTTCAATTTTTTAGTAGAATAATATAATAATTCTTTTTAATAATGTTTTTTTAATAATATCAAATGAAATATTTAAAAAATGTTATAAAATGGAAGGAAATATTTTAATATAATAACTCAGAAATAAAAATTTTCAGGAACTCAATTATATTTAGCACTATAAAAAATATTTATATATTACAGTGGATCCTCCACAACAAATAACCAATAATTAATTTTCATTAGAAAAGAAATTAACCTAAATAACACCAGTTTGCTATTTCTACATTAATAGTATTTGTTAATAATTATTAACACTAATTCCTGTAAATGTCAAATTACCACCTGCTCAAGGACTATATTTACTTCAATTTTTACGTTCACACATATATTTTTTAATTGCAGAGGCTTTTTTCAAACAAAAAAAACAAACAAAAAAAGAATAAACAGAAAATGCAATGTAAAATTACAAAAATAAAAATTAAAATATTACGAGTGCAAGCATTCTTCTTGATTGTTTTGAATAATGGAAAAGTCTAAGTGATGCAAATTTAATTTATAGGGTCAAAAGCTAGAAGAACTTATCTCAATACCGTTTTTGCCAGTAAAAACATATTTGACTTGGAAAACATATGTAGTATATTTCCATGTCCCGCTTTATATCTAAAATTATTTATCTGATTTTTAAAATTGTGTCAGCCTCCTAAACAGACAGAGACAGAGACATTTTTTCTTATTTTTTTACACTTTACCTGTGGTGCACAAGGGTATACATAGCTTTGTCATTCCGTTTGTAATTTCTACAATTTTCATTTCCGACCCCATAAAGTATATATTTTCTGAAAGCTTATGAATAGAGGAGCCGATTAAGCCCTGACCGTCTGTCCGTCTGAAATCAACTTTTAGAAGCAACTATATGTTCCTCAGATCTGAGTATGGTATCAATATCCGGGAATGAATCGCTATTGAAATTCAGAACAATCACCCAATAACTTTCTGAGATATGAGCAAAAAACCACGACCACCACGTTTTTTTTCACAATTACAACAACAACATACATATATACTGGTTAAAGTAAACGTGACATCGAATTCCAGCTAAGCCAAAAAAAAACATTTTTAATTTTATATATTATTTATGTTTTTATTATTTAAAAAAAAAAAAAAAATTTTAATATTTATAAAAATTTTTTTTTACATTTTTTTTTAATTTTTTTTATTGTTTTTTTTTTGTTTTTAATACATTTATTTTTTTATTTTTTTTTTTGTAATTTTTTTTTTGAAACATGTTTTTTACATGTATGTACGTATTTCATATGAGATGAATGGTGATACAAACAATTGTTATTGCGTGACTACACGTTGTGAAGGGTATATAAGATTCGGCACGGCCGAATATAGCACTCTTACTTGTTTTAGATGGGTGTGGTACCTACGATTTTGTGGAATATTTTGAGAACTATAATTACTATTAGCTTTTAATATTTCCTTTTTCAATATGAAAATGCAGAAAATCGAAACAGGGTTTACGTTTCCTTTACACGAAAAAAATACTTTTAATATCATATCTAGAAAACTGTAATCACTATTATGTTAATAATCCACTCTACTAATTTTTTCTATATATGAAAAAAATGGTAAGAATCGGAGCAGGAGCGGGGGGTATCCCTCATCTAAATGATGTAAACAAAATTCTTCAAATTTGATTAAACTGCTCTGCTATTATTTCTTGGAATATAAAACATACACACTATTATTCATCTGTCAATTATATGCAACAAAAAGTAACTGCCTTAAATTAAATTAGAAATATAAAACAGAAATTTATTGGCTATCAGACATGAGCATATTTGTAAGATTAGTTTGATTTAAAAGCAAAAAAATTGTGAAAAATGCCAAAAATTACTTTGTAAAATCTTTAGAAAATCTGCAAAATAGAAAAAAACTTTTCAATTCTAATAATAAGTAATACTTTTTAAACAAAAACAAAACACATGCAAAATGTTTACTTAAGCATTTTCTTAAATTATTAAAATTTGTCATAAGTGGCGCATGATGTTGTTAATTTGCATTAAAAAAAAATTTTTTTTTTAATCTACCTCCTAATGAATACAACACAAACGCTTTGTGGGGGCCAGTAAAGCGATCCAGCTTCTACTAGCTTTCAATATTTTGATAACTACCATAAATTTAAACGTTATAAAATATTCTCCAAAATTTTTAATTTTTTTAATTTTTTCAAAAAGCTTTGAAATAAAAAATCTTATTATTTAGATTCTTAAAGAGATTAAAATGTAAAATAATTAAATCCAAACTTAATTAAAATTTCAACTGGAAGCTAAAAGAGCTAAGCAATTATTAGAAATTTACTAAAAGATTTATAGATTTGTATAAATAGTGGTTCGTTTATGGATAGCAACTACAAAACTTCACTTGTGTTCTTTACTGGCAGCTTAATTTGACTACTTGAAAAATATATATTAAATACCTCTCGATTGTTGTTGATACTGCCAACAACCCCCCATAATAAATATTTTGTATTGTATATTTTTCTCTTCGAAGGTACCCTCTACTGTATGTTATCCAATTTCCACACCAATATTTATCTATTCACAATAGCTATGTCAGCAACACTAATATATGTAATTAGCAGCGCCACCTTAAACTAAATATTAAAAATATTTGACATTAAGGCCTACAACTTTTCATTTTACTCTTTATATTTCCTGTTTTAGTACACAAACACAATCAAATATTAGGAGAAGCTTTTGTTAGACAACATATTGAAACGGAAATGAACATTTATTACAGCCTTAAACTACCTTGGTATTTTTTACAGGTTCGAGCATATTAATATGTTCGTTTGAATGCGTGTATTTTTCTTAAAATTCAAATTTCATTAGAGGCTCAGACAGCAACTCCGCTTGCTATCGAATGTTTAATTTGTATATGAGCCAGCAATCTTGTCGAAATTTTTGTTGCACGTTGAATGGAATTTTTAAATAAAATGAAATATCTTTCGTTAAGCTTTTTCGACGACAGTCGATAATCGAAAATAGCTCATAATAAAAGCATACGTGATTTTAAAATATTTGTGAAGAATATGGTTTAAAAAATGAAAAAAATAATGTTTAGATGTCCGAAATGTAGAGGTAAAGGCTCTAAGTAAACTGTCCGATCTAGAGAGTGTACAGACAAGTATGGTTATAATACTGTACATTGTTTTAATTCTCAATTGTAAAAATATAGGCTTAAAATACTTCTATGTAAGTAAAATCTAATGTTAAATTCGTTTCACCTATAAAATGTTGCCCTTTGTCTGGCTTTGCTTTAAAAGCGGCTTGTAAATTAATTAATTAATTTAGTGATTTTATTTGGTTATTTTTTTTATCAAATTTGGTACTAACTTTAAGGTTATGCATTAAAGTAATATGAAGTCATTAATTTAGAACAAAAATATTTTTAAAATTTTAAATAAATTTAACAGGATACAAAAAATTTGACATTACAAATAAATTATTTTATAACTGTATAAAAAATTATCAGAATACAGGATAACAAATAAAAAATTAACAAATGCATTAATTAACTTACTTACCTACAACTTTTCTTTACGTTTATATTAAAAACAGTAAAAATATTTGATTTTTGATTTAAAACGCACAAAAATGCAAAGCCTACTACAATTTTTATTTTTAAGCTTTTTTTAACATTTTACATATAAAGCTTTAACTTGCTTTCCTTTCATAAATTTCTTAACAAAAACTACACTAAAACAACTACACTAATACAACTACACTTTATACAAATGCAACGAACGCCATCATAAAAACCAAGCATCATACATATAATACAACTCATTGTTCGCAACTTTACACACTATTTTATTGTATTTATTGCAAGTTTTTCAAAGAAAAAAATTACGCACAAGCATTAAACTCACTTTTTTTATAATTTTATGCAAAAATTTTTAAATTTTCTTTAATTGTTTATTATTAAAATAAAACAATTTTCTAAGACACTTCTTTCAGACAACCGAACCGTAGTAAATTTGCGCGTAAACTAAATTTAATGGTACTAAAAATTAGGAATCAAAAAGCTCTTTTCAAATAAGAGTGTGTGCGTATGCAACTTGTTGGTGCATTATGGTTCAGAAAATGAAGCATATATAAAATTCAATCATTTGACATATTACAGATTACAGAAAAAAAAAACTTTTATAGTCTAAAACTACTTATTTACTCGTGTACCTTATTTGGTAACCTTTCCATTAGATATTTGTTCCAGTCTTTTTTTTTTAACAATTTTACCATTTCATTTTAAAATCTTCCATATTGTGGGACACTTGTTTGTGTTCTTCAATTCTCTTTTCACAAGAGCCCAGTAACTCTTCACTGGTCCTAGCTTTGGGCAATTTGGAGGATTGGCCTCTCTTGTTATAACAACTATATTATTGTTTTGGTACTACTCTAAAACTTTCTTACCATAGTGAAATCATACCTACTCGGGCCAAAATATGTGGACACATTGTGATCTCTTTTGAAAGGAAGAATCCTGTTTTGTAAACATTCTTTGATATAAATATATTTCTATATATTTTTAGAGCCCAATGTAGTAGAATACAGCTAAAATTTAAAAACTAAGATAAGAGTCGAAAACAACAAGACAAAATGGTACGATGTGGGCACTATGCCTACATGAAGGGTATAATCAATTTAGGCACGGCCGAACATATCATTCTTATTTGTTTATATTTAAATCGTTTGTGTTTATTGCCGGCAAGTACCGTAGACAAGTATGAACAATAAACAATACCAAACAAGTATGATCATAACTATGAACACGAACGATTGTATGTGTTCATAATCATGAAGACAAGTTAAACACAGTGAAAGTAGTGATATCAAACACAAATAAAAGTTCAGCGTATTCAAATTTCAAACACATTAAAGCAAAATAGTGATGCACACCAATACAAAAATAGTATGTCAAAATTGTAATTTTGTAATAACGATTGACAAAACCCCGTTTTATTTACAAAAATAGATTTTATGCACAAATTTTGTTTTATCAACTTTTAATAATTTGTATGTATAAATAAAGCTTGTGAAATGGATACAACAAATTTAACAGTATTACCTACAAACATTTTTGAGCTATACAAAAACCAAATTCCTGTTTTGTTAATTAATAAGCAAATTTAAAAATAATAAATACTAACTGCCGTATTCATAAAAAATATTTTAGAATATGAAGGCTTTTCTGACAAATTTCAGTACAACTTCTGTCAAATAAGCTCTTAATAAACCTCAAATATTTTTTCGTAAATACGGCACGATTTTTTTACAATAATTTACTTTGTTTGCTTTATGTTGTGCCGCTAAGCATAGTTCTATTTTGCCAAAAACAGTATGTCAGATCAAAATAGGAACGCTCTAATTGAACATTTCTCATAAGACTTTTACATATGAATGTATTTTACTCAAGCAATGTTTCAACGGGTTCACACATGTATGTATGTATATCAATTTTGCAATCAAAAATTGAACAAGTCATTTATAAAATACATGCCGTCTGAAAGCACTTTAATATTGTTTTTTAATTTTACATGAATTATCACATTGAGTACAATAATTTCCTTTTTAATTCCTCACTTACTTACCGTATTGAATATCTCCTTCTAGCTTCTAGTCTACAAATTTTTTTTTGTCACAATCATATAATTTTTAAACCTTAAATGATGTATTTCTTCTTGTATTGTATTATTATATGTTGCTTGATAAATGAAATTTATTTTTCTATTATAATTTTAATGTACGAAAGGACTTGTTTTACTAAAAATAAAAGAGGAAATATAATACTAATTTATAAGAAGAAAAAAAATTCTTACTGTAAGGTCTGTAAATTACGCATATATAAAACATACGTTTTTATTTGTTTTGGAAGAAACCCGAAATAAATACAAAAGCGAGGATCTTTTTTTTATGAATTGAGATTAATTTGTGTAAAAAAAGAAAAAAAAAATAATTGCAAGAAGAAATGTTGGTAATATGTAATTATTACAAAATATTTGTGAAAACAAAACAATCTTATTAATATTATTGTTTATCTTAAACAAAATCTTATCAAATTACTAAAATTTTATTTTATTTTATTGAAAAATATCGTTTTCTCATTTGCTAAATTTTAATGGCACAAAATAAGATTTTTGTAAAAAAAATATCATTTTATTTTTGAATATAAAAAAAGTTAAATTAAAAAATATTTTTTTAATAATAGTACATGAAATTATTTCAAAAAAATACATAATACAAAATTAAAAATATATTAAAGGGCAATTCCGTGATTTTTATTTTTGTAAATACTTTTTAATTTTTTTTTTTTAATATTTATATTATTTTTTATATAACTTTAATTTGTTTATATTTTTAGACGCTTTATTATAATTTTATAATAAATTGTAATTGTTTTCACATTTTTATTTTTTATGTTATTCAACATTTTTCAGTGTTGATTTTTTAGCTTTAAATAACTAGGCCACAAAAGTTTACAAATGTTTACAAAAAATTTGCAATAAAAGAATAAAAAATCTATAAAATTAAAATATAAAACCTTGTATTAAATTACTTCAACTTATTTTTAAAACTTCTGTTAAACACTATTTTACTCATTTTAAGCAAACTGGCATATTTAGTTAAACGATTATTTTTACAAAATCGTAATTTTTAAACATAGTAAAAAATATTATTCATATTTAAAAAAATAATATACTTAACAGTTATAAAAAAATATGACAAAATGAATTAAAATTTTATAATTAAAAGTGAATTCTGCATGAAATGTTAAGATGCTAGTTGTTGGATTTAATAAGAAAAAAATCAAATTATAAGAGATCTAAGTTAAGTAAATGGAATTGGTTAAAATAATATTGTACAACATTGATTGTTAAAACTTAAAAAATTTTAAAAGAAAACCAAAAAAAAAAAAAAAATAAAAAAATTAACAAACATTTATAGATATTAAATTTTATGTTGTAAATTCTATTTGAAAATAAAATAAAATTTGTTACATTTTTATATGAATAAATTTCGATAAATATTTTTCAGCATAAGAAATTCAAAAAATATAAAGGCACAAAAAATTAATTCAATACTATCTATCTATTAGCTTAAAATTGACGGCGTTATTTACAAGAATAAACTTTAATTTAAAAGAGAAAAATAGCAGATCGTAAGTTAACACAAACTTTCTTGCTATAAATAGCGCCGTAAGTCTAATTATTGTACATTTGTTTAAAATTAAAATAATACAAATGAAAATAATACAATACGTATAAGCTCAAAAACATTTGAAAACTTTTGTGGCATAGTAAAAAAAATATTATTATTTATATCTTGCTAAATATTTTTATTTATTTTTTTTTCAAAAATTTTACATTAAACATTAAAAAAAACTGTGTGTATTATAATAACTAGAGTTTTTTTATGAGAATATTTTGAATTATTTAGTAAATGAATGAATGTTTTTGCGGAGGAGAATTCTGCATATACTACGAGTACTGTGAAATAGATTTAATTTTAGAATTTAATATTGAAAAAATGCAGAAATTTTGACTTGTTTTACTTATGCCTCGCTTTCGCCTTTGCTGTTTTAATTAATTATAAACTATTTTTTATCAATTTATTTCTTGTTTTTTTTTTTTACCTATTTATGAAATATTTTCTTAATTTTAAATGTTATTCTTTTAAATAAGTGTTTTTGTTTCTTATTGTATTTGTGTTAATTTTTTTCAATACTTGAGCCTTTTAATTAAAAAAAAATGCTTTTCAAAGCGTTTGTCGCTTTCGCTCTTCCAATGACTTGTCAAATGCTTATAGATATTTTTACTTTACTTTCCATGCGATTCAAATTGAATGGTATATTAACGGCCACTCCTTGTTTATCCTGTTGTTTTCTTATATTTTTGGGGGCAGTGTGTATTTCAAAAAAATAAAAGCAAAATATACGGGGCTTACTTCTTACTTTCTTTTGTTTAGAATTATTACTTTTGTTTTTAAGTTAAATTTTTTATCTATTTTTATTAGAAGTGTTTTTTTCTTTAAATTTTTTGTTTTCTAAATTACAGCTTTGTTGTAACTAATTGTATATAAATTATTATTTTATTTTTTGTTTTAATTTTTTTCTTAACGCTGCTTTCATTTAGTTCTTTTTTCTCTCATTCTTCAACTGTAGCTCATCTTTCATCATTAATGCATCTGTCCAACCATCCATCTGTAATATTGTTTATCTCGCTTATAGTTTAATGTTTGTTGTCTGTCGATGGTATTTTCTGGTGATGGCGACAATCACGATGATGATGATAGCGATGTTGCTCCAGACTGTTGGATACTTGTTGCTTTACTGTTTATGTAAATATTTTGGATTTTTCCATTATTTTTTGTTGTATTATTATCATTAGTATTTTATGTAGTAATAAATGTAAATATTCTTGTAATGTTTTTCTGTGTGTAATTTCTCTTAAAGGAAATAATCTGGTGTTCTTCGTGTAACATGTGGTTCTCCACGTCTAGGTGCTGGGTCGAATTGTAGGCTGTAAGAATAAGAATGAAATTGATATTTAATGCGAAACATAAACAATAGTATAATATAAAAAAGCTTTTTTGCTTATAAATTTTCTGAAAGTTTACATATTTTAAAGGAATTTAAAGTACACAAAACTAAAAAGAATGCTTCCTTCCTGCGTTTCGAATGAAATCAATTCATTTAGAATTGTCATATTATTTTTGTTGTAAACAACAATACTTTATGACAATTCCGAACAATTTAATCCTATTAGAAAGGCAGAAAACAGTTAAAGTTTGTGTAAAATTTCTTGGAAAGTAAATCTCGTTAATTGAACCTTTTTGTAGTCGCACTAATTAAACTACAAACAATAATTAATTTTTCAGTAAAATTAAATTTATTTTAACAGAAAAACCCCACCAAACGTGCCTCATCCTAGATCTACAGTAATGTTTTTGACAAATTATAAAAAAAAATTATAAACAGGAATGGAAAATACGATTTTAGCAAGTTAAGTACAAGTATTCCTAACAACAGTTTCGAAAACAAATATATTGAATAACAAAAATATGTATGTTTATTGCAAATAAGGTTCTTATTGTTAAACAATTTGTTTTAAGATATATGAATCACCAATAAAATGTATATTTACATTATTTGTTATCATAACTTGTCTCATCAGTTAAAAAAAAATTTGGGAGTAAATGATAACACAAACTAATAGTGTTGCCAGTGATTTAATTACTTTTAGCCTCGAAATTTATTTTTTTTCTCATTTTGCATCGGTTTCTTATACTTTTTAAATTTTGTAAGTTGTAACAAAAAAAAAATAATTTTTTTATCGGTATCATTTTTTCACCTATGTATGTATATGTGAAACAAATGAAAAAATTTTCTATTATGGTAAAAAAGGTTTTCTACTCATATGTTAAATAATTTGAAATAATTTTTTCGCTTATAGAAAAAATTTTTAACAGAAAATCATAAATAGCGGATATTTTCGTTATGTGCTGCATTAAAAGATTAAAAATTTTTCAACAAATAATTAGTAAATGTATATATATAGAAATTCGGCTGTGTATTTATTTATAGCCCTTTTTACCTGGAACTTTTGGCAATACTGACATTTGCAAATAAAAAAAAAACAATAAATATTTGAATGAAATAAATAAATTATGGATATAGTAAGTGATAAGTAGATTAGATAAAAACTTGTAAATAACAGTTAAGTAGTATAAAAGATTATACAATAAAAGTTCACAATTTTAAACAATATTATTGGCGAATTTTAAAGTATTTAAATTTTACTTTCGGTTTGTAGGGCGCGTTGCTACGCCCCTTCATGAATTTTAATCGCATTCTAAATTTTAATCGAATATCAAGTGCAAGGCTAAAAACTATAACTTTTTCTTTATGAGCGTGGCACTGTCCACTTTTCTAATTACGAAACTGTATAGTCATGACAGCTCAATAAGTGTGCAAAGTTTCAAAAAAATCGGTCCAGTGTAAGTACCTCAAAATGATACCTTTTTTTATGGGCGTGGCACTGCCCACCTTTCTAAATACGAAACTGTATAGTCATGACAACTCAATATGTGTGCAAAGTTTCAGAAAAATCGGGCCAGTGCAAGTACCTCAAAATGATACCTTTTTTTAATGGGCGTGGCACTGCCCACTTTTCTAATGACGAAAGTGTAAAGTCATGACAGCTCAGTATGTTTGCAAAGTTTCAGAAAATTCGGTCCAGTGCAAGTAGCTAAAACTGATAACTAATTTTTTATGGGCATGGCCCCGCCCACTTTTCTAATCATAAAATTATATGGTTATGACAGCTTAGTATGTGTGCAAAGTTTCAGAAAAATCGGTCCAGTGCAAGTACCTCAAAATTAAAACTTTTTTAGGGGCGTGGCCCCGCCCACATTTCTTAATACAAAATTATTTAGTCATGACAGCTCGATATGTGTGCAAAATTTCAGAAAAATCGGTCAAGTGCAAGTAGCTAAAACTGATAACTAATTTTTATGGGCGTGGCCCCGCCCACTTTTTTCCATCCATAAACTTTTCCTGGTATGTGTACAACAACTTGCCAAAGTTTGAGTCCGATCGGTTTTACAGTTTCGGAGTCTATAGCTAACACACACACACACAGAGTTTCACTTTTATATATATAGATGTCTTTAAACTCTAACCATTGTCAAACAAAAAATAATTTTAAGAAGTTTTAGTAGTATAACAAGTTGATCGACGCTGATAGATTTGCATTGTCGTTTTCAATGCAACTAAAACTATTTTTTTTTTTTTTTCAGTTTTCACAAAATGTTTATACTCTTAGGTATATCTTAGACAACCAAATTTGTTTGAGTTCACAACGAGTTCATTTTTACTCCCATATTCATAAAAAATTTAATAGGTTTGTTTGACAGATGTACAGAAATTAGTCAAAAAAGACTTCAATAAAACTAAAATATTTTTTATGAACATTTATGGCATCTGTTTGCTAAATTTTTGTTACAAATATCGATGTAAATAATATTTTCTGACAACTTTCCCGGAACCCAGGAGAATGTTAAAATTAAAAAAATGTTGCACTTACAATGAAAATTTGAGTGAATCATCTAATTCCATAAGAGCCGCTTGATTACCGCAACGATAACAATAATTTGGCGCTGAGAAAATTGTGACAACATTACGATCATGGCACCAATTATAGCCTTCCATAACCAATTGATGGGCACGTGACACCAATGTTAGACCGTTGGTATTGTTAAAAGTTTCTGATATATCCTAAAAAAAAAAAAAAAAAAATTAAATTATTAGCACAATTCCAAAAAATTATAACGAAAATGTTTAAGTTACTTACTTGACCGAAGGTATAACCTGCACCACGTGGTGAAATACCCCAGCCACCTCTATCATCGGGATCAGACCAGAGCAAATCACACATGGGTCCCTCATGAGGAACTTCTTGTAAGCGATCCAGCGCGCGGATATGATCCAAACTGTCAATAGATGGGCTTAAACCACCATGCAAACAGAATATTTGACCATCGACCAAAGCAGTCAACGGTAGATAGTCAAACAAGTCGGTGAAATATTTCCAAACATTTGAATTACCATATTTGCGCAGACATTCATCGTAAAAACCATAAACTTGTGTTATCTGACGGGATTCGTGATTGCCACGCAATATCGTAATTCTTTCGCGATAGCGTACTTTTAACGCCACTAATAATGTAACAGTCTCCACCGAATAATATCCACGATCTACATAATCACCCATAAACAAATAATTTGTATCTGGAGATTTGCCTCCTATCCGGAATAATTCCATAAGATCGTGAAACTGACCATGCACATCGCCACATACTGTAACAGGACATTTTACTTCTTGAACATTTGATTCCTTGGAAAGAATTTCCTTAGCCTACAAGAAACAAAAAAAAATTAATTTTATTATTTTCAAAATTTCACAACTGGTATTATAAAAGTAATATAATATTAATTTTGTAAGTAATAGTCTAAATCAGAATTGTTAAATTGACAATTGCAATTGTATTTTGTGTCGCTAATTTAATTGTGAGCATAATTTCTGTTGTATCGGTTTCTTTTAAATGCATTAAAATATTTAAACTTGTGTTGTTTTTGAATTAAATAAAAGAAAATTTTCAAATTTTATATAAATTAAATTAGACAAATAATTAATGTTTAAAGTCTTTTATTCTACAAAGTATTTTATGCTACTGTAATTCAATTTATTGAGGTATAATCAGGGGCTTCGTGAAATAAGACACAAAATATTAACGATTTACTTTTTCTAATAGTTTTACATTTATTTGATTACTTATCATGATAAAAAGCATTCAAAAATATTCAGTATGAATTTTTGTTGTTAAAAAAATGCATGTTTAAGTTATTTTCCACTATGTAAAAAAAATGTAAAAACATAAAATAAAAGAAAATAAACTTTTGGCAAATAGCTACGGAAGACTTTTATTGTGTCATCATTATTAGAGGCAGCAGCACATCGTCATTACGGTTTCATTTTCTTTTCAATACACTATTCGTGTCTCGCCTGTTTTTTGTTTTTTATTTTGTAATAATTTTTTGTGTTTATTTCTTTTAACCAAACTTTAATTTTTTATATTTTGTAAGATTGTTTGATGCTTGTCAATGAATGGCCCCGGTGATGTCTTTGTATCCTCTATCATTCGTGTGATTTAATTTTGTCTATCGTCTCTGCACATTTTTATTAGATCTATTTTATTTGAGCATTATATATTCGAAAGAGCTTATTTTGCATTTACATTAAGTGTGTCTGCTTGGCATCCCACCTGTTTTACTCATACTACACAATCAGTGCCTGTAACATTAGTGAAATAATTGTAAACCGACTAGTGACTTATTTTTGTGATAAATTTAAAAATACGCTAACACACCACAGACATTCAGAATTATTTTTAGATCAATCAGAATATGTCAATGCAAGAGCTATATGTACTTTTGTACTACTATCACTACCAAGGCAGCGGTGTTTTTTTTTTTATATATACAAACATAGACACATAGATATTTCATTACATTTTTTTTTTCAATTTTTTTGTTGTATGATTTTCTCAGCTTATATCGAGAAAAATTAATATTAAGGGTTCAATTATGTTTAATCAATTTTTCATTTAAATGGTTTTAGGTCATGGATTATTTTGTTTGTTTAATGGTATCATTTTTTAAAAAATAAAATATCTAAAATATTTTTAAATGTAATTATTGTTTTTTTGTATTGGACTTATATATACATATGTATGTATGTATCAAGGCAAATTTATTCATCAGGTACTCCTATTAGAACAGCTGACTATATTTTTCTCTACTTATTTTTAATTTCAGCTGTCAAAGTCTATAGATAAAAAACAAATTTCTCTCCTCTCTAATTTATTTCAAATATCAAACATCATATATAAAATATATAAACAAAAAAATTCTCTCCAACTGCAATTACCTGATGAATTAATATGCCTTGAATATGTATATAAACTTGACAATTGTTTTCCATATATAATTTTTTTTTTATTACATTCCTTATGATGATTTACGAAGTTGGTCGAAATTATGGAATAAAATGAAGAAATTTAAAATCTTTTCTTTAAAAATAAAACAACAAAATTTAATTTTTATGACCTAAAGCCAAACAAAAATCTGCAACAAAATGAAAAAAAAAACATATCATAAAATCCATGTCACGCACTGTTACAGAGTGCGAATAATTGCAACTAATTTTGTTAAAAAAATATTTTTTGTTAAAGCAGATTTGCCGCTATTATTATTTAATTTTATGCTCTTTCAAAAATTTATAAAGCACTTATTAATAGGTTTTCTAATTTCGTTAGTATAAATCAAAATGTATCGTACGCACATGTTACAAAATTTACCTTTTGAACATTTTATGTCAGTTTCTATCAAAAATTTCTGCGAATTTACTTCAGATAAAAATTCATATTTTTTACAGCTAGAAAAAGCAATCTTAGATTATACGAAAAGTTATATTATCTGAAAAAATATATATAGGGTGAGTTCTCCAGTAGTCGGCACATTAACTTTTTTTTCATTTTTAAACTGATGCTCTTATGAGTGCGGACATGATATTGGGTTGTCAACGGATTTTTGTTGCTAAGTGATTGGTATAGTTTTAGACTCAATTAACTATTTTAAAGAATGTTTTTATTTAATTTGAGTAATTTACGTTTTTTCTAAAATGTACCATTTTTGCCAATAGTCGGCACCCGTTTGCCTAATTTCGGCACTTTTTGACCCAATTGTCGGCATTGCATTTTTACTAAGGAAACAATAGGATCTTACAAGAATTCAAGTTGTTTTTTTATTCAAAAAGTAAGCCATTTAAAATTTTGTATGTTTAATATGTTAATAAACATATAAAGAAACAATTTAGAGCGCTATATTTGGCTGCGAAGAATTTTAAGAAGTTCCCTAGGAGCTGCAAAATTTGGGTATAATTGTTTGAAAATTGTGTTATTTCAGCTCGTAATGTGCTCACATAACAGATTTTCAATAGCAAATTTCTCGAAAGCATATATGATAAATTTGTACCATATAAGTAGCTTCAAAAATTTTGATGTCAACATACATACAGACAAACGGACTCAGCTAAATCAATTCCTGTATATATAAGGGTTCAGAATATATATACTTTATAGGGCCAAAAATTTATATTAAAGAAATTACAAAAGGAATGACAAACTGTGTAAACCGTTATATGGTTGAGGTCATCATAATCTATGAGCAACAAACTACGATAAAACATACAATGATTGCAAGTAATCATTATAAGTTTAATGAAAGTATCATGTAATAATCATGTTGGGATCGCAAATGATAATTAAATAATCCCATATAATCATAAATTTATAATTTAATTTTATATGATCATAATACCACAAAACAACAAATTATTTGAAATTTATTATAATGTGATGTTACACAATCATAAAGTAAGCCTTCGTGATCACATACATTCACATACAATAATATCATAATTCTACATAGTCATCATATGACTAAAAATTAAGGAAAAACTTAAACATGATTAGAAATAAAACGAAAATTTTCTAAATTGGGATAAAATTCTTAAATCTTAAACTACTAATATCACAGTTTTAAAGTAAAGTTGTTCAAAAAAAACCTCGTATCAACTTAGAAGATATAAAAAAATTTAAATAAATCATTAAAATGTGTCTTTTAAACAAAAGACCCTCAAGTTGTTCGGCAAATTTCTTATTAATTCAAAATTTAACATTCTGCAGTTTTGATTAAATGACAGAGTCAGTTCCCTTGTCAATGGATTAAACATTTTTAAGTCTTCAGTTTCTATGTAGAAGATAAGTGGAATATCTAAAAGGTAGATGTTTATTTTTATTTCTTAATTTATATTTTAAATAATTCGCAATTTTCAGTCTTTTGGGACCAGACTTGATAATCATAGGTGATAATCTTTATATTAAGTTTAGATCATCGGTTAATTAAGGGATATAAGGCACGGCTACACTTAATTGCCTTTTCACAACTGTAATTAACATAATAAAAAAGTTTTTTTCAAGGATTACTCTTACATTTTTAATTTCGTCCTTCAATAGGATAGTTATTCTCCTAGACGATAAACATCTAGTAGGAAAGCGTTTTCGTGATTTGTTGATGGAAATACAATAGCTTGAGTTTTATTTTCACTGACTTAAATTTTCCATTTGTAGTAGTATTTACGGGTTAATCTAAGATAATTTTCAATTCTTCAAATTATCGCAATTGAGACAACTAAAGGCGCTATCATTCGCGTAAAAAGTTGCGTGTTTTCAGTCTGCTTAAACTTTAAGTGAACTTAAGACTTAATTTTTCGCGTGGATTTTAAAAATTGAACGTTTTTCTGTTCGCCTTTGTATCGTATGCGTTAAACCTTTTCTAAATTTAAGATTCATGGCGTGTTTTTCAATTATGTTTTCTGTTTCTGCAGAAATTTTAAGAGAACTTGCGACTGGTTTTTTTAAGCATTGAACTATCTATAATTTCGGTTGTCACCTTCTTTTCTAATGAATCTTAAAAAATAACTTTATTTTGCAAAACCAGACGAATAAAAATGCTGCCGACTTTAGAATTCTATATTCCAATACTCGGCAGTCCATAAGATACTCAATATAAATTGTGCCGACTATTAGGTAAATTTATTTTAAACTCATTTTCTTTATAACTATTGTAAAGAGAGGTGAGTATTAAACAATTTTCTATAATTTGAGCTTAATATGCGAAAACATACATTTTCCTGAAGTCGGCATTATATGCCGACTATTAAAAATCTTAAAAATTATTGTCCCTAATGTCGGCAGCCATCAATTTAAGCCAAAAAAATATTTTTTATAAAAATTTTCATATCTGAAGCAATATTTAAATAAACTTTTACCTTTTAAACCCACTTTGGTAAAAAAAATAATTAAAATTATATGATTTAGGACTTGTTTAAGATGACGCTACCACTAACAAAATTTAAAAAAAAACAGGCTCTATCGCACGTGTTGAGAGATAGTCACAGAACGAGGTAAAAAATACGTTGAAATACTCATCTCAATCAAATTTAAAAATTACATAAAGAAAAATGAGTATATTTTAAACTAAATCTATATCTTACTTATATATAAAATTATCGTTATTATTATTTATTTAACTTTAAAGTCAAAACTGCCGACTATTGGTGCATGCCGAACTTAGGAGAACTCACCCTATATTCATCTTTCACTAATTTTTAACATCGTCACGCACATGTGTGACGGATGACTTTTCTGTGGAATTCGTGATATTTAAAAATAAATATAAAAAAAAAACAAGTAATAGTGCTATATTCGGCCGTGCCGAATCTTATATACCCTTCACAACGTGTAGTCATGCAATAACAATTGTTTGTATCACCATTCATCTTATATAAAATACGTACATATGTATATACTGGTTAGACTAAATGTGGCATCGAATCCCAGCTGAGCCAAAAAAATTTTATCTTATTTTATTTAAGATATTATTTATATTTTATTATTTTTTTTTTATATTTTTTTTTAAATTTTTTTAAAAAATTTTTTACAAAAATTTTTAAAAAATTTTTTTAAATTTTTTTTTTAATTTTTTTTAAATTTTTTTTTTTAAATTTTTTTTTTTAAATTTTTTTTTTTAAATTTTTTTTTTATTATTTTTTTTTATTTTTAATATATTTTTTTTTTGTAATTTTTTTTTTGGCATGTTTTTTGCATGTATGTATGTGTGTATGTTGTTGTTGTAATTGTGTAAAAAAACGAGGTGGTCGTGGTTTTTTGCTCATATCTCAGAAAGTTATTGGGTGATTGTTCTGAATTTCAATAGCGATTAATTCCTGGATATTTCCAAGAGATTGATACCATATACCGATCTGAGGAACATATAGTCAGAGCTTAATCGACTCCTCTATTCAGAAGCTTCCAGATAATATATACTTTATGGGGTCGGAAATGAAAATTGTAGAAATTTCACACGGAATGAGAAACCTATATATAACCCTTTTTACTTTAGTGCCAAAAAATTTCAAACTCCATATATAAAACATATATATATATATATATATATATATATATTTCTAATTCCATAATAATTTTTAAGCGCACTGTATTTGAATAAATATCAGCACAGCCGCTGAGCATGTGCATTCGTCACTGTCCCATGGACGACTTAATTAAAGAGCATAAAAGTAACAGGTGGGATTATAAATAATTGTTTGATGAAATGGGCACCTATGAATTACACCATGGGCCGATTATGGTCTAGAGGCATGGTTGCCAATATTTAAATAAATAAATAAATTTATAATAAGATAATTTTTGTTTAATCATACAATACAAATTAAAAAAAATTAATTACGATTGAAAAAAAAAATATTTTATATGGACATACATACATACATATGTTTGTAGGTAGGTATGTATGTACTTATGTTGCACTTAGGTCGACATATTTATTCAGATACTCTTTTTTAGATTTATTTATTTTATTATTTTACAAAGAAATAGGTATTTATAAATAATTTTCGAAGCCAAATAGGTAAGTATATATGTATGTATCATAAGCGATGACAAGATATACCTATCTTGTCTACTATAAACTATAGTTTGACAAATTTTGATTATATAGTACCTATGTATTTTAAATAGAAACAAATATGTAGGTACATATATATTTATATAGGTATACATATGTACTTATATATATATAGAGGATGATATGAAAATTTATCAAAAGTACAAACGAATTGTTTTAGGCAGCAGAAACTGATCACACATCACACATAAAACCGGTCTACAGGAAATTTAAAAAAAAACATCAAGTAAATAACTGCAAGATTAACTCAGCCAAACAACTAGAAGGTTGTTCAGAAAAATTTAATTTTAAAAGAAAAATTCATGACGTGCACTGCATTCACAAAAACAAAAATTAAGGAGGATTCTAGTCACCTTGTTTTTTTTTTTTTTTTTCAATAATGGTTCCTTAACATCATAACCTTACATTTTTACTAGGAAGCAGAAAATAAAAAATATTTTGAAAAGCAAATTAAAAAAATGCTTTTTTAAATAAATAATATTTTAAATATAAATTCAACTTATATTTTGATTTTAATTTGAAATAATTATACATTTATTAAATAAAAGTGTACGCATCGTAGGTATAACAATAAACATATTTTGGTTAACTTTTCTCTTTTTTAATGAATAAACACACAAAAACATATTTCAATTTTAAATAATATGCTTTCTCTTTCATTCTAACGTTATTCGGAGAGATTCTTATTGGAAAATGGCTGCCTTTGCTTAACCGAAAACAAGGATGAAAATAACAATCGTTATCACCTTTAAACAAAACAAGATAGAACAGAAAGAGACCGATATATAGCTTAAAACACAAACATACAATATATGCAATTTTAGGAAAAAAAATATTTTTTAGTGATAAAATATTAACATTTTTTTGTTTATTTGTCGTTTTTTTGTGATAAAACATTTTATTCTTCGCTGACTACATACCTTTTCACACAAAGTTTTTACTTGTGCTTCTGTCAATTGATTGCATTCATTCAATTGTTCAATCCATTGATCCAGATCTTTTGATGTAGCTTTATCCTCCATTGCAGTCGAAGTGGAGGAAAAAGTCTCGTCAATCTTTGTCGATTCAATTTTGACGGCTTTTTTAAACACAGAGGGGCGAAAAAAATTTATATAATCCAAAAAGTTGGGGGGTTTAAGTTCGATTAAGTTTTTCTCTTAATTGTACGCAATTTTACTTCAATCACGAATTTTTTATTTATTCGCGTTGTTAGGAAACTTGCAAATTTTAGCAACTACGTCTAAAATTAGTTTAATGAATTAAAACACGATAAATGTATTAAAAAGAAAACGATACAAACGAGTGAAAAAACGACGAACGACTGATTGACTGGTTCACTATTTTACTTATTTAGCTGAAAGTGATGCTAAACTATGAACTATATTTATCTTTTTTCCACTTATGCGCAGATATTTAATACAAGTTAACAGTTGTACAATTCTTTTAGAAGTTTATTTTCTAATTTAAACAGTTATATATATTTTTAAAATAATAATTGTGTAAAAATTAGTGGTCTTGTATTAAAATATTTTTTTTATCAATTTATTTTGCAAGGCCAATGAAAAAGAATTTTTTCGCGATGACAAATTAAGATGCTGTCTAGTTAAATGCAGGCAACATCCAAAGAGTAATGCCAAGTTATTGTTTACAACGCTTGCAAAGTGTAACCATACCATCCAGAAAAAAAAAGATCCTTGTTTTGTGATATGGTGATATTATTAGATTTTAAAGGTCCCATTTGCAACACTGAAATAAGAGGGCAGACATTTCCATTATTTTCCAGGGCACACTTATACAGGTTGCGGTGCAAGCCCAACTGATTATATTTTACCAAGAATTGTCAAACTCCATATAAAAAAAGACGAAAATTGCTCTTCTTTACGCTATCACCTTATGTAATTACACTATGTTATTCGCTTTTGCACTTTCCTGAACCTTTTACAATTGACAATTATTGGGACTGAAATCTCTTCTTTATCTATGAAGTTCGACAAACAAACAAAAAACAGCTGAGCTAGCACCGCTACCTGTATAAGTATACCCTGGTATGAGAGTAACTATTATTTAGATTTAGCTTGTTATGATTCACAGTAGTTACGTAGTTATATATCTTTTCTTAGCAGTTTGAAATAATTTAAAATATATAGATAATTTCAAGTCAGAAAAAAATTTTATAATATATGCCTTGAATATTAATATTAACATATCAATTTTTTACTTGTACCAAGGCGAATTTATTTATCAGGTGGTGTTGACAACGCAGCTGATCTATTTTTTGATTTGCAAAAATGATGATTGAATTCTTAAATATTATTTATGTTTACATAGATTACTCCTTCCCGCGCAAAAACCACAAACAAAAACCATGTAGTTTTTGATACATCGACAGTCGAAAGCAACAAAAAAAAAACATGTTTTTTAATGTTGTATTTGTTGTAGAATTACCACCACCTGATAAGTAAATTCGCCTTGGCTTGTACATTTAATGTATTTATACCCTTCACCTGTGGTCATTCCGTTTGTAATTTCTACAATTTTCATTTCCGACCCCATAAAGTATATATTTTCTGAAAGCTTATGTCTGTGTGTTGGTTGAAATCAACTTTTAGAAGCAACTATATGTTCCTCAGATCTGTATATGGTATCAATCTCTTGGAAATATCCAGGAATGAATCGCTATTGAAATTCAGCACATTCGCCCCATAACTTTCTGAGATATGAGCAAAAAACCACGACCACCCCTTTTTTTACACAATTGAAACAACAACATACATACAATTAAAAAACATACAAAAAAATTTTTAAAAATTTTTTAAAAATTTTTTTTTTTTTAAATAAAAAAAAATTAATATTAAATATAAATAATATATTAAATAAAATAAAATAAAATTTGTTTGGCTTAGCTGGGATTCGATGCCATATTTATTCTAACCAGTATATACATACCATAGATGGGCAAAAACCATTAAAAAAGTACTGCATTACTATTTCCATTACCAATAAACTTTTACTGGAACTGCAATTTTTCATTTAATTACCAGTAAATTTTTACTGGTAATGAAGATTAAATTCCAGTATCAGTAAATATTTATTTCTAATTAAACAAAAATTACATTACCAGTAAACATTTACTGGTAATTAAATGAAAAATTGCAGTACCAGTAAAAGTTTATTAGTAATGGAAATAGTAATGCAGTATATTTTGTAATGTTAAAAAAAATTAATTTTTAGAAAAAAATAAATAGTAATTTTGTCGTGTAAAAAAATGCATAATCGAACTAAAAGTGATCGATGACTCCTATTCATATAACCTAAAGAAGGGCATCATATAGTCGGACTTATCCAATAATGACACGTGCCTACCGTGTTTTTCTGATGTTTTAATAAATGCAACCACTTTTGCCAGATTGGAAGATAAAAAAATATATTTTTTTTGAATATGCATAAATTTTTTTTTTTTAATTTTATTAAATTTTTACTGGTACTGCTATTTTTTTTAATTACCAGTTAATATTTACTGGTAATGCATATTTTTTTTTAATTACCAGTAAATTTTTAATGGTACAGCAATTTTCATTTAATTATCAGTAAAAATTTACTGGTACTGGAATTTTCATTTAATTACCAGTAAAAATTTACTGCTAATAGAATTTCATTTTCATTACCATTAAAAATTTACTGGTACTTGAAGTTTATTTCAATTACCAATAAAACAATTTACTGGTAATTGAAATTTTACTGGTACTGGAATGTGCCCAACTATGATACATACATATGTATATGTATGGTGATACAAACAATTGTTATTGCATGACTACACGTTGTGCAGGGTAAATAAGACTCGGCACCACCGAATATAGCACTGTAATTTTTTTTTTTTGAAAAGAGTAGTAGAACTTTATAAAGTACTGCCAAGTTTTGTAATACACAATAGTCTTTAACTATGGCGCCACCTACCAACTAATAGTACAGCTAGTATATGTCATCGGTAGATTGCATATCTGCATTTTTAATTTCCTTCTTTTTTAACAATACCTTTTCGAGGTTAGACGTTTGTGTCAGCGGTTCACGGTCCAATAAAAATTAATTATGACTGAAACTTTGCAATTGCGTGGGACTCTGTTGGGACATAATGGATGGGTTACCCAAATCGCCACTAACCCCAAGGATCCCGATACCATAATATCAGCTTCTCGTGGTAAGTAAATAATTCGGGTTTAGCTGCAATCGCTTTTCAAATGGGATTGTAATCCTTGAATATCGCGGACATCTTTCATTTATTTATATTTTTTCAGACAAGACTTTGATTGTCTGGAAGTTTACCCGTGACGAAGACACCAACTACGGTTTTCCCCAAAAGCGTTTATACGGTCACTCTCACTTCATCAGTGACGTTGTATTGTCCTCGGACGGAAACTATGCATTGTCTGGTTCCTGGGATAAAACTTTGCGCTTATGGGATTTGGCTGCTGGCAAGACCACTCGCCGTTTCGAAGATCACACGAAGGTGGGAAATTGTGTTTTTGTTATATGAAGTCGTAATGAGTAGGTCGGTGATAGGGCTGATTTGATTTTAATACAAAGAAAAATGGTATGGAGCTAGTTAGTGAGTGTTAGGATTATAAAGTAATTTTTTAGATTAGTATTGAAGTCACGTTATTTTTGTTTTTGAAAAGGAGGTTTAAATTATAATCTAAAAATATTATGATTAAAAAGCTCCATACTAAAAGTAAATGTGTCGCCCATGCGGGGCAGAATTTCTGGTTGATCATCTAATGAGATATGCGGAATGTTGTCATCATACGCATTTACATTATGTTGACCTGTTCAAAAGTGTGGTTGCTCGTAAGTTTATTAAGAATATTCTTTTGGTTTTATGTTATGTTTTTCTATAGTTAATTTTTTCTTAAATGTGATACATAATTCTTTTTTTTTACAAATTTTAGGATGTTTTGTCTGTAGCTTTCTCTGCTGATAACCGTCAAATCGTTTCTGGTTCTCGTGATAAAACTATTAAATTGTGGAATACTTTGGCTGAATGCAAATTCACCATACAAGAAGATGGTCACTCCGATTGGGTATCCTGTGTACGCTTCTCCCCCAATCACTCCAACCCTATAATTGTATCTTGTGGTTGGGATCGTACCGTTAAGGTCTGGAACTTGGCCAACTGCAAGTTAAAGAACAATCACCATGGCCACAATGGCTACTTGAATACAGTTACTGTTTCCCCTGATGGTTCCCTCTGCACTTCTGGTGGCAAGGACTCCAAGGCTCTTTTGTGGGACTTGAATGACGGCAAGAACTTGTACACATTGGAGCACAACGATATCATTAATGCTTTATGCTTCTCTCCAAACCGCTACTGGTTATGTGTTGCCTACGGACCATCAATCAAGATCTGGGATTTGGCTTGCAAGAAGACTGTCGAAGAACTCCGTCCTGATATTGTCTCAAACGGTTCCAAGGCTGACCAACCCCAATGTTTGTCTTTGGCCTGGTCCACTGATGGTCAAACTTTATTCGCCGGTTACTCCGACAACACCATCCGTGTATGGCAAGTCTCTGTTTCCGCTCATTAAGCGTGCACATTTCAGCATGATCTTACACAACCTACAAATTCTTAAATTAAATTCAGTTTTATTTTGTTTTTTATCATTTGCTGTATGTATGTATTTCATCACGAGGAAATTTAAGCATAAAAAGTGTAGTAGACAAACACATAAAAAAAATGTATTTATATTTTGAACGCTGATTTGTTTATTATATAAACAAATAAATAACAAGCTTAAAAAATTAACATTCTTTTATTTAATTAATTTTATATTATTGAAAGGGGACTTAAAAAAATTTTAGAAATGCAATCAAGTCTGTTAGGCTCTGCCGATTTTCATACGTCCTTTACACAATTTTACCATAATCATCCAGGTTTATTTTTAAATAACTTACTAAATAAAAGAAATGTTTTGAGTGGGGGAAATCTATTTGAACTTGTAAAATTTTTTCTGTTAATTGGGAAATATGATATATCAGCCAAGTGGTTGCCGCCAGTGTTGATACAAATTTGTTCCCGTTTCATCGCATTTTGGATAACATTCCTTAATATTTCTGTTGATATAACTATTCGCATTCCTGTCGAATATTATCCTTAACTTAAGGGGTGCGATTGTCTGGGGCTTGTTGGCATAACCACGCGGCTTCAAGCAGCCAAAAACTAAAGTCTGGTATGGTTACATCGGGCTATCTTGCCGGCGATTAGGAAATCTACGACAAAATTCTAGCTGACCGATTACTGGTTAAACAAATCGTCACAATTATTCCACGCTCTTGCGGAGTATAGCATTCCATTGTTTTTATTCTGCAGCTGTATAGCTTACGATAACGTAAATCGCCATTTGCAAAAGCTTTTACACCTTACGATTGGGTGATTAATTTCAAGACCACAACTGACAATTATGTGGAGCAATTGAGACCAATGGGTCGATTATGGATAGCAACCGAACCTCAGTTACGTTGCCAGTTGCCAAAAAAGGCATTAAAGATGGCAACTGGCAACTAACAACTGTCAATTTCATATGAAAATTTGGCAACCGAAAAATGATAGTTGCTAGATTGCAACTCAACTAAAGTTCAGTTGCTATCCATAATCGACCCACAAATCTTATTTCAAAAATCGGAACTTTTGAAATTTTTTACAAATATTCAATTTTTTTTGGCAAAAAGGAAATAAGCTGATTTAATCCCGCAATTTAAAACTACCCTCAGATGAATTTTTAACAGTTTTTCCTTTTTCTTACAGATACATATCCCAGCAAAAAAATCTATGACAAAAAAGTGATTTTGCAGGGGTTCAACTGGTGACGAAGTGATTAAATTTAGGTGAAAACACTAATGATTTTAACATTAGCGTGTCATTGGAGATCATGTGTTTACATGAATATTTTATTGAACTGCACCCCATTCTAATAAGTGCATAGAACTCATGCATATTTGGTGACAAGTATCGGATATTTTATGTGTTAAATTTGTTTGTTTACATGAATACTTTAAGATATTTTGCATGATGTTGCATTCATTTTTAAGCACTTTATTTATGACAAATTATATCGCATCCATGATGTCATTTAGAACGAATGCTTTAACACAATTGATTTAGAAGTCTTGTAAATTTAATTCGCTTTGCACTACTTCCAATTTTTTTTTTGCTGGGATGTATATACTTTATAAGGTCTCAAATTAATATTGTAGAAATTTTTAACAAACGGAATGACATACTTTTATATAATCTTTTACAATCTCGTGTGAAGGGTCTAAAGACAAATCGATTTAATATAGAAATTTTTTAAAGTTACTTACCATTTTGTTTTTACTTAGATTTGAAACGCGGCTTGGTCGCTTTTTATCTCAGTTTGTTAATTCTCTATAATTATTTTTTTCTGAATTTTGTTGGAAATTATTAAGATATTAAATAACTCTAAATCCGATGAAATTGTTCACTGTTTCCAATAGTAATCATTTGCTCTTTAGGCAATAATTTAGATCTGATTCAAGGTATAGGTATTTGCATACTATTATTAATTCATAGTCAGTTCACATGGCAAAACGAAAAAAAAACACTACCTATAATTGTTTGGTAACTTTATTTTATTTGTTTTTCTTTCAACAATTTCAATTGAAATTTATCTAATGGTTTTTTGTAAAAATTTATTAAATTTAAATTTTACACATAAACGATTTTTTTATTTTTGGTTTAAAGAAATAAATTTCGAGAAAAAACTTGTTCAAATATTACGTATACGAGAAATAATTTGTTGTGGGACAGAGGGGTGTTTTAAATAAAATAAATACATTAAATTTACAATATAATACGAACAAAAACAATTTATGTACATGAATATATTATGTATGTAAAATTTTTCACTGTATGTACGAGTATGTTTGTATGCAGTTTTTTAGCCTGCAAAAAAAACAGAACAAAAAAAAAAACAACAAAATCAAATCTTAAAAAAGTAAATAAAGAGGATAAGTTTCGTGAAGTATGCAGTGAATGTAAATTAAATGTAAAAGTCCTTGTTGATTAGAAGCAGGCGGGTGTGGTGGGTTTTTGCTTGTGTACAGTTAACACAAAATCTAACTTAAATATTAGGTTCGTTCGAGAACTCACAAATTTGTACGAATTTGTACAAATTTTTACTGCATTTTACGAAATTGCGTTCGTTTACACAAATTTGTAGTAAATGAGAGCACAAATAGAGAGCGAAAAGTGACAGTTCTTGACTGAGTATTTGCAAATTTTTACAACAGAAATTTCTTGCTGTAAGATTTAGCAAAACCAAAAAACATATGATTCAAAAGGTAAACAAACAAAAGTAAGCAAACAAAACGTATACAATTTGTGAAAAAATATTAAAAAAAGGAAAATCCAAACCAAAGTGCAAAATATTATTAAATTTGAATTGTTTGTGAAATAAAGTTAGTTAACAATGTCTACAGATGAAAGAATGGAACTGCCTGAATCTGGCGCAGGTATACATACTTAAATACATATTTGCACATGTGTATGTACATAGTTTCCATTAAACTTTATTTATTTGCCATCAGCTGTTGCTTCAATCTTACGAATTTTTACAAATGTTTGTTCGAGTACTTTTTTGAACAAATTCTCTTTTTGGGAGTAAAATTTTCAATTTACTAAATAATTACTCATTTACTACAAAGTGCAGTAAAAGTACTCGAACGAACCTATTAAAATGCGTAGATTTTACATAAATTAATTTGATTTTTAGCTTTGGGCACTTGCATTATACTACAATTTCGATGCTTGGTTTAAACCAACAACAAAATTTGCGATTTAGAATGCAGCAAGTCTTGACTCAATCAGATTTTGACAATGACTTTAAAAGTATTTTATTTAGCACGACCACTGTTCGTGCGATTTAAGTTGGTCGAGGCAATAACAGAAGCTGCTGATTTTGCGTGCTCTTTGTTTGAATTATTCGACCCCTGTTGGCCATGAGACGATGATGCAAAGGATGAAGTTGCATTCGATACACCGGCGGCATTGGATGCTGAACCAATGCGATATACACCATTTTTGAAGGCTATTACCAAAACTGTAATATTGTCAACAGATCCACGATAGTAGGATTGAAGAGCCAAAGATTTGGCGCCAAAATCTGGTTCACTTATGTGTTCTTTTATGAAGCTGCACGCTTCCTCATTGGTAAATGTATCCCAGAGGCCGTCAGAAGCCAAAATTAAAAATGAAGGCCTAGAATAAAAATAATTTTATTTATATTATATTTTCTTTAGATTAAATGAATTTATAGTTTTTACTTGTGATCATTTAAATCGAAAGTTAGAATATCTGGATTAGCTATGACTAGGTTTTTATCTTTTAGGGGATAATCTCCTAAAGCTCTCGAGGTAGCCAATATGCCAGCTACACGCCACACACCTCTAAACGCTATAAAACCACCAGCATCATGGATCCGTTTGCGTTCTCTTACCTATAAAATTGTTGTTAAATGTTTAAAGATTTATGTTTTTTTTTTATCACAAAGAAACATAATTTTAAGAATTAATAGTAAAATATATAACATGACTTATTTACATATAGATATTTATTTAAAATGAATTATATTTAATGATTATAAATATATTTTAAAAACTTGAAACAAAAATAAAAAAATAAATGATTGTAGATTATTAAATTTTACACAACATGAGAGCAAACGAATTTTGTAGTAGTCCAAAGTGAATTATATTTTCACGACCTCCAAAATAATTATTTAGCCTTGGTTTATGGTAAAGAAGACATATTTATCAAACAACACTAGAACTGCTCTTTCACTCAATCAATTGAGATTTTTGTGGTTGGCAATGATATTCGGGAAGACTATAATAAGTAGTTCTGTAACCAGTTTTAGAAAATTCGTTTGAACAAATATATATAAAAAATTTATTAACATTGAGGTCTGTTTTTTACATATTGGTTAGGCCTCTCACCTTCGTTTCATAAAATCGGTTTAGTAGATGTGGTTTGAAATGAATATTAACTTTGCATGGGCGTGGGTGGCACTACTCAAATTTTATAAATATTAAATTGAAAATTGAATTTTTATTTTGTCGAACTTTTCTGTTTAAACTAATATTTGAAATTTTTAATCAGGCTTGAGTTCATATTAACATTCTTTATTTTTATAAAGAATTTTTAATTGTGATAAATGAAAGATAAATCTGAAAAATTATATTTTTAGCGACACTAGCCGAGTGGAATGCATTTTAGAAACCAGCTACGATTTATCTTTCATTTATCACAATTAAAAATTCTTTGTAAAAATAAAGAATGTTGATATGAATTCAAGCCTGATTAAAAATTTAAATATTAATATTAAATTGTTTTAAAACGGATTTGTATTTGTGTAAACAAATTCATAACAGATACAGTTGAAAAGGGATATTAAATTTGTATGGGCATGGCTGGCACTGTCCACTTTTCCAACCAATATATTGTGTTTTCCTGCAAACTCAATGTGTATGTAAAGTTTTATAAAAAACTATTAAGTACAATTAGTTTAAAAATAATATTAAATTTGTGTGGGCGTGGTAGTGTCGGCTTTTATAACCACTTAATTATTTATTGTTACTGAATGAAACTCTATGCGCATTCAAGTTTCATTATTATTAGTTGCCAGAAGTAGTTGATAATTAATATCTACTTTGAATGGGCGTGACACCGACAACTTTTCTAATTAGTAGATTGTGTTTTAATGGAAGCTCTGTGTGTGCAAAGTTTAATAAATATTAATTTAGTAGAAGTGTTTCAAACAAAAAAAATTTTTAATGGGCATGGCTGTGCTAAATTTGTTAAGTTACTGTGCCATACGGACGGATAATAAAGACAGGTCAAACTTCTATTTTAAAAGATTCATAATCTCAGATGACACGTTTATGTTAAAATAATTCATTAACCTAAATCGAACCTTTTCATTATTTGTTGTAACATTGCATTTACTTCCTCCTTCTTTTTTAAAAATTTGTACATATACAGTCAAACATCTATAATTCTTAAGCCGTTAATTCAAACGCCTAAATAATTCCAAATAAACGGCTGGCCTCTTGAGAAAAACTATTTAACTTGCAAAAATCTACTACATTTCGGTCCCCTTTTTAATTCGTATTTGTTTTTAATTCAAAGTCTGAGGACACCCCTCTAAAATTGTACTTGCTCATAATCAACCTCTTATAATTTGTAATAAAAACGAATATGTTTTAGAAAAAAATACAAAGACAACGGTTTTTTACATTTGCCATTAACTTTCTGAAATATATTTTTTTTTTGCTTCTCTAAAAATAAGTTTGATTTAATTTTCTAGTTTTCGTGAAAAAAAACACGCTTTCAGGTATGTGATGAAAAACGATTTAAACTTAAAACTTAATTGAAAACGATGAAAGGTTTGATGTGTTTGTTGTAATCGTTTTGTCAATCATTTTTAAATTTTCTTCCAATCGTTTTTGATAGCTTTCGTTTTACAGTTTTATTGCAGTGTTTAAATTTTATATTCTAGTTTTATAGAAGTAAATAGTTTGAGATTGGTTTAAAAATGATTCTCAAAATCTATCAGAATTTATCAATCGATCGTTTTCCATCATATACCTGATATGTGGAAAAAAGGCCATAAAGAAATAAATGCTTTTATCAATTTCAATCCCAAGAATTGTCAAACTCCAATAAAAAAAAAGAGTCGAAAAATTCTGTCCGTCTGCGCTATCACCTTATGTGATTACACCATTAAGTTGTAAAATAAAATGATTTTTTTTGTTATGTTTGTTTGTTTACTCGAAAGTATTTTTTACTAATTTTTACTGAATTACACAAAATTTTATGTAAAACGTAAGCAAAAAAAAATAGTCAACATTTTTAGTATAAACAAACGAATCCGTTAATTACAATTAATTTGGTTTAAATAAATTGTAATCTTTTCAAATCATTTTTGTTTTTCTAATTTAAATCTCATTAAATTCAAAATTTGTTTTTTTTATATTTTAACCTCGTTAAATCGAAATCTCTCTTTATTTCGAAAACTCGTCGTAGTTGTTTTGAACGATCCTTAATCGTCAGAGTTGCTAGATGCTAGAATTTTCTGCCGTATGATCTTCTATTACACATATATTATAGCTACGTCATTCTTACATTAATCTACTTGGTTTTTGCTCGAAATTCCCCAAAAAAGGGATTTTTTATTTTATTATTTTTTTGCTCGCTACGATATTGTAATCTTACTTTTGTTTTAAACATTATTTCAATATGTAATTCTATCTCTATAGAATGACAGTCTTTAAATTTAATATCTATGTTTAATCAGATATTTTGCTAACCTTTGCAATACCCTGTTGCTGTAGCTACTTCTTGGAACATTTTTTTCTGTTATATAATTGCATACTTTGTCGGCTGGGGAGCCAAAACAGAACATAAAAATTATTTTGTATGCATTATTTAAATTTATTATGTAGTTTTGTTATTATTTAATTCTTCATTTTATTTTAGTATTCAAAGCATTGCTTTTGTAATATATTGTTATTGGCCTAAGGAAAGGATATTTTATATTACTTTGAATTTAATAAATAAATAATTCGAAAAAAAAACAGTAAGTCGGTCCTTTCGATTACGAATAATCGGTATTCTACTGCACTAGCAACACATCTGCTGCTTTGTAAGCGTGTTTTTTTTATTTTTTTAATACTCAAGTTGTTATTTTAATTGCTAAAAAATTTTTCGTTAAATTTATGTTGTTTGCCTCATTAGTTTTATTTCGAGAAATGAAAAGTACTGTAAGGATATATCAAAAAACTTTTTACGCCATTTTATAAATTTATTTAATAATTTAAAAAAGGTATTTCATATTCTTAACTCAAGATCAAAGCTTCTTAGTTTTCAAATTCTTAAACTCAAGAAAAAAAATATAAAAACAAAAGTTTTCCTATTTTTAAAGCCATTGGTAACATTGAGTCCACTCTGTATATACTAGATAGATTTGACAGTTTATTTATGTTTTTAAATATATTTTAGAACTAGTTAGTTAAGAAAATATCATAACTGAAATATAATTCTTGCAAAATTCATTAGAAATCTGAATTTAGTTTAAAATTATTTAATACTTGAATTTCGTCTAAATTTAAACGTTTTTCTTCTAAAAATTACACCGTCTACCAAAAATCAACTTTATAGACATATGAAATGTAATATGGCCATTAATTATCACACCAAATTTATCAAAAATCCGTATCTACCCAATTTTTAATTATCTGATCTTTTGTTATTTTAAGAGGACTTTAAATTTTCAAAGGATACAAATTATAAAATATTTTTATTTTAGTTATAAATATGTGATATTCTTAAAGGTCCGCCAAATAACTTTTTTTTTAACTCTTTTTTTTAGTAGAAGTTTGTAGCCAATTATGGCCTAGAGGCTTGGTGCCGAAATTTAAATAAATAAATAAATGCTATAAAAAAAATTAGCTTCGGCTGAGTGGCACGTAGCGCCGTCCTTTTGAAATGTTACCAATATCCTCCTCTTAAATTTAAAAAATCTAAAAATTCTTTCAACGTGGCCCGATTACGATCGGCATTGACTACGGCCACTCCTTGCTTATTTTCGAAGAAAAATGGCCCAATTATGCCTCTGGACCAAAATCCGCACCAAACAGTGACTCGTTTTGGGTGTATCTGTGCCCCAAATGCGACAATTTTGCTTGTTTACATACCCACCAAGATCAAAATGAGCTTCATCTGAAAAGATGATCTTTTTTGGCAAAATCGGCCAAAGTAATGTCGCAATATTTCCCAGCGTTGTTTAAGCGTATACACAACCATATTCGTTCAGCGGAAGGATAAAACTAATTATCTGTCAAATCAGACATGAGCTAAGTGTTACCATTCACGAAATAAGCACTAGTTGAAAAAAAAACGTTAGATGGCGGACCCTTTGTATCAACCTATGAATCTAATTAAATTCGTTCCTAAGTAAATCGATTAATCTTTAAGTCATAATTTCACTCTTACCTGTTGTGGTTTATGATCAAAAGACAGTGGTATGGCAATTCCTCTAGAATTGCACATTACACCGCGTGAATCGCCCACATTAGCGACTACTAAGCGACTGCCCTGGATAATGGCAATTAAAGCTGTAGTACCGGCTATGTTGGTCTGAAAAAAATAAAGAAAAAAATTATACTGACTTTAAGGGACACTTAGTTAAACCTAGATTAAATTTGAGGGTCTATATAGATTGCAATCGAATTTCAGTTGCGTTGCCACCTGTCGAAATTTCGGTTGCCGAAATTCGAAATTCATCGTTCAGCCCAGTTGTGCGCCTAGCATTAGATGCCACACATCAATTCTATTTCACCAAACATTAATAAAAAATCTTTTGTTTTTTATTTACAAAGGGAAGCTTTTACAGTTACACATAAAAAAGATGTTGTTGTAAAAACTTAACCGAAATGAATTTTTTTAATTTACGCGCACACACATCGATAATAATAGGTCAAGTTGTAACAGGTAACATAAAACTTTTTTTAATTTACTCACCGTCTTCTTGGCTGCCTCTACCAATTTATGATCGGCCGCTAATACTTCAATGGTTATTAGTTTGCCGAAATTAATTTTACCATTTTCTATATAACACTTGGCATCGAACGGTTGGGGTCCTTTGTCATCGTTTGTTGTTGAATCCTTGTTATTATTGTTATTTAAAAAACTATCCTTAATGCTAGTACCACCGCCTACACCACGTAAGAGGGAGTTCAGTTGTAGAGTAAAAACATCAGAAGAATCTTTATCACTCGATTTTTTTGAAACACAGTCGTCGGTGACACTAAAATTGAAAAATTTAATTTAATATAACGAATGTATAATCAATTGATTAAAACGTTGTAAAGCAGTTTTACGTCATTTTATCATTTTATAGATTTAAAATTAATACTAAGAAGTTCAAATATGTATGTACATATTTCATTTCAATCAAGTCATAATGAATTGTGTTTCCGTTGGAAAAATTACTTTTTAACGATGCCTGTGTGATTAATTGTTTTTTTTTTTATTTAATTTCTTATTTTTATTGTTTATTTACGATGATCAGACTTGTAGATGTTTTTTTTCACTTCTCAGATGCGATTTTTTATTTATTGCGCATTCTTTTTTGTATAGTGTTCTGTATAATTGAATATGTATGCAATTTCGAAAAGGGCACATGTCTGAGAATTTTAACCCCAATATTCATAATCAAAATTTTATTAAAAAAGGTTAACAAAATATATTTGATTTAAAAGTTGTTGAAATCAATTTTATACTAGCCGTTTAGTATTTCTTCACGTGATTTAGTAAAAATATTAAAACATTTAAACATACATACAATCATTTATATTTATTAAATTAGTGGAATTTAATTCAATGAAAATATTTCGGAAAAAAATACTTGTATAGATGACGTTGGATGACAAAATTTTTTTTTTCGTCAGGACGTGTACATTTTGGACACACTAAATCTTGAACAACCAACTAACTAAATAAAAAAAAATTGCGCATATTTTTGAAAATTCGCTTCAAAATTGTAATAAAGGGTAGCCTATGTGTTAATCTAGGTTGTTGCCTATCTGTATGCCAATTTTCATTTAGTTGCATTCAAACGTTTTTGCGTGAAAAACATTCAAACATTCGCATTTATTATATTACTAGCCAAGCCCGGCGCCCCTTAATAAATAAAAAGGCATTCTGAATTTTAATTGAATATCAAGTACAAGAAGCTAAATATTATAACTTTTTATGGGCGTGGCACTGCCCACTTTTCCAATCACGAAACTGTATAGTCATGACATCTCAATATGTGTGCAAAGTTCCAGAAAAATCGGTCCAGTGCAAGTACCTCAAAATTATAACTTTTTTATGGGCCCACTTTTTACCACCCATAAACACTCCCTGGAATGTGTACTACAACTTGCAAAGTTTGGGTCCGATCGTCTTTACGGTTTCGGAATATAGATTATGTATTAAATAGTAGGATTTCTAAAGGAAAATAAATCTTTCGACATTCTGATCTTTTATAAAAGAAATCCAAAATTGTGGTATCCTTGCAAATAATCTTTGATAATTTTACTTACATACAAAGGGACACACAATCTCACGAACCGGGTTGGTAAACGGCACAGCACACAACGTGTGCTTACTAAGCAGTTTTGACGTAAACTGATAGTGGAGGACATGCAATGTGGCAGCTACTCAAAATTACAACCAAAAATAATACTAGAAAATATAGTTATTTGAATTTTTTAACACAACCGGCCTCACAGACCAGTAGGTCTACATTTGAGGTTTAAGTTTTATGTGCATTTAGTTAATTTTGTTTACAATATACGAGTTGGGTTGTTTTCGAAATTTCAAATTTAATTGTTACTTTACAAATTGATTTTGTTTTTGTAAAATCATGTGTTATTAAATGAAATTGTAAAAATTTCCTTAACTGCATAGAACAATATTAATAAAATTTCAGTGTTGATGTACGGCACATTCACGTACGTTTACATTAGATACTGACTTTGTTCGAGTGAACAAAAATTCATATTAGAAAAATACAATAAAATATATGAAATTATTTATACCCTTCACAAAGTGAAAAAGGGTATATATAGGTTTGTCATTCCGTGTGAAATTTCTACAATTTTCATTTCCGACCCCATAAAGTATATATTTTCTGAAAGCTTATGAATAGGGGAGTCGATTAAGCTCTGTCAGTCTGTCCGTCTGACCGTCTGTCCGTGTGTATGTTGAAATCAACTTTTTGAAGCCCCCCGACATCGCTTGGACCCGGGTGAGGTATTAAAATATCAGAAATATTCGGGAGTAGATCGGTATTAAAATCCGGACACATCGGTACATAAACAACTGAGATATGAGCAAAAACCCACGACCACCTCGATTTTTTTTTCACAAAAACAACATTACAACAACATACATACATACAAACGTGTATACTGGTTAGAGAAAACGTGCCATCGAATCCCAGCTGAGCCAAAAAAAAAATTTTTTTATTTTTTTTTTTAATTTTTTTTTTATTTTTTTTTATTTTTTATTTAATATATTATTTATATTTTTATTATTTTTTATATCGTCTAAATTTCTTGATCTTTTTTATTGATTATATATGATTTTTCCAAGCTTGAGATCAACTTTTTTAGTTTTTTTATAAAAAATTATTTATTTTAACCAATATTTCGCTACCAAACAATGGGTAGCTTCTTCAGGGTAATATATATACAAATTTTATAAAAACAAAAAACAAATTCAAAACAATTTCAAATTGAAAAAATATTTTGTAAAAAGGCGGGAAAATATTTTTTCAATATAAACAATTTTTGAAATATACAAACAAACAAACATACAAAAATAATTCATTCACATATTTATAGTAATAATTTACAAAAATAACAACTAATACTATTAGACTACCGTTTTCAGATCTTATTAACTAACAATCTATAATTTTGGGCAACATTTGCAGTATCAGTCTTATAATTAATTCTCTGTGTAGGTGGTACTTGGTACCAGAAACCTACTTCATCTGGAAGAATCATAAATTATTATTCGAAACACCCCAAGGGAATTGTAATTAATACGGCAAGGAATTTAATTGAGAGGGTTTTAAAGATTAGTGATACAAAATTTCATAGAAAGAATATAGAAAAAATCAAGAATATTTTAGATGATAATAATTATCCAATCCAGATAATTTGTAGATTAATAGGACAATATAAAAATAGGAGAAATAGTAGCACAAGACTGACAACTGAACCCAAAATTTATAAATCATTAACTTATGTCCCTCTTTTATCTGAAAGATTGAAAAACTCAAAAATTTACGACTATAAAAAATATATAATGGCCCACAAAACATATAACACGTTAGGTAAACTGTTTAGTAAAACAAAGGATAAGATAGATAAACTTGAAGTGTCTAATTTAGTGTATAAAATACCATGTAATGGTAATGATACTGAAAGTTGTGACAAAGTTTATGTAGGAACAACAAAGAATAAATTAAAAACTAGGATCGCTGGACATAGATCTGATCAGAAATACAGGAACACTACACTGACACAAAAAACAGCATTATCATTACATTGCGCTAGTTCTAATCATTATCCAGACTTCAATAAAACATTAATTTTAAACAAGGAAAACAATTACAGACGTAGGAATATGTTAGAAATGTTACAAATTATTAAAGTACCACCTACACAGAGAATTAATTATAAGACTGATACTGCAAATGTTGCCCAAAATTATAGATTGTTAGTTAATAAGATCTGAAAACGGTAGTCTAATAGTATTAGTTGTTATTTTTGTAAATTATTACTATAAATATGTGAATGAATTATTTTTGTATGTTTGTTTGTTTGTATATTTCAAAAATTGTTTATATTGAAAAAATATTTTCCCGCCTTTTTACAAAATATTTTTTCAATTTGAAATTGTTTTGAATTTGTTTTTTGTTTTTATAAAATTTGTATATATATTACCCTGAAGAAGCTACCCATTGTTTGGTAGCGAAATATTGGTTAAAATAAATAATTTTTTATAAAAAAACTAAAAAAGTTGATCTCAAGTTTGGAAAAATCATATATAATTTATTATTTTTTTTTTAAATTTTAAAAAAAAAATTTTTTTAAATTTTTTTTGTTTTATATTTATTATTATTATTATTTTTTAAAAATTTTTTTTTTTTTAATTTTTTTTTTAAATTTTTTTTTTTTAATTTTTTTTTTAAATTTTTTTTTTTAATTTTTTTTTTAAATTTTTTTTTAAAAAAATTTTATTTTTCTTTTAACATACATACGTAAAGTTATAATTTTAAAATGGGTTGTTTTTATATATGTATGTTTTTTATATTGTTGTACGTATTTCATATGGGATGAATGGTGATACAAACTACTGTTATTGCATGACTACACGTTGTGAAGGGTATATAAGATTCGGCACGGCCGAATATAGCGCTCTTACTTGTTTTTTTTTAATTTAGCATTGACTGTTTGTTTCAATTTAGCAAAAATGTTTTGTGTATTTTTAAAAACTCCATGTAACCCCAACACATATTCAAATATATATTAAAAAAATGACATGGAGAGAAAGTTATTATGCGGGAGTTTGATTCAAAATAAAGGAGATTGATTGAGGTAAATTATCATGTGGTTATGCGAACATTAAAATAAAATGCTCTTTATTCCAACAAGTGCCTAAAGCACATGAATTTTACATGTATACAAAAAATCAATCTAATGATTGCAAAGGTAGGCAGCGCCACGCCTACATAAATATTAAAATATTTTTTCAGCTACTTCTGCTATGCAGACTTTTTTAACTTTGCACACACAAAGAGTTCTCAAAATACAATCAGCTTAAAAGTAGACAGTATCAGCTGATTTTTTATAAAGTTTTTGATAGGCATAGAACGAAAATATAATTTAGTGGTTAGAATGGTTGTCAGTGCCACGCCCTTTAAAAGTAAATATTATTTTTAAACTGTGCCTTTTAAGCCGAGTTTTATAGCACTTTTCTCACAGTTGCTGTGACTGTACAATTTAAAAATAAAAAAGTGGGTGGTGCCACTCCCATATAAAGTGAATATTATTTTTCAACTACATGTACTATTTTCAGTGTTTACGTATTGCTTGAATTTGCTTAAACGAATCTTTTAAAATTCGTTACAAAACAATTTAATACGTTTGGCAAGATAGCGAATTACGTTAAAACCGACTAAAACTTTGTCTATAAAGACATATTTTTTTTATAATGAGTAGCTTTTATTAACCCTATATGGTCTTATAGGCTCGTCTAATTAATAAAGAAAAAATTATTAAAAAATTAATCAAAATTATCATCTGGGTTGAATACATAATAACTCACAAAAAATATGCACATTGACTAAAGATGTTTTGTGGGCGCAATGATTATACCTATACTGTTTGACGAATTCTGACAAATGACTACCAATCATTTCAAGATCAAACTCTGCCGATAAAATAAGTACTTGCCTCAAATCATGTGAGCAATGTTTAGTTGATGACGAACATGTGAGTTACATTCTTAAACGATCCATCTGTTCATGATTTCTCAAGCAGTTATTACATTTCGATAACGACCATGCCCCCTGTCGACAAATAAATTTTTTTTTTCAATTCCATCAAATTGTTTTTAATTCCACCAAATTTTTTTAAATTTTGTACTAGCGAAGACAGAACGATTTATTATTTTATTCCGTAAAATTGCTAAGCACAAAAATCACAATTGGTTGAGTAAATAAGCAATTCTTGTGGTAAATGAATTACATTTTACAATTTAAAATCAAATCGTTAGTTCACTGCATTCCTTTAAATCTAGCTACTATACAATAAACGAAGGCGAACCAACTATCAAAATAAATATTGAAATTTATTGGATGTACTTGGCTTGACGTCGCACAATTTTTAACTGAATATTGGCTCGGTAGTCATTATATTTAAAATTTTAAACCAACCAAAACTATGTAACGGAACGGGTTTGGCTCAGGGGCTAGTGGTTCACGCGAAGATAATGGAAAGAAAGTTCAAATATAAAATTATTACTACTGTTTATCCCCAAAATGCCATCTCGTAAATAAAATTTCATGCTCGTCTAGCATTCCCTATGGTGATTAAAAATCATAAAATCAATCCTTAAATGTAATTAGCCCGAACTTAGAATTCAAATGATTCTCTCACAAAAATTAAAAAAAATAAATATCTACTTGGTTTGTTCTCGCACCTGACAACAAAGCAAAAAGGTCCCTCAATAAAGGGCATCGATGACTTATCATCTAGTTAAAGAGAATAAATAAAGATTTACCTGCTTTCGTAAAAAGAAACTGATTTCATAAGGATTTTTTGAAGATTATTAACATTGTCCACAATATATGTTTGGTGTTTTGTATAAAAAAAATATATTAAAAAAAAAAATAGATAATAAATAAGAACTTACCTTGTTGACTTTCGTATACTATCACGTCTTCTAATTACTGGTTCATTTTCCTTATTACTACTATCATTATTATTGTCTTTACGGCTTGATTTCCTTTTCAAATACGGACTAGCATCATAGTCTACATAGTCTTTATCAATGTCGGCTGCATTTGCTGCCGCCAAATGTTTTTGCTCCAGCTTTTGGACACTCAACAACTTTGTTGTTTCGATGACCTTGTTATAAATATTCTTAACCAATATATCTTTGGCAAAATCGGCAGCGAATTCACCACCATGTCCGTCAAAGACGGCAAAAAATGAAATACCAGTATTGTTGTTAATATTTTCCTCGATAATGAATCTAAAAATGAAAACAAAAACAATGTACAAAAAATACATAAATAAACAACATGTTGGTACATACTACATAATAAAATTTATTATTTAAATAAAAAAGGCATAATATACAACGAGCTTAGTGAAAAATATTCATTAATATTTTGCAGATACATAGAATAAGATGATGAGATGGAAAAAGAAAGTCTTTTGTAGTTTGTTTAATATTAAACGTAAAGGGTATTCTAAAGTCAACGACAGCTTTTAATTGCATAGAAATCACATATGCGCACTGGAATAAAGTTTAAAGATTAGGCAATTTTTTATTACAACAAAGTTAATATTTTCAGATTTTCATAAACATTTAATTATTAAGGAAAAAATTAACCCTTAATGGGCAAACTTGAATTTGATCGGGTTTTTGGTATTTGTGTTTAGTTTTAGGCTTCGGTTTGTTCTGACAAATATACTTATATTTTATAGTCAACATTTTTGTAGGACATTCCATTCCCGCCTTTCCCCTTTTCGGGATTTTTTTTTACGATTTGTTAGAATAAAGCCACAAAATGTCGTTATGAGAGTGATTTAGAGGGTTAATATGTTCTACAAAAATATTTGCCATAACATTTTACTGAACATACCCTACATCCCAGGCCAAATCTGGGAAACTTTAACCTCCTGTAAATTAAAATTCCGATGTGATATTTTAAAAAACCGAAACATGTACATTTTTGTTATAACGGGTCCGCCATCGAACGTTTTTTTTTCAACTTGTGCTTATTTCGTGAATGGCAACACTTAGCTCATGCCTGATTTGACAGATAATTAGTTTTAACCTTCCGCTGAACGAATATGGTTGTGTATACGCTTGAACAACTCTTCGGTAAGTGGGCCTGCGATCGACTTACAGAAGATGCCGATTTTGCCAAAAAAAATATCTTTTCAGATGAAGCTCATTTTGATCTTTGCAGATATGTAAACAAGCAAAATTGTCGCATTTGGGGCACAGAAAACCCGCACGCATACATTGAAAAGCCGATACACCCAAAACGAGTTAATGTTTGGTGCGGATTTTAGTTCAGAGGCATAATTGGGCCATTTTTCTTCGAAAATGAGCAAGGAGTGGCCATTTCAGTCAATGGCGATCGTTATTGGGCCATGTTGAACGAATTTTTGTTCGCAAAAATTGTGGAGGATGATGGCAACATTTGGCTTCAACAGGACGGCGCTACGTGCGACACAGCCGAAGCTACACTCGATGCCGCATAGCTGATGTCGTTTGGCCACCTCGGAGCTGCGATTTGACACCGTTGGACTATTATTTGTGGGGTGCTGTCAAAGATTAGTGTTACGCCAACAAGCCAGAGACAATTGACTTCTAAAGGATAATATTCATGAAGCCATTGGTAAAATACAGCTGCACACAATCGATAATGTGCTTTAAAATTGGAACGATCGTGTAGGCTACTGCATGGCCAGCCGAGGCAGCCATTTAAATGAAATTATTTTCCATTATTAACAGGAAGGACTGTACTTTCAAATAAAAAAAGAAATTTGAGAAAATATTCAGTAGTTTTTTTTATAGCATATAAAAAAAAAAGTTATTTGGCGGACCCTTTAGATTGTTCATTTCATATAACCAATGTTGTCGAATAGTTTTGGTGTACACGTTATCGTTGACATTTATTAAATATTAGCATGTGCCTGCAGCTTCGTCTGTGATGAAAGGTCCCTATGTGTTAATCTTGGTTGTTATGTGTCTGTGTACCAAATTTTATTTAGTTTCGTTCAGCCGTTTTTTTTGCGATTGAGTAAGTAATAAAAATACAAATACTGAACAAAAAAAATTTTCTCATTTATTGTAATAGTAGGACTATATACTTTGTTGTATTTTTATATAACTTTTTTTCTCTTATTTTAAATGAGAAGTGAAAAGGAGGCAGTGTGTTTAAAAAATTTTGTTCATCAAGTTTCTTCTAAAATTTACTCATACTTAGAAAAAATGAGAAGTGAATAGAAGGCAATATATTAAAAACTCAAATTTTCCCAGTTTTACCAGGAATTGTTTGATTTTTTTTCTGTACGAACTATCTCCTGAAAATTTTGAATCGATTAAAAAAATCAACCAAATCGCTTCAGCCGTTCTTACATGATGCGATTACATTTGTACATGGACCATTTCATATTTATATATGTACTTGGTGGATTGTATTTGGTACTTTGTAAAAAAAAAAACTTGTTTCTTAAGTCAAAAAACGCTTTCAAATTTTTTGATGAAATAAAAAAAAACAATAAATGACACACATTCGTTAAAGCAATACACTTTGATTTTGTTAATAGGTGTTTTATCTGGCAAAGACATGAAACTTTTCACTGGTCTTCTTTCCAGTATTACACATTATTTCAAAAAATTTATGAAAATTAAAAAATTTTTGAGTATAAAAGATGTTTTTTTTTTATTAAACTAGCCAATCCCGGCGCGCGTTGCTACGCCCCTTCATGAATTTTAATCGCATTCTAAATTTTAATCGAATATCAAGTGCAAGGCTATAAACTATAACTTATTCTATATGAGCGTGGCACTGCCCACTTTTCTAATTACGAAACTGTATAGTCATGAGAGATCAATAAGTGTGCAAAGTTTCAGAAAAATCGGTCCAGTGTAAGTACCTCAAAATGATACCTTTTTTTATGGGCGTGGCACTGCCCACTTTTCTAAATACGAAACTGTATAGTCATGACAACTCAATATGTGTGCAAAGTTTCAGAAAAGTCGGTCTAGTGCAAGTACCTCAAAATGATACCTTTTTTTTAACGGGCTTGGCACTGCCCACTTTTCTAATGACGAAAGTGTAAAGTCATGACAGCTCAGTATGTTTGCAAAGTTTCAGAAAATTCGGTCCAGTGCAAGTAGCTAAAACTAATAACTAATTTTTTATGGGCGCGGCCCCGCCCACTTTTTCAATCACGAAATTAAAAAACCATGACAGCTCAATATGTGTGCAAAGTTTCAGAAAAATCGGTCAAGTGCAAGTACCTCAAAATTAAAACTTTTTTAGGGGCGTGGCCCCGCCCACTTTTTTTATCACGAAATTATTTAGTCATGACGGCTCGATATGTGTGCAAAGTTTCAGAAAAATCGGTCCAGTGCAAGTAGCTAAAACTGATAACTAATTTTTTATGGGCGTGGCTCCGCCCACTTTTTTTCACCCATAAACACTCCCTGGTATGTGTACAACAACTTGCCAAAGTTTGAGTCCGATCGGTTTTACAGTTTCGGAGTCTATAGCTAACACACACACACACACACACACACACACACACACACAGAGTTTCACTTTTATATATATTAAATTAAATAAACAGTAATAGAATACAAAGTATGTGTGAAACTGATATTGATGTCGAAACAAAATGATGTTGGTAAAAAACGACAACAACGACAGTCGACAACTACTGGAATTTTGGAGAACATTTAATAATAAACTTGAAAATTATTCTTAAAATAATTTGAACAAATTTAAGAAAAACCTTGATCTATTTTTGTTACACAATTTAACGAATTCTAAAAACTAGCTTTACAAATGCTATTTGCATTTACATACATTTGAAATACGTATAAGAGTACATATTTGAGAAAAAGGTTAAGAGTATAGGAATTGGCAACACTGAGTAAACAAAAAGAACATTTTTTTTCTGCTCTGTTAAGTCTAAATAAAAAATATTTTTTTTTCGTTGATTAAGTATACTTTTTGGTAAAGAAATCTGTTTTTATAAACGGTTAAGTGGTGCTGTTGGCAGGAAACATTAAGTATGCCGAATAAAACCCGTAAAAGTTTAAATAAAAACAAAATAAATTGCGTACAATGCAAAGCACAAGTACTGGAAAGTGATGAGGCCTTGCAATCATAGCTGCCAGATTTGACGATTTATCGTCATTTTGACGATTTTACGTGCTGAAATTAAGTGTTGACGATTTGACGATTTATGCTATGTTTTTGACGATTTTCAAGAATTCAAGTTTGCAACATTTTTCATTACTTTTATATCAACCTTAAACTAAATAAAAATAATTTGTAACGGTTTTTTATGTTATTAATAATACACCAGAGTGAAAGAGATACATCGATCATTATTTAGTGTGTTTGTGTGAGTAATTTTTCCACTTTGTACATTTTTAACATAGTATATGCCACATTTTATCGACTGATACCTACAACACGAACATGTATAAGTATGGAAACGCGTTAAAAACAATTTAAATATTTTAAGTCAATTTATGTAAAAATAAGTGACAAGTTAATATGCTTAAATACTTCAACAAAATGGTACGTTCTTTTTAATTCTACAATAAAACCTTAAAAATCAAGCATTATATTTTCAATAGAAAGCAAAGATGATGAAAATTCTAGCAGTTCTTCCTCTGTAAGTAGAAATTTCATCCATTTTTTATACAAAACTTTGTAGTAGCTAAATGAAATTTTAATGGTGTTTTTCACAGGTAACCAACAAGAAGAAGAAAATTAAGGAAGACTGGTTTGCAGATCCAGAAATAAATTTATGGGCTAAAAAGCGAAACGATGTAGTTTATTTTGGCGTTGTGCTCGTCTTACGCTTGCCTAAAGCCACCTTAATCGGTGGAAACTTTAGCAAGGAATGATTATAATTATTTGTCAATTAGTCTGAATTAGATGCAGCCAATTCATTATTTATTGTATTTATATACATATTAGTATTTATTTTTCGAAATTAATTCTAAATTGTATTATATTTATTGTCATGTTCTTAACTTAAAAGGGTCTAAAAAAAACATTGATCTCTCTGGATTTAAAAAGTTTGTGATGTTATGCATTAAATAAAAAATGTTTTGTTTTGAAAAAATGCGTTTTTTTATTTTGACGTTTTTATGACGATTTGAGTAAACTATTTGACGATTTTGACGATTTTTTTCCCCAAATTAGACGATTTTGCCCCTATTTTATCTGGCAGCTATGCTTGCAATGCGATGTTTGTGAAAAAACTCTACACTCAATGTGCAGTAGATTAAGCAAAAAAGAATTCGAGAAACGTGTAAACAACCCTGCACTTGAGTACAAATGTCATTTTTGTGCGCCAATAGATGATGTTTCAGTATATGCGAACGACTTAAAAGAAATCAAAACAAAACTAAATCAGCTGGATGATATAAGAGAAGCAATGAATTTTATGTCATCTCAGTTTGATTCTTTATTAAAAGGTGTTACGGAAAACAAAAAAGAAATAAAAACATTAAAGAAAGAAAATCTAACACTGCGTGAAGAGGTTAATAATTTAAAATCAACAATAAAATTTTTAAATGATAATAGAGTTAAAAATGACTGTATTATTAATGGTGTAAAGATGAAGGAAGAAACTAAACCCGTGGATGTTGTTTTGCAAATAGCGAGTAAAGCTGGAGTTGATATTAGTGAAAGCGAAATAGAAGAAGCATATTTTATTAATCGGAGAAATAAACAAATCAAGGATGATACCAAAACTGTTGTTGTTAAGTTCATAAACAAAAAAAGTAAGGTGGCGTTAATGAAGGAAAAATCTAAATTAAAAGGTTGTGATGATTTTAAAACAGTTTTTATAAATGATTTCCTGTGCAAAGAGTCTGTTCAGCTTTTAAGTCATGCAAAATCACTAAAAAGTGTTGGTTTTGAGTTCGTTTATGCAAGAAATGGAAACGTTTTTGTTAAAAAAAATGAAAAAAGTAAACAAATTTGTCTGAAAACGATGGACGATGTTGATAGATTGCTGAGTAAAAATACTGTTGGTGCGAGAAGAAATATTTTAGCTGCTGCTAATCTATCTGACGATGAAGAAGAAAGTGATGATAGTAAATTTACGTCTCCTAGCTAAATGTTTATTTTTTTTTTATATTTGTGGTATTATAAATTTGTCTTCACATTATTATAATTTTTATTTTTTATGAACAATAAGTATTTTTCTAATTTCAATTCATTTATATGCTTTCTAAACAAATCTAATTCAAAATTATTTAATATAATATCAATAAATGCAAGAAGTATTTCATCAATTAGTAAATTTAATAAATTTCGTACAAATTTGGGCCAAATGTTGATAATGCCAGATATTATAGCTGTTCAAGAAACCTGGTTTGATGGAAAACTTGTCAACTTATACTCGATTGATGGATATGAGGTTATACATTGTTGCAGATGTGATGGGTATGGCGGAACTTCTTTATATGTAAATAAACAATTAAAGTACAGCGTGTTAGCAGTCAAAAGTACGAATTTTTTAGAAATGATATCGATATCGTTACCATCTGTTCGAATTAATAACAGACCGCTTGTAATAACGTCGCTATACAGATCACAAAAATGTTCATTGTTGAATCTTTCAGCATGTATTGAAAAATTACTTTTTGAAATACAGAATTATTCCTGTATTATTGTTGGTGATTTCAATATTGATTTGGTGAACGTAAATTTTTCTGGTCGATGCCTGATTGATATGTTTTCTGAATTTAATTTCACATCTAATCATAACTTAATAACCAGACCAAGAAGTAATGCCTGCATTGATGGTGTTTTTAGTAATTTTTCAAACGAAATGTGTATTAGTTCGATTCAAAATCAATTATCAGATCACAATTTTATATTTTGTAAATTAAAAACTAATTCTCATTGTTCTGAACACATTGTTAAACAAATTCACATGATTGATTACACGAAATTTGGTTCATTTATTGATGACAACTTATATATTGATAATTCGTTAAATTCATCTGATCAGTGTGCAAGATTAGTGAATAATCTTTCTTTGGCTTTAAGTAACAGCACTTCTACAAAAGCTAAAAGAATCAATATGAGACATAAAATTAGCCCATGGATATCTGAATCTCTTATTTCGTTAATAAATTTAAAAAACAAATTATTAAAAGTGAGAAGAAAAGATAAACACAATGCGTATATTGCAGACCGGCTGAAGCGTATTAGCAAAGTAATTAAAAATAGCAGCAATGTTTTAATGAATAATTATTATGAAAATAACATATCTAAATACAGTAACGATCCAAAAAAAACCTGGAATTTTATCAATAAGCAGCTTGGCAAAAATACGAAATCTTCTACGGATTTGGTGATATGTAATAGTAATGTTATAACTCGAGATGATGAGAAAGCTGAGGTATTTAATAATTTCTTTCACGACACTATTCAAAACCTGAGAAGTCTAATTCCCCAACATGTAGATGATAATGTTAATATATTTGGTTCTTTAGTTCAAATCAACGGATCTTTTAAGTTTAATGCTATAGGAAAAATGCATATTGCAAATATTGTGGATAATTTGGCTATGAATAAGAGTCCTGGTTGCGACAATATTACTCCAAAAATGCTTTTGGTGCGTAGAGATAGAATATCTAAAGTAATCTCAATAATTTTTAATAAAATGATCGGAGAAGGGAAGTATCCTGATGTATTAAAAATGCATAAGATAATTCCAATACCAAAATCTTTAGCAGCAAACAAGATAGAGAATTTTCGGCCAATATCTGTTTTATCAACAATAGATAAAGTTATAGAAAAAATTATTTTTGATCAATTGTCTAATTATTTGGAAGATAATGACATTTTATTTGAACGGCAATATGGATTCAAGAAAGGTACTGGGACAGAAGAAGCAGTTGTTAATGTGGTTGAATATGTTTGCAAAGGACTTGATGCTGGTTACAAAGGAGTTGCAGGATTGTTTTTTGATTTGTCAAAAGCATTTGACCTAGTTGATCATAAGATACTATGTGAAAAGCTTCGATATATTGGGTTGTCTCGAGATGCAATTAATTTATTTAAGGATTATTTAAAGAGAAGGAAGCAATTTGTTCAAATAAATGATTCAAAAAGTAACGTGTTGAATGTAATATGTGGAGTTCCACAAGGAAGTGTGCTTGGACCACTTTTATTCAAAATTTATATAGATGATTTAAAAAATATAAATCTTAATGGGCACTTATTTATGTATGCAGACGATATATGCCTATTTTATAAATATCAGCATGAAAAAGTTCTACAGACACAGGTTGAATATGATGCTGCGATTTTGTCGGAATTTTTAAGAGTAAATAAATTATTATTAAATGCTGAAAAGACTAAGTTTATAAGATTCAAACCATATATTTATAGAAGTGAAGATCTTATGAATGTACATGTTGATGGTAATGTAATATGTGAATCAGAAAATGTGAAATATCTTGGCATTAATCTTAGCCACAATCTTCTTTGGGATAATCAAATAAACAGTTTAAAAGCGAAGATTTCTTCTGGAATTGGTATTCTTTATAAGTTTAAAAACAAACTGAATTTTAAAACGAAACTGCTACTTTATCAATCTCTAGTTCATTCGCATCTAACGTATTTACCCATAATTTATGGTAGTAAAACAAATACTAGCCTAAAAACTTTGCAATCAGCTCAAAATAAAGCGCTTAAAATTGTATTTAATCTCCCAATAAGATTCTCAACAGTAAATCTTTATCAAAACTATGCAAAAACAATACTTCCAATAAGAGGACTTTATAAACAACAAATACTGTTGTATGTTTTTAAGTGTATAAATGGAATTGGTTCACACGGTTTAACTTTTCCCCAAAACATGTCAATTTCACGAATAACTACTAGACATTCGCAGGACTTAAATGTTGTATGGTGCCGCCTTGAGCTTACTAAGCAACGCATTAGCTTCAGTGGTCCTAGTGAATATAATGGATTACCACAAAGTTTGAAAAATATTTCGGTGTTATCAACGTTTAAAATTAAATTAAAACAATATTTGTTAGAAAATATAGAAATACTTCTCGCATCCTAAATTAAATATATGTATGTATGATTAAAAAAATATATTTATATTTGCCTATACAAATTTCAATATTTGAATTTAATTTTTTTTTTTTTTTTCCTATATTATGAATAAATAAATTGTTGCCTTTTAGCCTCTATAAAGCCAATTCGGCGCTGAGGCGCAATATGATTATTGTAAATATATTATTTATTGTTTTGTAAATAAAAAAAAAAAAAAAAAAAAAAAAAAAAAAAAAACTATCATTTTTGCTAAAAAATTAGAGTTGATGGTCTGTGAAGCTAGTGTTTGCAAATATTTTTTAATATTATTAAATAATTCGTTAAAATTAATAACAATGTTGAGAAATATATACTTTTTAAATTATTATTATTATTATTTTTTTATTCTCAAACATTGAACATTAAGGAAAGAGTTTGATTTTGAATTATTTTCAATTTGAAATGAAGCCTTTATGTTTGCTGGGTTTACATTTTGTGCAGATGTGTGAATATTTCCCTAAAGCGTTGGCGTTGTGTCTTCACTAAATGGTTTGTTTTGTATTCAAATATTTTAAACAAATTTTTATTAATAAAAATTGTTGCTAACAAAGAAAAACATATTTATTGCATATTACAAATAACATTTAATAACATTTAATACAAAAATACTTGCATTGAGAAAAATTGAAATTGAGAAAACAACTCTTTAGTGTAAAGTTTGTCTCAAAACTAACGCTAGATATAAAATATAGGTTTTTCTTTAGGCACATACGAAATTCCTTTGTAAAAGGTGTCTCAAAACTAACGCAAGATATAAAATAAAGGGTTTTCAAGGATAAGCACATGTTCTTTTTTTCGAAAATTTCAATTACCATTTTTAACAAATGTGGTTTTTATTCTCATTGCCAAAAAATTTTACCAAAAATCTACCGTTAACACATGCAGGCGAATCTCAAAAAAAATATAACACAATCACACTTTTCAAGTTGTTGTTCTATTGATAAGAAAATATGCCAGGCAGCGGTTTTTTCATTTGCTTCAAAGTAAAATTAGGAAAACAAATATACAGTAAAGGTGTTCACGTCACCAGCTTTGGTCCCGCGAAATTTCGAAAATGGAAAGTTTTGTTTCAAACACAATTCGCCGGTGTTTTAAGTATCCAAAGTCGGCAGCCTTGACTAGTAGTCTATTGGTTTAGTTCCCTGACTGTTAAACATCTTTTGGTTTAAAATGGTGCTCACATCAGCAAAAGTAAATATAACCAAAATCGATAATGTGAATACCTTTAATGTTTTCCGATTACATATACGATCATTTTTATTAAATGGAGTCGTTTTGAAACTGTTACTGATTTCTAGTTCAAGTTGTTTATCTAAATTCTAATTAGTTTCTTTAAAATTCGGATTAGTTAGAATGCAACGAATAAAACATACAATAAAAAAAATGGAGATAAAAGTGCTTTACAATATTTTTCTTTTTCAAAATAACTAGTTTTCGAAATCGGTTAGCATCACATAACTGAAACATAAAATTGTAAACAAGCTTATTATGTATTTCTACTTTATTTTTTATTTATTTTTTTTTTTTAGAGAAACATTTAAACCTTGCGTACATTTTAGGACTACGTATAGTACATATTTATTATTTAAAAAATATCTTAATGGATCTCCCTTATTGTTAATTATTTTTTTATTCAGAATGCTTTTTTCCCCTACTTTAACTGAGCAATTAGGTGATAAGAAAATCCCGTTAGTCGTGAATAATTTTTTGCACGAAGTGTATATATCCTAAGGATTTTTAACGGTATCAAAAGAGGTAATGGCAGATTTTTGGAAATCTCTGACAGAGGAGTTAAATAGAGCAGGTGACTTACATATAAAAAATATTACTGTGTGGATAAAGGCGACAAATTTTTTTAGAAGAATAAAATTGTTTAGATAATTAATTTTATTTTAAGGGAAATTGAAATATCTACGGAACACAAATTTAAATTTGTATTCACTTCTTACTGAATGAAATTTGACACGCACAAACATACATACCCAGCAAAAAAATCTATGACAAAAAAGTGATATTGCAGGTGTTCAACAGCTGACGAAGTGATTAAATTTAAGTGAAAACACTAATGATTTTAACATTAGCGTGTCATTGAAGATTATGTGTTTACATGAATATATTAATTAACTGCACTCCATTCTAATAAGTGCATGGAATTCATGCATATTTGGTGGAAAGAATCGGATATTTCATGAGTTGAATTTGTTTGTTTACATGAACTCTTTAAGATATTTTGCATGATGTTGCATTTATTTTTAAGCACACCATTTCTGACAAATTATTTTGCATTTAGGAATTCATTTAGAATTAATACTTTTACACAATTGATTAAGAATTTTTTTGCTGGGTTGTTTTAATAAAACATGCATTCCATTATTGATTGTTTTGAGTATTCCCTTATTCTAAATAGTAACAAATTTAATTTGTTTTACTAATAAATACATGGACTGTAAGAACGTTTTTATGACCGACCGTCTAAAATTAATTTAATTACAGCTGTAAATGAATACTACATCAGTTGTGTAGTTCTAGAAAGTTTATCGAGTCGTATGACTTTGTTATAATAGTGTACAAAAATAATTTAATATTCATGCTAAAATTTAATAACAAAATATTGCTAATATAGACTTTTTTGGTCAATTAAAATTATCGTACAGAAGAGATTAAAGGCCCAATAGTGGTTAATTTTAATTAATTAAGTTGTAGGCAAAAATAAGAACTTAGGCAATAAGATACATACATTTGCTTGTATGTACATGTGTGTTTAACAAATTTTGTTGATTTAAAAAAAAACACCGAACCGAAAGAAAGTGTGTGGCGCATTTTATACGCAATATACATAATTAAAATGTATAATCCAGCTTATTTTAAATATTGTACACATGAATATACTAGTAAACACTGCGTATGTAATTCAAGTGGTGCCAGATGTGGGAAATTTCTTATGTGATTTTAGAGAGCCATTTTGGGCGTAGGAAAAATAATATAGATTTTGAATTTTATGAGAGAAAATAATTTTTTTTGTCTTTTTAAATATTGCAGTAGTATTAGAAATTAAAAAAAGAAATTCGATTGCAAAACAACTGCCTTGGTGGTTTACCATAAATTTTAAAATAAAAATTAATTTGTTTTAAAGACTCGGATATTATATTAAATTTATTTCCAAGTCATTCCTATGAAAATTAAATCATTTTATTTTTTATTTTCAAATATGTACTGTGTATTAGAGAAAAATATTCCTTAATTTTCTTGAAAAACTTGTGTTTCTCTCTATATGTGACCTTCTCCGAGAAAAGGGACCTAGTGTGTAAAAATGAAGTTTTGAGAAAAAACGCATTTAAAGTTTCATAACGCATTATTACTGTGAACATGCCTTCAGGTGGGAGATGCGATTTGGTATGGTTAGTTATGATTGGGTTAGTTTTGTACCTTTTTAAGGGTTAAATAAACTTTTATCAGAAATCTAACTCATCTCATCTTTTTCTACACCGTTTTAAGTACCAGAATTCACTCTTAAGTCAAAACCCGTTTTTGGACACACTAGGTCCCATTTCTCGGAGAAGGTCACATATATTTAGAAAATTTAACAAAAATAGTCAGACATTAAAGTGTACCGATCTTTTTGTCGCAAGGTTATCAATGTTTTGGTTTAATGGTTATTGAGGGACAATTTTTTTGCTTGTAAGGTTAGCTTAAGGCAGAATTGATTTGTACGTTCTGTTCTGTTTTTTATGTTCAATTAAAAATCTATGTGTGGTTTGTTGTTCCTTGGAATTTAACGTTAAGTGACGACCATTGAGAGAGAAACAGCTGATATTAGAGTGATGACGAGGATAACATACATTAAATATAATAAGCTGCTTCTGTAAGGTTACCTTGTAAAGTAAGGCTGACAAGTGTAGAACAAGACGCAAGATCACAGTTTCACTTTCGCATACAGTGGCGATTGTATAAATTAGTCGTATGTACACTCTTTCACTTAAAAATACTAAAAAAAATTAGTGTGATTAAAAATTGATGCAAGACTGGCGCGTTTGTTTGTCTTAAATCAAAGCGTGTAAATCAAAAATAGAAAATTTGCTCAAAGGCGACAGGCAGTGATAAATTTCAAAATGTCTTAAGGACGTCGTTTAAGACAATATAATCTACGACGATTTGGCCAACTGGGGTATTACCTTCTAGTAAAAAAATTAAATAAAAACATTATTGTGGGTGCCTTTGATTAGTATGGATTTTTGCTTATTTAAACAATGTAAGTCTCTTAAATAAATTTCATACCTACACCTAAGCAATGGCATGTAGTATAAAACTCTTACTTGTTTAGTATTGAATTTATCGAAAATGTCAGTATAAATGGAAAAAACATATTAATAATTATTATTTATATTATAATATAAATAAATCATGAATTTATCGATATATTTTTTATAAGTAAAAAACAATTTATTGAAAATTTCTAAGAAATTAAAATAAACTAAAACTTTTCTACGCCTGAAAATAAACTGCAAACAAATAAGATGTGTTCAAAATTTCTCATAATATTTAAATTTATAACGTTTGAAATTTTAAGCATACTTAGTAAAAAGCAACTTCAAGAATCGTAGGTTTTATTTAATTTTTTTTCATTAAACATACAATTATCATACCCGGGTAAGTATGTCTTTTGTATGGTAAAGGGGTAAGTAAGTTGCAAAAACTTTTTAAAGATTTTCTACAAAAGTTTTAGATATCAAAAAACAATATTTCAGGACCATATTAAAATTATAATGAAATTATAGCGAATTGAACTTGAAGAACGTACCCGGTAGGCGGTTGTAGACATAAGGGTTAAATGTTTATCCGGCATCACTGTATTATATTAAGACAAACTGAATTATTTATTACATTTCATTTGCAAATTCAAAAATGAATAAAATGTTTAAAAATAAATTGTAAATACTAAGTAAATACTAACACCCACAAACAAATTTTGATCAGCAGTCATGAACAAATAGAATGTTTTTTCTTTAGCTTTAATAGAATTAAAGTGATTTGCACATGACTTGAAAGCTTTTTTCTTAACTAAAAGGATTTCCATAAGAAAACAATTTGTGGTTACAAAAAAATGCCTTTTTAGTCTTTTTATCCTGCTATTTACACTAGTCAAAAATACCGAAAAAATTTTGAAAGGCTAATGATATTATAAAGGTTTTATTTAATGTTTAAGAATTTTTTTTAATTCTCTACTAAAATACACGATTATTTATGTTCATACGTTTCACCGCGAAACCTCCAAAATTGTTTATCATCTATTTCTCATGTTGATGTTTATTTAGACAACATATTTCAAATCATAGTGTTATATAGTATTACTTATAAATATGTTTGTAAGAATTATACAATTTACATATGCCTACTTATCTATTATATATATACGCCCACCTATGACACGTTTTTCAGGGTAAATTAACTTTGAAAATATTAGGGGCACATTTTCTGTTTCCATTCTGACATTAAATTTTTTCTCAATTAACAACCTGTGTTGTTTCGTTCTATTTACGTATGCCGTTAAAATATATGTACTGCGATACAACAGAGGTTGTGAATTGGGCAACTATATTATATTTAGGCATGCTAATGTAAAAATACTATACAAATACATACGTACTACGTACATATGTATATTTCGTTAACATTAACAAACATTATTGATTGAATATTACTTATAGAATTATTAATCTAATAAGTTTCTATTTGAAGTTTCGAATGGAAAATATATGAAAATAAAGATTATATTTTTATAGATTTGAATAATCAACAAATTTTGATAACAGAAAAATAAAATAACTTTATTGCTTATGTTCATAAAATTCAGTAAGCAGAATAGTATTAACATTATTTAGTAAATATAAAAATCTGATTTAAAGTGAATGAACTTAAATGCTGTTTAAAGAAAACTACTAACTTACATACATCCACATATATGTACATACATATGTAAAAAAATCTTAAACAATGTGACCTTTGATATAATTATAAATAATTAAAAATTTCCTTATTTATTAGAAAAACAAAAAATTATTTATTAGAAATTGAAAGCAAGCATTTAATTCAAACATTTTTTGAACATGTATTTAGGTGTAAAGTATTTACATTCATGCAGTGTTTTGAAAGAGCTTGTTTAAGAGTTTTCCATAAGGGCTAGTCAATGCCATTGAAACGTAACTCTTTTTTAAATACTAAAATAGAGCGCAATATTTTTTAGTGATAATTTGTAATAAACCGACTTTTAATAACACAACGACAGTCGATATAATAAATTTAAAAATCCAAAATTATCCCACAAAAAAATTACATACTAAAAAGCTTATTATCGTTTATTTAGTGCATACCATCTAGCAAGAGCGTTTATAGAAGGCAAGATTTTAATATGTGAAGTTCCATTTTGTATGTCTCTTTTCGCATTTGATAAGCTCTACTTTTATCCCTATCAGCAGCAGTTGGGAAATATAAAGAAAAACTACTATGTATTTTGAAATAATTGTTATTGCTTTTATCACCTGCTGAAATAAAAAGCAGTCCAGAAGACATACATATATATCTTATTTCGATTTTGTATGCAAACAATTTTAGTATAACTTTGTATAAGTAAACGAATGAAGTCTGCACTGCTTACAAAATAAAAAAAAAAATGTTTTGGTGGAATGATTATATCTTGCGAAAGTAAGGCGAATTGGTGGCCAAAATCGTGTGATATGAACCTGCTAGACTTTTTCTTGTAAGGTTTTCTTAAGTTGCAGGTTTTTAACGACTGCAGTTGTATCACAAATCTGGAAAGGATCCTAAATTACCCTCCAGCTTTAGGCCAAATAGTATTCTAAGCCTATTAGATAAGGTGTTCGAGAAAATTATTCACACCAGAATTTTAGATTTTTTTAAATTGCAATAATATCATAAATCAAGAACAATTTGGTTTTCGAAAAGAGCACTCCACTGTACACCAACTTAATAGAGTTGTAAACTTTATTGAATGTAATAAAAGTAATCGGAAAAGTACTGGAGTCGTTTTTCTTGATATCGAAAAAGCTTTTGACTCAATCTGGCATGATGGACTAGTGTATAAATTAAATACGTTGCATTTTCCAAATTGTCTACAAAAAATTATCAAAAGCTTTTTAGATAAACGTACGTTTGTTATATCTGTCAATAACAAATTTTCTAGTGAAAGGCAAATACCTGCGGGCTTGCCACAAGGATCAGTATTAATTTCCATTCAACAAATCGCGAAAACGCTTTCCTACTAGATATTTATCGTCTAGAGGAACAATAATTCCATTGAGGGACGAAATTAAATATTTAGGAGTTATCCTTGACAAAAAACTTTTATTTAAACAGCATTTTAATTACATTTGTGAGAAGGCAATTAAGTGTAGCCGTGCCTTATACCTCTTAATTAGCCGAAGATCTAAACTTAATATAAAGAACAAGGTACTTATTTACAAAATGTGTATTCGACCGATTATGACCTATGGTTGTCAAATCTGGTCCAAAAAGGCTGCTAAAACGCATACAAAAAAATTGCAAATCATTCAAAATAAAAACTTAAAAATAATACAAAATCTACATTTAGATATCCAACTTATCTTCTACATAGAAACTTTAACTTTAAAATGTTTAATTCATTGACAAGGGAACTGACGCTGTCATTTAATGAAAAATGCAGAAGGTCAAATTTTGAAATAATAAGAAATTTGCTGAACAACCACTGAGGGTCTTTTGTTTAAAATTAATTTTGTTTAAAATAATTTAATTTCAGTGATTGTTCTAAAATCTCTTATGACTTTTAAGTTGATACGAGGTTTTTTATGAACAACTTTTCCTTTAAACTGTGATATTAGTAGTTTCTTTATTTAATTAATCAGATGTTAATTGTTGTAATATTGATATTGATGAAATTAATAAGTTTTAATAAATAAATATAAAAAAAAGACTGCAGTTATATGATCATTTAAGGGATTTAGAAAAGTGAAACTCTTAAAGCTATGTCGCCGTTAAAAGACACGAATGGTATTTAAACAATTTTGTATTTGATAAATAACGACTAAAATAAAAGAGAAATCGTTAATATTGTCCCCATGCCTATTTTTAATCCTTTATCAACTTAACGTATTTATACACATTTAAACAATTACAAAAAAAAAGTTATAAAAAGGTCGTAGAAAATGACTGCAGTCATTTGCATATACTACGAGTATTTAATTATTTAATTAGCTATTTCTTTATACTATAAATGTTGCTATTCAAATTTAATTAGAACTGTTATAAAACATGTGCATACGAACATATGTACATACATATGTATGTCAGTGCTGTCGGAAGAAAATTTTAAAATTTTCAATAATCTAAAAAATCCTTTTTCCTTGCACCCAACAAAAATTGTCCCTACGCTAGGATTTTAGCAACCAACAAATACATAATTGGTGTATTCAAATTAAATATTTTATTATATAGGTTAAAAGGGTAAAATAAGACCTTGTGAGAAGTAAATAAAAGCTTGTCGTTACAGTTTTTAGATTTACATACATATTTTAAGCGTAAACTGTTATACGACAAACTTAGATAAACGCTGTTTTTCATACTCACAGAACTTGTACACGTAAGCTCGGTAATATTAATTTTAAAATTAAGACATACAAAATAAAACTGGAAGACGTTATTATTTCTGTGGCTTGGAGCTAAAAGGGCCAATGTCAAAATATTTACTTTAGAGAAAATTTGAATTGAACTTGTAACTTTTATAGGTGCTTTCATAGTGACATTGGCCAGCATTTTATTTATGAAGCTGTTCTGGGTTAAGTATGACTTTAGCTGTTTTGTCATAATAAAAAAGAGCAAGAAAACAAATCTAATGCAATGATTAACTCAAAAGAGCAAAAAAGTGACATTGGCCCTTTTAGTTCCAAGCCACAGATTTAATCTAGCAATTGCCGCTTCTGGACTTGAGAATTTTTTGCACCACCCAGAATGGCCTAGTTACGCCAATCTATTTATATAAAAGAGTAACTTGACTGACTGATTTATCATCTCACAGTCTAAACACAAAAAATTAAAGACTTGGAATTTGTACAGCGGACTAAAATTTGGTACTTTTTTTTAGTGCCCTATGTACCTTCCAAGGAAAAAAATTTTAATTGTATTAGTTAATCCGCGAAAAATATTAATAAGGACGTTAATTGATAATTATTATTGCCTAATAGTTATATACAACATGGATAATTATTTAGGTGAAATTTTTGGAAACCTTTAAGGGGGCGAAAACGGTAACAAAAAGGAAAAATAGGTATAATTCCTAATTACAGAGCCAATTGGGATGAAAATTGCAATAGGGATTTCAACATGCACAAAAAATTGTGTAATTTACTAAAACTTGAAACACATTCATGACAGGGTAGAAAGGGGAACATTTGGAAAAACAGTTTGGTACTTTTTAGAACATATTATTTAGAAAGTTAGAATTTTGAAGTCAGCGACTATTGATTCGAGGTAAGACTGAAAATGTTTAGTAAACCAAAAAGGTGCTTTTACGCATTTTTTTGTCGTTGCACTTTTTGTATTTTCTACGTTTATAAAGCTACAATTTTGAAATTAGTGACTATTGATTCGAGGTCAGACTGAAAATCTTATAGGAAATCCAGAAGGTACCTTTTGTAATTTCTACGTTTGTGAAGCTAGAATTTTGAAATTAGAGTCTTTTATTTCGAGGTGAGACTAAAAATTTTTAGTCCACCAAAAGGGTTTTTTTCGCATTTCTTTTTGGTACTTTTTGCATTTTTTTCGTTTATGAAGGTAGAATTTTGAAACTTTTTAGAAAATATTGATCCGAGTTGAACTTAAAAAATGTTTGATTGACTGAAAAGGTACTTTTTGCATTTGAATGGAATTTTTTGTAGTTTCTACGTTTATACATAAATCTAGAATTTAAAATAAGAAACTGTAGATCCGCGGTAAGACTTAAAATATTTGGTCGACCAAGAAGGTACTTTTTTGTCGTTTTATGGAACTTTTTGTATTTTCTACGTTTGGGAAGGTAGAATTTGGAAATTAAAAACTGATGATCAGAGATGAGACTTAAAATGTATGGTCTAACAAAAAGGTTATTTTTCGAATTTTTGTTGTAAATATAATCTAGATCGTTGACTTTATATTTCGATAAAAAAAAAATCTGAAAATATTTTACGTTAAGACAGTTTTTTTTACATTCTTATTATAAGTATAGATAAGTGCAATCGTGAATTGAAAACGCTATTATGCATTTTAACCTTGATAGACTTTTTTTGTATAAATTTCATTAATTCACAAATTTAAGCCAATGTACTTAATCGATTGCCTCAAAGTTAGAATAATTCAGACTGTCGTTTAAGCTAAACCCGATATATGAGTCAGTCATTAAAAAACTAACACTTCTTACCACTGTGCATTGCCACGATTAATACACGGGTGTTTAAAATTAAAAATATAATTTTTTGTACTTAATATACGGCTCGTTTTATTTCTTCTTTCGTTATACATCGACCCTACCCCTGATTATAAAAATTTTTAGTTAATAAATGTATGACAAAATTAAATTAATTAAGCTATGATTTTGAAATTTATATTTATTAAATGAATTGCCAAATTAAACTTACAATAAAAAAACCGAAAACTTTCAACTCAGCTGTTATAGAAAAGAGTATTGCCAATTTAAATATGTATCTTCATTTCTAAAAAGGCACTTTTACAAAGCATAACTTTTAAAGTGAATTTTTAAAAAAATGTTTCATCATTAGCAAATGATATTTAGTATACAACTGATAATAGATAGTTGCAATGTCATCATGTCCTTAATGTTAAAGTGCGATAAGTTATTGCTTCAAAAGATATTTAAAAAAAAACAAAAAAGCAAACGGACATTATAAGACAATTTCAATGATAAATTTAAAATTATACAACTACTAATTGAACCGGGACTGCATTGCTGGATCAAGAAATGTCTCGATAAAAAATTCACTATATGTTAATAACAAATAACAAATTTTCAAACTTTATAAGACTATTAAGTTCAGAAAGACAGACAGACAGATAAACAAAAATTATAAAAAGTAGTGTTGAATATGTCATCGCCAAAAAAATTTCGAAATTGTTTTGAAATACAGATTTTAAAATCCTACGATAGGTTATGGCTTGGGCAAAAATTTTTTTTTTATTTAAATGCGTTGTTTTCACTATAAGGATTTCTACTTTTTTTAAAACAGTGTTGCCGAATTATAAAGTTTAAAAATCTTTCTGTTATGTAGATATAAACACAACTATTTCTCTATGCAGTCTTATACAAAAAATTTAATAAAAACTACTTACCGATCTTCCATGCGAGGCCTTCTTCCTAATATCGCATATGCTGAGCTCTGAGCACGTAATGCTTCCCAGGATTGATGATCACCTTGTCCGGATGTCTCCAGTAATTTCATACGATTTGATTTTTGGCGGCCACTTAAAGTGGCCTGTATGCGACCAAGTAAACCACGTGACCATGTGTCGACAGCTTGTAAATAAAGTAGTAAAATGAATAGTATGACACCACAAAATATTACTTCTGGTCGCAAAACATAGAGACGACATAATTTCCATATGTAGGCTAGGGGAGAGTTAATGGACGAAAAGCCCACGGCAAATTTCGATAGGATCTTCATGTGTGAAACGTATGTTTGATAGAAAACTTTATCCTCAAGCTCGTCATCCATGTAGCGAAACAAACAATACGAAATAAATTTAATACACAAAAGGCTTTTGTTCGATTGATTAATCAAACAATAAGTTGCAACAAACTCAAAATAACCTTTTTCTTTAATTTATATGTTTGTATGTATATACATATATTTTTTTTATTAAACTGGCACTAAAATTTATTTAGTTAAAAGAGATGATTTTATGTTTGCTACCTCTCAATAAAATAATTACTTTTCTTATTTTTTTTTTCTCTTTCTTTAAAACAGCTGCTAAGTCACTTGATTTTTTGTCATATATTTTTATGTATGTAGGTACTTGTTGTTGTGGTTGCTTGTTTTAGTTTACTCAAATATGTATGAATGTGTTTTTACTAATTTAATTTTATAAAATTTCTGTAATGTTACAAAATACGTTATTTATAACATAAACAAATGATTTGTTGGGTAAAAATAAAAATGTAAAAAATTACAGATGTTGAGCACAAAATCACTTCACTTATCACAGAAAAATAAGATTGTACTTTTATTTTTTTTTTGTTTAATATTTTATTATTTATTTATAAATTTTTCGTATTCGAGGTGACCCAAAAAATAAATTATGAAGTGAAAATCTTTTAAATTACATACATATAAATAAAATATGTTTTTCTCTTGGGGTTTTTATCTTCTGTTTGTCGTGATATTGTATTATGTTTTTTTTTATATTTAAAATTTATATTGGCAAAGTTTAGCTGTATATGTAGAGTATGTTGTGAAATTTATAACACATACCATAGTTATACCCTACAAAAGCATTCGATTCGGGTTTCATTTACAACATGGTAAAAAAAGATTTCTAAAAAAATATATGATTTCATATTTAAATATTTTTAAGAAAAGGTAAAACGGGTATACAGCTTACACGAAGTGTCAAATCGAGTTAAAAATGTTTAACCTGTTCTTTGCACTAACTTAAGGCGATTTTAATATTAAATATCTTTTTGTTAGAAATTTAATTAAACTATTGCTACATATCATTGACTTGTAGGTCTTTAAAGGTTTTTTTTTTTGTTGTTTATTTTTAATAGCGAACAAAGCGTTTAATTTGATCGTTGTTAAAGGATGGAAAAAGATGCTTAAAATCGGGAGCTTTTAGTTGGATTACTTCGTTAATTTTAATTAAATTTATAATCACCTCCTGTTGCTCAATTCTTGTTTTATGAAGCTGTGAAAAGTTTTTGTACAACAATAGGAGGCACCATATGAAAAGACACACAAACAGTTTTCATTTAACAGTTTTATAGAACAAGAATTGAGCCCTTGGTAAGATCTATTGTAAACATTTTTTATAGGAATATATTTAGAAACTTTCTGATTTTTTTTTAATAAAATAGCGTTTTAGTTAATGTAACTAAAATTATACCAGCAATAAAGTAGTTACAAAAAATCCGGCAACAGTAGTATTTTTTTTTACTTTAACCGATACTGTTGATGCTGTTATGAAACAAAATAAGAAAAATCCTTAAGTTTAGATCGTAAACAAAGTTTGTAAAATAAACCATGATGGTGCAAAGAAATTTCTAAGCTCAAATACTACAAATGAAATACTACTTGGGGTTACTTGGGGGGTTTCGCCAAAATTCCTTATCTACATATTAAGAGGTTTTGCCACAAATCACGTATTAATTATGTCCTTGTTATCTTATCGTTTTTTATTTAGTATTGTTTGACTATTCATCATGCATCTTCGTGTTCGCTTTAATTTTAGTCAATAGGCTCTGCGACAATGTAGATCGGTTTTTTTTGTAGACCTAATTTTATTCAGAGGGGCTAAATGGATTCGTAAAAAACAAAATTATCACATTTGAGCTAATGAAAAAATCCGAAGAAATTCTTGAACAACCGTTGGTGGAGTTATCGGTCCGCATTACTTTTAGAAAAAAATCTTTCGAAAAAATAAGGCTTTATTTATAAATCTTTTTGGTTAGCAGCTAAGTTCGAGTTTCTGACCTATAACAGATCGTGATATATCACACCTCAAGATTTCAAAGTAGGGTAGCCAGATTTTAAATTCGGAAAACAGTACAGTAAAAAAAAGTATTAATAAAAAAAGAACAGTAAATTTTTTTTAACGCAAACATAACCATTAAGTCATAACATCAACTTTTGCAAAAGCTGTTTGTTTGACAATCTATCCAACCGACAAAAAAGTCTACCCCAAGGAGAATTGACTATAAGTTTGTGTTAAAAGGTCAGCTGATATTTTTTTTATTAGTTTAATGTCAACATTTTTATTGAAAACGTCATTCGTTCAAATACTTCTCCATATTCTTATGGAGGCGTGATCTGTGCTGGCAAATACGAGTTCAGCGATCTTGTGATAAATGTTATACGGTGAAGTGTTTTAAAAAATTGTTATTAATGTTCTTCATTTTATTTCTAAGAAATTTTTGTGTTGAAGTTTTGAGTTAATTTTTGACAAATCTACAATGATTTGCAATGGTGTAAAATCGGCATCAGGCAGAGTCCAATTAAAAAAAGCACAAAAAGAGTAAAACTCCATACATTTGCATACTGTTTTGAGTGTTCTACGTAAAACAGTACATTTGAAGAAAGACATTATGTGGACTACTAAAAACTTTACGTCTGTTAGCCCTACTAGAAGTCAAGATTACTCGCGTAATGTGCGAACTACCAATAGCAATGCTTATATTTAATACTTATAGAAAATTGTACCACCTGCAGAATGGTCTCGGTCAACATTTAAAAGAAGTTTATAATTTTAAGTGTTTTATTTATACTTTTAGAAATTTCTACATTGATTACCCGCCACTGTAAGTACTGGACGAATACCAAGATGCATTGTATCTAAGCTATTAAGCTTCATATTTATTTTGTATTGGCGTGACACTGATTACTTTTCTAAATACAAAGTTGTATTGTAATAAATTCAATTGGGGGATTCACAGTAGTGTCATAAAGTCATATGTCCTATAATAATAGCATAAAAAAATTAAGACTATTGTGAACAACCCCTTATAACTAAGTGTGCTATTTTGAATTTAAATCAGCTGATGTAAAACAATTATAAAAATAAATATTTTCTTTCATAATGCCAAAAACAAGTAAAAAAACAAAATAATAGCTAGTTTGTGCGAAAAGTACATTTTAGATGTTGTAATGGCAAACTCAAGTAAATAAATTACAAATAAATTAAATTTTGTTTGATAAACAAAAACAGCAGAGTCCTTAGCCGATCTTATTTGACGCCACCAGTGATTTGTTATCAAAAATTAGCAATTGCGCTCAAATTTGGATGTCGGCCCGATAAAATTATACAATGAACGGCGACAGCTTACAAAAACTGTTGCGGCTTGGCTTAGCCGTTTAGCACAGGTATCTGCTTATTAAATACGACAGCACAATAAACATGGCGTACAAAGTTCTATTATTATAAGACACTTTTTGTTTAAAAAGCAACAACAACATTTTTAAACCATTGTAAAATTTTAAGACAATAGGACATGATAGACACCTTGTGAATCACCCAAATGAGTGTAAAAGGGCTCATAACAATAATTTAAACAAAAAAAAAATAAGCTTTTGTTTTATAAAATTTTTTAAATGACCTTTTTCAAAATCTTAAATAGATTTCGTAATTACGCATTTTCACATTTACAGTATCATATTTTTATTAAAGAAACAACATTAGTGCAGGGTACATTTAATGTTGTTGAGACCACAAAACAATAAGTTGTTTTTTTTATATTTCGCAGTCATATGCCAAGAATATATCTTTGTTCTTGTTAAAAAGATTTTCATCCCTATTTATTTTTGTCTTCTTCTTTAATTCTTTATACTTATTCGCTTTTTCACATAGATTTTTTAATATAAAAAGCGTTCAAGTATTGTATTTTGTTTTATAAAAAATATTTTTCAGCAACACTTTGGCATGAAAAATATTTTGTTTATGTAGGTTATTTGAAAATGTTAATTGTTATGTTTACCACAAATAAGTCATTTATTTTTTGTTTCTTTTTATTTATATATTAAAAAAATAGATTTAATCATAAGTTTTTTTTTATTTAATAATCGTGCAAGTGATTTAAGTTGTTTGTAAATTACATATCCATAGAATGTATTTTATTTTATTTATTTTTTTTTTTGATTTAAACAAATGTGTATAATACTTTTATGTTTGTACATACATATTAAACGATACATATACTAATAATTAAAAACAAAATCGTCTATTGGAAAAACCTATATTTAACCTTTTTTGTTTTAATTTGCTGTAGTTGTTTATTCTTGTCGCTAGTTTTGTTTGTTTTATTGGCCAAGCTTCTTCGCCATAATTTATATTTTCTTTTTACCGTTTAATTTTTCTGTTTTATTTTTTTAATATTATATACAATGTTTGTTTGTATGTACATAAAATAATATATTTTTTTTTATTCTCTCTATCGGGAGACTATTGTCGTGATTGTCGTTGATTTCTTTTTTTTTTTATATATATTTTCACTTGTTGACTCTAGTACCGTACAGCTAAGACTGCAACTGAACAAATTGTGTGTGAGCCATTTTACATGTGTTCAATTTGTACGTGTCTCGTACGAATCAAAGTATGAACGAATAAATACATACATATATTACTCTAGTAAGGGGGTATGTATCAGCGTTGTCAACTCGGTGATTTTATCACCGTTTTTGGTGATTTTTAACATTTTGGAAGCGAAAAAATTGCGAGTTAGTGCTTGGTGATTTTTTTTTAAGTTTTTAGTGCTTTTATTTTTATTTCGGTGACACCAAATACTAAATTTGAAAATATTTTTTTTAATTGAAAACAATTTTTGTAAGGGTAAATATCTTTAATTACCCTTACGTATTTTGTATCTTAACAAAGCTAAAAAATATTTACTCATTGTAGAATGATATTATGTTGATAATACTTTCAGCTTATGATACTAAAACTAATAATTAAGAAGATTATAAGGATTGATAGTATACAATGTTTCTATTATTTGAGTGTTTTGCTTGTTTATTATTAATTGTAACTTATTTCCGATACTGGTTTGTTGATATCCTGTATGGTTTATGAGACATAAACCACCTACTTTTTATAAAATGAAATTGTTACGAGAATTTATTTTGTAAGTAAAGTTTCAAGTTGATCAAACCTTGGTAAAAATAAAAAAAGAGAAATTAATATGCAAATACTTTTCATTTTAAAATTTTTTAGAGCACAAATTGACACCCTGATAAGGTTAATATTTGCATTGATAGTACATTTGGATGTTTTGGCCTAATAATATAAAGAACAGAATATCTTTAGACTTGTATTTCGATAATCGATATCAATCAAAACTCCAGTCTTATTGCCATTTGTAAAATAATTTATTTTAGGGGGCAACTGGCATCTAAAAGCTTTAATTTTTTTTAAGTAATGATTATATTAGCAAATGTAAAGTTAAATTTGTACACACTTTAAACTCAGTGATTTTTTATGGAAATTACGCGCTTTTTTAGGAGTTTAGGTGCTTTTTGAAATTTTAAAGTTGACAACGCTGGTATGTATATTCTCTAATAAGAAAATTAAATAAAAAGAGTGCATATTGAAGAGAGTGCTCCTCTACCTACGACAAACTATGTATCTGTTCATTAGTTCGTTCGTTTGTTTTATTCTGCGAAGTGAATTAAATATTTTTGCACATTTTGTTTTAATTCCCCGCATTCGCTTTGTGTGAAAATAATGCAGAATAAATGTCTTAAATAAAGGGGAATGTCAAATATAGCAAAACAGGGTGTATAACGGTTGAGTGGTTATCGAAAGTTTTTTAATTGTCTGTACTCGGTTTAACATTGCCATATAAACACAAACCTGAATACTATTCATTTTCGAAAAGATTATTTGTAGAAAATATTTTTAAACATACGAATATTAAATATTCGCTATTTTGCTACTTCTAGCTTTAAAATATTTATTACAATAAAATGTATCTTTCATAATAAAAAGCTAGACTGTCTTACACTCTACGCGTAACTTTTATTTAAAATATGTAGCTTGCTGCTTATAAGCAAATGGTTTATATAGCAAACTAATTTGTGTACTAAGTTGTTAAAAAAAAACTCTAAACTGTAGTGATGCCATATTGCATTCCTCACATATGAAACAGATTTTCATAAATAATTTTTGATTTTCATTTTAAATGTGGGTTTTCTTTACTTAATTATTTTATAGAAATAAGTGTGTGTTTAAAATTGTTTGTAAAATATTTTAAAATTTGTACATATGATGTCAGAGATAAGGAGAGAATTATTTTCAATTCATAAACAGGGCGAGCCAAAAGTCACCTGGGGCTTAATAGTTGAATAACATTTTCGCTATTTTTTTTTTCAGATTTAAAAATATTCAAAATGGAAATCATGTTAATTCTCATTTTCATCTTCGTAATAACGGGCTCGTTTTGTTTTTTTTTTTTCATAATATCGAATTTCTTCAATAATATTGGCCTTGAGTTCAAGGATTGTCTAGAGCTTGTTTATGAATATTCGAAAATGGTCGGGTGCTGACAATTTTGGCGAAAGCGCTGGCCAATTAATTTCAGAATTTCTGAAAATTATTCGCTGTCCAAAAATTTTATTTAAAAGTGATTTTGTGTTTCTTGGAGTAGAACCATTCGGTTGAAACTACATCTCAAGTCTGCTTTCAAGACGTAAAAAGTGTTAACCAATATTTCTTCATTTATGCACCCCGAAAACAGAAAATCACATTCATTGCCAAGCGAATGGTTTAGTTCCTGCAATCGAACTTTTTATTTGTGGTTATAAAATTTCTATTGCAAGAATCATAATTTATTAGTGCTGACTAGATATTTATATTGCGAAATGAAATTCTGCTATCACAACTAAACTATGCGATTGGCAACAATTGCGGTACTCAAAACCAATACTATTTCTTTGTGTAGTTACAGCACATCTTAATCTTCATTTTCTAAGAAGGCTTAATGATATTTTCAGATGTAAAGCAACACCATACACCAAATTAGTTGCAATTGGCCTTGATGAATGGCTGTTGAATTTTTAGAACCATAAAACCTACAGTTCTGCTTATTACAAACCCATTCAAATTAAAATTACCTCCATAATCAAAATCTGATTTTTAATAAAGCTGATTTCATTTCTGGCAAACTGTTCAAATTTAACTGCAACATTAAGACGCTGCCGATGATCTGCGGTTTTTAATTTTTGCACCATATATGGGAATAATATCAAATCTTTTTTTTTTTTTAAATGCGCCATTCCTAACTGAACAGAACGCTTTCTAATAAATGTTTATACTATTTCGTTAACACGTTTAATATTTTATGCAGTGCGATTTAAATGTGGTGACAAATCATTACTTCAGAGAGAGAAATTCTGACATTTAAATGTCGATAATGCTCTATGCATAAAAATAAATGATCGCTGATTTTAATAATAAAATTCAAATATTATGGCTCTTTGTCCAGTTGTGAATTTCTCCATTTATATACAAACAAAAAAAATTATTACATTTTTAAAACACATGGTGACTTTGATCCCACCTTTTAGTTCGAATAAGTCCAAAAAATGTAAAAAAAAAGAACAATCAAACAGTTGTTTAGTTAAAAATACCTTGGTCAAGCGTCTCCATATTATACACTGCGTAATTAAACCATTAAACCTACTGATTAAAATAATTGCCGTTAATCGATTATTTTCTTCCATTATAATTTGAAAATCCAAATTTATTACTTGGCCAATAAGTGAAAATACATAAAAGAGAAAAACAAATTGTAATTATAGGCAAACGAGAACTAACCACTAAAATCAAGGTCGAAATTGTCACAGGAAATTTTTTTTTTTAATTTTTAACTCCTTTTGTAATGTGACTTAGAGTTATTAAATTTAAATCAATTGTAAAACATAAGGCGAAATTTATCCGGGAGGAGGGTGTTTACAAGAAAATGGCATATCTCAAACAAAACTTTTTTTTAATAATTGGTTAAATATACAGTTGAGTGAAAACAATTACAAACAAATTATGGTAATAATATTCTTTTTTTTTTTTTTGTTTAACAGCATATTATTGTAATTCCGGATGACCAAGTTTTTATTGTCGTCAGTAAACTCGCGAACTTTAAGCATTTTTGAGTAATATACATACATATTTATAAAAAAATAATAAATAAAAATATTTTCATATGCCAGTTCAAAATACTTTAATTACCGTAATTAGAAAAAAATTTGAGACAGTGACATTTCTATTAATACAGACTCAAGACATATTTATTCATCAGGTAATCGCAGTTCAGACAGAATTTTTAGGTTATATTTTTTATGAATGAAGTTTAACATTATAAATAAATGAGAGGAAAGAGAAATTTGTTTTCTATTTATTGAGTTTGACAGCTAAAGTTTAAAATTAATGATTAAAACAGTAAACAGCTGACGAATCCAGACTACTTGATGAATAAATATGCCTTGTACAGACTATAGCATAAATAAATGCGCACTAGTTACTAACTTACTAATTACACATTCATGGCTGTATTAAATGGGTATTATTAAAAAGATAAGCATTTTCGAAATTTAAATTTTAAAGCTCATTTCACTAGAAATAATTGCTTTGTCACTACATAGTGTCCTTTAAATTAAATCAATAACAGAATAAAAAAACTCACCACCCCAATCGTTTATATTCAATCATAATTGTATATAAAGTAAAAATCAATTGCTGTTAAAGTTTTTATAAAAAGTTTATGGGCTATTAAAAATTTAAGGACAGTTAACGAGATTGAAGCAAAAAAATTACATTCATGCGTGTGTTAAGAAGAATTAAAAATCGTGTTAATTGTTTTTGCATTTGCCCAATTAACAACCCATTGTAGAAGTCGTATGTCGTTGTATACATAGTGCTGATAATTTCCATTTCTTTATACAACACTTTAACAATTTTTCCTACATATATTTATAAAATGTCATAAAATGACGTCATAGCTGGAAAAGTAAGTACTAACGCTGTTTTCCTTCGAAATGTACGTTTTACCTACCTACGACTACTGCGACAGGTTGTGAATTGACAAATTATTTATATTTGTTTAAACGATCTTGGTTATGCTCTTCTGCATAAAAATTTACATGTCTACCAGTAAAAAAATTTGATTTTTAGAAGCTTTGAAGGAAGAAAAGTGCTTATATGCACTTATGTGACACTTTATTAAAAAGGTATCGTAACTTAACAAGTAGAAATCTACAGCAAAAGATTTTCACGTAGAAAACATAGTTTATTGGGCATATTGTTAAAGAGAAAAAGAGACAACTCTACGTTTTTACTAAATAAGACACATATTTTAACGATATTGAAAGCTACAACAATACAAATCTACTAAAGGCTATAATACACGGCATGTTTTTTACATCCATCTGACTTTAAAATTTGTGGGACATATGTATATCTACATGTCTGTCAAAATAGTACTTTTACAGGCAACCGTCGCTGACTTCTTTGCAGCAGGAGAGATTTCTTCCAACGACCCATGTCACATGTTTTGACAGAAGAAAATACAGCCCGCTTTAATTGAAAATTTTTCAGATGTCTCAGCACATGTTTTTTACATGAGTAATGTTTTAAGGGTAACACACGGCATGTTCGTATTTATCAGTGTGGAATTTGTCAAGTCAGATGTTAAAAACATGCCGTGTATTATAGCCTTAACTGAACCAATACTGTTACATTTTACTGCGAAGTAGCAATGTAAGCGGAAATCAATGAAATGATTTTTATAATTATAAAGAGAAAATAATTTGAGAAAGCAGGGGCCGAATTACGGCATTCGAACGTGATCGAAATTTGAAAATTCTTATAAGAATCTCTATACCTAAAGCACAGCGAACTCGATCGATCGAGTAAAATTTCGATCGATATCGAATGCCGTAATTCGGACCCAGGTGTTATTGCAGAGATTTTAAATACTTAATTTTAATTTTATATCGCGGCTAAATGTAAAAACGAAAACGTGTTTACTTTTTTAACGCTTTCAAGTTGGAATTCGGGTTTAAAGGGCCTCTTTTCATTGCATACTTACATATGTAAGTACTAACACACTAAGAAACATTAACGAGAGTATAATAATTGTTGCAAATCGTATTGTTTGCTTGTGATAGTAGATTTTTTATTTCTTCGGAATTTTCTTTCGAAATATCCATGTATAGCTAGAACTAAGAATAAATAATTGTAATTGAAATTTTATAACCGCACAAGAAAAATTCGATTGCAAAAACTAAAGTATTCGATTTTTTGATTTTCTGGTTGTATTTAAGCATAAATTTATACTGAGTAATTGCTAAATGTCCTTTAATGAGAATATAAGTTGTTTCACAGATCTGCCTAGAAACATTTAATTTCATATTTAAATTTCGATTGCTTTTGTTTAACATTCTTCAGGTTTTGTTTGTTTTGAATTTTTGCTTTGTATTCCACAGGTGATACTTGAATAAATTTTTAAGCACGGAAAGCAAATTTTTTTTTTTTGCCAAATTCTTTTTAGAGTAAATAATAATTTTTATTATTTATTTTAAATGTTTTTTTTAAAAGTCACAAAGTAAAAATTAAGTAAATGTAATTAATGAATTTTAACGTTATAATTAAAATGAACTTATAGCGACTTTTTTTTATACATACCACCAAATAAATGGTGTGGGGGTGTATTCATTTCGTCATTCCGTTTGTAACACATCGAATAAATTTTATATCCCATAAAGGATGATCTAGCTTTGTCCGTTCATCAGTCTCTCCGCCCATTGAAAGCACGATAAAACTCGAATAGAAAAACTAGGGGGATACAATTTTGTCAGAATATTCTATACATCAAAAATGTTTGGTACTGGACTAAATCAGTTCATTAGGAAGAGAGTTATAGCTCGTAACGCAAGAGTAGTAGAGTACAAAATATGTTACTGACATTGAAAAAATATGCAATGACGTAGAATAATAAAAATTTCTTCAGTAAATAAAATATCGTTGGCTTAATATGCAAACCTGATAAATCCACTTTTTAGGTAAATTGAGATTTTGATGCCATGTGGTCCATGCCTCGTCGACCAGCATGTATTTTTTCTTCAATAAAAGTCTTGAAGTGTGTAAAAAGGTTTGATAAGAAAAACTGCTAGTCCTCTCACAGAAAAATATTTTTAAGAAAAACTGCTAAATCCAGTATATTATTAGTTTAGTGTTTATTACTAACTCCAATTTGTTTTTTTTTGTTGTGTTTTTATTTTTGTAGATTGTAGTCATACATGAAGAAAACCATAAAATAAACCAACTAAATTTTTTTTTATAATAAGTTAAGAAGTTAATAATAATATAAGAAGTTTTTTGTCTCTCCTGTAAATTTTACTGAAAGGGAGTTAGCAGTTTTGTATATTAAGCCGACAATATGTTTCCTTAAAAATTGTTCAAATTCGTACATTACGAAAGTAGAGATATATATTAAAATGTACAAACATTTACCCCCCACAGTGTCTTTTTTAAGCTATTTAAAATTTAAATCGTCATAAAACCGATAGTATTATATGTTTAATTCTATATAACGCTTTTTTTTAAATCGTCTAATTTCTCTATGGAAAAAGATTTGAAGATTTGTACGAAGTAGAATTTTACAACAGTTGTAAATACTTTGCTAGTAATTTATCTACTAATATTTTGTACAATAATTTTACCTATATTTATAGAATGGATATAGAGATAGAAAAATTAATCCTATAATCGTTTTTTTTTTAATATGTTGAAGTGTATTTCTTACAATGAAGAATTACTACGATATGTTGGGAATTAGGCAACTGTATATGTTTAAAAAATGTGAATTAAAAAACAAGTAAGAGCGCTATATTCGGCCGTGCCGAATCTTATATACCCTTCACAACGTGTGGTCATGCAATAACAGTAGTTTGTATCACCATTCATCCCATATGAAATACGTACATGCACATAAAAAACATACATATATAAAAACATCCCATTGTAAAATTATATATTTACGTATGTATGTTAAAAAAAAAAAAAATTTAAAAAAAAATTTAAAAAAAATTAAAAAAAAAATAAATTAAAAAAAAATAAAATATAAATAATAAATATAAAACAAAAAAAATATAAAAAAAAAATTTTTAAAAAAATATTAAAAAAAAATAATAAAAATATAAATAATATATTAAATAAAAAATTTTTTGGCTCAGCTGGGATTCGATGCCACGTTTTCTCTAACCAGTATACACGTTTGTATGTATGAATGTTGTTGTGTTAATGTTGTTTTTGTGAAAAAAAAAATCGAGGTGGTCGTGGGTTTTTGCTCATATCTCAGTTGTTTATGTACCGATGTTTCTGATTTTCATTACCGATCTACTCCCGAATATTTCTGATATTTTAATACCTCACCCGAGTCCAAGCGATGTCGGGGGGCTTCAAAAAGTTGATTTCAACATACACACGGACAGACGGACAGACTGACAGAGCTTAATCGACTCCCCTATTCATAAGCTTTCAGAAAATATATACTTTATGGGGTCGAAATTGAAAATTGTAGAAATTTCACACGGAATGACAAACCTATATATACCCTTTTTCACTGTGTGAAGGGTATAATAACCGATGAAATCAAATAAAGAGTTTAGTCACCTTTCAATATCCTTCTCGTTGCCTAAATATAAATTGGTTTTTCTGTCACGACCTTAAATTACTTTACAATTATTCAGATCAATTGCGTTTCTTGGATATGAACGTAACCGTATTAGAAAAAACACATGTGTTGTATACAAAGCTACCAGTGCCTATTTAAAATTCAGGACCTCCATAAAACATAAAAGTTTTGATCGTAAACCTTTTAAAATAAGCAATAATACTCTGAACCAATACAAATATACTATGAACTTGGATTAGTTCAGAGAGAATTTTTTTTGTTTATAAATTCTTTATACATAAAGTTAGATATTTGAAAAAGGCCGAAGAAATTAAAAACGAAAAATGGTAAAATTTCCTTTCAAAATATTTAAAGTAAGTCTGCTTTTGGCATTAATTTCTCTATAACAAGTCTGTTTTCTTTTAACAAGCTTATTTTACCATAGTAAAGTGTCTGAGTTTGAATGTCATATTTCCTTAAAAGTAATCGTGAAATTATGTTGTTGTTTTGTTTTCAATTAAAATTGTTGTTGTTTATGTAAATAAAATTTTTTACGACCTTGAACTTGTGAGAGTTTTTTATTTTTTGTATTATTTCAAATAAATATTGATTAGGTCTGCAAGCAAAATAAAACAAAATTAAAATACAATAATTTTATTTTAATGTCTATAAGAACTAGTATAATAGAAAAAAAAATTAAGCATATTTAGTTACAGACAATAGTAATTACAGTTTAATCAGACAAATAACTTTTTAATTAAAGATAGTTAAACTTCTTCTATAAATAAAAACTTATATATTATATTGGCTATTTCGAATATTAAATACCCTTCAGCCACATAACACATACAGACAATCAATCAGTTTCTTGTTGCAATCTGTATGCTTTACGAAAAAAATAGTTTCGATGTAAAAACTTTTCAGAGAACCATTTTGGTAAAACTGCGACTATCAACTCTGGGCCACAAGAGTGCCAAGAGTTTTTTTAACCAAGTTAAAAATTTTTTTCGATTGACCAAATTGGCTTTCCTCAACGCAAATGGAGATTGAAAAAATTGCAAACGGAATAAAGAACATAAAGGGGTTTTTCCTTTTTTCCTTAAATAGTATAGAAATTTAAATTGAAATAAAATACAAAAAACAAAGTTATGTGCGATGAATTTAACTTTATCCCAAAGATAATTCTTTGCCATTTTTTATGAGAATATCAATATGGTCACCGGTAGAAAAAAATCGAAAATCGAGTTTTACAGTGATTTCAAAACATTTAACACAAATACACCCCATATGTAGCTTATCGGCGTAGACCACATAGTCCCATAAAAATTAATTTATTGATGTTAAATCGCATAATCATGAAAGCCAATTCCCAGGTCTTCAAACAACCAACTTAAACTAAGACTAATTTAAAGAAAATTTTGTCTCGGTTTTTTACGGTTTTATGTTTGTTAAGAGTTTTATTCGGCGGAAAACTTAATATGAAAGGAAATATGCCGATCTTTACGAATTCAAAAAAGATTTACATATCCCCGAAATAAATTTGTTTTGAATTTCATCTCAATATAAATATTTCGTTTAGGAGCTTTATAGGCATTACAGTGATTTTGGGAGTAAACTGTGATATTTTAAAAATATATATGAGAAGCCGCAGAACAAAAGGTGCTTTTTCGCTCATTTCAAATTTTTGGGAAATCGAGATTTATTTTTTTCGCCCCTTTAAAAAACTGCAAGAACATGAAAATGCTTACAAGATTTTTACTTATCTACAGATGCATCTAACTGTCGTAAGTCACCCGATTAAATGTTAAGGATGTTTGATATAATTCCATTTTTATTTTGGAAAAAGCACCTTTTGCAAAAAAGAAAGCAAAAAAGCACCTTTTGTTAGGAATAAAGTAAAAGCACCTTTCGTTAAAAAAAAAGTGAAAAAGCACGTTTTGTTAATAGAAGGAAAAATTACATTTTGTAATGCGAATACACATATATGACGATAAAATTTTGACTGAATGTTGTTAAACCTGATCTAATAAAAAAATAATAAAAAATGTTAAGCTAAGTATATTATATTTGTCATTTTATTAAATTAAATTGCAACTTAAACATTTCTTTCTTAGCCTTAAATTAAATATATATGAAATTTGTTAAATAGTTAAACTCTTGTTCTAACATCTTCTTCTAGGCAAGAACATTTTCGTCTATTGAATCCTCAAAACCTTTATCCTGGTTATACAAAATGTCCTTGTACCAAAATAATGACTGATTTTCACTCCAGTCTTTACCAAACTATTTTATTAAAAGACTTTCCACAAAGATTTTAACATCTGATTAATTTTACTTTAACTGTAGTTTGGTTTGATCATTAAAGTAAAAAGTGAAACTACACAAAGATTATGGGAAAGGAACCTTTTGTTAAAAATAAACAAAAAAGCACCTTTTGATAAAAAATAATCAAAAAAGCACCTTTTGTTAAGCATAAATTTTTTAGAACCCATTTACTTTGTAAAAAAAATAATTATAATGCAAACTTAATTGTTTCTACAAGATTTCAACCTAAATATTATAAAAATACCAAAAAACCAATTTTTCGCGAAATGCGAAAAAGCACCTTTTGTTCTTCGGCTCCTCATATGATATGAATAACAAATCTATGTTCTGAGAACAAAATTTTTGGCTATGAAAAATTTCGTCAAATTCCAAAATTGTTTGGTCCTTTTATGTTTGAGTTATTACCAACAATGAATGTATTATGAAATTCGGTGAATTTTTTTTGATTTTGTTTATATACGAATGTTAATAGACAAGTCGTTAACAGCTATTCAGCAGTAGTTTAACTCCGGGAGTAGATTTGTAGTTGGCGGCCGAGGAAAGCGATTCCAACCAAAATTAATATACGGCATTAAAACAAGATGTTTATAAAATGTATGTAGATCTTTTTTATTTAATGTAAAGATGCCGACTGTACATTTATTCAGTGTAAAATATACCTAATAATGTATGTAAGTGAAAATAAGATATTTATTATAATTATTTACAAAATGATATGACATACATAACATACAGACAAAAGAGAGACACACAAGAAAATAATCATATGATAAAGATCACTTCACGAAACAATTGTTTTAGACAAAACGTCATCAATCAGGTCGTCTCTATGTTTTTTTTTCTACATTTTTATTTGTATAAAAATCGCGATAATACAAGTGCGCATTTGTGTCTTAATAATGAATTTTGGCATTAAAGTTTAATTAAACATATAAAAATAAAATAAAAAACAAAAGCAAATTGATAAATGACAGCAACTACAATTTAATAAAATTATATGACAACATGAATAAAAAAAATCAAACATATGTTGACATTTATAAAAGTTGATATCAAAATGGTGAAGGTGCAATGAGATCAAAATTATTTAAATATTTATTTACCTGAATTGAAACTAATAGAACGTTTAAGGGAACGACTAAATAACGTATGCGTGTGTGTATTACAACAAATATTTTTGTTGTTATTAATATGGCTATTAGTATGCATATTGTTGGTTATAGAACATTATAGTAAATTGTTAACAGAAAGTTGATTAAAGTTCGGTTAAATATTTTAAACGTTAAGGGATCTTTTATCTTCATGGTGTTCTTTCATAAAACATTTATTACTTGCTACACTTTCCAATATTAAAAACTGTTTTTTTTGCCCTTTTTATTCAATTTAATTAAATAGGTAATATTTTGCACAAAATTTCAAGTTCATTGTAACATTTCCTTGAATATATATTTATTATTTTTATTTTTTAATCCGCAGCACTGTTTACATATACTTTAATTTGCTAATTTATAGAATTTGTTAAAAACTACTGAACAAAATATTTCTGCATAGTTCTTGTTTTAGGTTTGTATTTTGTAAAAGAAACGTACAAAATGTTAAAATAAAGAAGAATTCAAAAAGAACGCAGAAGTAAAACGATAAAAATAATATTGTTTATCGTATACAAATAAATAAAATTATTCGTTTTTCTTCTATTTGTTATTATTTCTTTTCTTTTTTTTAATTTAAAATGACAACAATAAACACGAGCAAGTGCACTAACTGAACACCTTTGAAAGCCCACTGCTTGCAAAATTTAGTGTTAGACTCAAATTCTCCCACTTAATTTTCTGAGTGTTTTCGTACACTGCGCTAAAAAATAAAAAATAAAACTGATTTAGCTTTCGCACTATGGGCTAATTGGCTTTCATTATTTAGCATAAATACAACATTCAAACTTAAGAGAAAGTATAAAGCCTTAATTTTACTAATTTTAAATTGTCAGTTATCTAATAGCATGTTTCCACGATACATTGACTTACTTGATTCGTTCTTTAAATTACTTAAGTGAATTACCCTGTTTTCACAACATATTGTTAATTTGATTTGACAATTCTTCTTCCTGTTTTTTTTTATTTAAATTATCGTTTTTTTTTTGGCGGTGAACATTAGGAAATATTAAATTTTATTTAGAAAATTATAATTATTTTATCAATGGAGGCAAAAAATAAGTAATAATAGTAATATTATTGTAAATTTATAAGAAATGTATGCAAATAATATCATTATTTTTTTTAATTACCAGAAAATAGAAAAAGTGAAAGAAAATAGGACCAGTGCAGCTAGCAAACCCTCTAAACACAATTTCGTTTCACCCAATAATTTTGATGTGGGCAATAGTCTTCTAGACATAACAACTTTCTTTAAAATTTTCCTTTTTTGCTTCCATTTTATTTTTTATATATGAAATTGAACTTTTTGCTTTTATATTTTTGACAGCAGGAAATGATTAACTACCGATAAAAATTAGAGAAGACACTGATTTTATTATAATTCGGATGGTAATTCTAAATGAATTACCCAAAAAAATAGTAATTCGCTTTGAAAATTTTGCATGAGAAAATTATGTTATTTGGTTCGTAATAAGGCTTTGAATTATAAATAAGGCATCGAATTACGAATATCGTTGCCATGGAAACATGCTATAAGAGCGGTTAGGTCATTAGGTAATTCACTAACGCAAGCATGTTTTTTATTATTTTCCTTAATTTTATTTTAAACCAGCTTGCACGTTAAAAAAAAAAAACAACAATTTCTCAACACCTAGTGTAAAAACTCTACACCATAAAAAAAACATAAAAATATTAATGAAAAAACGAAACAACAAGCAAATCTTTACCCAATAATGAAAATAATTTTTCCTCTTCACCGACCTTATCACTGCCAACTATAAACGCAAGAATTGAGCAAGAGACTTGCACAAGTAAATTGACTAATGTAAAAGAGCTGTAACTGTTTTTTTTTAAGAATGCCAGTACTTTACTGCACAAATGCAGGAAATTTCAAATCTATTGTTCATTTTGAAACACCATTTATAAAAAAAAATTATATTGGAGTTTACACTATAGATTACATGAAATATAAAAAGTAAGGCAAAGCAAACAAATTATATCAGAGCTTAAAAGATTTATTTAAAACTTTATGATTAGATGTTAAAATGTTGGACGAGTCTTTGCCACTAATTGTTCTATTAAATTAATATTCACCTTAACCAATATCTTATGCACAATATCTAATAAGCTGAACTAATAGTAAAATAATGATTTATGTGAAAAAAATTGGTTTAAGTTTAAAATCAAAATTCTTCCAAATATATTTTATATATTCATAACAGTCTCGATTAGTAAATTATTTGAGGTCTTTAAAGAAACCTATTTCAATATATTCCAAATCAAAGTCTTATGGGTCGAAAATAAATTTTAAACAAATTGAAAAACTAATAAAACTACTAGTAAATTGTTGTGAAGGGATCAAAAAAAATAAAAGCAACCCATAGTGTAATAAATGATTGGTTCATGAAAACGCAGAGAATTTTCACAAATCTATAACACATTTTTACATGTTAGTATGCCAGTGAGCATGTACTCTATGGGGTTTAGGTCTAAATTACATTACGTATACGCCTCAGTGCTCATATCAACACAATTATACTATAGTGTATCTATCTTACAATGTTTTTTACAACCAGTGCTGCCATAGCAGAAAAAATTATTTTATAAACATTAAAATAAAAAAAAAACAAACCAAATCAAACCCATATTTCATAGTTCTCTTGTCTGAAGTCCACATTAGACTTGATTCAACTCGTTGCTTTTGTTAAATTTTTCGACGAACCCAATATGACACGTATTGACATAATTTTTCAAAAAATTTTTAAATTAATAAAAATTGTTGTATTGTGTTGTGAGATATATTTAAAATGGTTCAAATTTTAAAAACTTTGTGACACTTAGGACACCGTGCAAATTTAACAACTGTTAGATTTGATTTTAACCAGATCTAGACAACATTTGTATGCTAGCGTATTTTTATTAGATTTCTTATCCCAAAAATGGGTAAACATTATAATGTTCTCCCACAAGACAAAAACTCATTTAACATCAAAGAAAAAGAGACGAAAACTATTAAGCTATATAAGTATAATATTTTTATACCCTTCACACAGTGAAAAAGGGTATATATAGGTTTGTCATTCCGTGTGAAATTTCTACAATTTTGATTTCCGACCCCATAAAGTATATATTTTCTGAAAGCTTATGAATAGGGGGGTCGATTAAGCCCTGTCAGTCTGTCCGTCTGTCCGTGTGTATGTTGAAATCAACTTTTTGAAGCCCCCCGCACTCGGGTGAGGTATTAAAATATCAGAAATATTCGGGAGTAGATCGGTATTGAAAATCAGAAACATCGGTACATAAACAACTGAGATATGAGCAAAAACCCACGACCACCTCGATTTTTTTTTCACAAAAACAATATTACAACAAGTAACAGTGCTATATTCGGCCGTGCCGAATCTTATATACCCTTCACAACGTGTAGTCATGCGATAACAATTGTTTGTATCACCATTCATCCCATATAAAATACGTGCATACGTACACGTTAGAATAAATGTGGCATCGAATCCCATCTGAGCCAAAAAAATTTTATGTTATTTTATTTAATATAATATTTATTATTTTTTAATTTTTTTAAAATTTTTTAAAAATTTAAAAAAATTTTTTTAACATTTTTTAAAAATTTAAAAAAATTTTTTTTTTAAATTTTTTTAAAATTTTTTTTTTTAGTTTTTATTATTTTTTTCTTATTTTTAATATTTTTTTTTTGTAATTTTTTTTGTTTGGTATGTTTTTTACATGTATGTATGTATGTATGTTGTTGTTGTAATTGTGAAAAAAACGAGGTGGTCGTGGTTTTTTGCTCATATCTCAGAAAGTTATGGGGCGATTGAGCTGAATTTCAATAGCGATTCATTCCTGGATATTTCCAAGAGATTGATACCATATACAGATCTGAGAAACATATAGTTGCTTCTAAAAGTTGATTTCAACCAACACACGGACAGACGGGCAGACGGTCAGGGCTTAATCGACTCCTCTATTCATAAGCTTTCAGAAAATATATACTTTATGGGGTCGGAAATGACAATTGTAGAAATTACAAACGGAATGACAAAGCTATATATACCCTTGTGCACCACAGGTGAAGGGTATAACAACAACATATATACATACAAACGTGTATACTGGTTAGAGAAAACGTGGCATCGAATCCCAGCTGAGCCAAAAAAAATTTTTTATTTTTTTTATATATTTTTTTTTAATTTTTTTTTTTATTTTTTATTTAATATATTTATATATTTATTATTTTTATTATTTTTTTTCAATTATTTTTTTTTTAATATTTTTTTTATTTTTTTTTTGTTTTATATTTATTATATTATATTTTAATTATTTAAAAAAAAAATTTTTTTTTAATTTTTTTTTTAACTTTTATTTTATTTATTTTTTAACATACATACGTAAATTTATAATTTTACAATGGGATGTTTTTATATATGACTGTTTTTTATATGTATGTACGTATATCATATGAAATGGTGATACAAACTACTGTTATTGCATGACTACACGTTGTGAAGGGTGTTTAAATCTTAAAACTTTTTTATACTTTCAACTGTTGGCAAAACAGTAAGTCATTAAAAGTTCGTTTTATTATAATATTAATACTGAAACTGATAATTTTTACTAAACCTAGACAAAACTAAAGATTTCGGATCTTTTACACAGTAGCACAGTAATAAACATAACAACATTATCTATATTCAGAGAAATAAAAGTTTAACACAATTTCTAATACCCAGTACTGAAAAAATCTTTTAAGCACCCTCAAAAGAGCAAATATAAAAATAATTACAAAAATGCCACCATCTATTTATAAATATAAAAATTTAACAAATTTGTTTTAAAAAAATTTACCAAAACGGCAACACTGATTACAATATACATACAGTCTAGTAAATTTTTACTCTATTTTTGCACATTCCTCAAGTTTTGTAAACATTTCTCTTTTTGTACAAAAATACATTCTCTCTTGTTCTATTTTAATTCTAGAATCATTTAGTTTTTGCATTCTAGAAAATAGTAAATACGAATCTAGATAGAAACTTTGTTTATTTTTGTTTAAAATCAATTAGTTATACTAACAACATCAATTTAGCTGTTGTTTGTAATTGAATTGGCTTCTTTAAAAAAAACGTATAAATTAAAGTGGCAAGTTTTCAGACCATATTTTGGTTAACGTTGGTCAAGACAAGCTGGTTTATTTTTTTTTTTTTTTTTTTAAATGTTATCAATTTTCGATTAATTTTGTATTCTTTAGCATTCCAGCAGAGAGTCAATAAACTGTTGTGGTTTTGATTTTGCAAAAGGTTTAAATTAACCTATTTCTGTTTCTATAGAGATGAACTAAATTGTAATCGCCATTAAAAATAAGGGAAAAATAACGATTGCGTGTATAAAATAATATTAATTTTACAATGTATATTTTTTATACATTTTAACATTTGATTTTCTAGAATACATAGTATTCTATACTTTTATTGCTGATTTTGCCATAAAAGTTGACCTCATCGCATTAAAACCAGTAAAAGTTGGCTTGACATCGTTTAATTTGACCAATTTTAACGCAATTTATTAAAAAGTTAAAACAAGTAAGAGTACTTTATTCGAATGTGCCGTAACATATCGCACATTATAAACAAAAGCGTCACAATTCAAAATTCTCAAATTTCCAGCAGAGGCAAAGAACTTTTGATCGTACAGAAGCAATGGATTTAACAAATTAAACAGAGATAACGGTGAAGATAGTGATAAGATATAAATGTTTGGAGTAGTTAGAGATGTGATCAATTTATAAAGAAAGTCAATTTCACTTATTTTGAATTGTGATGTCATTGTATTTAATATGCAAAGACGCGGATTAATAAAAACTAGTTGGATAAAAACAAATAACGATAATTAAATTTTTTAAATTTTCCAGAAATGCACACAAACACTTTGAGTTATAAATGAATTAATATGCTTAATTATTTTCAATACGTGATATTTCTTAATGCATTTTCCATAGAAAGATGCCGATTAGTGCAAACAAAGCGTCCTTAAGATCTTACATTTATAACTAGGAAAGCTGAAAATTTTCTTATCTCGAGTTAAATTGTTTTGTCAATAGGCCAGCGATATATTTTCTAGCCATTGTATAAGTATGCAAGAAAAAGTTACCTAGGAAAAATTAACAAAGTATATTTTCGTGTTAAAGTTAAGGGTTACAAGAAAACCTGATTTTTTAATGAAAAATAGTATTTTTTCAATAGTTTTTCGTATATATCTAATAAAAAAATTTCGGTTACAAATTTATATAAATATTTTGCTGATTTTAAATTGCATAATTTTCGAAATTACAAATCAGAAGTAAGGTTTCTATTTTTCCGATATTTGTAGCACTCTGGAATCAGAATTTTGTTAACTATTGCCAGAATTTTCCGGAAAATAGTATCATGCTAAAAAAAAATAGCCGTACATAGAGCCTAGTGTAATTAAGACGACTGCAGAAAAATTTTTGCTAATGGTGCTAGAATATAAACAATACGTTGCATAAATATGCTAAGAGCGATGACTTTAATGCAGTTGCATGTATTTTACTTTGTTTTCAATATTAGGCTGATTTTAACAAACCTTTTGTAAATCCGTAGTGACAGGTATAGATGTTTTCTAATATATATTTGTTTATGGCTATGATATCAAAACTATAGCATACTTTAAGGCAATATAAATTACAGTGAACTCTCGAAAGTATTTATTTCTATATTAACTTTCATAAGTGAACAACAAAGTTGGAAATTCTTTTTTATTATATACAAATTTTGTTTAACATGGTTTACGTGTTACTTTACTATGTGCGAACTCTAGAGTGTTTAAAAGATATGTTTAATTTTTTCGTAAGTGGTTTATTGGAAATTTTAAAGTGATAGGTTAATTTTGTTTGTGTAAATTTTTTTCAAAGTAGATATTAAATAAATCACATACTTTTTTGTCCTGAAAAAAATTTGAGACTTCCTATGAATTGCGGATAATGTAAACAGCCCTTAATATAGTTTGTTTTTAAAGATCAACCTATTTCAATGATCTTCAAATAACGAAAGAAGAAATGTTAAAGAGAATTCAAGAAGAAGAATAAAGAGGAAGTTAAAATGTTAAAGAGAATTCATGTTCTAAACCTACCCTTAAGGAAATAGAAAACACATGGTTATAAATAAATGTTGTTTGTTTTTATGCTATCATTTTAATTTTCTCATTCCGTTTGTAACACTGAAAAATATTTATTTAGGACGATTTAATATAAAATTTTTTAAGTTAATATATAAATCTAAGACAATCTATGATGATAAAAGAAAATCTTTTTTTTCTTTGTTTTGGAAGTCTTTACTAAATAGTTTTAAAATTTTGCAGAGGTTTTCGCGTAGGCACTGTTCCTACTAATTAATCTTTTTTTTTATTTCAATTTAATAAACCCTATTATTTATTTCATAAAATTTCTATTTTTATGGCAACAATTTTACAAGAAGACTCAGATATTAGTAACGTGTTTTATATTTTATTAACATTATCGATAAACAGGTAACGTCGTCATAAGACTGTAAGGGAATAATATTGCCTCAAAATAAACGACAAAGTTGCCGAAGCCAAACAGAATAAGGCTGAATAAAAAATGGGTCTATAAATTAACAAAATTAGGAAACAAGGATGCAGTTTTGTTTTTATCTCAGCACGTTATGGAGCAATATTGCTTGTTTGCACGGATCTGTGCTATATGTAGGCGTTGAAGTAGCTAAACCATTGTTCTGTGGGATTGAACTACAGACCACTTTTGACAAATGTTAGTGATAAAATATATGTATAGAGTCTTGTGATACCTTCTATATATGATGTAGGGATCATGCTTATCTACGCCAATATAAATAGGTCTTAAAAATCTATACAATTTTAAACGAATATTGTAGAAAATACATACGGAATGACAAAGCTATATACCTTTTCCACCTGTGGTGAAGAGCTTGAAAACAAAAACAAACGCGGTGTAAAAAAGTTAACAAAAAAAGTTTTAAATACAAACGAAAAGCTGATGCAACTAAATACGCGACAAATTAAATAATTTTGTTAAGTCCCATTATCTTTTTTAGTTTTGTGACCTCATAGGTCACATAGGTAGGTTTTTTAAATGATAATTTTTTAACTGTTTATATGTACAAAAAATCAATACTTTTATTTTAATTTTATCAGATTGACTTAAATTGTTGCGAAGCATTATTTCAGCGGGCGAAATTCTAACGTTAAAATGTCGACAATATTCTTTTTGCGCTGATTTAAATAATAATCTAAAAGTTCTTTGTTTAGTTGTGAATCTCTCCATTATTTATTCTCAAGTATAAAAATATATACTGTTTTCTTTAACACACGATGCTTCAAAAGATAATATATAATAAATAATAAAACTATTTATTGCTTTTATTAATGATGCTTTAATTCATAAAAGTTATATACAAAATATATTCGTACTACATTTATGAGTTGAATGTAATGCTGACCTGACATTGATGCCAGAAGTAAGCTGGAATGCCAGGGTCTTTTTTCTTTTTGAGAGAATTGTCTGGAGAGGGACTTAAGCCTGTTAATTAAAAACTTGAACAGAAAGAAAGTCTCTGCCGGAATTCGAACCAGGGCCTGTCGGTTGGAGGTTTGGCGCTCTAATAATGTTTTATTTGTAACCAATTATAAATTGTAAAATTTACTTTAATTTTAAATAAAAACTAAGTATTAAAACACAAAAGTGTTTTGTTTTTGGCCACAGAAAGTGCTCATCCGAACCATAGTGCATTTTGAAAAAAATTATTTGTTGTTTGAAATAAAAAATAGAGAGATTCAAGGGCGTTCAAATTTGTTGCATTGTTGTAGTATGTTATATTTCAGGGCCAAATTTTGCATGGCTCAAAAGTACTATGCTTTTTTTGAAGATTTCAGATATTTTTTGAGTCTTTGCTTATTGTAGTTGTTTAGAATTTTTGGTTACAAAAGGAGTTGATATTTAGTGTGTAAAAATAAAAATAATTCCTGTTTTTGTTTTCAAACAAAGCGAAAAAACACTTACTGACTTTTTTTTTGAAGAGGAAAAAAAAATATAGATGAAAGTTAGTAAATTGTGAAAGAGGTGTAATTTTTTTGTAAAGCCCATGTTTTGTTTTTTTTTTACTTCGGAAAATTTTTTAGGTTTATTGTCGGGGCTAAAATGCCTAATAAGCCCTGATTTGAAGAAAGTAACAATTAAAAATAAAAGTCAAGATACAGAAGCATTTATTTGTTGCATATTTTTTTTTAGCTCTAGACAATTTCGTATCGTCAAAACTCTTGGCTTTTCATCGTTATTCAATAGGTGCGCATGTCTGATGTAGTTTTTCATCATGTCCATCGTATTCTGTTCTGTTCTAAGTTAATTATATAAGAATTTAAAAAAAAAATTTCTGCTGATATACATATATATTAACACTTTTTCTGGTCTCCTCTTCCCCAGTACGTTATTATAGCCTTGTTATTTATTTTCATTGTTCGATCAGCAGCTCAACCTTTTAACCTTTCAACCATCACGCAGCTTCAAAAACGGTTAAAACACTCGAGTAGAGTAGCACATCTGCTTATTACAATAACAACATAATCTAAGTTAATACACCTCAGTCGTAATTCAGCTCTGGTCCCTTTTCATCTGACTTCGAGAGTTTTGCGTCTCGCTCTCGCGTAGTTAATTGTGTGGCTTCGCGTAACTGTTCTTTGGATACAGTTTCCAGATTATTCTACAAATAACCGCGTACTTTTATTATAATTGGAGTAGTTTTATAAAACTTACTGTAATTATTGCTTAGATGTCTCCGACTTCCTATACAATGATATAGGTTGGCTTACGGTGCCTGAAAAAACGTTTTGTAACTAAAGAAGAACTATAAAACTCTGTTTTATTTATTCTTCAAGTGTCTCAGACTTCCTATACAGAGGTATAGTCGACTTACGGAGCAGGAACCAACGTAAGATACCTTGGCTTTTTTATTATGTACCTGTGCCAAGTTCTTCAAATTCGATTATAGATAGTCAGCAAATCTATTGTTACCTTTAATAACAGATGCTTGGTCAAGCCTTCGCATATCCTAGCGCTGAAACGCAAGCGGCAATTACCCTACCATTGCTTCGTTGCAACAACTAGGGAGGCATTTCAAATAATGGAAATAAATAAAACAGGAAAAGAGATCACATCTCGACTCCAATATACATCCTAGTCATGCCTTCGACAATATTTACTAGAACAGCAACTGGAACGCACACGAACGCAAAAAGGATTATCACAGGGTGTGACAAATTGGGTTCGACTTCGTTTTAGAGTCATTCCGCACAAATGTAAGAGCTAGACGAGGATGCATTCTCTCATTTATTGCACTTTGTTCTTGTCCTTGACGTGAGATACATAGACCACATATAGAAAAAGCTAAAGTTATACATAGAAGTTTGGTCAAAAGATAAATCTAAAGAAGTCTATGATGAGAAGCAACAATAACACTATAATCAATACTGTTTTTGTTACCAACAAACCAAAGTATTAAGATATAAAAAAAAAATTCGTGAAAAGCTATAAGGGAAACGATGCTTTCATCTTACGAGTTGTAATTTTGTCAAATCTGTAGCGGGAATAAAAATCCTCATCGCTTAGGTCGAAGGGATTAAATCTATTTTTGTAATTTTTAGGCTTCCTTACACAAAAATCATCCTCACAATCACCAGTTATTAAAAAATCTCTTTCAATATCTTGAAATCTCGGCATTTTTTTAATTTTCAACAAATCTTTGAACTTTACAATGAACAGCTGATGTTATTGTAAATAGAGTTAACAACAGGTTCAGCTGGTTTTAAATTTAGAGCCGACTTTAATGTCAAAAACCAACTTTAAGTTGTCTATGAATGACTTAGAGTAGACTTTTTTAAGAAATTTACTTAAGTACTGTAAAAGTCGACTTTTTTGATGACTATGAATATGCCCCAATATCTCCATTAAAAAAAATAAATAAATAATTAAATACATATGCATATATGTATGTATGTATGTATGTATAATAGGTCAATTCAAATCACATTTATTGTAAAAAAACAAAACATTTGATGGTAACTTATGTTTAACTAAAAAACACAAACAAAATATTATCGACTGCTAAATATTTTATTGGAAAAGTATTACTGTATGATCCAACACATTGCTTCATTTACACTTTTAAACATTTGATTTATGATTATGATTGTTTTAAAAAATATGTACGTTAACGAATTTATTTGGAAATAATTTTTAATATGAAATAATTAATGAATTATTAACAAATTTAACAAAAAATTAATTAATTTATTAAATATATTCAATTTTAAATATGTTTCACATTGTTTCATAACACATATAACACACTTTGTAAAATGGCAAATTTTTTTTTAATACATTTTTAAACATTCTTGTCTAAAAATTTTCCAGACACTAATACAAAGACATATTTTTATACCCTTCACCTGTGGTGCACAAGGGTATATATAGCTTTGTCATTCCGTTTGTAATTTCTACAATTTTCATTTCCGACCCCATAAAGTATATATTTTCTGAAAGCTTATAAATAGAGGAGTCGATTAAGCCCTGACCGTCTGTCCGTCTGCCCGTCTGTCCGTGTGTTGGTTGAAATCAACTTTTAGAAGCAACTATATGTTCCTCAGATCTGTTTATGGTATCAATCTCTTGGAAATATCCAGGAATGAATCGCTATTGAAATTCAGCACAATCGCCCCATAACTTTCTGAGATATGAGCAAAAAACCACGACCACCTCGTTTTTTTTCACAATTACAACAACAACATACATACATAGATACATGTAAAAAACATACCAAACAAAAAAAATTACAAAAAAAAAAATATTAAAAATAAGAAAAAAACAAGTAAAAGCGCTATATTCGGCCGTGCCGAATTTTATATACCCTTCACAACGTGTAGTCATGCAATAACAGTAAATTCACGTATGTATGTTAAAAAAACAAAAAAAAAAATAAAAAATAAAAAAAAAATTTAAAAAAAAAAAATTTAAAAAAATTAAAAAAAAAAAAATTATTATATACATATATAATATATATAAAACAAAAAAAAATAAAAAAAAAATTAAAAAAAAAAAATAAAAAAAAAATAATAATAAAAATATATATAATATATTAAATAAAAAATAAAAAAAAAAATAAAAAAAAAATTAAAAAAAAAAATTTTAAAAAAATTTTTTTGCCTCAGCTGGGATTCGATGCCACGTTTTCTCTAACCAGTATACACGTTTGTATGTATGTATGTTGTTGTTGTAATGTTGTTTTTATGAAAAGAAAATCGAGGTGGTCGTGGGTTTTTGCTCATATCTCAGTTGTTTATGTACCGATGTTTCTGATTTTCAATACCGATCTACTCCCGAATATTTCTGATATTTTAATACCTTACCCGGGTCCAACCTATTTAGGGGGGCTTCAAAAAGTTGATTTCAACATACACACGGACAGACGGACAGACGGTCAGGGCTTAATCGACTCCTCTATTCATAAGCTTTCAGAAAATATATACTTTATGGGGTCGGAAATGAAAATTGTAGAAATTTCACACGGAATGACAAACCTATATATACCCTTTTTCACTGTGTGAAGGGTATAAAAAAAAATTTTAAAAAAATTAAAAAAAAAATTTTTTTGCCTCAGCTGGGATTCGATGCCACGTTTTCTCTAACCAGTATACACGTTTGTATGTATGTATGTTGTTGTTGTAATGTTGTTTTTATGAAAAGAAAATCGAGGTGGTCGTGGGTTTTTGCTCATATCTCAGTTGTTTATGTACCGATGTTTCTGATTTTCAATACCGATCTACTCCCGAATATTTCTGATATTTTAATACCTTACCCGGGTCCAACCTATGTCGGGGGGCTTCAAAAAGTTGATTTCAACATACACACGGACAGACGGTCAGACGGACAGACGGTCAGGGCTTAATCGACTCCTCTATTCATAAGCTTTCAGAAAATATATACTTTATGGGGTCGGAAATGAAAATTGTAGAAATTTTACACGGAATGACAAACCTATATATACCCTTTTTCACTGTGTGAAGGGTATAAAAATTGAAAAAAAAAATTTAGAAGCAAATGCATTTCATTAAAACTTTATTTTGTTTTATCAATGAAATGTACGTGTATTTATGCAAAAAGATATAGCTTATTGCTTTAAATGCATTTTAAACGGTCTTTCAAGGGATGCTAATTAATTAAATTAACATGACTTTCTAAGTTTCGGGATTTATTTTAACAATAAAATGCAGCAAAAAATAAAAAACTAAACTCAAATCAAATTTGTATATAATAATTGAATATTTCAATTTAAAATTGTATAAATGGCTCAAAAAAGCTCGGTAAATGTTTTCCTTTTCTGTATATGTTTCTAAATCTTTTAATGTTTTATTATACATATATATATATATATATATATATATATATATATATATATATATATAGAAACGAATCCAGCTTGAAGAGTTTTATTGCGATATTAATTGTTTGTTTTGTTTGTGGCGCAAACCCTATTAATTATCGCAAGAAAACAATATATAATTTTATTTACTTTTTAATATACTATTTGGCTTTAAATGGATCCTCGCTTAAGTAACAGATAAATTCAACTTTACAAGTCTTTTAAAGGCCTATTAGACACGCATACATGTCTTAAGACATGTGTGATGGCATACTTTGGGTTTAGCTATTACACTGTCGAACTCTGACGGCATACTTCATTACACAGACATTTTTGAAGCGAAAACATGGCAATAAAGCGGAAAGTTGTCAATAGTTGAATTTTTATACCCTTCACCTGTGGTGCACGAGGGTATATACATACATGGCTTTGTCATTCCGTTTGTAATTTCTACAATTTTCATTTCCGACCACCCCATATAGTATATATTTTCTGAAAGCTTATGAATAGAGGAGTCGATTAAGCCCTGACCGTCTGCCCGTCTGTCCGTGTGTTGGTTGAAATCAACCAAATGTTCCTCAGACCTGTGTATGGTATCAATCTTTTGGAAATATTCGGGAATGAAATTCGAAATTCAGCAAAATCGCCCCATAACTTTCTGAGATATGAGCAAATAAACGCGATTGCCTCTGTTTTTTTCTATATTTTAACCACCAAAATTAAAATTTTTCAGCCTTTGTTACTATTTTTAGATATAATATGCCTAGAGAGATATTCTTAAAAAATTTTAGATAAATCGGGCTTTAATCGGTAAAGTTATAGGCAAAAATTTTTTTGAAAAATATATATTCCAAAAATTACAAACGAAAATCAATTTTTTTCAGCTTCCAGACAATCGAAAGCGTCAATATTAGTATCATCTGAATGGACTTGACTAGCGCAATATAAGCACTATAAAATTAAAACTCATGTTGGCCGCCACCACAAAATGCGGACAATAAATTTATAAATGGGTCAAATCTGGTATTTTTAAATGTAACTTCTAGAACCCCCTCAATATTGGTATCAAATGAAAGGGCTTGACCAGTAGAATACAGAAAAATTTTTAAAAATTTAATCCAAGATGGCGCCTAAAACAAAGTGGCGGATCAAATTTTTTCAACCCCATCAATATGGGTATAAAATGAAAGGGCTTGACTAGTTGAATACAGAGAACAACGTAAAAATTCAAAATCAAGGATGGCGTCGGAAATAATAAGGAAAAATGGCGTAAAATATGAAATAAAGGTTAAGCTACGATGCGGGATTATACCTATGTACATGATGGTGAAGGGTATTATCAGATTCGGCACGGCCGTATGTTGGTTTTCAAAAATTTTTGAAAACCTGTGTCTCTCGCATACCAACATACTCGTCTAATAGCGTGTCTGTCATACTTCATACAAAAATTCATTCAAATTTTTGCCGCTGCTGTTTGCGTATCGTAAATTTAAAAAAATGTCTCTCTAGTATTATTTTTTGGAAAAAGTTTATTGAGAAATATAAAAGCTTCCCACAATTGTGGCAATTAAAATCAGATCTGTGCCACAACAAACAATTGAAAATTAATGCAGACAATGCATTAAACAAAAAAATTAAGTGAAATAGAAAAAAATGCAACTATTGACAACTTTCCGCTTCATTGCCATGTTTTCGCTTCAAAAATTTCTGTATAATGAAATATGCCGTCAGCGTTCGTCAGTGTAATAGCTAAACCCAAAGTATGCCATACACATGTCTTAAGACAAGTATGCGTGTCTAATAGGCCTTTTAGACTTATAAAAAGGCATTATAAAAAAAGCTTGTGAAATAGGGATTTTTTCAAGAAATTTTTAAACCAATCCCGAAATGTTCGAAATTTGCATCCCTACTTCTAAATTAGATTATATATAAGTCTTAGGAGAAACTTAAGAAATTAGTTCACTGCCAGAAGTCAAACTCAAGACAATCCCGAAAAATGCTAAAAATTAAATACAATCCTAAAGACGAATACCTGTCAATTGATCCTTTTTGGCTTAGAGATCATTGCAGATGTTTCAAGTGCTACAACGAGACGACCAAACAAAGAAAATATAATTTATTGGACATACCGAAAGATATAAAGCCTATGGATATTACTTATATGAAGGAGGGAATGTTAATGAAAGTCATATGTAAGTGTTTTAATTTTTTCAGGGAGTGATGGCCATATTTCAGAATACGATATGGACTTTATATATTTCGCACAAGTGGAGAATAATAAGTTAAATAATCACGTTCAATCAACTAAAACTAAATGGAATTTGCCAACAATTTTAGAAAATGAAGGACATTTGCGTTTTAAACTTACCGAATTGGTAACCAAGGATTCGTGTGTTAGGGATTTGGTTTCATCATTAATACGCTATGGTATCGTATTTATAGAAGATGTGCCACCAAATACAACCATGACCGAAATGGCTGTACGTAGAGTTTTTCCTATAAAGAAGACTCTTTTCGGTGAAATGTATATTGTTTCCAATGATCCCAATCATGCTGATACTGCTTACAGTCAAGAGTATCTTGGATCCCATACGGATAATACATATTTCTGTGATGCTGCTGGACTACAAGTTTTGCATTGCATCAAACATGTTAATGGCGAGGGTGGTGAAAACTTTTTCGTCGATGGCCTGAATTGTGCCTTGGAACTAAAAAGACGAAACCCCAAAGCATTTGAAATACTTACAAAAGTCCATGTACCTGCCGAATATATAGAGAATGGTCAACATCATACACATTCAGCACCAATGATTCGTCTCGATCCCAACACTCAGGAAATTGTACAATTGCGTTTAAATGTCAACGATCGTTCTGTATTCAATACGTTGCCCCAAAACGAAATGTCTAAGTTTTATGATAGTTTTCGTCAATTTTTAGAAATTGTTCAAAGTTCGGACAGTCAATGTATTATTTTTATATATTTGACCGTTAATAAAGAAAGATTTAAGAACAATTTTCATTTAAATATGAAGACATTTTACAATGAAAAAAGTAAAACAGCAATTTTGTTTTAACAAATAATTAGTTAACGAGTGAATAGGTTTCCTAAAATATGTAACTGTTGAAACAAATAAAACAATACAACATTATTTTTAAATAAATTTTTTTGCAATTATATTTTATTTATTTTTAAATAATTGAAAACTTTCAATTATAACTTAATCCACCATAATTTTTTTTCCAGCAAAGCAGACTTTATTCTTACTGCGTTTGCATCCATGAAAATATTTAAATTGTTTGCATACAAAAACACAACTAAGTCCGTCCTCTGTACTGCTTATTATTTCAGTAGTTGAAAAAATGAGATTAATTAATTTGAATAGTATTTTTTTATATTTCTCACTTAATTACCGATACCTTTTTCGGCAGTGCGTGAAAGGAAGGCAGGATTAAGCTGTTCCTGGTAGGGATGAACTTAGCGCTAAGTAAAGGGTGTTTTTTTTAAGCCCGATAGAACTTGAAATTGTAAAAAATAACACAAAAAATTAAATTGTAATCAAAATTTTTTTTTTATTCGAAAGATCAATACGTGACATTAACATTTGAAAATGATTTCGGGCATATGGGCACCGCGGCTGTTCTTGACGAAGCGCATTCTTGACGTCCAATTTTATCGCAAAATTGTGTTCAGCGATGAGGCGCATTTTTGGCTTAACGGGTTTGTTAATAAGCAAAATTGCCGCATATGGAGCGAGACCAATCCACAAGAGACCCTACAGACTCCATTACATCCAGAAAAATGCACCGTTTGGTGCGGTTTTCACGCTGGTGGCATCATCGGACCTTATTTCTTCAAAAATGAGGCCGGAGCTCGCGTTACGGTCAATGGAGATCGTTACCGCACCATGACCAATGATTTTTTGTTTGAAAATATGGATGACATTGATCCGGAGGAGATGTGGTTTCAACAGGATGGCGCTACGTGCCATACGGCGAACGCAACCATCGACTTATTGAAATCAAAATTTGGCGATAAGTTGATTTCGAGAAATGGACCTGTCAATTGGCCTCCAAGGTCGTGCGATTTGACACCTCTCGATTATTTCCTGTGGGGCTACGTGAAGTCACTGGTTTATGCTGATAAACCAGCAACAATTGACGCCTTGGAGGCCAGCATTGTTCGTGTTATTCGTGACATACGGCCAGCAGTGCTCGAAAAAGTGGCCCAAAATTGGACGTCCAGAATTCGCTTCGTCAAGAACAGCCGCGGTGCCCATATGCCCGAAATCATTTTCAAATGTTAATGTCACGTATTGATCTTTCGAATAAAAAAAAAATTTTGATTACAATTTAATTTTTTGTGTTATTTTTTACAATTTCAAGTTCTTTCGGGCTTAAAAAAACACCCTTTATTTGCAAAAAAGAGACCTACGAAGTGGGACATCGTTTATAGAAACCATGCATTCTAGAAGCGCCCTTGGAAGCAGTTAAACACTAAGTAAGCGATTCAAGAAGCGCTTTTTTGTAATGAAGTTTTTTGGTAGAACTGTAAAAAAAAAATAATATTCGCACCATTAGTTAAGATTTTACTTATAATATACACACGCATAATTTGGAACGCCAAAATTGATGAGAAAAATCATTTTTCAAAATCGTTTTTTTTACATTCAGTTTCAGTAAAATCTCGCGGCTGCGTATGACAAAGGCCGTTACCCATGTACAGTAGATATGGTATATCAAGGAAAAACTCTTTTCTTATGTATAAAAATAAAAAAAGTACCTTCTGATCTTGATTTCAAATTTAAAACCAAAATAGTAAATTTGTTTATTAGGTACTGCTTTTTAAATCTGTAGAGCCGTGCTTCCATTATTGTTGTTGCCTTCATCATTATATTAAATTATTTAAATTTTTCTTTTTTTTAATCATTTTTATTATTCAACACTGCAGGTCCTAAAGGTTGGCTCGTTGCATAAAATGCAATTATGTCATAAACACTGTTCAAAATTTTCAAAAGAGATAAAAAATCTTAATATATGAAAACTTTTAGATTTTAATTGTAAATTTAGTTAATGTACTAATGTTTGCAACACTACACCAACGAAGTGTTTTAAAGACATAATCTAATACGCTGTTTTCCAAAAAGCTGTACATTTAATTTAAACAAACAACTAAAAAGAGAATTTGAAAGCAAACTTGCATTCAATTTTAAATGTATGAATGTATTAGTTGAAAATTGTGAATGTATTGATGCCAAATGTAAAATTTTAAATTCGACGACATAAATTGTTTTTTATTAATTGTTTAAAATAAATCCTACTAATATAATAAATGTGAATGTTTGTATGTTTGGATATTTGTTACTCAATCACGCAAAAACGGCTGAACGGAACCAAATGAAATTCGGCACATAGATAGATAGCACCCTAGATTAACACATAAGCTATTTTTTATTACGATAATGACGCAAAGTCGTTGGCAAACTCATCATAACACATCATAAACGGGTTGTTTGTGTTGTAAATATTTTTATTTTTGTTGTTAATACTAAGTGTTCTTTTTATTCCGATAACTACGCAGACGAAGTCGCGGGCACAAGCTAGTACATACATAAATAAAACTTTTTGCTCATAGGAGTAATTTTTATTTTTTTTTTTTTTTGTTTTCAAAGGTAAAAAAAATTTCACGTGAAATTTACGCTTTGAGGGGAATAAAAATTCAAAGTGAATAAAAGTTTCGCTTCACGATAATATGTGACGGACTATAAGGTCACAGAGTTCAGTTTTGATAGGAAAGCTGCAATAATAAACCCTGAAAGAAATTGTTGGATGAAATCCGACACAATTTTAAGGCGTATACAATTTCACTGATAGATTTAAGATGAATATGGGCACGGGAGTGGGTGTCTTTATCATGAGATAGAACGTCAAGAGATCTTATAGACCTTTTGATGGTTGTAGTGCATTTCAACGGATCTTACAACGGAACATGAGCCCGGAGATAAGAAAGTAAGTCTTTACGTTTATATTCGAGCGACTCTTAAGGCATTAATGGAACATTATATCAAATCAAGACTGGTTAGGGACTATGGGAGAGCTTTTGGTAAAATAATGGGGGTTTTTTCAACATCAGCTGGCATCGAAATGAACAGGGTATAGTTAGGCCCCCAATTGATCAAGGCGTAAATGTCAGATAAGATCGATACATTATCGACAAACAGAATGGATTGCTGAGTGTCAAGGGCTTATGGGGCCAGGGTAAACTCAACGAACTTTAGGGCACTCCTGTGCCTCAATAAGCTATGTTCTAGAAAATTTAACTCAGATCTCAGAGTAAGGGTGGTGAAAATGTTTCATGGCTTTCTTGACCCCCATAGGTATCGAAACAAATTTTACTATAAATTAATTTTATAAGAAAAAGTAGCCCACGCGAATGTCAGCCCATAATTGATCACAAGCTGGTATTAGCTTAATTCTTAAAGCAAAATTTTAGTTTTTAATTTTCGTGTGTAATAGAATTAATTTTATTTGATAAATCAATTATTCTGACGTTGGATTATTTTCGTAAATTATTGTACTACCTAACAGGGTACACTTATACAAGGTGGCGGTGCAAGCCCAGCTGACTATTTTTTTGTGTTCTGGAGAATGTCAAAATACATACTTAAAAAAATTATTTCAACTTCGGAAATTGTCAAACTCCATACATAAAAAAAGAGAGACAAAAATTGCTCTCCTTTACGCTATCACCTTATGTAATTACACCATTCTTCATAAGGCATTTTAAACTACATAAATTGTAAGGATTAAAATATAAAGTTCGAATATATATTTGAGATAGATTATTTGTATGGAAAAACCTTTTGAAGCACGTATGTATATTTTAAGTTTTACAAAAAATACACAGTATTACATGCTAAGCAGATTTTCAACACGAAATTAATGTAGTAAAAATTAAAAACTTTTCTGTTGTATTTAAAATTTTCCAGACACATAATACAATGTTATAATTTTTCGTTTCGGCAATATCGGTCTTATCAGTACAGGCATATGTATGTATGTATTTGTGTACATGAACTCAGTCAAAGAGAAAAAGTAGCCTATTGCTCTTAATACATTGCATTTATATGTTCTATTTCAGATTAATAACGAATCTTAAATCTAACAATTCTTTAAAAATTAGTTCACTGTTAGAAGGCAAGCTTAAGACATTGCCGGAAAATGATTAAAATTAAATACAATCCTAAAGGCGAATATTTGCCAATTAATCAATTTTGGCTTAGAGATCATTGCAGGTGTAATAAGTGCTATAATGAGACGACCAAACAAAGAAAATATAATTTATTGGACATACCGAAAGATGTTAAGGCGGACAATATCAGTTATTTAAACAAGGGAAAATTATTGGAAGTAACGTGTAAGTATTTGAATGGACTTTGTATAGACACGTCATATATGTATGTATGTATGTATGTATATATGTATGTATGTATGTTTGTACATATTTCGTACTTCTCAATGTTTTCAGGGAGTGATGGTCATATTTCGCAATATGAAATGGATTTTATATATTTTGCTCAATTGGAGAATATTAAATTAAAAAATCATGTTCAAACTACTAAAAATATATGGAATTTACCAACAATTTTAGAAAACGAAAAATTTTTACATTTTAAACTTACCGAATTGATAGCCAAAGAATTATGCGTTAAAGATTTAGTAACATCATTAATACGATATGGAATAGTGTTTATCGATGGGGTGCCACCAGATACAGCAATGACCGAACTCGCCATACGAAGAGTGTTTCCTGTAATGAAGACCTTTTTCGGAGAAATGTTTACTTTTTCCGATGCTCCCGATCATGCTGATACGGCTTACACTAAGGAGTACCTTGGGTCCCATACGGATAATACATATTTCTGCGATGCTGCTGGACTACAAGCTCTGCATTGCCTTGAACATGTTAATGGTGAAGGCGGTGAAAACTTTTTCGTCGATGGCCTGCATTGTGCGTTAGAGCTAAAAAAACGTAACCCCAAAGCATTTGAAATACTTACAAAAGTCCATGTACCTGCGGAATATATAGAAAAGGATCAACATCACACACATTCGGCACCAATGATTCGTCTGGATCCCAATACTCTGGAAATTATACAATTACGTCTAAATGTCTATGATCGTGCTGTATTCAATACCTTGTCTCAATACGAAATGTCTGAATTTTATGAAAGTTTTGGTCAACTCTTGCAAGTTGTGCAAAATTCAAACAATCAATGGCATCTAAAACTAAAGCCTGGCACAATAGTTATATTTGATAATTGGCGTATATATCACGGCCGTCATGCCTATACCGGACATAGAACAATGACTGGTTGTTATGTAACAAGAACTGATTACCTAAGTAAAGCCAGAATTTTGGGTATCATTGATTAAATTATTATGAACAATAATTAGTTTTCATGTGTGTATTTAATAAAGAGTTTAAAATATATATTTAATTTAAATAATAAGATATTTGATAATTAACAATAAGTAACAAAATGACGCTTCTCGAAACATTTTGTTTTAACAAAAAGTTCGAAGAGATGATACGTATATGTAACTATAAAACACAAAATAAACAATTCAATATTATTTTTTAATAAAAAATAAAACAATTGGTCATATTTGCTCGTTATTTTTTTGAACGTTTCGGTTTAGCAAAACCTTCAGAGGTATCGGTATCAGCAACGTACTGTAGAAATGAAAGGCAAGTCAATATTTGTTATTTTAATGACATACATACATATATAAAAATATACTAACACATTCATTATTTGGACGCCAAAGTTGTTGAGAGAAACCATTATAGTTACTGTCATCATCATCGTCTTCATCACTAGTTGATACAGAAAATTCATTGTAATTTTTTATTGCTGCAGGTCTTACTGGTTGACTGCGTCGTTTTCTAACATTTTCAGTTACAATCGATTGCTGAGAACTAGTAGTTGGCTGCATTGGACGCTTAAATTTGTAGTTTCGTTGTAATTGAGTTAATTCGGAATTTTGATTTTCATTATTAGACAAGGTATTTTGCGAGAGATTTTCTAATGGCTTACGCACTTGTGGTTTAGAAACGGCCACATTATCAATTTTTGGCTATTAAACAAAAATTATTACGACGTAGATCAATTTGATAGAGATTATTTTCAATATTAAAACTCTTATTAAAATTAACGAGTAAGGAAAATGTTTATTGTCCTTTATAAATCTTATGTGCTCTTGAACTAAATACTTACTTGTGGGTTGGTGTTGTGAGTAAAATTTTCCACTTTTTGAGACACAATAGTGGTCGGTTCTACAACTTTAGTTGGCTGATTAAATGCCCTCTCAATGCGATATATTTTATTGTTTAGTTCATCTATTACAAGCTAAATGTAAAAAGTAATAATTAGGTAATTCACAAGGCATGCTATTATGTCGTATTGTCATATGGTACTTATTTTCTTATATTTCAAAATGTGTTTAAAATATTGCATTGTTCGTTTAATATGACAATATGACATTAAAGCAATTCTTGTGAATTCACTTAATATAGATAAATATATTTATAATTACATTTTTTTCCTTTTCCAAGGCGGTTTTTTCTGCCATACATTTCATAAGTGTTTCTTCTTTTTCTTTTAACTGTTCTTCGAGTTTCGCAAAATCAAGCTAAAATTAAAATTTATTACATACATATAAGATACGGGCATATTTTTCAATGGAATATTGACACACTTTATTTTTTTCGTCCACTAGCTTTTTTTCTTCTTCCATTTGTTTCTTATACGCTTCAAATTCATGTTGTTGTTGATCAAAATCCATTTTTATTTGCTTAAAAGTTTGCAGTGTTTCCTTATGCTGTTCATTAAGGCGCGTAAAGTTTTGGTTGTTGTCCTGTAGTTTCTGTTGCAATTCCTGACAATTCAAGGAAAGTTCTTGTATTTTTTGATTTTCGTTATTTTGTTGCTTTTGCATTTCTTGCATTAATCTTTCATTTTTCTCATTTTCCAGAGTCAAATTTCTATCATAGGTTAATTCGAGTTGGTAGAATTTTTCTTTGAAAAAATTAAATTCCTGTAATATTTGCCCGTTTTCCTCCTTCAATTCCTCTATATTAGCATTAAGTTTATGTATTTCAGCTTCGCGCTGATTAATGCTGGAATATAGAGTTAAGACAAAAACAAATACAAGTTGTAAAAAAAAACTTAGAATCTAGTATTTACATACCTTTGTCCCAAATCAAGAATGCTTTTATCCTTTTCTACGGTTTCACATTCAGAAAGTTGTACGTGACTCATAGCGGATTTTAGTTCGTTTTTAAGTCGTGTTACGATATTTTGTTGATTTTTGAAAAATGTATCCAAGTCCGTATTGGAAGGTAACAATGTTTTCTTAGCTGCACCTTTAGATTTTGTAGCCTCTTTAGACATTTTGAAAGGTACCTACACATGTATACACATACATATATGAAAAATATTTTAGCATATTTTAAGGGATTGTAAACATGTCTTAAGTTGAATTCTGTGGCTTGGAGCTAAAAGGGCCAATGTCAAAATATTTACTTTTGAAAAAATTGGAATTGAACTTTAACTTTTATAGATGCTTTCATAGTGACATTGGCCAGCATTTTATTTATGAAGCTGTTCTGGGTTAAGTATGACTTTAGCTGTTTTACCATAATGAAATAGAGCAAGAAAACAAACCTAATGCAATGATTGACTCAAAAGAGCACAAAAGTGACATTGGCCCTTTTAGCTCCAAGCCACAGAATTATATTCTACAATTTCACAAATTTTTAAATATGATGGAGGTGTATAAAACACATTTTCTATTAAAATTTTGTTTAATAAACATTTGGTAAATAAAAAAATTAATGTTAAAGTTAGAGGTAAAATATATTGATTGAAAACAAAACAAGTTATGCTAACTTGCTTTTACACATATAAGCACATTTAAAGTATTTATATCTTGCGAAATTGTCAAAATAAATTTTTGATTGTTAGTAGTGCACCATTTAAGCTTTTTTTTGTTAAATAAACTATTTGTGCATGATAAAAAATCTATATAATATAGCTATAGACTCCGAAACTGTAAAACCGATCGGACTCAAACTTTGGCAAGTTGTTGTACACATTCCAGGTAGTGTTTATGGGTGGTAAAAAGTGGGCGGGGCTACGCCCATAAAATATTAGTTATAATTTTTAGCTACTTGCACTTGACCGGATTTTTCTGAAACTTTGCACACATGTTGAGTTGTCATGACTATACAATTTCTTGATTAGAAAAGTGGACAGTGTCACGCCCATAAAAAAAAGTTATCATTTTCAGCTACTTGAACTTCACCGAATTTTCTAAAACTTTGCGCACATATTGAGCTGTCATGACTATACAGTTTCGTTATTAGAAAAGTGGGCAGTGCCACGCCCATTAAAAAAGTTATATTTAGCTTTTTGCACTTGATATTCAATTAAAATTCAGAATGCATTTTTATTCATTAAGGGGCGTAGCAACGCGCGCCGGTCTTTTCTAGTAATAAATAATAATAAAAAACTGTCGTTAAATTTTAGATTAACGCCGGTTAATCTCTGGCAAAAACATAGTTCGCGTGTGTAGTCTAGCAAAGAGTTTGTTAAGTGGTTTAAAACACGACCATATTTTCAAATTGCGGTTGACAAGCTTTCATATTCTTTAAATATGTCTTATAATGAAACTATGTACGTTGCTTTCGCGTGTAACGTTCAATTTTTGCTAACCCTAAAATGTCAGCTGTCAATTTTTTTTAGGATTGTTAACACATTACTGCACAAATGGTGACAAATTCAAAACTTAGGAAACCCATTATTTCTAACAATTGTGAAACTGATGGAAAAATTTGAGCTGTTGGAAAAAGTAAGTGATTAGTAGAATCAATCTCGTACATGTCGCTCAGAAACATTTAAAAATATTGCTGGAGAAAATCCATTTTTGTGTATTTCTCTTCGATATTTGGAACTAGATAATCCTCAAACGACATGTATGATAGTAGATGGAAGATATTAATATGGATGATATTTTTTTCATCACGTCGACTCTAAGTCATAAACAAGTAAGGCGATCACAACAGATCACAGAGATCTTATAATAGTATGGTATATTTTATTCGCCCAAAACGATTCAAGACCTCAAAGATGGAATTTTTAAAGTTATCGAGGACATACAGCCACAAATGTGCGAATTGTTGATATATAATATTCCGATGATTTTGCCTAAAAATACTCATTTTTGTACATATAAAAATCTTATTACGCTAATTGTAAATAAAACAAAAAGTTTTTAGAAATTTATTCTCATGTTTTTTATCTTGATAGAAGTATCTACGACAATTATGTGTGAAACAAAATATCGGCCAAATATTCGCCACGGCTTCGGTGGTATACTTCTATCCGATGTTCCATATTTCCAATGTCAGTGTTAATGTTCAATTGTCGGGCACGACTACGAGTCGAGGTTGACGTCCTTCTGCCACAACCCTGATTGTGAAGACATTTGGTTGATTATGTTGACCTAAGAAATCACAAAGTGCACAAAATGTATTTTGATTTGAACGCCCACTTTCGTAAAAGGCTTCAACAATCTTAACGCGCTGATCAATTGTGTTACCCTACCCCCCCCCCCCCCCATGGTTGAATTTGTCAAACACTGAAACAAGGAAATGTCAAATTAGGTTGACGTTAAGGTTTTAACTCACAATTAACATCGTGCGTTATTGTTTGACTACCGTTTATAATCGTGTTTGTTACAATGACAGTTACGAACAATTTACGCTAAGAATGCAGCAGAGTAGGCACAAATATTTTCATTTAAAAATTACCTTCATGCGAAAGAAATCAAACTATTTAAAAGTAATTTTTTTACTTTTATTTTTAATCTTTTAAAAATCAAATATACTCGTATATAAAAAGTAATGAATTATACTTAAAAAGAAATATATGAAAAAATAAAAATTTATTTCGTATTCGAGTTGTTAAATATTGCTAGATATACATACATATATTTTTATTTGTAAAAGGCACATAGTAATAATTCGGATGTTTTTTTTTTTTTTTTTGTTTATCCAAATTTTAATTTTATTAATTAATTTTATTTTTATTGTAATTATATAAAAATAATAGTAATATATTGCATTAATAAGAAAAATTAAACTATGGTCATCTTAAATAGAAAACTACACATTTCTAATAACATTGGTTTTACAAAAAAGTTTTTATTATTTTACTTAAATAGGACAAATAGAGAAAATATGCATAAATTATTTTTTTTCGATATGGCTTTTATTTTTTAACAAAAAATGTAATGATAATCACAAAACAATTGAAATGAAAGTACAGAAAATTAATTAGAGAAAGCAGCTTTATCTTTACGAAAACAAAATAAAATCAACGAAAAACATAATCAAGACTTTAAGTATGTGATTTGCTAAAAGCTATTTTCTCCATGTGGTAGTGAAAATTATGAGTTGTTCTAACACTGTCGATAACGTTCAGCATTCGTTTGTATATTTTTTAGATGATTTGATAGTTCGGCGTGTAGTGGTGGTAAATCGTCTTGAAGTTTTTGTAATTTATCATTTTTTTCTTTGTAAGAATCCTGCATTAGCTTCAATTCTCTTAGTTTCTCTTTTGTGTCGACTGTTAGTTTAGAAGCTCGTTGTAATAGTTGTTTTGCTCTTTCTCGAGCATTTTCCGAATGTATGGCACGATCTGTCAGCGTTTGGTTGGCAGCCGATGAAGAATATTGTAATTTTTGGGCATCGGCGTGGGCATTTTTGGCCGACTCTTTAACTTTGTCGGCCTCATTCTTGACATCCTTGGCATCGAGTTCATTTTTAAGTATGTTCTTCTGGAGGCGATTAACTTTTTTGGCTAATTCTTCTACATGTTGTGCGGTAGCATTAGCTGGAGCTTCTGCTTCACCAGTCTCAACATCAATTTGATCTAAATCTTTGGCAGCCAATTCAATGTTACTGTTGGCTTGCAAAATGGCATCAAGTGCGATTTCTTGTGATATGTCAGCATCATCTAGATTTTTCACAACAGTGTTAGCCGTAGTTAAAATCTCGTTGGCCAGTTCTTTGGTAGCATTGGCTTTAGCTTGTAGCTCATTGACTCGTGCCAAATCGCCACGAGTATTGTAGATAATGGATTCAACATTTTTAAGAGATGACACTGCATTGTTTATTTTACCTCCCAGATTTTGAATTTCGAAAGGATCTAAGGTTAAATCGAGAGTCAACGTTTTCTGAGCCAACGCATTAGAATCAGCTGGCAAAGAAGTTTCATTTTTCATAAAATCTGTCAAGTTTTGAATCATGGTCTCACCACGTTTTATATTGAGTTCTGTACGATTCAAATAACGCTCAGCATCTTCATGAGCGCTCTTGGCCTTCTGATAAGCTTCAGAGGCATTAACCTTAGCTTGGAAAAGCGCACGTATAGTTTGATCGGCTTGATCTTTCTTTTGCTTTATTTCTTGTTCAGTATCTTTTGCCACCTTCAAAGCTTTTTCGGTTCGCGTTAGGGCACCAATTTCACAGGATAAACCACCACATGATCCGCAACCAGCACCACCACAGACATTATCACAAGGATCACTCATACTTCCACAAACTTCGTTGTTCAAACTAGGGATCATGGCAGTAAGAGATGACAATTCTTTGTGGTATTGTTCGATAATATCATCATTGGCAGTAATTGCTGAAACATCATCCTTCATTTTGTTAGCCAAAGTTTCCACTCGTTTACAATTACGGTCAGTATTGCTGGCAAAATCTTCGGCCTCATTTTTGATATTCGACAGATCCAAAACACGTTCGTAGGCATTACGCGTCAAGTTTAGAGCTCCTTCTATATTAGATTCTTGCAGTTGTATTCCATGTTCCTTAAGCTCTTGCGATAGTTTCTTAACCAAAGCTGACTGATTTTGTAAGCCCTCTAATTCCACGGCGGATAAACTAAGGGATGAATATATATCCTCCAAACTACCCTCTGTGTCAATAAGTTTTTGTCCAGCCTTACTTAATTTAGTTCTTAATTCACCTACTTCCTTATCCAGGCTATCGATATCCTTTAAACTGACCGAAGTATTTTGCAATAAGTCTCTAATGTTTTGTAATTTGTTGTCGAGCGCACTGAACTCAGAAGTGTAAGCACCAGTAGCTCCTATCAATTTGATTTCCTTCGCTCTCTGTATGGCTTCAGTGGTGGCTTCCTCAAGTTCCTTCAGAATCAAATCCCAGTTGTTGAAACATTCTCCACAAGGCATGCAGTGTGGCGACTCGCCAATATAGCCGCGAGCACATTCATTGCATTTGTAGCCTCCTATACCCTCGTGACATACACACTGCCCAGTTTCACGATCACATTGGAAGTCAGCCGAACCATAAGGATCGCAATCACAGGGTTGACATTTCTCATTAGGATTACCCCAGTAGTTGGATTGACATTGATTACAAGCACGACCGCCGAATCCAGGTCTACATTCACATTGACCATCATACCGATTACATTGCTCTGAAAGTGACCCAATAGGGTCACATTCACAGGCTTCACAACCCTCGCCCGAGGCAATCTTCCAATGATTGACGGCACATTCATCACAACGCAAACCGACTACGTTGGGCAAACAAGGACACTGGCCAGAAACACGATCACAATGTTGCAAAGTGTTGTTGGTACCCAAGAAGTCACAATCGCACTGTATACAATTTTGTTGCAATGCGTCGCCGAAGAAACCATCTCGACAATGTTCACAGTGATCACCCGTCGAGTCGTACAAACATTTCAAACACTTTCCAGTACGTCTATCGCAATTACCCGTGTCGTAAATGTCAATGTTGTTGCCGCAATCGCATTTCTCACAAGATCCTCCCGGAGTTTCGGCATCACCAAAATAGTTGTCGGCACAAATATCACAGCGAGGTCCATCATAACCTTCTTGGCAATGACAAATCATATTGTTGTTTCGTGAATCAAGAGAACAGCCATCAGCATGGGCATTACCACTTGTTATAGTGTCGGGACAGCGGCAAGCACGACAACCAATTTCACTGCCCAAGAAGGGATTGCCATAATAACCATCCAAACAAGAGTCACAAGCATAACCGGTGGTAAAATCGGCACAATTTAAACATTGGCCAGTTCGAGCGTCACATTGTTGGGCATGGCCGTTACATTCACAGGCCTGACAGTTGGGAAAATTCCAAAAACCAGGTTGACACTGATCGCATTCTCGGCCATAAGTATTAGGATGACAACCACATTGGCCGGTAATAACGTCACAATTGTTATCTTTAGCTCCTATACTGTTACAGTCGCAAGCCTTACATCCCTCTGGTCCAAAACCATATGTTCCGGGAGCACATTGGTCGCACTGACGGCCTATAACATTAGGCTTACAGTGGCAATAACCGCCTTTAGATTCGCATTCTTTACTCAATGAACCGGTGGGATTACAGTTACACATGCTGGCACCATCATAGATAACAGTACTGACATAATTCTCCAATTCACGGCAACGTTCATCCGCAAAGGATCCATAACGTAAGTCGTACAAAGATTGATTACACCCCATTTGATAGTATTCATGGCGTCTGGAGTCAGCTATGGGAGATCCACTAAATACACTGGTAAGTTCTATACGTGGTATCAAAGTTAGAGAATCTATCATTATGGTAGCAGTAGGATTGTCTTCATTATGTCTACGTCTTTCAAAGTGTATCTTAAACTTGTAAACTTTGCCGGCCTCTAAGCAAACTTCACGCAAGGCAATAACCTGGCGTTCGCGATCTGGTAAGTAGAAGGGCACGCGAGACTCATGAATACTAGAACCTGGTGGCACAGCAGCAGCACAATCTCCTACAGGGTCTACTTCATCTGGACGTATTAGAGTGATGTAAGCATCCTCCCAATCTCCCCTGGAAGTGGACTGGTAACGTATTACCACATCGTAAGGCATCGAGCGTGGTATATCATCAACTGTTATGATTAGTTCAGAGTTTTCTGGTACGCGTATAAAACCAATGCCTGTAGAATCTTGTATACGATCTTGAGGAGGTTGGTAAGGTACCGTAGAGCAGTTGCCATTGTTAGAATAAGAAATACAATGTTTAGCCACTTCAGCTTCATGTACCAATACCAACTGGTGAATGAAGTAGTTTTGTTTGGGCTGAGAACAAGTCCGACCCGTCATATGAGGACGACAACGACATTGGCCAGTAATAACATCACAGAAGTTATCGTAAGAACCTCCAATATCGCAATCACAGTGGGTGCAACCATCTTCCGATTCAGAGAGACCAAAGGTTTCAGGAGCACACTGATTGCAATCCTTACCGGTGACTAATCGTTTGCAAGTACATTCACCAGTGTACATGTTACAACCAGAATTATCCACAGTACCCAAAGTATTGCAGGTGCAAGGTTCGCAACCATCAGGGTTATCTGCTACCAAATTCCAGTAACCGTCTTTACATATATCACAACGGCGACCCTTAATGTGTGTCTTACAATGGCAAGAACCCGCTTCAACACCATTTTCAGGATCATTAACAGAGTCGCAAATACCTTCATCCAACGCGCCAATTAGGTCACAATCGCAAGGTTTGCAGACATAGGGACTACGTATATCCTCTACTGGATCACGATAAAAGAAAGGCATACATTCTTCACAATGTTGTCCTTGAGTATTGTGCATACAATTATCACAAACGCCACCAGAAACACGTCCCGATTGTTCGAATACAGCCTCATCGAAGTGACAACTTACTGCATGATCATTGCACTCGCACTTCTTACAGGCGTTAGTTTGTTTACCAAAAGCGGGTTTCCAGGGAAAATCATTAAAGAAATCTTCACAAGATTCACAGTTGAAACCTTTGGTATTATGGGTACACTGACAGCGGCCATGAACCATATCAGGTTCTGTAGTCTCCGTGCCATCCAAAGGCAAACATTGTGAAGCGTGGCCATAGCAAGAACATGAACCACGTACAACCATATTGTTAATACCATAATAATACTTTTCCTCATTTTCCAAACGATTGTCTAGTAAATTGTCACCTAATTTATGAAGTTTCTTAAATACCACGCGCAGATTGGTTACTTTAAGCATATTTTGAACATGGGCAGCATAAGGATCAGTAACATTGATATTAGGAGGTAAAACGCGGAAAATAACTTCACCATTACGTGAGGGTTCCACATTCGAATAACGAGAAGTACACACTACATCAGTGATGTTTCGCAAAACAGTGGGCACTCCGGGGAAAGAATCTGGACAATCGTAGGCAAAATAACGATACACATGCCATGTTATACCGAAATCAAACGAACGCTCAATGTACATAGCGGCAGGACGGAAAGTAGTAAACGACATAATTAAATGTGTAAAATGGAATTCAGCTTCCAAATCCAATTGTATAGAAACATCTTCTTTGCCGTTTTCCGATTGCCACCAAGTGGGTGTATTAGTTCCGGGTTTAGTTTTGTACACTATCTGGCCAATGCGATGATTCTTGTATGGATCATTACGTGTCTCCTCTCGTGTATCGCATAAGAAACATTTCTTATCCTGCAAATGTGACAAAATACAAAAACGTTCGGGAGAATGCAGACCGCAAGTCGACGAAGCTGTTAGACGATTCTCACGTCCAATTAACAAATTACCTGTGGCCGGATAACATGACGATCTCTCACAAGGATGAGTTTTTACATATTGACGGGGAGGATTGCGAGGACGATCACGACGGCCAGCATGCTTTTGTTGAGCATCGATTGTGCGAACAAGACATGAAATACTTAATAATACAATAACAAATATTGTTGTGATAAGCGTGAAGCGGCAGCTAGCAGAGCCGCTACAGCATGACTTTGTCATGTTGTTATGCTATTTTAGCTTAATGTGATTTTTCTCCGTATTTTGGCTGTTTGTATGTATTTGCTTTTTTAATTGATGGGCGCGTGTAAGAGTGTTTGTATATGTATATGGGGACTCTTCTAGTTTTTTAAGTTTATAAATTTCCGGTCTTAATCACAATACCAGACTATGCAGAGCAAAAGACGTTCTAATTTCGTTTATTTTGTTGTTGTTCACAGTTTGTAGAGATAAGTTTTATTCATTTGGGTATAAAATGATAACTTTTTTTGAAAATTTGTTTTTCACCCTTTCTTCTTAGCACATGTTCGTTTGGGATTGTTGAGTTTACCTACACAAAGAAAACAACAATGGAGGTTAATATTTTGATCATAGATTAAAATTTGTATTTCGAAAACTAACCTGGTTTTTAGTGAATCGTTTTTTTTTTTCAGAAAAGCGGTCAGCAGTTTTTAATCGATCTACAAAAGTGATAGTTTATTAAGTTTGTTTTCAATATTTTTAAATATTTTATGTAAAATAATATAAAAAAGTATGGTGGTGAGATTATTCATAATATGATGTTCTTAGTCTAGAAATTCATTAAGCTTATGTTAACATTTTTTAACTGATTTTAATTTTTTGATGAAATATTATTGTTTATTTTGTCAAATAGATTTATGATAAAATTTACTTGTATGTTTATAAAATAAAGTCGATTGCTCTAGATTCCTTAGTCAACTATTAAAGTTTATTTAGGTTATATATCCTTTTGCTACTTATATGTGAATCATTTAGGTTGTAGAGAGAAGTTTGTTAGTAAGGATCGTAAAAGAAACAAAATTACTTTCCACACCTACCCTCTACACATCTAGAACTTAAAGAAAGTAAACAAGAAGAGTTTAAGAAAATTACGAAGAAAATAAAAGGAAATACAAAAGTCCTTACAACATCCTCCCTCTTAAAGTTTTTATTCCGAGATATCCCTTAATACATCACGGAATGGTTTACCCAATTACTTTACTGTAACCTCTTGCTGACCTTAACAGTGTTCTTAACAATACATCTGAACAATTTCACCGCTTTGTTAGATCTGCCTGTCTATCCCAATACATTTATATAAAATTAAACGTCCCCGTTGTGCGGTTTGTATAACAAAATGAGCCAGAGATTACAAAAAGGGCAAATCTCATAAAAATATTACAAAACGGGTCAAAAATAAGTCGAGGTATGAAACAGTATTTTATTTACATGAAGAACATGTTAGTTTTGTTTGTATGCCCAATCGGCATGTCGTGTACTCTAAAGGAATTAAAATGTCCCACAAACTCTTAGGTTCGTGTGACCTGTTCCTATACTAGTTTATCTCTATAGTTTTGGCCTACATAGTTTCAGAATCTTCTTCTATTTCTCAAGATTTGGCTATTCTCAAAGTATATTCGTTACTTTACCGACAGCAGTGTTTTGCTATTTTCTGACATGTTCTTTCATCGCCCGAACTTGAAGTTAGTTTTTGAACATCTTAGAGTTAAACATTTTCCAGGGCGATGATATTAAAAAAAATTGAATAATTTGTTGGCTCTTCGCTTCTAATTACGTCGTGATGGCCTGATATCCATAATATATCTAGACGTTCACAATTTGCATTCCAGGAGTTATATCTCATTGCCATTTAATGACTATTGTTCGAAGAAGAACGGAGGATTATTTTTATTGGCTGTATCAATAATATGCGAGATTGATTTTAAACGCTGTTTTTGTCTTTTATAACGAATACATTCATTTTGAAGGATACATTTGAAAAGTTACTCAAGCAGCAATTCCAAAATGTTTGCGAGATGCAGGATTTATCGAAAAACAGGAAAATTGGGTACAAAACGATTTGAAGCTTTAAAAAAAACGATTTTGTATGTCCGAAATGCTGCTTGAACACTGTAACAGAAAAACATTTTTGCAACATTTTACTTGTGATAAAAATAAAAACCAATGCGATTATCCGAAGTGTAAGAGATTTTATGCGAAGCCCGGCCAACCAGCTGAATCGACACCAAAACCAAATATCAATTGAACTAAGGAAATGATCAGGAGAACCTGTACCGAACACAACTAATTCGATTAAAGCGAGTATTGGCCGCCGAAAAACGACTAAAATATGCGGCCAGACATGAAACCATAATATTCCATAGTGACAACGCTAGGCCACATGTTGCAATTCCTGTTAGAAGCCATTTAGAAATAATTGGTTGCAAAGTTTTGACACACCCACAAAAATAAAGAATTATTATTAATTTGCTTGTTAGGATAAACAATTTGTTTTTTATGGTTTTTATTTCTTTTATTGTGGGTAGAGACACTGACTTCTTTTTTGATTATTATTATTTTTCGAAAGACTTGTATTGATAGTATTTTGGTTTAAATAATTTTAGTTTTCCATATTTTTGAATAGTAAAACGAAAGTGCACAAAGAAAACACTGTTAGGTACTATAACCGAAATTATTGCTTAATTTCATTTCGGAATTGCACTATATGGTCAACACTGATCAATTATCATTCTTGTAATAGAAATTCAACGGCCACAAGAGAAAATTTCAATTACAAGACAAAAACATTTGATGTGTATTTTCTAATGCATCTTTACAATTTGAGCACATATGCTCGGTTTACCTATGCAGCATAAGTATTTGTTCCATTTTTAATTTAGTTTTATTTTATTGTCAAAACTGTTTACAATTAGCAGGATTTATAAATTTCAGTATTACACCTAGCTCATTTAATGGTTTCATTTCATTACTAAATTTGAATAACGGCATGATGCCAACTCAGATCACTAAATGTGTGATGTAAAGAGTGTTTTTTAATGTATATAGAACTAACGAAAGGATTAACTGTCAAAAAAACTGTAAAACTGTCACTTTTTGATATTTATGGTCAGTATACTCTGGCAAATCATTGACACTTGAACAACGTTACCAAATTATCTAAATTTACTATGTATATCAGTTATCGATTAGACCGATGTTTAATCGACAAATTGTGTTCATTGATGAGACTAATATTTGACGAGTTTGTTAGCAAACAAAATTGCCGCATATGGAGTGAGACCAATCTATAATACAACAGATTTTACAGACTCCATTACAACCAGAATAACGCACTGTTTTGTGCGTTTTATACTGGCCTTATTTACTTTCAAAAATAAAGCCGGAGCCCGTGTTACGGCCAATTGAGATCATTTCCGCATCATAGTCAATGGTTCTTTTTTTAAATATGAACCGCCGCAACCATTGATTTTTTTAAATCAAAACTAGGCAATAAGTTAATTTCGAGAAATTAATCTCTCAAGTAACCTTCAAGGTCATAAGCTTTCACACCTCTCGTTTATTTTCTGTGAGGTTACGAGAAGTCACTCGTGGTTTATGCTAAAAAAAACCAGCAACAACAATTGATGCCTTGGAGGTCAACAATATTCGAGTTATTCGTGATAAAAGTCAACTTTTTCAAAAAGTGGCCAAAATTTCAAAATCAATTATGCGTTTTGTCAAGAACAACCTGGGTGGCCATATATCAACAACTTTTTTTAAAATTTTTTTTTTAATTTTTCTTTCAAATTTTTTACAATTTTAAGTTTTATTAAGAAACACCTTATAAAGACGTTATTATTTATAAACTCATTTAAAAATTCAATTTTGATTATCTTTAAGTGTATACCAATTTTGTTGTCTCTACTAATATTAACTCTAAAAGCAGCCTTTTGTGTGCACACGCTTTAAATACCCGTTACACTTTATTATTTTCATTCTAGAATATGAAAATTTTAACAAGCCTTTTCTTAATTTTTTTCACATACGCGGTCATTCTAGACAACCATGTTAATTTTAAAACATCTATAATAAGATTTTTTTATATATATTAACGTTACATTATTTCTGTTTGTTATAAATTTAAAACTGAAAATGTTAAACATACACAATATGGTTTGAATATATGTATAACTAAACACAATTGTCTTTTATAATCCTTCAGTGGGTTGCACGTTATGTTGTGCACAAGTATTTTATAAAAAAAATTATATTTTTTTTTGAGTTTTTAATTTCGTTTAGTTTGTTTATTTAAATCCTTTTCTGTATGTTTGTTTCTTTTATTTAATTTATTAATTTATTTAATTTTTTCCGGCAGTGAAAGTAATCACATAATTCACTTTACACACCATTGAAATTAACGCCATTTTTATAATTCTTTTTTTTTAAGAATTAAAATTCTTATCAATGTATTTATTTTAAATGTATTTCCTTTTAACTATAATAATTAAGTCAACCCAATATTTGGAGTAAGGTTTAAATAAGAAAAATAGTTTGAATTAATTATACATCGGTATATTGATAATGCTGATTAAAAATTTAATTAATAACTAGATTTATTTTTAAGATGAAGTAATAATTTTTTATAATTTATTAATTTACTTTTTTTCAGTACCCGGTCTTCAAGCGTTTTATATTTTAATTGTAAAGTTTATCCGTTATTTATTTGACTATTTTCCTAAATGCGATGTGAACCGAACCCGACCAGATACTCGCCAAGAGTGAGAATTAAATTTCAAAAATATACTTGAAACATTCACACAGATATAAAACGTACAAATTTCAAGTGAACTGAATGAAAAGAATCTCAAAATATACACAACATGCATGAAATTAAAGGCGATAAAAATATAATACATTGTACATTTTTTTTTTATTATTGTTATTTTTAAAGTAAGCCTTATACATAGTTTTAAAAAAATGTTTTATCAGTTTTTCTTAAACAAATACACTGACATGTGGACTCATTTTACATTTTTTTCTTTTCAAATAAAAATTCTTATCAGCATCTTTGAGAATTTATGTTTTGATTTGTTTTTTTTTTTTTAATTATTTTAATAAAACTTTATGTATGTATAGAAATCGAAATAGTATTTCGTGAAATTTCGGATAAAAATTGGAAAAATTTTTTTTTTGTAAAATGACAAAAAATAAAACAAGTAAATAAAATTAAGAAACACTTCTCCAAATAGTTCTAGAAACCAAAAAAAAAAGTTAAATAAAGTTTTGATAAAAGTATACATCGTTGCTCTAACAAATTCATTTATGTGTTTTTTTAACTAAGTTTTCGGGAGAGCAAAAAAGCATTTTACTTCGAAACTTTGCACTATTACACTTACGCATACTTACTATTAGCTAATTTTAAACCAATAAACCATTTAATCCTTAAGCCAAGGTTTGTTGGATAGGTGTATGACCAATAGGGATACAACTTTTTTACAATTTTTGAAAATATCAAAATAGCCCTATCCATACCATTTATGGCATAAAAAAACAATAAGAACTGCATCTTTAGATTTTCGATATCATTAAAAAAGTTTCCGCGTCAAATGCAATTAAGTTTGGAATCAGTAAGTTAAAAAAAAACAAAAATATTTTCTTTATAAATTCATTAAATGATAAATCAATTAAAAGTTTTTCCATTATATATTGAATAATATTCTGTATAAATTCAATTAATCGTGGTATAATCATATAATTACATTAATAAATGTAAATCTATATATATAAAAGTGAAACTCTGTGTGTGTGTGTGTGTGTTAGCTATAGACTCCGAAACTGTAAAACCGATCGAGCTCAAACTTTGGTAAGTTGTTGTACACATACCAGGGAGTGTTTATGGGTGGAAAAAAGTGGGCGGGTCCACGCCTATAAAAAATTAGTTATCATTTTAAGCTACTTGCACATGACCGAAATTGCTGAAACTTTGCACACATATCGAGCTCTCATGACTAAATAATTTCGTGATTAAAAAAGTGGGCGGGGCTACGCCCATAAAAAAATTTTAATTTTAAGGTACTTGCAACGGACGGATTTTACTGAAACTTTGCACACATATTGGGCTGTCATGACTTTATAATTTCGTGATTAGAAAAGTGGGCAGGGCCACGCCCATAAAAAAAAGTTATAAGTTTGAGGTAGTTGCACTGGACCGATTTTTTCAAAACTTTGCACACACACTAAGCTGTCATGACTTTACAATTTCGTGGTTAGAAAAGTGGGCAGGGCCACGCCCATAAAAACAATTATAATTTTGAGGTACTTGCACTGGTCCGATTCTTTTGAAACTTTGCACACATATTGAGCTGTTATGACTTTACAATTTCGTGATTAGAAAAGTGGGCAATGCCACGCCCATAAAAAAAATTATAATATTTAGGTTTTTGCACTTGATATTCAATTAAAATTCAGAATGCATTTCGATTCATTAAGGGGCGTAGCAACGCGCGCCGGGTTTGGCTAGTAGTTAAATAATTATAAAATAAAAAATTTTGAAGAAATAAAAAATTTTGAAAAAATTAAAAAAAAATTGAAAGGGCTTTAGGAAATCGGCTTCGACGCGGAACGTTTTTGTTCCGAAATGACTTGATGAAACATTTTTCGGTTTTAGCACAACATCGGCTACAGCGTGGTGATAGGGCCTTATTTTGGTTGTACCCCTATTAACAAAAAACAAGTAAGAGTGCTATATTCGGCCATGCCGAATCTTATATACCCTTCACAACGTGTAGTCATGCAATAACAGTTGCTTGTATCACCATTCATCCCATATGACATACGTACACGTATGTATGTTAAAAAAACGAAAAAAAAAAATTTTTAAAAAATTTAAAAAAAAAATTAAAAAAAAAAATTATTATATATATAATATACATATATAAAACAAACAAAAAATTAAGAAAAAAATTAAAAAAAAAATAATAATAAAAATATAAATAATATATTAAATAAAAAATAAAAAAAAAAAATAAAAAAAAAAAATTAAAAAAAAATTTTTAAGAAAATAAAAAAAAAAATTTGTTGGCTCAGCTGGGATTCAATGCCACGTTTTCTCTAACCAGTATACACGTTTGTATGTATGTATGTTGTTGTTGTAATGTTTTTTTGTGAAAAAAAAATCGAGGTGGTCGTGGGTTTTTGCTCATATCTCAGTTGTTTATGTACCGATGTTTCTGATTTTCAATACCGATCTACTCCGGAATATTTCTGATATTTTAATACCTTACCCGGGTCCAACCTATGTCGGGGGGCTTCAAAAAGTTGATTTCAACATACACACGGACAGACGGTCAGACGGACAGACTGACAGGGCTTAATCGACTCCCCTATTCATAAGCTTTCAGAAAATATATACTTTATGGGGTCGGAAATGAAAATTGTAGAAATTTCACACGGAATGACAAACCTATATATACCCTTTTTCACTGTGTGAAGGGTATAATTAAAAAAATTGTCACATAATCGATAACGTCAGAGCAGCTACCATGCCCACCAACGAATTTTGCAAGCAGTGCAGATTTGGTTCCCTTACTGTATTGCATTCATGGAAAATAATTGTTCGCACAACAAAGTATGTCTTCTGTACTGCTTATTATTTCCGCTGTTCAAAAAGATAAGACCAATTTATTTCAATACTATTTTTATACCCTTCACACAGTGAAAAAGGGTATATATAGGTTTGTCATTCCGTGTGAAATTTCTACAATTTTCATTTCCGACCCCATAAAGTATATATTTTCTGAAAGCTTATGAATAGGGGAGTCGATTAAACCCTGTTTTTTTTTTGTTTTATATATGTATATTATATATATAATAATTTTTTTTTTAAATTTTTTTTTTTTTCGTTTTTTTAACATACATACGTGTACGTATTTCATATGGGATGAATGGTGATACAAGCAACTGTTATTGCATGACTACACGTTGTGAAGGGTATATAAGATTCGGCATGGCCGAATATAGCGCTCTTACTTGTTTTATTTCTCCCTTATTTGCTGCCATTTTTGGTTAAGCCGTTTTTGGTAGGAATGAAATTAACGCTTATTTTCTGCAAACTAGAAGCACTTTTGGATGCAGGTAAGCACTAAGTAAGCGATTCAATAAGCTATTTTTAGTAATAACAATTTTGGTGGGTATGTTTATTCGAACTTTTTCATTTAATTTATATTTTCATATAAAGCAGATCTAAAGTCAAAATAAAAGATTACATGAACAATTATTTCTGCATATACGAATTTCACATTTAGTTAAAACATTATAGCAAATTTTTTGTAAACTATCACTTCTTTTTTCCATTATGTGACAATTATTTTCTAAATTTGACCCTATTTTAAGCTGCCTTTCTTTTTGATAGTTGATTATTAAAAAAAAAAAAAAAGTTGATAAGAGTTCATTCACTGATTAGAAAAGTTATTTTTATATTCTCAATATTTTTCTCAACTATTTTTTTAACATTTAAATTATTTGTGGTTAATTACATAAATTAAGTGGACATTGAATTTTTTTATTTAATAAAAAAATGAGCTCATGCTAATTTCTTCATTTACATATCGAAATAATAATTTAGAAAATTGCTTATATAATAATCTCAAACATTTGTACTAGCTCAACAATTTTATTTGTTTTTTTTTTCAACATGAATTTAAAAAGTAAAAGTGATATATTCAACTGTGCCGAATTTTAAATACTCTTCAACAATGCGTAGGTATGAAATAATCAGTCTAAAAGTTGTTTGTGTTAAAATAACCCAGAAAAATGTTTAGGCTATCTAAAGTTAGTTACATTTTTAAAACGTCTAAAACAACAGTACAGCGTGGTCCGAAAGTCACTATGGGAGTTAAAAAACTTCAGATTATATAAATAACTTTTGGAAATTAATAATGGATAGATTCACAACTAAACAAAAGAAAAAGAGAAAAATAAAATTTTTTGTTTAAATCAGCGATCAATTATTTTTATGCAGGCTTTTTGTGTCAATATTTAAACGTAAATTAAATTTCGCCCCTTGAAACAATGATTCGTTATTTAATTCATTGTCACCACAAATTTGGCACCGTAGCAGATTTGCCTCGAACCGGTAATTCGTATTGCGGAAATTATTAAGTGTGTAGGGAAAACTGTTAACAAAATACTGAACAGCTATCAGAAGGTGTACGAATGACTAATAAGTCACTACAGCGCATTTTAAAAAAATATTTACTCCATGCAATAATTAAAACCCGCACAACATTGATAAAAAAACAATTTTGTAGTTAAATTTTAAGTTTACCAGAAATGAAATCAACTTTATTGAAAATCTGATTATGAGTGATGAAGCTCATTTTCATTTGAATGCCTTTGTTAAAAAGAAGAACTGGGATTCTGAAAATCACAAGAACAGGTGTGCAGTATGATGTGGCATTACATCTGAAAATATAATTTGACTCGTAATTTTTCGAAAACGAAAATAGAAGTGCTGTAACCGTAAATCGTGAGGTAACGGTTTATGATCTGACATGTGGTTTAAGGAGGAAGAAGTCACTACCCACACTGCTCGCGACACAATTTTTCATTACTTCTAAATCAATGGTACAAAAAAATCACTCCTCATGCCACCCTAAATGCAAAAACAGTTTGTCAAAAATAATGTGCTTCAAAATACTTGCAAGTTTATGCAAAATATCTTTGACAATTCTTGTAAATCAATGTTATTAAGTCACGAAACATGGGTTCCTTTCTTGTAATATGTATGCGTTCTATGAATTTATTTGAATAAAATGGATTTTATTATTATATTCATCGATGTCACGTTGTTAAAGTCATCATGTTCTACCTAAATTGAACCACTTTGTCATCGGTTGAACCCAAGTATTAATTTTTTATTTTTTATGTAATTTTTTTTTGCTGGGTAGTAAAAACAAAATTTCCACGTTGTATTTTTTTAATCTTAAAAAAAAATTTTTTTAAATATATTAAACTACATGGTTTTGTGGCCCACCCTTGACAATATCCCCTCAGTTCAAAATAATTTATCATAAACTGAACTATTTTTGGTATAGAATTTTGTTTTTTAGTCTTAAAAACAAAAAATAAATTCATTTACAAAATCGGAAGCGACATTTTCAAACCAAAATTTTAACAAATGCGATCGGTCCAATTCGGTATAATAATTAACTAATGACATTTATTATTAAATAGTAAGTAATTTATTTGTTCCCCGATAGGTGTCGAATCGAACTACGATTTTCAAAATAAATTTGAACAATTTGCAAACGTTACTCGGACGTGAGTCTATTTATGATAAATTGCCAAACTTCATTAATCTCAAAACAGCAGAAAACGGTCAAACTACCTGTCACAGAAAACGGTGTTGCCAATTTAAAGTTCTTCGCCTATAAAAATCACGTTATTATACAGTTCGAATAATAAGACTAAAAAACTTCAACAGCGACCGTTTTTAAGGAGGCTATAAGTAAATAGAGCAAGTGCCTTTTAGAAATTATTAGAAATTCAAAAAATCTGGTTGACCGTTTTACGTGCAATGCTCTTAACGTTAAAATTATGAATTTTTCCACCTAAATCAAATCATTTTATCATCACTTAAGTTTGACTTCATGGTTTTTTTTTCTAAAAAGGTAATTAATACAAATAGTTAAAGTTTTTTTCAATTATCCAAGTCATTCGTAATTTATTCTGGTGAAGTTAAGAGCTTGCGATTCGCTTCCATTATCGTTTAAGGGCATTCAGGCCATCTCCTTTGTTCGAGAATTTTATGTCTCACTCCTGCATGTGGTTAATTGTGTTGCGTCGCGTAACTGTATCGTGTTACAATTTCCAGAGGCTTGTTTTACTGTTCTGATTTTTCTGACTTTAAATGCGAATGCATAGGTCGACTAGAATAACATGAAAATCTAAGTTTATTAGTTTATTAGTTTACCGCCAATCAAATTTAGTAATATATTTCAAAGCAAAATTAAGGAAAAGATGTAATTTGGTTAAATCATACAAAACATATCCGGTTATTTATGGACATGCATTTTGGAAATTACAAGTGAGAACACATATTAAAGGCTTTCGAAAACTTAATTTTTCAATATAATATAAATTTTTTTTTGTAAAATTGATTTTACTTTTCCTATAACACTGTAGAAAAAAATCACATAGAAAACTTATGTACATACGATACCCTTCACTCATTATGATGTTTATGAAACAAATACAGAAAATTTATCTTATTGGTATGGTAAATATTTGCACAGTATTTTCGGTTTTTTGTGTTTTTTTATTAAGTTTAAATAATAGATTTAAATAAAGTTGTGCTGTATGTATGAAGTGGGTATGGTAATAATTAACGCTTTAAAAATTCTCCTTTTACTTTGGGTACGAATAGTTAAACAATTTAATAAAGGTATTCACGTTTTAGTCTTGTGAAAATGCGAAATTGCGTATATTTACTCATGTTGACATGAGCAGCATTAAAGTTGATAAAAATTCAGAGAACGATTTTTTTTTCGCCTTTAAACAGCATTCATCCACTAGGTATAGGTAGAGCAAAATTTTCAAGTTTGTACGAAATTATTAAATACCTTATTTACTTTTAGAAAAACAAAATATACATTTTTGAAATACTAAAACCGATCAAGTGAATACCAACAATAATACATATTTGGCTCATTGTCCAACCATTCATTGTAGAGAAATTTTTTTTTTTCGCTGTATAAACAATTAAAATAACATAAACAAAAATAGTAATAAAGTTAAATAAAAGACTACATTAAAAATCATATTAAAATAAAAATGTGTTTTGAAGTAGAGTTCCAGACAAACGTGCCCTAAAAAAGGAATACAAACTCTTTTATTTATACTGGACCGAATTCAACATACACATAAAGAATGAAGAAGAAGAAAAAACGCAGAAAAAACATTTAGTCTAAAACAAACAATAATTTAATTATCGATCTGTTGATCGAACTGTAAGCTAAATGAGTAAATTTTTATTTTAGCTGAGAATAATAATGAATGAAATAAGTAGTACGTACTTATGCATAAATATACATAAATATGAACATATACTAAAGTCAAACATGAGGTGGCCAGATCTTACGAGATGCTAGTTAAAATCTATATAGGTATAAATAAATGGTGTAAAAAATGTATAGTAATTCATAAAATAAGAACGGCCGGGCCGATTTCTGTAAAATTTTTTGTCAGTTGTTCGTATTTGCGAGGATAAGAGTTTTACGGAAGAATTTTGAAAAATCCCTCCGGAAGTCAGAAAATTGGAAAATCGAGTTTTTGTAAGAAATTTTGTGTGAAATTATTCCTTAATGGCTTTTCAAATGAAAAAATAGAAAGTTCTCAGCCAAAATCCGATATATGGCGTTATACGTTGTCTTAGACTTTGCGAATCTGACAGGTGTCACATTGAAAATTTAAATATTTGTGCTGTATTATTACTCTAAAATTTGTCTAAAGGCTTCAAATTGGGGCGGGGGAAGTTCACCGGGTTTGCTAGTATTTTATATATGTAAATACACAGTATTTTTTTTACAAACCTTTCAGAAATATTATGTATTAGTTTTAATTGTGTTATTTCAAATATCATCGTACGTAACAAGGAGGTAAGCAAAAAGCCTTAATTTTTCTTTTGTAAATCGTCAAAAGCATTTGAAAATTTGCTTAATGGTACTTTAACATTTTAAAATTACATTGGTGTTATTGACTAAATTTTCGTTTAAAGATCTATTTGCATACATTAGTGGCATGTTAGGTTAGCATCAGTGTCGATCAGTGTCGATCAGCATCAATCAGTTATACAACTTACAACATAAGCTCTTCAGTAAAATACACAGAAATTATCGTTACCGAAGGATGTATTTAAAAATTACAAAACAAACACTGAAGCAGCGCCTATGGTGAACAAAAAATATATATATTTTTTAATTTAAGTAATTCAATTTGTTTTTTATTAGTTATGGCCACCCTATAAATACTAACAATACATACATATGTTTGTATGTAGATTATTATGCTGTTTACAGAATACGTTCGCTTAAGTTAAGCAAAAATTTAATGTGTTTTTTTGTTTTGTGCACCAATAACAAAAGATATGTAAAATTTTTGCTTCAGTTAAACGATTGACTTCTATGAACTGCAAGTCATATACAATACAACATGAGTACACACACAACGTTATAGTACATTTGCAAAATTTTTAAAACTCTACTCAACATATGTATGTGTTGTATAAGTATGTATTGTTTATGCGACTACAGTATTATCTAATAACACAAATTAATGTTTATTTGTATTAGAATACATTTTAAAACTTATTTACAAAAAATCTGTACGTATGTATGTATGTATGTATGTGCTCGAATATTTAAACAACTATTTTAATACATAAAAGTACTAACAGACTTCATTATGTTTCCTGTCGGTTTTATTTTCTTTTCAACTCAGTATAGTATGTAAATGAAAATATGTATGTATGTAGGTATGCATGTACATACGTACATAAGTCATGTGTTAATAAATGTACACACAGAATCAACACATGTTTTTTTTATATTTTAACTAGCAATTTAGATTTTAGAAATGTTGTTGGTCATAGCAATAAACTTAAAAAATTTTTCATGAAAATAAAGATGAGATCAGCTAAATGAAATGAATTAGAAAATATGCCATAATGCAGGAAAGCAAGTAAAATGAACTAAGATATTATGATCTCAAATTATAAATATACGAGTTAATGATAGTAGGGGTATAACTCAAAAATATGGTTTCGAAACAAAAAGTTCGCGAAAAATGAGTGATCGACAATGAGATCTTCCGAATGAACCACCTACAACGTAGTCACGAGAATCATTTGAATAAAAATATACATAATTAACAAATAAATTAAACAATAAACTTATGTACATCCAATTTTGTTTTAAATTTTTTTTTTTTTTTTGTAAACTAGCTTATGCCCGCAACTTCGTCTGCGTAGTTATCGGCACAAAAGGGTAGCCTTTTTATGTAACAATTCAGGTAAGGTAAGTTTTATTTAAATCCATTTAGTAATTTTTTGCGTGACTGAACTAAAATATCAAAACATTTAAACACCCAAACATTCATATTTTTTATATTAGTGGGATAGGATTTAATGCAAATATTTAAGACAAAATACTTCTATAGACGACGTTGGATAAATTTAATTTTTTTCGACAGTACGTGTAAATTTTAAAGGCTCGACACCCTTGAACAATTGACTAACTAAATACCAAAAAGTATACATGTTTATTAAATATTTCTGCAAATTTGCTTGATTATCGTGATAAAGGGTAGCTTATGTGTTAATCTAGATTATTGTCAATCTTTACCTAATTTCAAAACATTTAAACATACCGACATTCATACGACACATTTGTAAGTATAGGGTGAAGAAAAATTATTGCAAAACTCAGTTTCAAATTTTTGAGTTATGGAACTTTTGCCACAAATGAGCATTATGTACAAAAGTGCACTGTTAAATCTTTTTAAATTTAATCTTGTTTATCTTTTGTTTATAAAATAAAAAAAATAAAAAAACAAAACAAAATACATATTTCTTAATTATTTCAGTTGGACTCAATTAAAGTGTTTGGACACAATTTAATGAATTAAATGAGACAGGCCGGATGAAAAACAAAAAATTAAATGAAAAGCAAGGTTAAAATGCATATACTTGTAGAATTGTATGCTTTATAAACTTCTTGATAAAAACAAGTAACTAAATAAGTTATAGGCACTCAAGCCCGCAACTATTATACCCTACAGTTTTATGACATTATGCATAATAACAAACCGTGTGCTTACTAACAAGCTGCTTACTTTGTTAAAGGAAAAATTTCTAGGATTCTTATGAGCATTAAGATGATTGCCGGCAAATGATTCTGCATAGGAGCTTAAACCAAGAATCGACTTTCACAGTATTTGGTATAGAAATTTGTATGTCTATATAAAACTTTTTTGTAATAAATTTTATCACAATACCAATATTTTAAATGGTTTTATGAGCATAAGGTTAAAACATTACGAAATTTGATAATCCCGATATTTTTTTATTATTTGTGTTAATAAAAAAAACCTGTGTTTTTTAAATTTTGTTAATGTATGAAATTTAAAATTAAATTAAAATTAATAAACATGTATTACTGACTTAGTATTAAACGCTTAAGTTTAACTCTGGAATATTTGCATAGGAGCGTGGTAAAATTGTGGGTCGATTATAATCAAATGCAAATAGGCTTTGAAATAGTTAGCGGCACTATACATCATCGTCAAAAAACCTTAAAAAATTGTCCCTATAATATTGATCATATGGACAGATAGAAGGACGGATATCGCTTATAAGACTCAAAAAGTGATTGTTTATAAATTATTTAAGTTGGGTGCAAAGGTGGTCTAGTCAGTAGTTTGCTAGTCTGCCAGTGTGAGAGCTTGGCTGACTTCATAAATGCAGTTTGCAATGTAACCTTACAATGCATTGTGTTCATAAAAACATTAAAATTTGTTTTGGCAATGCATCATGTTCATTATTGCATGGCAATGCTTTTCACTGCGCATTATTTGTCAATTTCTTGCATGGTTTTTATTTGTGATGCTTTGTAAATATTTTATACAATATTACTTTGCCTTGTAAACAATTTTCTTTACAATGTTGCAATGCAAACTGCATTTATTAAGTCAGCCCTTGCTACCTCCAGAGAATCTATTCTGTTACACTATAACGGGCAAATGGTCTTCGTTACTCTATTTGATTAATCAAATTACAGTATTAATTGTAATAAATTAATTCCTCTTTACCCAGCAAAAGAAATAGTAAATCCATGATGAAGTGGTTCAATTTAGGAAAAAAAATGCATGATTTAAACATTAACGTGTCATTGGAAAGCATGTATTTATATGAATATATAAATAAAATTCACTTAATTCTAATAAGTGCATAAAAAACGCATGAACTTTAGGTGAAAAGAAATCCATATTTCATGAGTTGATTATGTTTGTTTACATGAATTGATTAAGAAATTTTGCATGAATTTGCAAGTATTTTGAAACACATCCTTGAAAAAATATTTTGCAATCAGGGAGGCATGAATAATGTATTGCATTATTGATTTAAAAGTCATGATAACTGTCATTCTCTTTCAACTAGTGGAAAATTATTTAGTTTGGTAGTTGTTTTACACCGGGGTACAGGTGGCGGTGCCAGCCCAGCTGATTATTTATTTTTTGAGCCAATGTTTATCAAAATCTAAAAAAAAAAAAAGAAATTTCACTTCCAAGAATTGTCAAACTCCATATAAAAAAAAGAGAGACAAAAATTGCTCTTCTTTACGCTATCATTTTATGTAATTACACCATGTTTTACACCCAACCTAATTTAGTTGTATTAAAAGTCGACCAAACTTTGCATAACTTAACTTTTTTTTTAGTATTATGAAACAAACGACTTTAAGATGGAATTTGTATGACGACGACAGAAGTTATGATCCGCAATAGGAATATAAATCAATGGGCCAATTCAAAGTAAACTCTCATATTGTACTATGTCATATAATTCATATTAATATGACTAGTGACTTTGAACACCTTTTGTTAACTAATTATGTATTTAATACAAGAAAGAAGACAGAGATGACGCTGTTAAAAATTGTATGTATACAGGAAAGAAGAAAATAGAAAATATTCTCTCTAAGAGGTGAGAAGCGAAGAAATTCTCTCTGAGAGACAGTATGGTTAAAAGTATAACATAAACAATTTCTTATACATAGGAAACAAATGTGTAAAGTCATATTATTTTTTTTGTATGGAAATTACTAACAAAAATTTTAAGCATGCATAAAATAATATGAAATAGTACAAATACGACTGATATGCAACCACTTTGAATTGGCCCAATGTTTTTTGCAGTACAAGTATGAACACAACGCATAGTACTCTATTCTAACTACAGTCATGTAGGGTATAAAAATATTTGTACATCTGTAAATATAGCAAAATTTTAACAATCTTATGAAAAGACACCACACTGATGTCATTGTTTGTTAAGAATAAACAAACAAAAATTAATTTTAAAAAATAAAAAGTGATCTAAGTTGAAGTATTTAAATATACAATTTAATTAGAGTTTCTTTTTCTCTTTGTGGTTTTCTCTGTGCTGTTAATACAACCAGACGAAGGCCTGAAAGTATGAGTCTGTTGATAAAAGTATTTTTTTTCTTACCTATTGTGCACCAAAAATTAAGCGATGCTTAAAGGTTGCATATATCAGAATTGTAAACGAATCATTCATTTTTGAATTCAATTCAATACGGATTAGCTACATTTTTGAATTGCAATTCATGTTTGATAAATTCAAATGAATTGATTCAAATTTCATTCAATTCGTTTTTTGACGAAAAGAATTAATTCAAAATTTTACCAATTCAGTGCATGAATGATTCGCGAATTAATTCAAAAATGAATGATTCGTTTACAACTCTGGCATATATGTATATGTAGTTATATATAGTTAACCTACTTAGAATTAATATATAAAAAAAAAATAAAATGGCAAGTAATAAACAAATATGTATGTAATTAAAGCTTGCATAATTAAAGTTAGGATTAAACCAATATAAATGTCTAAAATAGCGTCAAAATATTTTTAATCCTACTTATACAATAAGGGTCATTTTTGTTTTATTGCTTATAAATTTCAAAAGGCAACTTTGGTTTACGTGAGCAATAAAGTGACCTTTAAATATTTTTCGTTATAACCTTCTTGTTAAAAAAAAACTTAATTTTTTTCAAAATATGGCAGTACCTGGCCAAATACCGACTACTTTTAACAAACTAAAATACGAAGTTATTTAACTTTCAACAAAAAAATTATATTATTGGTATTTTGATTTTAAATTCATGCAAAAAATATTAAACTATAAAAGTTTAAATGTCGCCGCAGAAAAGTAAAAATTATCAATCGCAATTGAATTGTCATATTTTGTTCCATATATGAAGCAGAAAAAACGTCAAGTTTCAGTCATTAGCCTTATGTTAAAAGTTAAAAGTAAGATTAATTCCCTTTTAGCTTATCGGTCACTTTAGGTTATAGTGTTGTTTTCATAACGAAAAACTAGTTATCTGTTCAATAAGTGAGATTGTTGAGATGTTTAGATTTTTGTTAGTTAATCACGCAAAAACGGCTGAACAGAACTAAATGAAATTTGGCATAAAAATAGTTAACAACCTATTTTAAAACATAAGCTACCTTTAATCCAAGTTGTGTTAAGACTTCGACCATTAAAACATATTTTTTGGGCTAATGCAAAAAAATTTATTTATAAAGTAAAAAACATTAAAAAAATTATCATTCGAATTCGAATTAAATATTAATATTTATATGTAAAATAATTTTTAAAGAAGGGCTGATTTAAATAGGCAAACCTTGTCAAGTTCAGTACATTATCCCTCTTGTTCTGTATTCGGAGTAAAATTATTATTATAATTTCACGTGGAATACTGAATAGGGGGTATATTGACCTTTAACAGATTATAAATATCACATATGAAAACACAATTTTTGATTTTTATTTCTTGCATATCTTTCTGTCTTTCCGATGTAAGCCGAATGATATGAATTTCGAATCCAGCTACGATTTCATCAGCACTCTGTATCGGTATGCTCATATGTTATTTGAAAATAGTATTTTTGTTACAATTCAATGAAATTAGAATAAGAGAATAATAGTATATATCGGATAAATTTTTAAATATTCTTAAAATGATTAAAACTTAATTTAATTCGGAATACGTATTAGGAAATTAAATAAAAGAATAAATGAACTTGAGCCAAAATAGAAATAATTTATAGTAAATTATATATAAATTTAAAAAAAATCTAATTACTTTGGTTTTTGGTAAGAAATAAAACCCAATTTTTATATAACTCGAACGATTTACGTTTTGTTTTAAACACAAAATATATATAAATAGATTGTATATATTTTTTTCTACCAATTAAAAACATAATAATAAAAATTTTTCCTTGGGTTAATCAGGCAGGTATCAAATCTTTTTTACATTTTTTTATGTATAAAAATATTTTCAGCTAATTTTCGTAGAATGTTTATTACTAAAAAAATTTTACATTATCTCAACGATCATCTTCACGAAACTTTTAAAGGTATGAGATCGTATTGAATATTAAAAACATGGCATCATGTAAATTATGTTTATTTAAGGGTTTTTGGGTAAGGTGGTCTTTCAAATTCATAAATAGTATGTACCAAAATGAACTTGAGTTAAGTATAAGTTTCATGCTCTGCTTAGCAATGGAATTTTCTGTTTTCACAAAAAGCAGTACAATATGGACAAACAAGTACAATTTTCAGAAAACTAAAGTTTTGATTACAAAGTTTTTAAAAACAGATGACTAAAAATTTTGATACAAATACATTTGTATGTATAATAAACCAATACCGTAACAATTGCAGCAAAAATATGAAATTTAGTGAAAACTATATGAATGGAAAGTCATGTTTTTTAATTTAAAATATCACTACAGAATCACTTACATGTTAATTTGTACATATAAGTACATACATGTACATACATACATCTATACTAAAAAATGTACTTAAGGAGACTAAGGAAAAATTGTAAGAAACCATATTAAAGAAAAGCAAAGTAAAAAGTAGACAAAATAAAAACAAACAAATCAAAGAACAAAATATAAAGAAGTGAATAAGAAACCATCAACTCATTTTACATCAAAATTCTCTTCAGAGCTGATAAATAATTTTAAAATATATACATACATAGGCCTGTATGTATGTATGTACATACATATATTCAGGTTTTCTTTCATGATTTTTTTTCTAATTATTGAACATCATACTTTTTTATATTAAAACATTACAATTTTATAAATATTTCATTAAAATTGTACTTACCATGTGTTGGGGGTACAAAAATTTTATGGAATTTTGTAGTTTTAAAAAATTCCTGGATCTTTTACTGGTCGTAATACATAGTTTTCTTTTTTAAATAAAAACACCACACACAAACATGCTATACTCGCACATAATTTAGAAATAACACATCTAAAGTTACAATATACCAGAAGTTGTTTGCGTGTATTATCTGCTTTTATTTTTTATTTTAATATATTGTTTAGATTTTTCATTAAAAAAAACACCGGACTATATTTAAGCGTTATTCACTCATTTAATATTCACACTTAACTCGATACTAAACTCTATAAATGCGGTAAAACGTTTACAAAGTCTTTAAGATTTTATAAATGGAACACAGTACTCTCTTCATGCTCCGTAGATCGAATTTTACTCAGTCTCTGTTTATATAAATACGTATTCAAGTGCATAACGAAGTTGTATAGAAACGAGTATAAGTATCTGAAAGATATTTTCTTCTTAACTCGAATTCACTGTTAAATTAATACAAGGAACAGGCAAAACATCTGGTTGGATGTTTTGATTTACTTATAACCTTAAATAAATAGTTTTAGTAAAGAGCGAGAATTGAATACAACTCTTACAATGTACAGATGGATAAATAAGAATTTTAAATATTGTAACTTATTCATTTAAGAAATTTCTTAAAGGTTTCTTATTCGATAAATATTTTTTGTAATTCAAATACACAAGATATAAACGAGATAATTATTTATGTCGATTAACTTTAGTACTGAAAATTGTTCTACAAACTAAACATGAAACATTAATCCACATATTCACAAAAATTTTAGCAATTTTATACAGTTTTGTATACATATACATAAGTATTTTGTAAATGCAAGTGTTTTTATACAACTTTATTTTATGGTTTTTATCTAGTGTGGTCTCTTTGCCGGTTAAAGGCTTTATATTATTTGCTGTCTCAACGTAGCCACCTAAGAAATTCACTTTTCTTATAAGTTTTTTATTTTTAAAACATTATGTATCATAAAAAAATTATATGATGTTTTCAATATGTACATAGTTACCTTAAATTTAAAACCAAGTAAATTATGAAACACCGAATTCGATATATGCACTTTGTCAGTCACCTGTTAATAAAAAGCATACCTAAATTAGTTTTTTTGAATTAAATAGATACTTGTGTTATTAAAACTAAGATTTCAAATTTAAAAAAAAAGCTTTTGAAAAAATAACGATTAAAATTACCAAGAAAAAAAAAATAATTTATATTATTTATATGGAAGGTTTTTTAATACAACTTTGTAAGAGAAATGAATATAAATAAAATATTAAGGTGTTATTTTCTCTATATACAAAATTTATCGATATTCTTTCAATAAATCGATCATTTTCAGCAAAACAGATATACTACATATAAGTTCATTTACTTTTACAGTGTCATATCTCAAAAATAAAGTATAAATAAACATATACTAATATGATAAACCAATATTTTTTGGTGACTACTTTGATTTATTGATATTAAAGTTAAGTCTCCTAACAAGATTAAAATTATTTATTTAATCTCTCGATGACAGGTGCCAGCCCAGCTGATTATTTTTTCTGTCCAAATGTTAGCCAAACTTCGAGATTTCAGTCCCACGAATTGTCAAACTCTATATAAAAGAGACAACAAAATTTTCCGTCTGCAATATCACCTTATGTGATTACAGCATTATTAAAACCACAGAAAAACTTAAAAACACAGAAAAAAAAAACTTGATTAAAACTATCTAATTAATTGCATCCTGGGTTCTACTTTGTTTCTACAAGGGTGTTATGAACGATTTTTTTTTGTCCAGCGTAGGTATGTAGGGATTTCCTTTTAACATTTTTCGGTATATCTTTAATACCTATTTACAGTCGGATATTAAATAATGTTATGACGTGACAAAAATATCCATATATTCTATATGGATATTTTCCGACTGTTAATGTTTAAATTTTAAAGAAATGAAGAAAGCCATTTCCACGATCAGACATTTTTTTTAATTGCCTTGTAAAAATACCTTATAGGTATTCGAAAGTGTATTGCAAAATGTTAGTACGCTCTAACGTACATTCTTGTATATATAAGAAATTACAGCACAATGAAATGTATGTACCTAACATACCTACATATAAAAAAATTTGCATGGTTCTACAAAATAGAAATGAGACCTAGATGGTCAATTATTGGCCTGTCAATATGTGAAATTTCACAACAGTATGCATAGATAAGTTTATTATATAGGTACCTAATGCATAAAATAATTTTGTATCACTTAAAGCTAACAAATACATACATATCTTTTAACTAATTTGCGTTAAAAATTTAAAAATGTTCCTTATTTTATACTTAATTGTCAAATTTTACATTATCTTAAGACTTACAATAATGTTAGAAAATAGGTATATTAAATTTTAATAAAATTTATGAGTGTAGTTGTAACAAATTACAGTTATATGGTTAAGTTCACCTGTTTTAAAGATATTGTGTAATTTTCAAAACTTTAGTTTGTTAGTGTATTTTTATTGATCCACTTATTTATTTAATTGATTAGCAAGAAAAAGGGGTTTTTATACAGTTTTTATTTAAGAACATAAATATTTATAAAAATTTAATTTTACTACTTTTAATTCACACAAAATAAATTGCTAACTTTGTAACAGTAATGATAATGTAACTACTTTTAACCGCAGATCACGTAATTTTTGGTTTGAACTTAAATGCGATTTTTAATATATCTCAAAATATTTTTCATATTCAATATACACTATACAAGGTTCCTATAATTATTTTATACTATAAAGTGAACTTCATATACATATGTAAAGATATTTTTTACTTATTTTATATTACTTACTAGCCAAAAAGGAGTTATAAGAAAAATTATTAGATTTGCTTTTTTTGTAAACCTTTTATAATTGCAACACTGATCGCCACTGTTTAACCGTCATTCAACTATTGAGGTCGATAATAAAGTAGCATTATGGCATGGAGATAACAACGTGACGCTTTTTGTGCTACCAGATTCGCACACAAGTCGCTCACTTTAATTGTTTTTACGAATATTACAATAGAGTTATTTATGTATATTGTTAACAAAGCGTATACATATATTTACAACAATTTATAGACTGCAATGAAGTGCAGATATTCTATTTTGTTTTTTTTTTTATATTTTGATCACCATTAATAGTAAAAATATTCAGTTAAAACATTCTTACAAATATATACTTTAAACGAGATTTCAAATTAACAGATTTAATAAAGACTTGAATTCATATTTCGACCCTTTAAAATACCTGTGATATAGAATGTCCACAGCATCTTTGTTGTCTTACCATCCGCAGTGGATTAATAATCATAATTTTCGCTAATTTACAGATTATAAATAAAGTTTTAATATATTTTTATAACATCTGAAATTTTTAAAGTATTAAAATTGTTAAATTTCTAAATTGTATAAATATTTTTTATTTGAAAGAGGTTTAAAAAATGAAGTGTGTAAAAACTATTATTCAATTTGAAAATTTACTATGTATATGATATTTAATATTTATGGATTATATTAATATTAAAAGTTGTGAAAAATTTAACATGCTATAAGGAATTAAGTGAAAGGTGCATATGATTATCTTTCATAAGACAATTATCTTACAAAAGGGCTTTAAATTCAAAAAATCGTTTGTACTTACATATATAATTATAAATTTAATTAAAAATTAAAAAAAAAAAATAAAAAAAATGTCACATAAAATGTTACTGAATTTTTTAATGAGATTAACTTTATATATTTTATTCACTTCAGTTATTTTAAGTAAAAAGTCTCCCAATGCAAATGTTACAGAATATACTGAAAGACCTTAACTATTAGTTTTGCGAAATTATGATTTTCAGCGATGCTAATACATATCACACAAATACACCTCGACTAGGGTTTGGGAACCGGGAATTCCCGCCCGGAAATTCCCGGGAATGAACCACTTAGTATTCCCGGAAAAATTTTGATCTTATTCCCGGGAAAACGGGAAATAAAAAATATGTAGTATATTAGGAAATATATTTAATTTTATTTTTATTTTTATTTGAATAAAAAGTAAGGCTTTTAATTTATTAGCATTTCTTGTTTGTTAAGTGTTTACAACTTTTCTCAAATACGAATATGTAAAAGAAAAACAAACATCGTCGGTCAAAAATATTTCACGCCAAAGTTAATGACTTTCTGGAATTATTTTTAATAAGTGCTTATAAATTTCAAATAAATTAATTATAGACATGTGTAGATAATTAAATGTTTTCTTGTATATGAATGTTTTTTTAACAACCATAAAACCAGCAGTAGTTTCCGTGGTTCATTTTTATAAATATAATCGTATGTACAAATTGTTTTAAAAAGTGGTCACATAATTTGTAATTATAATTTTTTTATTTATGATTGAATTTCTCTAATAATACTTTGTTTTTAAATTCACTATGTTTGGAAGCAAAATGTCTGAAGTTTGGAACTACTTTAAAAAAGTAGACAACGCAGCACAATGTAATATTTGCCCGAAAACGTTAATGGTCAAGGGCGGTGGTACTAGTGGTCTCATACGGCACCTTATTTTGGTTCATAAAATAAAATTTGAAAACGATTCTTCAACACTTGACATCCAAACATTACCAGAAATTGTTTCAAAATTGGCAGCAGTCGATGGAATATCTATTCGAACAATTACACAAAGTTCTTTTATTCGTCAAAGTTTTTTCAGTAAAAATATGACGTTACCAACGCCGTTAAAAATACGATGGTGAAAACAATATCGAGTCAAATTTGCGACAATTTGAGCTTTGAGTGGAGTAGTGTTGCCCAAAAAAGATATCTGTTTACATGGCAATAATTATTTTTATAATTTGGGTTAAGTTTATATTTTCGGAAGATGTAATGCTGACACAATAAGGACTCTAATGGAAAATAAACTACTATTAAAACAATGAATTATTAACCAAATTGTGTTGTTAAAGTTAACAAACATTATTCATTTTAAAAGAAATATTATTTTCGGGAATCCCGGGAATTCCCGGGAAGACGATTTTTTAATTCCCGTTTCCCGGGAATATAAAAAGACCGGGAAATCCCAAACCCTAACCTCGACACAAAAGCACTAGCATTAAAAAATCAAAAATTAATATAAGCAATTTCTCAAAAGAAATTACATTATGATAATACAGTTTCTATTACTTTATTACCACAGAATAGTTTTTACCTTCACCTGTAAAGTTACAATTACTTGAGTTAGGGCCTTTCTTCTTCTGACCAACAATGTGTACTTTATATTAATATCGAGTTTGCCGATAACCGACATTTTGGCTTATGGATGAAATTTTGAAGACACTAATTTAGGGCATGTTTGCAAAAAATTACTTTTGTTGATTTAGACTTAAAAATTCAATTACATTTAGTATTACCATACAAATGCAGTAATATGTTTTTTGCTCTGAAAACCCTATTAGACACGCATACTTGTCTTAAGACATGTACGATGGCATACCAAATCTCACTGTGTAATAGCATGTATGTCGAGTCTAAGTCTGTCGCACACCAACATACTCGTCTAATAGCGTGTCTGTCATACTTCATACAAAAATTCATTCAAATTTTTGCCGCTGCTGTGTGCGTATCGTAAATTAAAAAATGTTTCTCTAATATTATTTTCTGGAAAGAGTTTATTGAGAAATATAAAAGCTTCCCACAATTGTGGCAAATAAAATCAAATCTGTACCACAACAAACAATTGAAAATGAATGCATACAATGCATTAAAAGAAAAATTAAGTTAAATAGAAAAAAATGCAACTATTGATAACTTTTCGCTTCATTGCCATGTTTTCGCTTCAAAAATTTCTGTGTAATGAAGTATGCCGTCAGAGTTCGATAGTGTAATAGTTAAACCCAAAGTATGCCAAACACATGTCTTAAGACAAGTATGCGTGTCTAATAGGCCTTTAATGAAAGAAACAGACGTATGTATTCAATTATACTTAATAAGAAACAAGAAGTTAACTGCTATTCATAAAAAATATTTTAGGTTTTTTAAACGCTTATTCAACAGATTTTGCATAGGATTTTTTTAAAAATTTGCCTAATAAACTTATATTTTATGATAACGAAGTGTTTTTATATTCGTTTTTTAAGAAAAACTTAGTAACTCTGAACTAAACATTTTGACAGAAAAGGTTGGTAACACTATCGATAACTATTTTTTGACATTTTGTTTTCATTCCAGTTTTTGTTGTTTAAAATATTTTTAGTCGATTTTTACGCGTCCGCAAAATAAGTTCTATCTTTAAAATTAACCGGTTGCTATTTGTTTGTTGTTTTCAATTGGAAAAATAAATTTTTCTAACGTTTTCCTATTGTTTCATATAAATATATTTGTTCTATATAAATACCTATATTTTTCTGGTAGTTTACTTTTTGTTATAAAATTAAATACAAAGAAGTAAAAAAAAAACAAATTAAAAAGTTGATGAATTATTAAAGTTCAAGTAAATGAATGATGTGTATAAGGGTGTAAGTAAATAATATGTTTGCTTACAATTTCTGCAAAGAAAATTGGAAATTTGGAAATATTTTAAAATTCCAATTAAACAAAATCAAATTAGTTTATTGAGTTTGTAATTTATGAATGTGTTAATAAACAAAAAAAGAAAAAACAAATTGGTTTTCAAAAGTTTATAAGAATTTTCTAAGAGTACAAGTGAATATGTATAACAAAAAAATTAAGCGGCTTGGAAGTCGTTTGAACTAAATTGATAAAAACACCCTTCAGTAATAACAAAATAAGCTTTTAATAATATCAATAAAACACTTAAAAAAATTTAAAAAAAGTTTATTGTTAGATTAAATGTACCTATCTATAAAATTTACAATGAAAATAAGGATATCTTATACCTATATGTACCTCACCACTATATGAATTAAGGATTACTCATCGCGTTATTATCAGTGTTGCCAAATTAGTTTTAATACATATCAAATTTGTTTAATTTTTTTATCCTAGAAAATAGTCTTTCTAAAAGTTTAATCACACTAATATGTTAATTGGTAACATTAATAAAATTATCTTAAACAATTAAAAACATCATTGTCAAATTCTTTACCCTGTTTTTTTAGTTTTTTGATTAAACTACATTATTAGATGTTAAACTTTTAAAATTAAAATAAACCACTAGGTATTATAATACACAAAATCAAAAAAAAAAGACAAAATTTTGCAATTCCTCACACTTCACACAAATTTCATAACTTTTTATATAGTAAGAGTGATATATAGTGCAAGTGATATTTGTGTGTTGTTTATTCTATTTTGTGTGTGTATAGGTACTACAACAAAACTAGAAAAAACTAAATATACCTACCTAATTGTAAACAAATCAAAACAGAAAAGAGAGAGAAAGAGTTTTTTCTGGTTATTTTTATAAATGTTGTATTGCTGTCGTTTAAAATTTGCTTTAAAAAATAATAATGGCAGAACGTAAATTTACCCGGGTATTAAATAAGCCGGGTATGGCTGCACAATTGCGTGAGACGGTATCACAAGTGGTACGAGAGAGTGCAGTGTTGGTAAGTTTTTTTTTTATATAATCATTACAATTTTTTTGAATTATTTGTATTTGTTTAAAGTTTGTTATTTTTATTTACAAAACTTGCAAAACCTTATATGAGGAATTTAATTTTCACAAAAAGGGTGTGTCGTATTTTATTGGTTTTAAAAAATATTGTAATTTTACGAAGTTTGTTTCTTTACTGCAAATATTAGTATTTACATATTCCTACATACATATAAATTTGTATTATTTTAAAACACATTTCTAGGCATATAATAATTAAAATTTTGACAAAACAGTGTGTTTTTTAATTATATTTTATACTTATCAGAAATGCTTTGTCCATTCATGGCCACGCAATAAAAGATGTTTACTTATAAATACATTTGTGTACAATAATTTTGTATTAATAACATTAATTTATGCAGATACGCATGCAGTGACAGTGAATACTTTACTAAAATCGTTAAAAAATATTGTTTTTTTGGTTTCCGAATACAATTGCATGTACCTACCTACCTAAGTAGGTATACGTTCTTATGTATATACATATTAGTGTAAAAATATACCAGGGATGTAAACCAAATATTTAAATTTGTTTTAAATTCGCCATGACTTAATTTTGCATGCATTTATTTGGTATTCATTTCATTAGAAATGGAATTTAATTTAGAAGTATTACATAAAGAAATTGACAGTAAGGAATTGTAATTAATTTTTTTGGTAGAATAATATGCTGAATATCTTCTACCTACTTATTACAGGTATTTTAAGGAATTTAATATTTAAAAGCATAGGTATTTTGACAAATTAACCAATTTTATGTTTCAGCACTACTGAATTCATAAAAATTTTAATTCATTTATTATATTTTACATGAAATGAAGCAGTCAATAATTTATAATTCATTACAAATTGTTTCATGTTTTAATTTAATTAATAATCAGGAAAAATTAATGGTTTAAAAGATACAAATTTATTACCTGAATGATTCGCAGTTTTATTCAAACATTTTACCCATCTGGTATATACACCGGTGTGGAGTGAAATAAATTACAACTGAATAAATTGGCAGAATATAAATGAAGTTTAATATATTATTTATTTTTTATATTTTAAATTCGGACTTATTTGGAACATATAATAATTAATTAATTTATAATGTTATGTTTTATTTTATTGCATAACTAACTAAGCAAGTAATAAATTATATACTTTTGCCTAATTTTGGGTTATTGCCTTTAGAACAATCAGATTTCACTGTTTTTTTTTTGCATTGTGATGCAGTATTTCTTTTATTGATCTTTCAAATAAATTGATAACTTTATTTTGATATTAAATAGTTAATAATTATAATTAAATTTTATGATGATTACTCAAATTTTTTTTGCGAATATTCTTTTCGAAACTTTAATAAATAAATCTAGTTTGAGAAAATAGCGCATAACACTAATATTTTATTTATGGCAAATATTTAAGTCAATTATGAATTTCCACATTTATAAGTACCAATAAGTGATTTTTCAAATATTTTGTACGAGTTAAGCTTTTTCCTTTTCGCCCATGTTCTGCACTCCGAGTTAAATTATATCGTTGCCATGAAATGCATTGTTGTGATTTAACTTTAATCGGAATGCAGAACCTAGGCGATTATTATTTATTATTTTAACTTATAAAATAACGTAATTTTGAATGCGAACGTTATGTCTATAAGTTAAAAGGAACAACTACGAAATACATAAATGATTTTATTTCTAACGAATATGTAAAACTAAACATAAAATTTTAATATAGCTTTTAGAAAAAAACGCTGAAAAAAGGCTAACTGTCACAAAAATATTATCCAGACCCTTAGTTTTAATTAAAACAATATTTAAATGTGTACATATACATACATACATATGTATTTCTCTAAAACTTTATATGCATTTTTAAAATTTTATAGTGAATTGCATTTCCTCTTAATATTAAATTTAAATTTCCTCTTAAAATTAATATTAAAGTCACGTACACGCCATTAAATCGACTTAAACCTAATTGTACATTTATAAAAGCTTTAAATATGATTTTCAAAGGCGGTTTCACAATGTGTCCTAACATTTCGTATTTTTAAAATGGTTTAAAAATTTTAAAATTATACTACAATATTATAAAACCACATAAGAAATTTAAAAAATTATAATACAAAATACGACAAGAAAGCATATGTACCTTTTTACTTTAATTGTGGCATTTTCATTAAGAGTTATATTTTGTTATATATATTTTTTTTAAATAAATAAACTTCTGGTTAAACCCATTTAAAAATTCCAGGAAAAGAAAAATTTTCCAGTACTTGCGGCTTAGATAATTGATTTTAAGGGTCGTAGGGTAATTATAAAAATTCTTTATAAATTGTGAAGTGTTTAAACAGAAGTGGGTACCTCCTTAATAAATATTCCCAAAAATTTTTATTATGCTATTCACTTCTTGATTACATGTACATAAAGTAATCTTCACCTATAAATATATGTACATACATACATACATTTATAATATGTAAGTATATATGTATGCCTGCAACTCAAAGAGTGTTAAAACTCTCCTAGTAATATAAATTGTTGAGCAATTTATGTTTCAATACTATTATCTGTCTACTTTACAAGCTATAGCACGATTAAATGTTGTTGTTCTTTAAAAATATGTATGTAGTTACAATACATAGAACTAACTTGTTTACCTTATTATGTTTTCAGAATGTCATAGAATTATATTAGAAATGGAAAAGTTAATACTGCCGTCCATTTTTTCATATGTTGTAAATACTCAATTACATATTTTTGTATGTGTATTATAAAAATGTATGGTTTCTAATTGTTACGTGCTATTATTGAACATGATGCCACGCACAAAATCTAAAAAAAAGGTTTTAGTACAAATAAAAAAATTTGGACTTGTATTTTATATTATAAATTAACAATAAACAATTATTCAACTTAAAAAAGTCTTATAAAGAACGAGCATGTTTGTTGATGTTCTAACCAAATTTTTGCCCACCTCTGCTTGTTGCATTTTTAAGCCATTTAATGTACATATTTAATGTTTAATTTCTTTTTAAGCTTGTCTAATATTTAATAATAGTGTATGTTGGGCCAAAAATATTTTAGCAAATATACTGTTTATTGAGTGGAAATAATCTTATTTTGAAACTTTCTTTTAGAAATTTTTTGGATATCATAGGGTGAGTTCTCCAGTAGTCGGCACTTTAACTTTTTTTTCATTTTTAAACTGATGCTCTTATGAGTGCGGCCATGATATTGGGTTGTCAACGGATTTTTGTTGCTAAGTGATTGGTATAGTTTTAGACTCAATTAACTATTTTTAAGCATGCTTTTATTTAATTTAAGTAATTTACGTTTTTTCTAAAATGTACCATTTTTGCCTATAGTCGGCACCCGTTTGCCTAATTTCGGCACTTTTTGACCCAATTGTCGGCATTGCATATTTACTTAGGAAAGAATAGGATCTAACAAGGATTCAAGTTGTTTTTTTATTCAAAAAGTAAGCCATTTGAAATTTTGTATGTTTAATATGTTAATAAACATATAAAGAAACAATTTAGAGCGCTATATTTGGCTGTGAAGAATTTTATATACCCTTCACACAGTTTGTACTATCATATATACATATGTACATAATAATCTGAACTTTTAATTTATATTTTTTCCAAAAATGTCTGTCGTTAACTGACTCATTAAACCAAGATTTTCAACTTACGTTGCCAAAGGTACATATTTTATATATACGTAACAAACGCTTTAAGAAGTTCCCTAGGAGCTGCAAAATTTGGGTAAAATTGTTTGAAAATTGTGTTATTTCAGCTCGTAATGTGCTCACATAACTAATTTTCAATAGCAAATTTCTAGAAAGCATATATGATAAATGTATACCATATAAGTGGCTTCAAAAAATTTGATGTCAACATACATACAGACAAACGTACTTAGCTAAATCAATTCCTGTATCTATAAGGATTCAGAATATATATACTTTATAGGGCCGAAAATTTATATTAAAGAAATTACAAAAGGAATGACAAACTGTGTAAACCGTTATATGGTCGAGGTCATTATAATCTATGAGTAACATACTACGATAAAACATACAATGATTGCAAGTAATCATTATAAGTTTAATGAAAGTATCATGTAATTATCATGTTGGGATCGCAAATGATAATTAAATAATCCCATATAATCATAATTTTATAATTTAATTTTATATGAACATAATATGATACCACAAAACAACAAAATATTTGAAATTTATTATAACGTGATGTTACACAATCATAAAGTAAGCCTTTGTGATCATTGAATATTCACATACAATATTATCATAATTCTACATAGTCATAATATGACTAAAAATTAAGTAAAAACTTAAACATGATTCGACATAAAACGAAAATTTTCTAAATTGAGATCAAATTTTTAATTCTTAAACTACTAATATCACAGTTTTAATGTAAAGTTGTTCATAAAAGACCTCGTATCAACTTAGAAGATATAAAAAAATTTAAATGAATTATTATAATGTGTCTTTTAAACAAAAGACCCTCAAGTTGTTCAGCAAATTTCTTATTAACTCAAAATATGACATTCTGCAGTTTTGATTAAAGGAGAGAGTCAGTTCCCTTGTGAATGGGTTAAACATTTTTAAGTCTTCAGTTTCTATGTAGAAGATAAGTGGAATATCTAAAAGGTAGATGTTTATTATTTTTTAATTTATATTTTGAATAATCCGCAATTTTCAGTCTTTTGGGACCAGACTTGATAATCATAGGTGATAATTTTTATATTAAGTTTAGATCTTCGGTTAATTAAGGGATATAAGGCACGGCTACACTTAATTGCCTTTTCACAAATGTAATAAACATAATAAAAGTTTTTTTCAAGGATTACTCTTAAATATTTAATTTCGTCTTTCAATATGATAATTATTTTCCTAGACGATAAACATCTAGTAGGAAAGTGTTTTCATGATTTGTTGATGGAAATATAATAGCTTGAGTTTTATTTTCACTGACTTAAATTTTCCATTTGTAGTAGTATTTACGGGTTAATCTAAGAGAATTTTCAATTCGTCTAATTATCGCAATTGAGACAACTAAAGGCGCTATCATTCGCGTAAAAAGTTGCGTGTTTTCAGTCTGCTAAAACTTTAAGTGGACTTAGGACTTAATTTTTCGCGTGGATTTTAAAAATTGAACGATCTCCTGCTCGTCTTTGTATCGTATGCGTTAAACCTCCTCTAAATTTAAGGTTCATGGCGTGTTTTTCAATGATGATTTCTGTTTCTGCAGAAACTTTAAGAGGACTTGCGACTGGTTTTTTTTAAGAATTAAACTATCTATAATTTCGGTTGTCACCTTCTTTTCTAATAAATCTTAAAAAATAACTTTATTTTGCTATATCCAGACAAATATAAATGCTGCCGACTTTAGAATTCTATATTCCCAATACTCGGCAGTCCGTAAGATACTCAATATAAATTGTGCCGACTATTAGGTAAACTTATTTTAAACTCATTTTCTTTATAACTATTGTAAAGAGAGGTGAGTATTAAACAATTTTCTATAATTTGAGCTTAATATGCGAAAACATCAATTTTCCTGAAGTCGGCATTATATGCCGACTATTAAAAATCTTAAAAATTATTGTTCCTAATGTCGGCAGCCATCAAAATAAGCCAAAAAATTATTTTTTATAAAAATTTTCATATCTGAAGCAATATTTAAATAAACCTTAACCTTTTAAACCCACTTTGGTAAAAAAAATAATTAAAAATACATGATTAAATACTTGTTTAAGTTGGCGCTATCACTAACAAATTTTTAAAAAAACTGGCTCTACCGCACGTGTTGAGAGATAGTCACAGAACGAGGTAAAAAATAGGTTGAAATACTCATCTCAATCAAATGTAAAAATTACATAAAGAAAAATGAGTGTATTTTTAACTAAATCTACATCTTACTTTTATATAAAATTATCATTATTCTTATTTATTTAACTTTAAAGTCAAAAATGCCGACTATTGGTGCATGCCGAACTTAGGAGAACTCACCCTAGTTGAAGATCCCAAAAATACAAGACCATTGCTAATACTAATGTATTTAAAAGAAAATACGAATGTGTGCTTTTTATAAAAATTATATTTTTAGTTTTAAAATAAGTGCAAGAAGCCTCCTTTTTTAATTAGGATAATTTTTGTATTTAAAAACAACCATTAGCACTTGTAGTCTTACTTGTTCATTATTTGTTATCGTTGCAATATTTAAATTTACGTAATGGTCTAAACGTCATAAGTCAAATACACACATATACTACATGCAAATATATTCCTTATTGCCTAATTCACAACATGTCGCAGTAGTTGTACGTCGTTGAATTTTACAATAGTGGTACACATTTTCTTGTGTATGTCTTTTTTTTTTTCTTAATAACAACACCTACGAAAGGTTTTAAATTGGCAAAATAATTTATAATAGCTTATATAAAATTTTATACAATTATTATTACTCTTTGTTTGCTGATGTGAGCAATTAACTATTATTGATTATTTTTAAACAAAACTTGAGTGGTGTCACCAAAACGGAATTAAAATTAATTTAAAATGTTATATAGAAAATAAAAATAAAAACAAGAGTGCTATAGTTAGCCATGCCTCATCTGATAATACTCTTCTCTATCATGTTCATATAAATAAGGTCCGTATCATAGCGTAGCCTAGATTTCAGATTTAAGGCTATAATACGTCATTTTGTTTTATAATTTTTCAAGCCATTTTAAATTTAAATTTTTTACATAGTTAACTATATGCTACTAGTTAAACCCTTTCATTTGATAGCCATATTATTGGAGTTGAGAAAAAAATTATTCGCAATTTTATATTGTACCAATAAGAGGACAAACCCGTACTTTCTATATTTAACCCATATATTAGCCATTGTATTTAGGACTCCATCTTGGTTTTAAACTATTTCATGATTAACTATATTCTAGCTAGCTCTTGCATTTGATAGCGTTATTTAGGGGGTTGAATTGGGTAATTTATAATTACTAGTTTTGACCCATATATAAATTTACTGTACGCTATTTTGTAGAGGCTGCCATAACGAATTTTTAATGTTTCATAGTGTATTATATATAAAATATTAACAACTCTCTCGGTTGTCTAAAAGTTAATTAAATTGATTTTCATTTGTAATTTTTAGGAAACACAGCGAAGCAGTTGTATTTTGATGCCTATATCTCAGTTTCAAACAGGCATGTTTGTTTAACTCAGGAATAATTTTCGAGAATATTGCTTTGGCACTAGCATGTCCAAAAACTATTTAGGAGTTTGAGAAAGTTGATATTTCTTAAAAAAATATATATTTTTTCAAATAATTGTTATCTGTAACTTTGGCGATTTACGACCGATTTGACCAACGAATAGTCCTAGAGACATAGAAATCTATAAAAACTAAATATCGTTTATATGTTATCCCAGGGCTGACAAATATTTACTTTTGTGGCAAAAATATGGGAAAAACGGAGGCAGTCGTGTTTATTTGCTTGTAACGTAGAAAGTTATGGGACGCTGTGCTGAATTTAAATAGAAATTAATTTTCGAATATTACCAAAACGAAAAGATGGAAATTGTTAAATAGACTCTTTTATTCACAAGCCTTTAGAAAATAAATATTTGAAAATTATTACATTATAATTTTATATTTTAAGTGAAAAGCATTGTAAAAAAATTTTTTTGTAGAAGTTTGTAACGGATTATGGTCTAAATAAATAAAATAAAAATACATACTTTATGGGATAGGAAATGAGTATTGTTGAAATTACAAACGGAATGACAAAACTATAAATATCCTTGGCACTTCAGGGAAGGGTAAAGAAACATAAAGTAACGTATGTAAGTATTTTTCAATTAAAAAATATGATTGGAATAAATTAAAATAAAAGTAAAAAAATGTATTAGCATTAGGTAGATTTATTTTATTTTAAATTTGCAACCATAGACACAAAAATAATAAATTATCGAGCTCTGTTAGCCAATTAAAAACTGATGTAATCATTTAAAAATTATTTTTTTATAATAAAAAATAATTTTATATAGAAATAGTAAAAAAAAAAATAATCGCCTGTGTTCTGTATTCATAGTGAAATTAAATCACTCGGAATTGCCATGAAATTGTTATTATAAACCATAACACTACAATGGCAATTCCGAGTGATTTAATTTTACTCGGAATACAGAACACAGGCGAATAACTAGAATTTATAGCACAGACCTTTAAAATAATAAAAATTATTTTACACAAAATTTTTTAGGTGAAGATAATAAAACATGTATAGTGTTTTAATTAATTACTAAAGCCTTTAAAAAGCCACATGCACATGTGGGTCTAACGTCACTAAAATGTTCAGGTAAGAATTTGATATTACATCAAATGTATTTCAGTCCAAAAATGCAAATGAAACACATGTGGCTGAAGCGGATACGTTTATGCTTAATGATGACGTCAAAATTACGTCTCAGCCACATGCGTATGTGGCCTTTTACATTTCGTGTACTACTGGCTTTATTCGTTTTTGGAAACACGCAGTTGCCCACTTTACTATTACACTGTGGAAATTGAATTCCTTAATTTTGTTCCTTAATGTTGTTTTGTTAATTTTGTTAAGTTGTTTAAAATTCCTCTTAGAAATTCTATATTAGAAAATTTAAAATTTTTTTTTACGTTTTGTTCACAAACGGCGTTTTTAGCAACAAATTTTATTTATTTTTGTTATAGGTATTCGTTAATTGAATGTGTAAAAATAGATTTAATAAAAATTTTCAATGTTAATAATAAAAATCATTAAACATTCGTGCAAAGCTAAAAACAGACAATGTCATATCATAGTGTTTAGTTATAATAAATAGAGAGGAAAACAAATAAAATAGAAAAAGTTTATTAAATATTGTCACTATTTAAATGTCGAACTACAATAAACTCGACAGGCGACAAGTTATGCACTAAAAAACTCAATTATCAGAAACCGCTTCTTGAATTGCTTTCTTAAGGCTAATTGCTTACTAAAGTGCTTGTAGAAGGCATGCTTTTTATCTTTAATGACTCACTTTATAAGCCCCATTTTTATACTCTTCACCTGTGGTGCACAAGGGTATATATAGGTTTCTCATTCCGTTTGTAATTTCTATAATTTTCATTTCATTTCCATAAAGTATATATTTTCTGAAAGCTTATGAATAGAGGAGTCGATTAAGCCCTGACCGTCTGTCCGTGTGTTGGTTGAAATCAACTTTTAGAAGCAACTATATGTTCCTCAGATCTGTATATGGTATCAATCTCTTGGAAATATCCAGGAATGAATCGCTATTGAAATTCAGTACAATCGCCCCATAACTTTCTGAGATATGAGCAAAAAACCACGACCACCTCGTTTTTTTCACAATTACAACAACAACATACATATATACTGGTTAAAGTAAACGTGGCATCGAATCCCATCTGAGCCAAAAAAATTTTTTTTTAATTTATATATTATTTATATTTGTATTATTTTTTTTTTAATTTTTTAAAAAATTTTTTTTAAAAATTTTTTTTAAGTTCTTTTTTTAAATGTTTTTTTAAATTTTTTTATAAATATTTTTTTGTAATCTTTTTTTTTTTTAATATATTTTTTTGTTTTATTTTTTTTAAAATTTTTTTTTTAGAAACATACATACGTAAACACAATTGTAATGTTACAATGGTATGTTTTTTACATGTATGTATGTACGTATTTTATATGAGATGAATGGTGATACAAACAATTGTTATTGTATGACTAAACGTTGTGAAGGGTATATAAGATTCGGCACGGCCGAATATAGCACTGTTACTTGTTTGTAATTACTTTTACATTACCGTGAGCAGCGTACTGATAAAAAGTAACAGTAAAGTATTGTTGAAATTACAGTAAAAAGACACTTTGTTGCGCTTTCTTAAGCAAACAATTTTAGCTTTTTCATATATGCTATACGGTAAGCGAATTATGTGAGTACTGTTTTTACAATTCTTTGGTAAACATTTAAAAAAAATCAGTAGATTATAACATCCTATGAAAATAAATCTTCTTTTATTATTTAAAAATGAGCCTAAAAATCATTTAGTCGCCTGCAGTTTGTCGTTGCCGTTACCACTGCATGTATAAGACTAACACTATGTTGTTGGTTTATAGTATGTACTGTAATTGATTTTTTTCTTTTAAATTAAAATATTCTCAAGTGGAGATACAGTTAAATAACCTTGACCATATAATTTCTTTTGTTCCATATGAATGACAAAATGCAAGAGGAAATTGTAATCAGATGACCTTTTGAGTTTGTAGAATTTTTAATATCGCAAAATCATTTTAATTATTTCTATAAATTATAGATTTTAAGAAGCTTGATCAGATTAAAATAAAAGAGATTTTTACATAAAAAACTGATCTAAAGCTTAAATAATAGGACAACGTATCAATTAGGAAAATTTTAGAGAAATTGTATAATCTTTTGACTGTCAGTTTTTATTTTTTACAATCTTTGGAAATTTTAAATACAAAAAGTAAACAAATAATTAAAAAATAATAAACCTACAAGCAAAAATTCATAAGCAATATCCAAAAAATTTTTGCTTTTATAAACAAAAACACATAATTTTAAATTTCAATTTAATATGAAAAGTTGGAAAAGTGTTTTTAAATTTCCCAATTATTCATACATTAAAAAAAAACACTACAAATTGTGTTATAAATATATGAATTTTGTACTAAATAGGTTCAGCGTACACCTCTCGCAGCAAATGTAAACAATTCTTTTATTTATTAAATTTAAATTTACTTATGCTTATGGTTAAATGTGGCATATATTATATTAAAATTTTTATTAAAAAAAAAAAGAAAAAGAATTAATTTTAGTACCTTGTTTCGAAATAGTACTTATACGCGTAAAATTTTGAAGGGGTTAAAAGTGGAACAAGAATTTAAAAAGTTTTAGTTTGTCAATTCCGACTATATTAAACTCTACTCTATAATATAGTTTATTTTTTAAATAAGTTAGCTAATGCTTTAATATATTTTTAAGAGTTTTATAAGGGTTAAAGTAATTTCCGGGACTAGGTTAGGTAGAACAGGCAGCTGCTGTGCAGCTCACTTGGGTTCATTAGATTGATCCCTTTGTGATACCTGAATAGAAAAGTAAGAATAGAAAAGAGAGAAGAGAAGCAGACAAGTCCAGAGTCTCTGGCGGGAATCGACCCGCAACCCCCAAACTAGCAGACTAGTCTACCGGGCCACCCAATTTCCGAGACTAAGATTTATGTTAAACTTTAAACTTATTTGTGTTAAATTTTATCTCTAATAATAGTGAATTTTGTCTCTATATATGCAAACGCTAAGATGATGTTCGGTAGTAAGCCTTGTATTAAAGTAAAGCCCAACAACAGATCAATCACAATGAATTTTGAAAGCACATTTAGGTTATTAAAAAGCTTGTTTCTGTTGACTTTATTCAAATGCGAATTTTCATACGTCAGCTAAATACATATAAAAGTAAAATTTCGGGAATACATTTTTACGGAGACTTGGTTTAACCATGTAATTATTGCAGCGAAAATAGAGTTTGTTTTTGGACCAAAAAAGTTCTGCGTATCAAATTTGCGATCAGCACATTAGTTTTAAGAATTTTTTTCACAGATAAAGAAAAACCATTTTCAGCCTACATTTTTTACTTAAGGCGACGGTAGTACGTTTTTCCTACTTTGATGTGTAGGGTATAAACAAAAATTAAATGTTTTTTTTCAAATTTTTTTATTATAATTTTTTTTTTTTGGATTCGTGCCAGACATAAACAATATAAAAATATTCAGTGACAAAAATGCAATATTGAAAAATGTTGTAAGATGTACTATTCTTCTATAAACTATTGGTAAATTCACAAGAAGTGCTATCACGTCGTATTCTCATAATATAATAGTTTTTCAAAATTTTTAAAATAATAAAAAAGTATTGATTTTTATAGAATTTTATAACCATTTTGAAAATATGAGAGTATATCTGTCTATACTTTGTTCAAAGCATGGTGTAATAACATAAGGTGATAGCGTAAAGGAGAGCAATTTTTCTCTCTCTTTTTTTATGTATGGAGTTTGACAATTTCCGGAGTTGAAATCATTTTTTATATATGTAGTTTGACATACTCCAGAGCACAAAAAAATAATCAACTGGGCTGGCACCGCCACCTTGTATAATTACACCATGGTTCAAATTACATTTTTAAAGCTCCTTGTTAACTCTCACATTAGAGTCATATATTTGTATGTATGAGTGAATTGCATTTGAATTATTATTAAAATTTAGAAAAATCTACAAATAAAGTTGTGACTGCATTCAATTTCTTAATAGTTGGCAAATAATTACAAGTGCCTTCGTTACACACAGATGGGTATTGGTGTAATTGATTAGATTATTTAATTATATTTTTACTAATATTAATTTCTTTTTGTAGTTAGACTTGAGTTAAGCACATACATATGCTTTATATACATATATTTGCACATTATAGTTGGGACTTTAAAAACATTCTGATTGCTGAACGTCGAACGTTGATGGAAAAAATTATATTTTTCGATTATGAGTTAAAATTCTTAGAAAAGTTATTTTTATGATAAATAAAAACTTTTTTTTTGTACAAAAGATAGTTTGATTTTGTTGTATTTTGAGTTTTATAGTGTTTTGATTGAAACCCGAAAAAAATTTTTCTATAAATTTTAATCAACATTTAAGTAATTCACTAGAGAGCAGCAAAACAAGTAAAAATACTTCAATACAAGGTCAAACTAAAATAGTGTAATGACGCAACTCAAACAATGAGATCTTTCTTAATAAAATGAGAATAAGTTGGCCGATAGGCAGACTTAAATGCTTCATATGTTTATGTATGAAGGCAAAACAAATAACAATACATAAGTATACAAAAAGTATAAATTAAGAAATTTTGTTTGTAACATCTGTTTTCAAGAATAGAATACAACAAATAAAAATAAGTTTTTTTAGTTAAATTAAGTAGAGGTGAGGTTTTTTAACTATGCTCAAGTATTTGGGCATATCATAGTTTTCAATGCACTAATATGTTTGCCAATAAGAATTAAAATGTATGATTCGTTATTTTTCTGTGATTATTTTTAGCATTCCAAATTTTTTTTTTTCGATAATTATATGAATATACATAAGTTTTTAAAGTGATTTTTCAACAAGAGATAATATATGCTTTGAAGTTATGAAACACTAATTCACTTATCGCATTCATATGCCATAACCTTTCCCTTAAGGCCTGTCACACATTTCAATCGAAATGATTTTAATTTCGTACTTGTTTTTGTTTTAACTTCTACAGATTATTTTTAACACTTATACTTTCACATCTTGAGGCCCCACTTTACATTTTTTGATGCGGAAAAATATTTATTTTAGACCCCTTTAACTATGCACATTAATGCTACTTAGTGTGAAAAATGTAAACAAAAACGAAATGCGGATTCAATTCTAAATACTTCCGATCGAATATTGTCACTGTGACATGCCTAAATGCACAAAAGTAAAATTTGAAAATTTAGAATCTCACATACAGAGAAGAAAACATTGGCTTTATAAAATATAATTACCGCAGGTATGTAACAAAGAATTTGAGAGCGTCTCAACTTATTTCCTTTATCTTTATGTGTTGTATAAGTATCGACATGGATAAGGTTTCTAGAGAAAAATCGACGTGGTATGTCCCAAAGAAATACATTTTAAGTTGTTTTTGGGGAACTATAATTGTCAATATGTATCTTTATTGAACATTCGTAAATTGTAGCCTCGTAAAAAAATTAGCATCACAAATTATCACTTCTTTTACAAAACTTGTTAAAAGTGTCTTTGCTTCAGTCTACTAAACAATAAATTATAATATAACAAGATTACTCGCACTAACACCTGTAAATTAGAAAGAAAGAAATAAGTATGAGTGCTGTATTCGGTATCAGTGTATCAGGTAATACCCTTTATCATATTGTACATAGAAATAGTGACCACAGCGTAAATTAGCCTAGATTTCTGATTTAATGTTATACGCCATTTTGCTTTATTTTTACCTATGCCTTATTTGATTTTGATTTTTTACATAGTTAACTGTATTCTAATAGCAGAGCCCTTTCATTTAATATCCATGTTGATGGGGTTGAAAAAAAAACAAATTATTTGCCATATTGTTTTGGACACCATCCTGAATTTTAACTTTTCCTTAGCTTACTGGTCAATACTTTATTTGATACCACTATTATGGGAGTTAATTTTTTACACAATTTCCTTCTCATTAGTATTAAATACATTTGTATGTATATAAGTTTTCTTATTCTTTATAATGATTTTAAAAACATCCCATCGTAAAATTGTAAAATAAGTTAATGTATGTATCAATAATTAAATAAGAAATTTTTTCTCAGCCGGGATTCAAAATCAGGTTGATCAAGTGATCTTGGTTTTTTCCTCATATCTCAGTTGTTTATGGACCGATTTTTCCAGTCTGCTCCCGAATATTTCTGATAATTTGATATCACCTACAGCTCTGAGGGAGGGGATTAATAAACAGATTTCAACATTGCTTAATCGACTTCCCTTATCATAAGCTTTCAAAAAAAAAAATTTCTTTATGGCGTCGTAAACGAATATTGCGGAAACCCAACACTCTCTGTGAAGGGTATAAAAAAAAAACAGCAATAACATTTAAACATTCATATGGATTTATTTATGATATTTAATCTCACATCGATAAATGACGAATTTTTGTAAAAAGCATGTTCTAAGTTATCTAAGAGGTTAGCGAACCTAATTTTTATCTATCAGTTCTGTCTCATAAAAATGTGAATAGAAACAAGTTTATATGTATGTATATGAATATTGAGAATAAAAACTAAATGTTATCTTGATGTTTTGCACATATTTCAGTCATTTATCAATTTAAAGTTTCTGTAAAGACTACTTCTACGAGCTCTTATTTACTCTCTTAGCATTATACTTTTTAGCATTTTTTTAATTATTGCAAAGTTTAAAACTTTACTATTATTAGTCCTTTATTTTATTTTATAAATATATTTTCAGCTCATATGTCTTTTTCAATTCCAAATAATTAAAATGTTGCTACAATATTAAACATGATTAAAAATGTCTTATTTTAAAGATAATGCTTAAATCATGTCAAAATATAATATGAAATACTGACGTGAGCGTCTTTTAAAAATGGGTTTATTATAATTAGTCGCTATTAATTAAAATTAATTATAATCGTTTATATTAACTATAACATTTACATATTTATTAATATTAATATTAAATTAATATATTTCATATTTCTCTCTCCTTATCTTTCATTCCTTTTTTTACCTTTTGTGTAAATGCTAAACATCTTAATCAAAATCATCATCAAACGCCATATTCAAATTCAGATGAAATATCCTACAAACAAACAACGTACTGATAGTGAAAAATGGGTAATATTAAATGGAATGAGTCATAATTATTCTATAATAGAAAATATTGTTGTATTTCCTTTTTGCAAGAATTATTTATATATGTAATTAAGTTTTTGCTATTCATTTTTTGCTCTTTCATGTTTTTTGTTCGTGCGTGTGATATAAGAATTTTAAATAATTTCTTGGATTTTTGTTTTCTGTTTTATTTCTAATTGTTAATGTTTAAGTTTTGCTGTACATGCATACATATGTTTTGTAAAACAAAAAATATTTCTATTTTACGGGGTTTTTCAATAAGCACATACAATTTTGTATTAATTAAAATACGAAAGTTATAGGGTATTTAGTAGAAGTATAATAAAAAACAACTGCACATGTAATATTTATTAATTTTTACAGTCGAAATTACAGAACAAAATTTCGGTATTATGTATTGTATATTAGTAATTTCTGAGCGAAGCGTGTTGGTGTATTTTAACACGTTAAAAATGTAAACATTAACTTACACTTCGGCGCTACCAGACCATAAAAAATGTTTTCACCATGTTGACACTAAAATATGAAATTCTTATGTCTCTATTGAAAACCCCTGTAAAGTTTTTTACGTACTCTGGTGTTGTTTATATTACATTTATAAAATAATTTATTTCCATGACATTTTTTGATAACAAATTATTATTATAAAGTTTTTTGCATAAAATTCCTTAATTCTCAATCTACTGAGTCATTGTAAAAAAAAAACCATTTAGTCGATACAAAGTTTCTTTATTATTTATTTATCATTTAAATGTTTCCTTTTGTAAATATGACATGCTTTTTATGTTTCTACCCAATTATCTTAAAGGCAGTTTTGTTTGCCATAAACAAAAATTTTATTAAAATAGGTATATGTATATATACATGTTTTTTTTTTTTGTATTTCATGTTTAAAGTTTTTGATAATATAACCTAAACAAGCCTGTAATTTATATGGGCCTCATTTTTATTTTCTGTCATTAGCTGTATCTTTAATGCATGTACATGTGTTTTTCTCATAGTTTTTTTTAAATATTTTTTCCCCCTAAATATTTTTAAGATTTTCCCTGTTTTTGTCAATTCTTTCTTATTGAATTTGTTTAATTGTTTTTACTATAAAAGAAGAATATTTTATACAAAAGTCTTTGTATCAAATTAATTTGAAATTGTAAAAAAGTTTTTTCTATAAATAAGTAAGTTAGTAAATGTTTTCATAGTCCTAGTTACTAATTAAAATAAATTTTTAAATTTCTCTTGTTTTCATTGAATTTAGGTGGTCGTTCAACTAAAGAAATTTAAAATATATGCATTTTAAAAATTTTATTATTTATACAAAAACGAAAAAAAAAAAAAATTATATGCATCTACAAAAATTTTTTTATGTTTTCCAATAAAAAAAACTATATAATTAAGTTTTAATGCATAAACATCTACTGTACATGTTTTTTTTGTCTCTCAAATATATATATAAAAAATATATGTATTAATCAAATCAGTAAGTCAGTCAGTCACGCAATATAATAAATTAAATTTGATGAGATTCGTTAAAAGCAATTCTCCCGGTAAACAAAAAATAAATAAAAAAAAACAATAGAAATTATTGAATAATTTAAAGTCTTGAAAATTAGTGTCATTTTATTTCTATAATAAAGCATACAAATAACAAGAGTATAACGTAAAAAGTTTTACATACATACTTATGTAGTGTAAAATGTTTTTATTCTACGAACTACATCTAATACAACGTGTAAATGTGTTAATGTGTACAGCTTGGGGCCTTTTACGTAAAATCTTTAAAATCAATTGAAATTAAAAAACATTACAATTTCAGTCAATCAATAGAAATAAAAACAATAACAAATATTTAGTAACCTTTATTAACTGTAGTGTGTGTTATATAATACTAAAAATTTATATATAAATATACTTTTATAAATATAAATTTATTTTTATAAGTCAGACAATTTTTTTACAAAAAATAATATTGCTTAAGGTCATAATAGGGTAAATTTTTTTTTGTAAACCTATAGATATTTCAGAAGGTATAACTGTAAAACTAGCTGTTATTCTAATAAAGCGTGTTAGCGTTTTTAAGTATATTTTGGACAATCAACATGCAAAGACTTACACCAAAACAACGTTTACACTAAGTGGAAATTTGTTTCCAAAATTCGCTGTCTGTTCGCCAAACTTCGCACTTCGTCAAGTTTACGGAGCGCATAATCGTACATCTGATAAGGTAATACGCTATACTATGGATCGATTTATGACCATATTAACTCTTTTGTATCAAATTCATACAAATCCATCCCGTTTCGTGCCCACAAAAGAAGCCATTGCTGCTGTAGACGCGACTATGATAGATGACTTGAATTTATTGATTCGATGCCTGTCTCAGCAACACGATCTCTTAATTCGTGATTTTTATTCCTCATTTCAATGCCAATCATTTGGGGCAACATGCCATACAGGTTTGGAACAAAACTCCTTGCAAAAATAATTTAGATTCGAAGGTATACGGCAAACTCTTTTTTTCTGTTACTATCTTATAATGTATTTACATTACACCGAAATCTAGTATGTACTTACGTAATCTAGTCAATTTCCCTTACAAAATAAAATCTACTTTTTCACTAGATTTTAACAAAATCTACTAAAGCACTCAGCGATGCACCTCTGATTTAATTCATATTGTACTAAAGAAATGGTGGTTGCAATTGTGCCAGTATTTTATAGTTTTAATTTTTTATATATGAGGTTTGACATTGAGAAAGTATAGAAAGTTTCCAACACAAACTTTTAAATCAATACCAGTTGATGAAAACAAAATCTTGCAATATGTCAAAAACTAAAGTGTAAATCAAGTTATATTTATTCATCAGGTAATCGTTGCATGGAGAGAAATTTTTTTGTCTATATTTTTTATTGTGATGTTTTAAATAAATGAGAGAAGAGAGAACATTGTTTTTTTATGTATGGACTTTGACAGCTGATATTTAAAAAAAGCTAAGAAAAAATAATCAGCTGACGAATCTAGACCACCTGATGAATGAATGGAAATTCATTGGTTAAATGGTATAGAGTGTCCCAACAAAAGCACCATATTTAAATTTTCTATCTTTTTGTAAATACGAGTTATACGGTAATTTTTTTTATACAGTTGTCATGTAAATTAAAATCCTTTTAGATGTAGCGGTTACTAAAGCATTAATAAAATTGATTTTCTATTGAATTTTGGTTTATAAAACTCTTATAAAGTTGTTTTAATTTTTATGAATTACACCATAAGTAGTTTAGCTATATTCAAGGGTAATTTTCTTTTAAAACTTAAAAACCAAGACTGTCACTATATTCTACTTAAATTTTTTATAAAAAATTTTGTTTGAAAATATTTTCTAAAAAAAAAAAGAATTTTTAGAAAAAACTGAACAAATTTATTTTTATTAAAGATGTGCTATAGATAACGTTTTGGAAGAAATTTTAACCAATAGACAATATTTTTTTTTTTTTTTTTCATTTACATATAGATTCAATAAATTAAAATCTTGAAATTAAACACCTGGAAGGTACCAAATTCTATTTCTACTTTTTTATGTATAATAATTTATTTCACTGGAAGTGCTGTCATATGGTATTGTCATAATGTTAAACTTTTATAAAAGTTAAAAGTATTTTAAAATAATATTCAAATTTTAATCAGGCTCGAGTTCATATTAATATTCTTATTGTTACAAAGAATTTTTTTATTTGTGATAAATGAAAGAATAATCTGAAAAATTATATTTTTACCGACAACTAGCCGAGTGGAATGCATTTTCGAAACCAGCTACGATTTCATCATCAGCACTCTTTGATCGGTGGGTGCATGTTGGTTGTAAATATCATCTATTTAACTCACAGGACTTAAGTTAATTGAATTCGGTAACTAAAGTAGTTACTTTAGTTACCGAGTAGTAAAGTAGTTACTTTAGTTACCGAGTAGTTACTTTAGTTACCGAATTCAATTAACTTAAGTCCCGTGAGTTAAATAGATGATATTTACAACCAACATGCACCCACCGATCAAAGATGCAAAGATACAATAATGCAATAACTCGAAATTTACACATTTAAAATCGAATATTACAAAAAACAAAAAACGTCAAAACGCGAAACTTTAAAATTCTCATTAGAATCTTTATAAAATAGGTTAGACTGTTAAGACTGATTGATGCTTTTTCTTAAATGACTAATCTTATGTTTTAAGTGTTTTATGTTTTAATATCAAAAAACTTTTATAATACATTTTTATTAAGCGAATTTTTTATAAGAATTTTGTTTAATTAACACATTTTTTATAGATATTTTCAAATATCTTCTTTTCTTTAATTTTTTTGCTTAATTGTAAAGTGATTTTAAACTTTAACAGTTATACAATATATATCAATATTGTTATTCAGCCTTATTGTCATTGGCGTTGTCGTATTTTTTGGTACCGTGTAATATTTACGACAATGTAAAATGAATGAGACCTTGCCAATGACAATAAGGCCGATTATTTTTTTTTTGAGTTATGTCACTGTTTAAGTAAATGAGCGATATAATGTTTGCCGGTCACATTTTTTACTCAATTTTTTTAATTTTAAATTTTAAAAACTATTCAAATATCAGTTCTTTCATCTGTTTAAAAGACATTCTTACAAAAATACCGTGTGATATCCTTATATTGAAATTTGTTTGTACATAAGCCATTTGATAAAAGGGTGATAATTAATAGATCAGTATTTATTTTTACTATTAAAAAAATATTTTCTGTGCAAAATTGTTATTTCTGTAAATATCGGAAAACGTATGTTTTTCAACCAACATTAAAAAGAATGTTTTCATTGTGTTTCATTGTGTTAAAAAGATAAGAATGTTATTCATAGTCGTAGCATAATTTTTCCCTAATTTATATGTAAGTAAACAAATTTAAATTAATTTTATTTTTTGAAAACACTTCTTGGTTCGACAAGTTTCCCATAGAAACTAGTTTTTCAAACCAACGAAGAGGAACTGCTTATTAATAGTTTGTAAGTTTAATAATACAAGTTTTTTTTTTGGTTTCTTTTCCTGAACAATTCAAATCATCATCAAATCAACATCATGCTGTAATACTACTTGAATGATATTTATTTAATGTATATGTTCAAGTATACAATTCACATAAAATTAAAAATGCAAGTGTGTTGGCACACTGTTCATATTATTTTGGATGAATAGATTGTAAGAGATGCAAACATACTACTCATAGAAACACATTGCTGGTTAATGTAATCATGGAATATAATGATGGAAACTCCAGTCAAAATAAACACACTAAAAGCTCCTCGATACATACATATAAACACAGATGGCGGAAAATTCTAAAACATTAAGCAAATCAGCCAAGAAATTACACATTTTAAATGCAATGTGAAGAATCACATTAAATTTGTACGCAATCAAAAAATAACTAGACTTATTTGCTAAAAAAAGGACTTTAAAAAAGCAAAAGTATTTTTACTGCAATTACAACCATATGTTTATTGGTTGGACTAGGAAATTAAGAAATAATACTATTAATTAATTGGTGACGTTTTAAAAAAATCTTCCTGCATTTGTTTCTTCTACATTTCAATGATTGTTATGCGTCATTTATTTAACGTGCTTGTTACGTGAATTATTATTTTCTTTTTTAATGTTGTATAAAGTCTGATTAGTTATACCGTCAAATTAGAAACGAATAATTAATATTAATTTATTATGTATGTCTTGTCATAATATATTTACATTGTAATCATGCTACATTGGCATTTAGATTTTTCTAATGTCAAAATAATGTCTGCAAATTTTATAAAATGTCATTTGTTTTTAATGAAAATGAAGTTGTATTAAGTAAAAGTAAATACCTTTTGAAAATGGCGTTAAATGTTAAATTATAATGACACTCGTAAAGCAAACATAATTAGAACTTGCGTAGAAAAATTATTGCGTTAATTTTTTTGTCCGGGTTTTCGGGCCGTTGGATATTGTGTTTTCGATATTCACAGATCGACAAGATTAGGTCAGATTTAACCGAGTTTTTAAAGTCATCAGTTAATGCAAATAAATTCCAGATTTTTAAACATAACATCCTTAAAATGTTTTTGTTATTTCGAATGTAGTCAAAGGCTAAAATAAGTTTTTATTTAATTATCTGATGCACGTTAACAGAATTTCACGAATATCGCCCATGTTCTATATTCTGAATGAAATTATATAGATCGAAATAATCATAACATTGTTGTTATTAACAACAACACTTCCATTCCGAATTTAATTAAATCTTATTATTTATTTTTCCACATTAGGCGAATTTTTTTATTTGCATTACCAATTGCATCTTTTTCTACCCTTCGGTAAAAAATAGCGGTAAGCAGACCTTATAAACAGCCTTATTTAGACTCATTAAGCGGACACAGGGAATCCTGTTCATATTACATACTCATATTTTTTACACGCGCTGGAATATATAGGAAGTGCTTCCACACTCGCTTCCAAAAAAGGGACTTCGAGAAGACCTCCTGATGAAGACCTCTTTGGAACCCTTTCTCTGCAGATCTGTTAAAAGGCTTAGTGATTTTTAAATTGTTAGAATTTTTTATAATTAGTAAATTTTTTATTTTTCATATATATTCTTATTTATTTTTTTCTGTTTTGAGTTCAGCACTGTTAAACTCACTCTTTATTTTGTTTTTTTTATTTCTTTTTATTTTATCTGGTTTTAGTAACGGTTTCAACGTATGTTGTCGCTAAGATTACAAAAATTAAAAAAAATATATTGGCGAAAACTTTTTAAACAAGAGGAGTTAGAATTACTATCGGATCTTTAGAAGGAAGTTTACAGATCTTCTAAAAGTTATTTAAGGGCAGGCAGGGTAGATGAGACTAATAATCTAAAATCAGGTGTAAAATCAGCTTCCAGAAGTCATGAAATGTAAAGCCCAATTGACTTTTACGGCTGGGTATGTCAGTAAATACATATTTCTGTGGTCGCAAGGAAAAACAAGGTAACTCCATTTTTCCAAAATGTTGAAAAAACACCAAAAATTTGATGGATTTTGGATTTACCATCACTCTGTCAGATCAAAATTTTGAAAAGGTATCACATTTAAGAGTAATCTACAAAATAAAAATCGCTTAAATACTAGTTTTTAGAAAAAAAAGGTAACTCCATGTGTTTTAAGGAAAAATCAGGTAACTCCATAATATCTTAAAGAAAAACACTAGGAGATTGATCGTTGATGTAAACAGTAATTAAAACTAGAATTATATCATTAACATAAAACAAAATTAACTGAATTCCTTTATTTTTAACAGCAAACTAAAAAATTGAAATTTTTCGATTTTCAAATCAATACGAAATTCATTACTTTTTTTGATAACAATTTAAAATTACAAGTTTAGTCTCTTTTGCTGCAACCTTGACGATCTTCTCCATAAGACGATGCATAAGACGATGAAAAGTTGCCTTAACTCCATAAAATATAAGAATAAATTCAAACAATGAAATTTTTAGGAAAAACCAGGTAACTCCATTTTTAGGTAAAAGTCAGGTAACTCTTGATTTTTGCTTCTGACGGGTAAAAAGTTTTTTACTGCAACCCAAAATGTTCAACAGGATGTAAAATTATGTTTTTTTGAATGCGCAGACATTAGAATATGAAATAAAAAAAAAACTAGTAAAATATGTCTAAAACTTTAAATGCGTTTTTCTCGTGTTTAAAAAAATGGAGTTACCTTGTTCTTCCTTGCGACCACAGATTTATACATACATACTTATGTATTTTCATTTTTATTTTTTATTCTGTTTCTGTTTAACTCTTTAGACAGGAATTTAACTTTAACTAAAAGAAAAACAAGTTAAGTTTTATATTTTGTTTAATGTTTCTCCTTAACAAAATGACGTAATATTTTTTGTTTATGTTTATGTTGGTTTTGTTGTATTTATGTTGCTATAAATGTCAGTGGGTAACACTCCACACCATTTTCAATAGAAACATGCTGGTGTTACCAAAGGTGTGGAGATCTAAAAATCTAGTTCTTGTAAATGCTTAAACCACAGAAACAACTTTAAAGGTTAAAAACCTACATGCAACAATAAAATAATAAATTAAAAGAAAAATTTTGATTCATTTTGTTTAAACATGTTAAAATGGTTTTTTATTTATTTATTTTTTTTAATAAATTATATCGTGACATTTATATTTTGGTTTTTAAATTGCCAATGAAATTGTATAGTTTTTATTTTGTTAATAACAAACAATTCATTAATATTGCAATATCTTTGCGGTTAATATTTAATTTCAAACCTATAATTTTTGTATAGTTAAATTACACAGCGATAGAGTAAAAGTAGTAACAAATTGTGGAAAACTTTTCATAATTAATATTTATGCATGCCATAACAGTTGGGGCCAGCTAAATAGCAGAACAAAATTGTACACAAAAATTATTAAGTTAATTGTTTTGTTGTTAATAATTACTGTATTCTCTTAATATCTGTTTGTGTGTAGTAAAAGTTTAATATTTGTTTCTTTTAATTTTTAAATTTTTGATCAATTTCGTTACCTCGTTCATAGTGTTTAAAATTGTTAAAATTAATATATGAATACGTAGAAAAAAAATCATTCGGTAGCTCTTTAAAGCACATTGCGTGCACAGAGGAATTATATGTTGGCTTAATTTAATGAAGAAAATATTCATTATTTTGAAAGTTATTGACTTTATAAACTTAGACTAGATATATCAAAAAAACAAGTAACAGTGCTATATTCGGCCGTGCCGAATCTTATATACCCTTCACAACGTGTAGTCATGCAATAACAATTGTTTGTATCACCATTCATCCCATATAAAATACGTGCATACGTACACGTTAGAATAAATGTGGCATCGAATCCCAGCTGAGCCAAAAAAATTTTATTTTATTTTATTTAATATATTATTTATATTTTATTATTTTTTTTTAAATTTTTTTTAAATTTTTTTAAAAAATTTTTTAGAAAAATTTTTAAAAAATTTGTTTAAATTTTTTTTTTGGTAGTTTTTTTTATTATTTTTTTCTTATTTTTATACCCGCCACCAAAAAAATGGTGGGGGTATATTCATTTTGTCATTCCGTTTGTAACACATCGAAATATCCATTTTAGACCCCATAAAGTATATATATTCTGAATCAGGGTTTGATTTTATGACGATCTAGCTATGTCCGTCCGTCTGTCCGTCTGTCCGTCTGTTGAAAGCACGATAGAGGTCGCACCGAAAAAGCTAGGGGGCTCAAATTTTGCCAGAATCTTTCTTATAGACAAGGTTTGTTTGGTATTGAAAATTGGCTAAATCGGAATATTAGGAAGAGAGTTATAGCTCGAAAAGCAAGAGTAGGTCGAAAAAACCGTGTCCTTCAAACATCGAATAAAATGGAATTGTGTCCAAACGCATTAACGTAGACTCATGAAACTTCGAATATATATTTCCTGAGTAAAAGCACTATTTTTCCCCGAAAATTGTCTAAATCTATGCATTAGGAGAGGAGTTATTGATCAAAATGTACGAAAATTTATACCGCACAGTGTATTTTTCGGTATATTTAAAAACAAAAACGTCATAAAAGCAACAAAATTGGATGTACGACTCTGAAATTTTGCACACTTTGCTTATTGGTGAGACGCTTTTTTGTAACGGAAAATCAATGTGCCACGCCCACTTTTACGCCCACCTCCCATATTACGTTTTACCCAAAATTCATATAATTTCTCAATTTATGTAGATTTTGGAATAATAAAGGGCTATATTGAAACATCTCAGTTGTACTCATTCGAAAATACAACTTTGACACGCCCACTATAACGCCCACTTTTCACGTTATATACCGTTAATGAAATTTAAAAGCTCATAAAACCGCCAAAATTAGAGGTATGATGATCAAATTCGCTACGTATATCCTTTTAGGCAATGTCATTACTGCGCCGGAAAATTAGGGCGCCACGCCCACTTTTACGCCCACCTCCCATATAACGTTTTACTTAAAATTCATATAATTCCTCTATTAATAAAGATTTTGGAATAATAAAGGACTATATTGAAACACCTAAGTTGTACTCATTCGCAAAAATAGCTTTGACACGCCTACTATAACGCCCACTTTTCACGTTATATACCGTTAATGAAATTTAAAAGCTCATAAAACCACCAAAATAAGAGGTATTATGATAAAATTTGCTGCGTATATCCCCCTAGGCAATGTCATTACTGTGCTAGAAAATTGAGTTGCCACGCCCACTTTTACGCCCACCTCCCATATAACGTTTTACTCAAAATTCCTCTAATTTCTCTATTAATAATGATTTTGGATTAATAAAGGGCTATATTGAAACACCTAAGTTGTACTCATTCGCCAAAACAACTTTGACACGCCTACTATAACGCCCACTTTTCACGTAATCTACCGTTAATGAAATTTAAAAGCTCATAAAACCGCCAGAATTAGAGGTATGATGATCAAATTTGCTGTGTATATCCTTCTAATCAATATTATTGTTGTGCCAAAAAGTTTAGGTGACACGGCCACTTTAACGCCTACCTCCCATACAACGGCTTACCTTAAATTCATGTAATTTCTCTATTGACAAAGTTTTTGGGAAAATAAAGGGCTATATTGAAATATTTAAGTTGTATTTATTAGTAGAAACTTTATTGACACAGCTACTTTAACACACTTTCATTGAATTTTATTTCATTTAAGGACCGATGTTGTATTTAAATAAAACACAAATTATTTAAGATATTATTATTTCTTTTTATAATGATAATATTTGTATGGTTCAATTATGTATTTAACAAAATATCGGCCAAATGGCCCCCCCATCCTTGGCGCCACTCCTCTATCTGATGGTCGAAATTTTCAATGACAATGTTGATGCTCAATTATTGGGCATGATGATGAGTCGAGGTTGACTGCTCTTTTGCCACACTATCGCAAAAAACAGCAATAGTTCCCATTCAACGAACTAAGAAGGCATTCACAGATTTTCTAACATTTTATACAGACCTGTTTTGCAGAAATTTAAATATCTTTTACAATTCTCCCGATTGTGGACGAATTTGAACGATTATGTTGATCAAAAGAATTACGAAGTGCACAAAATGCATTTTGATTTGAACGCCCATTTTTATAAAAAACCTGAATAACTTTAAAGCGTTGCTCATTTGCGTATCTTTCCACGGATCAAAATGAGTAAGTTTGAGATTGAGAAATGTCAAGTAAAATGCAGAAAACAAACTTAAAGACTAGGTGTAGTTCACCTTCAACTTGGGCCCTTAAAATTTAACCACCCTCTACAAAGAAAGTGATACATATTTTATTATAAAGAGATTATTCCATAATGATTAACAAAATAATAAATATTGTGCTTTAAATGTACACAAAATTGGTGGTGGGTATAAAAGATTCGGCACAGCCGAATATAGTGCTCTTACTTGTTAATATTTTTTTTTTTGTAATTTTTTTTGTTTGGTATGTTTTTTACATGTATGTATGTATGTATGTATGTATGTATGTTGTTGTTGTAATTGTGAAAAAAATCGAGGTGGTCGTGGTTTTTTGCTCATATCTCAGAAAGATATGGGGCGATTGTGCTGAATTTCAATAGCGATTCATTCCTGGATATTTCCAAGAGACTGATACCATATACAGATCTGAGGAACATATAGTTGCTTCTAAAAGTTGATTTCAACCAACACACGGACAGACGGACAGACGGTCAGGGCTTAATCGACTCCTCTATTTAAAGCTTTCAGAAAATATATACTTTATGGGGTCGGAAATGATGAATTGTAGAAATTACAAACGGAATGACAAAGCTATATATACCCTTGTGCACCACAGGTGAAGGGTATAATAAATTCAAGCTTTTTTTTATACCCTTCACACAGTGAAAAAGGGTATATATAGGTTTGTCATTCCGTGTGAAATTTCTACAATTTTCATTTCCGACCCCATAAAGTATATATTTTCTGAAAGCTTATGAATAGAGGAGTCGATTAAGCCCTGACCGTCTGTCCGTCTGTCCGTCTGTCCGTCTGTCCGTCTGACCGTCTGTCCGTGTGTATGTTGAAATCAACTTTTTGAAGCCCCCCGACATAGGTTGGACCCGGGTAAGGTATTAAAATATTAGAAATATTCGGGAGTAGATCGGTATTGAAAATCAGAAACATCGGTACATAAACAACTGAGATATGAGCAAAAACCCACGACCACCTCGATTTTCTTTTCATAAAAACAACATTACAACAACAACATACATACATACAAACGTGTATACTGGTTAGAGAAAACGTGGCATCGAATCCCAGCTGAGGCAAAAAAATTTTTTTTAAAATTTTTTAAAAATTTTTTTTTTTAATTTTTTTTTTATTTTTTTTTTATTTTTTATTTAATATATTATATATATTTTTATTATTATTTTTTTTTATTTTTTTTTTATTTTTTTTTTGTTTTATATATATTATATATGTATATAATATTTTTTTTAAATTTTTTTTTTATTTTTTATTTTTTTTTTGTTTTTTTTAACATACATACGTGAATTTACTGTTATTGCATGACTACACGTTGTGAAGGGTATATAAGATTCGGCACGGCCGAATATAGCGCTTTTACTTGTTTACAGTTTAAAAGATGTAAACCAAAAGAAATTTCTTCTACTACATTTAAAAGTCGGGCATTTTCTTTCTGTGGCCAAATTTTATGTGAACAACGCTTTACTTGTTGCTTTACTTATTGCATTTATATTTATTTTCTACTTTTCTTGTATGCTTATAATTCTTAATAATATTTTAACTTATGTTTGACCGTAACTTAAATGTTGAAATTGTAAAATGAAATGCATTTCTTTTAATTGCTTGTTAGTGTAACAAAACGTTTAACTATAACCTACTCGTATGTCATCGATACGGAAAAGACTACCTAAGACCATCAGTTGGCAGACTAGAAACCTACTGATGCATCACTATTTCGATAAGACTGTAACGTACTTTATGTAGGCATGTAAACTCTTTAACTAATTGACTGTCAGAACAACACTGCTATGATGTTAAATTTAAGTCAAAGAATTTTAGATTATTTAAATAATATTTCATATTTATTTATATTCTATACCGCTTTAGGTGAAAAACCATATAAATATTTGTGTGTATTTTAATTTCATTGTAGTCAGATCGTTATTTGCTCTAGCCCGTAAATTCATACTCCCGGACATTATTTTAACTGTTGTAAAATTGTTTTAAAAATATCATAACTTTGACTTCAGTTTTCGAGGCTACGGCTTGCAATTTGGTGTTACTTGCTTGTCCAAAAGTTATTTAGGAGCTTAAGAAATTTGGCATATTTAAAAAAATATATTTTTCCCAATAATTTTTGCCTATAACTTTGCCGTATACGACCTAAGTATTTGTCCAAAATAAATAAATAAATAGTAACAACCATCTCTATACCTTTTTTTAATGCTGCAAGTGCTCATTTTATCTCAGCAATTTAAAAAGTTATGGAGATAATGGTGGACTTCAAAAGCGTTTCATTCTTGGAATATTTCCAAAAGATTGATATCACGTACAGATCTGTGAAACATGTGGCGGCATTTAAAAGTTGATTTTTACGGGCACACGGACAAACGAACATTGATAAATCGACTTTCTTATTCATAGGCTTTCAGAAAATATTTACTTTATGGGGTCGAGAATGAATGTAGAAGTTACAAATGGAATGACTAAGCTCTATAAGAGTGTGTAAAAAAAATCTTCTACTTTTATTACGTTAAATAAATCTTAGTGATCAGTGCTTTGCAAAAGAGTTGTTTGACTTTTTTTGCCTAACCAATATCTGTAAGACTTTTTTTTGATCAATTAAATTAGTGCGACAATGAACCTTCCGAACTTTTGCTATTTTTTTGAGAGTCCATATTGCATTTTTTTAAAGTTTTAATTATATTTTCATGTACTTTTCTTCGTCCTCCATTTGAACTACAATAACAGCTAAAAAATAATTATTTAGAAAAGGTAATATTTGACATATCTCAAAAAGCTAACTGGATTGAAAAAATAATAACTTGTTGGTCCAAGGATTAGTTTCCACTGGAATAGTGTTATACGTTTTTTCTGACTCACTCTTTATACCCTTGGCACAGTTGAAGGGTATAAAAAAATATGCAAAAAAACGAAAGTGAAATTTCAATTTTAATATTTTTTAGTTAAACCGCAGAGTCTTAGAAACCAGTACATGTTTGGATACAAATCTTATAAAAACAAGTAAGAGCGCTTTATTTAGCTATGCCGAATCTCATATACCCTTCACAGAGCTTGTATATATGCAAACTAGAACAGAAGTACTATTTTTTTGCTTATATCTCAGTAACTTAAATGGTATTTTTTTTTTCAACACTTACAGTTTCAAGACTATAACTAATAACCTATATAAGGTTTCACATAGGCATGACGGCAATAAATTTGGCACCCAAATCGCATCTCCCAACTGAAGGTTTGTTCACAGTGATATTGCGTTATGAAACTTTAAATGAGTTCTTCTTAAAAATTCATTTTCACACACTAGGTCCCTTTTCTCGGAGAAGGTCACATATACATTATAAGGTCTCAAATGAATATTGTAGAAATTACAAACGGAATGACCAACTTTTTACACTATCGCGTGAAGGGTATAAAAAGATAAAAATTTTATTTTTTAGTCTTCAAAATATAAAAGTAATTTTTTTACAATTTAAATCGGATAAAATTCAATCACGCACTAATGACCCAATGCAAATTCTATGTTTTAAATAAAACGCTTTAAACATTAATAAAGACTAGGTGTCGGTGTCAAGCTGGGTAAAATTAAAATTAAAAAAAATTATCTTAGTTTTATTTTTCACGTTCATATTTTATAAAATTTTGTAAATTAGGCAATATTAAGTGCACTTTTTTAAATGTTATATAGTGTACGGCCCATTACAACTAATTATTAAGCTACAAAGTGCTTTGTTTTTTTCACTCTCTTTAAAAAAATTAGAATTTTTTTTGTGTACAAATTTATACTACTTTGGTGAAATTCTTTTTATTAAGAATTTTAAAAATATGTATTTTTATTTATTTTTTATATGGTAAAATGCTAAGTAAAACAAAAGAGAAAAAAATAATAAAATTAAATATAAAGACATTAAAAAGTAGCCAGTCAAGTTTTTAGTCTGCTACTTAAAATTGTAATATGAGCACAGATCAAAATATCAGGTGAATCGAGTTGAAAAAGGCTAGTGGTTAAGTAGGTTTATTTTGAAAGTGAAGCGAATCAGAATAAAATAACAAACGACAGTTTTTACTAAAAAATACTCATACTATCGTACCTTGCAATACAAATCACTTATAATAGCTTGTAATGGCATTAAATTTACTAAGTAGGTACTAGTTAGTAGATACTAAATGTCAAAGAGATTGTTTTTGTTTGACTTACTCTTTGGAAATTTTTTTCTAAGTATTGTATTTGCATTTTTTTTTTTTTCAATGAAAGGTGTTGGAAAGTTACTTGGTTTTAAAATAAATACAAATTTTGAAATGTTGGTTGGCAAACAAAGGTTGTAAAGGTTAAATTAAGAAAAATTTTACTGCAGCAGAGGATTTTTTTAAATAAAAATTATATACAACGAGTAAAAAATCTAAAAGGTTTTATAATAATTTTTACTTTCAAAAATTAATAATTTTTTCTTTTTGTTTTTCAAGTGGACATCACTCCCCCCTATCAGGCTTATACTCATGGATGTGTGAAGTGTTGTGTAAATTGTTCTTCCATTAGTGGTGACAATTCCTAACAGCCGTAAAAGGGGGAATACCGTACACTTATAAACAATTAGAAATACATACATATGCATTTATGTACAGTTTAGTATGCTGTGCTTTGAAAAAGAAAATATAAATGAGTTTTTTTTTTTTGTAATTCCAACATGCATAATTGTATTGCTGCATGTTGTTTTATGAATAGAAAAACCTTTAACATATTGCAGAGTCTACTTTGAAAGATGAGACACTGAGACAACAACTTTTATTTGATAAACTTTTTATATGTATGTATGTAAGTACAGTTGTTCTATAGCAGTAATTTCCAATCTTTTTATAAAAGTGCCATTTCTTGTGGATCCAATAGTAATTTTTTAATAAGATTATTTTTTGTTTTTATAGGCTAAAAATAAAAATTAGTTTCGCGTTATTAGCCGAGCGGACTTGCATTTTCAAAAATGTATTCTTAATAGACAATTTTTTAAAATTTTCCTAAGAAATTATAACAAAATTTTAGCATAAAAAATTTGTTATATTAAAATTTAAATATTATTATATTAAGACATTCGCCCAACTTTAAGAACTACTCAGTGTGCATTACAATCATCTCCTGTATGGGTGTGATGCAGATGATTTTTTTCTTTCGTCATTTGTTTTTATCTTAAAGAGTAAATTTTATTTTATCTAAATATCCTAAAAATATTTTTTATAAACCGTTTATATATAAAAAATTTTTGCTGACAGCGTTTTCTTATGTCTGTTTATGATTTAAAGTGGTTTAAGTTCAAGATTAAAAAATATAAACTACTTTGACATTAATAAGTAGTTTCTAACAAACATTTCTTGACAATCTAAATACTAACACTGTAAAATTTATATAAATGGAAAAAATGCTGAATATTTGTTCTATGTGTATCTGGTACCAATTTTAGAATTTTTGCTTTGAAGCATCTTTCTGTTGAAAAATTTTCACTCTCTTATTGCGGAATTTTTTATACTTTTAATAAAAAAATTTTTTTATATAGATTCTTCGCAATAATGGTTGACATGGCAAATCATAAATGATTGATTAATCATTCGCTGTCATCAGCACTTGAGCATCCCATTGATATAGGAGACATAAAAATAATATTGTAATTTGAGACATTTAACAAGATAAGATATATTTTTCTTTAAAAAAAAGTTCATTACACTTTGTCATACATTTTTTTGATGTTATTGTTGTTTGTTAGTTAGTTAATAAAAACAAAACAAAACAAAACAAAGTATATAAACAAACAACAGAAATTGAGTTGAGTAAAATAGTTTATAGTTCACTTTTATTGTTTATAAACAGCAAATTTCATTAAAAAATTATCAACAATGATGACTACTTTTACATTATGAAAAGGAAATATGTGTCAATTACTTCTATATGCATATTTACGAATGCGGACTTAAAAGTTATTTAAAAGAAAATTTTATAACCGGATCACCGTATGTTTTTGACCTTTTAAACACGATGTTTCTTAAAGAAAAGTTTTCTAAAACTAAAAACGGGCGCTTTAAAGACAATACGTCGCTGTTTTCACGAATCCAGTTATGTGTTTTTTCTAATTTTTCAGAAGAGCAGAAAAACTTTACTTTACTTTATAGTATTAAACTTACACAAAGGTTCAAAATAGTGCAAAAAAATTTCAAAAATTGTCACATAACCGATAATGCCGGAGCAGCGACGAATAGTAAAAGGTCTATTAGCAAAACTTGGTTAATTAATTAATTTAAAAAAATGTTTTTATTAACCAAATATCAGTATGTTGAATGTTTTTGTAAATCCATTAATTTAATATATATTAATTTTTTAAATATTGTATTCGTTAAATCTGCCGCTTACGCCGTTTATACCTCTAAAAAGTTTTTTTTTTTGCTTCATTACAAATAGTGCTTCTTGAATCGCTTACAAAGTGCTATCAAGAGCGCTTAAAGAATAAAAAAAATTTTATAAGTGATAAGTTTTTATAATTTTATATTTTGTAATTTATAAATGACTATTTAATTTTTGCTATGAACAGCTTAGTCATTCATTCATCATACACATTGCTGAAAGAGGTAGCAGCAAGAAAGAGATAAATAAAAAACAAGTAAAAGCGCTATATTCGGCCGTGCCGAATCTTATATACCCTTCACAACGTGTAGTCATGCAACAACAGTAAATTCACGTATGTATGTTAAAAAAAAAACAAAAAAAAAATAAATAAAAAAAAAATTAAAAAAAAAAAATTTAAAAAAAAAATTAAAAAAAAAAAAATTTAAAAAAAAAATTAAAAAAAAAAATTATTATATACATATATAATATATATAAAACAAAAAAAAAATAAAAAAAAATTAAAAAAAAAAAAATTAAAAAAAAATAATAATAAAAATATATATAATATATTAAATAAAAAATAAAAAAAAAATAAAAAAAAAATTAAAAAAAAAAATTTTAAAAAAATTAAAAAAAAAATGTTTTTGGCTCAGCTGGGATTCGATGCCACGTTTTCCCTAACCAGTATACACGTTTGTATGTATGTATGTTGTTGTTGTAATGTTGTTTTTGTGAAAAGAAAATCGAGGTGGTCGTGGGTTTTTGCTCATATCTCAGTTGTTTATGTACCGATGTTTCTGATTTTCAATACCGATCTACTCCCGAATATTTCTGATATTTTAATACCTTACCCGGGTCCAACCTATGTCGGGGGGCTTCAAAAAGTTGATTTCAACATACAGACGGTCAGACGGACAGACTGACAGGGCTTAATCGACTTCCCTATTCATAAGCTTTCAGAAAATATATACTTTATGGGGTCGGAAATGAAAATTGTAGAAATTTCACACGAAATGACAAACCTATATATACCCTTTTTCACTGTGTGAAGGGTATAATTACTATCTAAAATTAGTTTACTGTTAAAAAAAATGAACAGTACGGTACATATTCCGAAGCGAATAAAGTCATAATTTCTTACAAAATTCAAGAAAAAGCTCTTCTAGAATTTTTCATGTAAACAATGTTTTACGCAATCTTATCTCTTTCGAGATACTAATGCTTATCTAACAAACTTGTTTTTAAAATCAAAAAAATAATTTTGAAACTGCCCTAATTTATACACGTTTACATGTATGTGTGTGGAAATATTGGTGCATGCAAGCCATGCAGATAAAGCGACTAGTTCATGTAAAGATAAAGCGACACGCATGTAAAGTATACTCCGTAATGGATCCAATGATCACCCAAATGTATGGAGAAAACGTGGTCGATTTAACATTACGATGTCCTAGGGCTGGACCATATAACCCATCGGAGTAGTCTTAAAACTACTCGATGGAGCACCTACACGACCATTATACACGTTTTGACAACAAAGTATGCAATCGTTAAAACACGAACACTTGTCGTCTAACTTCAATCTCTTGTTTAAAAATGATATGGTCCATGACTGCATTACATAGGACCATGTTGTAAGTAGTCCATTTAGCTAAAATGGACCACGTAGTCCAATATTATCTGTAGGGAGTACACATACAGTCCTGCTCAAATGTTGATATGTACCCACACATTATTGGATTTAATTTAGTATTTTATTGAACTAAAGAACATATCAAATATACAAATAGGCTGGAACTTAAATTTATAGTGCTCTCTTAAAAAACAAAAACACAAAACAAAAATGATGTCCAATAATTTGGTGTACTTTTTCAAAAGTTGCATATGCCGTTACAAAGTTATCAATTTTGTATATTTTTGCAGTAGAACAAAAATTTAAAAACTGTGTGGTTCTAATCATTTGAACTGGAGTGTATATGTGTGTTGGTTTTTTAAATACATATAAGCAAATAAGTAAACAAAAAACTTGAAAAAAAATAAAAATAAAAAATATGAAACAATAAACACGTAAATAAATAATGCTGGTATTCAAAAATATATAAAAATAAAAAGATATTAAAAATTTTTTGTGTTGTGTTTTTTAATAATAATAATAATAGAACTTAAAAAAATACAGCTATTAGATCACTAATTTAACACGAAACCATTCAAAAAGGGTTCTTTTCAAACATATACGAACAAAAATTAAACACCACATATTTAATTACCGGAAGTAACAACTCTCAAAAAATGACATCGTACACATACAGTGATCAAGTGGTTATTGTTTAAACAGAGACAGCAGGTATATGTTACAAATTAGGCATTAATTTGCATATTTAAATGTGTTGTGATTTATTTTTATACCCTTCACACAGTGAAAAAGGGTATATATAGGTTTGTCATTCCGTGTGAAATTTCTACAATTTTCATTTCCGACCCCATAAAGTATATATTTTCTGAAAGCTTATGAATAGAGGAGTCGATTAAGCCCTGACCGTCTGTCCGTCTGTCCGTCTGTTCGTCTGACCGTCTGTCCGTGTGTATGTTGAAATCAACTTTTTGAAGCCCCCCGACATAGGTTGGACCCGGGTAAGGTATTAAAATATCAGAAATATTCGGGAGTAGATCGGTATTGAAAATCAGAAACATCGGTACATAAACAACTGAGATATGAGCAAAAACCCACGACCACCTCGATTTTCTTTTCATAAAAACAACATTACAACAACAACATACATACATACAAACGTGTATACTGGTTAGAGAAAACGTGGCATCGAATCCCAGCTGAGGCAAAAAAATTTTTTTTTTTAATTTTTTTAAAATTTTTTTTTTTAATTTTTTTTTTATTTTTTTTTTATTTTTTATTTAATATATTATATATATTTTTATTATTATTTTTTTTTATTTTTTTTTTTTTAATTTTTTTTTTATTTTTTTTTTTGTTTTATATATATTATATATGTATATAATAATTTTTTTTTTAAATTTTTTTTTTTTTAATTTTTTTTTTATTTTTTATTTTTTTTTATTTTTTTTTTGTTTTTTTTAACATACATACGTGAATTTACTGTTATTGCATGACTACACGTTGTGAAGGGTATATAAGATTCGGCACGGCCGAATATAGCGCTTTTACTTGTTTTTAAATAATATTTTAGTTTAATTTTTTTTTTCACAATGTCATTTTATTTTTAAAATATGTGTGTATATAGTAAGAAACTACTTAACACTTGTAAAAAAAAATAATACAAATTATTTAAGAAGGAAGCTAAAAACTACAACACACAAATTTGTTCCAACGATAATTGCTTGCAGCAGGTTTATGTTGTGCTTAATACTGGTAATGCTGTGTAGCTCAACAATGAACCTGAACTAGACCATGACTTTGTAGTTTTAAGATGTTTTTTTTTTAGTTTTAATAATTGTTGTAAAATGCTTGAATGGTCTCAACCTAAATGCGTGTTGTACAATAGCAAACACATTTTTTTTTATTTTTCAAAATCAAAGTTAAAAACAAAAAGTTAAACACAATGTAAATTTCAAGCCAAGCACAAGTGTCGAGAAATGAATAATAGAAAAGTGTGTATATGTATTATATATAGTACTTGTCGTAACCAGCACTTGACAAATTGCTCAACCATAATGGAAACACTTTTTAAATGATGGAAAGTTTTCTTGACAACTTTTTTACTTGCTTTTTTTCGGTTTGTTTTAAAACAAAACACTAGTAATTGAAAGAAATGAAAATTTCACACTGCAATTGTTTTATTATATTTTAAACGTTTTACTTATTATGTTGAAATCAAGATGGAAAATTATAATTAATCTTGGCATTTAATTTTATTAAAGTTTAATTGTAACGAAAAAAATAAATAAATAAATAAATTGTTCAAAAATATAAAATTTTCTAAATAAAACTAAAGCATTTGAAGCCACATAAAATCTTTGACGTCTGAATTAAGTCGCATTATTGATTACAACTTTAGTTTTTTGTCAGCATTAGCTAAGTGATTTTTTTTCTTTTAATTTCGCACATTAAAGTAAAATCATTGTTAATGTATAGCAATACGGGGAAATTAGAATTTTACGAAATATCAAATGTAATAAAATTACTTTTTAAATATTTACTGTAAGCCTTAATTGTTATAAGTTTTACATAAGAAATCAGCAAAAATTAAAGAATCGTCGGGATAAATGTAATCAAAATTTTGTTTTATTTACTTTAAAAGAAATTTAGGCTGAACTAGCTTGTATTTGAAAAGTATTGAAGAAAAAATCCAATTATATTTTTAAATGCTTTTTAAAAATGTTTATATAAATTAGTGATTTAATGTGTCTCCGTTGTATATTTTTATTGCATGTAACGGGCTTTCATAAAGTGCTTCCTATCATTAAATTTAATTAAAACAAAGTGTCAGATATCATCGAAATTTTATTTATTCTTTTAATAGAGCAATCAATGCCATATTGAATATAACATGTCCTCTGCGAATATCCAAAATTTTCAATTTCTGCTAACAGCTGATGTCAAGTGGCTTGTCAGAAGAAAATAAAGCATTTCGTCAGATGACTTTGTAAAGGGTCCGCCATCTAACGTTTTTTTTTCACCTAGTGCTTAATTTCGTGAATGGTAACACTTAGATCATGTCTGATTTGACAGATAATTAGTTTTATCCTTCCGCTGAACGAATATGGTTGTGTATACGCTTGAACAACGCCGGGAAATATTGCGACATTACTTTGGTCGATTTTGCCAAAAAAATCATCTATTTAGATGAAGCTCATTTTGATCTTGGCGGGTATGTAAACAAGCAAAATTGTCGCATTTGGGGCACAGAAAACCTGCACGCATACATTGAAAAGCCGATACACCCAAAACGAGTCACTGTTTGGTGCGGAATTTGGTCCAGAGGCATAATAGGGCCATTTTTTCTTCGAAAATGAGCAAGGAGTGTCCGTAGTCAAAGGCGATCGTTATCGGGCTATGTTGAACGAATTTTTGTTAACAAAAATTGAAGAATATCCTATTGGCAACATTTGGTTTCAACAGGACGGCGCTACGTGCCACACAGCCGAAGCTACACTTTTTTTATATAATTAAAAAAAAAAGTTATTTGGCGGACCCTTTACATGTGTTTTACAGAAGCAATGTTTTAAAGGTACCACACGAAATGTACGATGGGAAATTTTACAAGTCAGATGTAAAAATCGTGTCTTGTATAAGCTGCGTAACGGGGTCAAATCGCATAATCTTGGAGGCTAATTTACATCTTAATGCCTCCAAATAATTTACAATGTGGTATGAGCTGTTTGGAACAGACGTCCTTTAGTAACCAAATGGCGTTGGTGTCCATATCATCTAATTCAGCCAAAAAGAGTTGATAATTTTGAACGTGTAGAGTTCGCCGTTGACTGTGATGCTGTGGCCAATGACTTTTTCAAAGAAATATCGACTGATAAGGCCGCTATGTCAAAATACACACGAAACTATAACTTTTTCGGGATGCATTGGACCGACAGAAGACCCATATTGCTAAAACAATTTTATAATTTGCAATATACACTAAATTAATTACAGCCAATTCGCCAGTAGCTACAGCAGTGTGTCTGCTATCAGCTGCCAAAGTTTGTAAGACTCTATTAGAAAAGAGTTTCTAATCAGGGACATTGTTTTGAATGTGCGATTTTTTGTGCTTTTAGTATAGAAATTCTTACAGAAATTTTTTAATTTCTTATGCAATCAAATGCAGTTATTCGGCTCAAGGCCTTAAATAAATGCATTACTGAGGAAAAAGTCCAAAAACGTATAAAATGCTGACCACGGAAATAGTTTGACTGATCACTTCGTATTGATGTTTGGTTTGGACAAACGCCGCTACGAGTAGTAACGTCTTACTTATTACTAAATACCGTTATTAATCTTCCGCCTCTGTAATTATTAGTATGTGCAATGTTTGCAAGTAAAAAGTGCACTAAGACTAAGAAATCTAGGTATCTGTGGCGATTCGCAATCTGAAAATTACAACATGTGGATTCAAACAGGACGAGTGAATTAGATTAAGCTCATTATCAGCAGAACAGACAATAATAATTTTCTTAAATTTAAAACGTTTTATTTTCTGAAGCATTTATTTTCATTGACATACGGGATAAATGATTTAGGGCATTCAGATATGTGCAATATTTGTGATTAAAGTTTGAAGTAAATCTCAGAAGAAAAATGTTTGGATTGTTAACTCTTCAACTAATTGTTTTTACTACTTGTCGTATGTATGTAGTACGCACTATACAACAAAAAGTATTTGAAAAGTACATGAACTTTAATGTCAATGACCAAATTATACCACAAACTATGTTTGGCATTTTATGCATTGTCACAGGGCAGTGGTTGTACATGTGGCTTTAATTTCACATTTTGTTTAATTAATTTATCGACTGACCATATGGGTATATTTAAACGGTATGGTAAAGGGGAACGTTTGCAACAGATTTGTAATGCAGTTAATGTAATTGAGTAATAGTTTTTATTCGGTAAAATTTCGTATTTTTGCATACAAAAAGTTTGTTTAATATTATTTTTCTTTTTGCTCTACGATACTCTACGATTCTTTTTGAAACTTTTTTTTTAAATAATATTTATGTTTAATTTTGATAAGTAATAAAAATACCTAACTAATTTCTGGAAAATTTTAATATATTTTTTAAGAATATAAAAGGATACATTTTTATAAGAAAATAGTTTTTTGGTTTTGACTTATTATTTTTTATTCTTCCAGAGAGTGTAAGGGTATATATAGGCTTGTCATTTCTACAATGTATTCATTTCCCCACCCCACAATGTAAATATTTTTTGAAAGCTTATGATAGGCATTATGATGTATAATATAATATATATTTGTATCTCCGCGTATGTTGAAATCACCAAGAACCTTGTGTGTTATCTATCAGAAATATTCGAGAGCAGATCGGTATTAAAAATCTGTATAATCGATAACTTTCTGAGATATGAGCAAATAAACACAGGATAATTTGTAGGCACGCTTGTGACCTAGAGATATTCGTGAAAATTTTTGGACAAATCGGTCACTAATTCGCCAAGTTATAGGCAATTATATGGAAAAATATATATTTTTTTAAATATATCAAAATATTCAAGCTCCTAAATAGTTTTTGGACAAGTTGAAGACACCAATTTATAAGTCATCGTCTACAAAAAAAATTCTGACAAATAGGTCACTAATCGGCAAAGTTATAGGCAAATATTTTATTGAAAAATATATATTTTTTTAAATATATCAAAATATTTAAGCTCCTAAAAAATTTTTAAACATGTTGAAGACACTTAATTCTGTGGCTTGGAGCTAAAAGGGCCAATGTCAAGATATTTACTTTAGAGAAATTTCTAATTGAACTTGTAACTTTTATATATGCTTTTATAGTGACATTGGCCAGCATTTTATTTATGAAGCTGTTCTGGGTTAAGTATGACTTTAGCTTTTTTACCATAATGAAATAGAGCAAGAAAACAAATCTAATGCAATGATTAACTCAAAAGAGCAAAAAAGTGACATTGGCCCTTTTAGCTCCAAGCCACAGAATTATAAGCCGTGGTCTCAAACAAAATTCTGAGAAAAAATAACAAATCGATTTAAATCTAATTGAGATATAAGCACCAAAATACAACTGCACGGTGCTTTTTCCTAAATATAAAAACGAAAATTTTTTTTTCAGTTTTTATACTGTCGAAAGAGCCAATATATGTAAGTGTCACATGAAAGGCTTGACTTATAAAATACACTAAACTATGAAAAATTAAAATCTTAAGTTGACACTCTAGATAAAATGGCGAACATATGGGTCAAATCTAGTATTTACGGCTTTGTCTCTTTAATCCGTAGTAGTAAGAAATGTTGCCATATATATTTTTGTTATACTGGTTTATTGGCCTTAATGGCTTAAAAAAACTGTGAATTGAATAAATAAATAAATAAATAAAATCTGTATCACATGAAAATGTTTAAACAGTAAAATACATTAAACTATTAAAAAAGTGTAAAATCCAAGATGGCGTCTGAAACAAAATGTCGGATTTTTTTTAACGCCATCAATATGGTAGAACACAGCTAACTATGTAAAAACCTTTAGATATTTCATCGAAAATAATAAAAAAATTACGTATAACATGAAATCTAAATTCTAGGATAAACTATGTGGTCATTATACCTATGTAGATGTTGCTGAAAGGTATCAGATTTGCCACAGCCAAATTTAGATCTCTTACATATTTATTTTATATCCTTCAAAAATTAAAAATTTTATAAAAAATACAGAAGTTTAGAAAATAAGAAACTGAGCTCTCTATTTTGCTGCATTTGATCTGTAGTATTAACCGTATCGAGTTTTTTATGGCCATTAAAGAGATTTTTGTTACACGGTGTAATTCCATACTATGTCATGAAATATTTCTTTTATCCATGAATAATGTCGATATCCGGCAGAAGGGAAAATAAAAAATCTAAAGAAATATTTTTTTTAAATTTACTTTTTTTACCATTTTAACGTCCGAGACGTACTCTTGATCAAACCGGATGACATTTAAATTTTTATATTTATTTTCTAATTGTTTTTTTTTTTTTTTTTTTCGTTTTAATCAGGTTTTATTAGATTTTATATGGCAGCGCAGCTAATTTTGAGGGCTTGTTCCCAGCAGTAGTTTTTATGTGTTTGATTTGATGACACCTTATAAATCCAACAAATATTTTGTTAGCTTTTTAAGTTTAGTTCAAAATTAATTAATTTTTAATTAATTTAATTAATTAATTGGTAAAAGTATAACTTAAGTACCCTTTTATGTATCTGCTTATAAATGTGTTGGTATTTAAAAAATGTCCATAAAAAATTTAGATTTTATTTTTTAATTTTACTTTAATATCAATTCAGTTTTAATAATTGTAGCATCAATAATGTTTGTTTATAAATTTTTCTTTGCATTTACTTGAAATTTAACACCAAACTTGCTTAACTCTTGCTTAATTTCTTTTTTAATATTTCAATTAAATTAGACACGTAAATTTTATACTCTAACAATATCGACTACTAGAAATTCCTTTCAAGTGTGAAAAAGAGTCGTGACTATCTTTAGCGTTTAATTATTATTTCTTCAAACAAAAACATGCAAAACAACAAGTGTTTTTAACAGCATTTTTATTACGAATTAAATGATATACAATTAGAGTTTCTCTTATTCGGTTTTTTTAAATTGTGGAAATTATTTGTGTGAGAAGTCTACTGTTCAAAAAATTGTAATAAGTTTACACTAATCCGCGTATTACCATGAGTTATATAATAGGAAAAATCACGGGAGAAGTAAACAACTGAAATAAATTGCTTTTTTTATTTTTTGCTTTTCTGAAATATTTTTAAATTCCAAAAAAATTGTTTTGTCAAAAGTCTATAGATTTTAATTTAGTGTGAAATTATAAAAAGTTAAAGTTCTCAGAATAGAATAAATAAATTTTTGTGGCAAGAATTTTGATATTTAAGTTTTATGATGAAATTAAAATACTATTTTAAATTTTATAACAATATCACATTAAAATATAGACATTCAGGCCACAATATATTTTGTTCTGCTCTTAAATCTAATTTTGATATCAATCAGATTCCAGAACAACCCTGATTTTATATACAAAAATGTAGGCGGTGATATACACACACACACACACACACACCTTGTTTTAAATAAAATTAAAAACTAACATGAAGATTTTCATATTTTTTCATATTTTAATACAATGTATAAAAAACATATCTGGCCAATTCAAAATAGATTCTGATATTGAACTATGACGTATATTGTGAAGTTATATGACAAGAGACACTTTTTGTCACAAATTTTAACAAATACATTTGACAAGCATTGCCGGGTTTTTCCTTACTCTAAGATGATCATATTTTTACTATTTTAGTTGTTTTTAAAATATTTTTAAATCTAATAAATTTATACAAAAATAAGCACTTATCAAATAAAGGGTGTCCAAAAAATGAGGTATCACTAGAGTTGCCAATAAATCATTATTTAACAGAAAAAAAAAATGTACAACTTTTAGACGCCAGTTGCCCTCTGGAATAATTTATTTTACAACTGGCAACGAAACTAAAGTACTATTGCTATTGATAATCGACATAAGAGTCTATAGATTTTCTATTATTTACATTATCTGGCCAAAACACAATTTGAATAATAAAATATAATGCTATCAATATGAAAATTGCTATCAATGTAAATATTATCTCATTAGGGTGTCGATTGTTGCTCTGTAGAATTATAAAATGAAAAATTCTTGTATATCAATTTCTTCTTTTAATTTTCATTTATTTTAATGCATCTCCGTACAAACTGAAAATTAATATACATTATAAGTTCTCGTGACAATATAATTTTACAATAAGTAGGTGATTTATATCTCAAAAACCATACATAATATCAAAACGATTATTGGAATTATATTACAATAAGTAATGTACACTCACAATTATTTTTTAAAATGGTTTCTAGTTCAATAATAGCAGAAACATTGTGCAATATCAATCCCATCCTATTTTCCTAATTAATAGTTTTACTATATTTTCTATACTTTAAAGTTAATATCACTTTACAATGAGTAAATATTTTTTAGTTTTGTATCTTAAATTACTCTAACAAAAATTGTCTTAAAAAAATAATTTGAAATGTACTATTTGGTGTCACCGAAGAAAAATGAAAAACACTAAAAATCAAAAAACAAAATTCACCGAGACAAAAATTTCAAAAAGCACTTAAAACAATGCTAAAATCACCGAGTTGGCAACGCTGCATATTTTGCGTGAAAATCACCAACCACAAATTTAGCGCATGTACATATAAAATACTACTATTAACAACACTGGTATGCAAGCACTTTGAATTAGCCCAAGGCATATCCATAAGGTGCTCGTATCCACTATTTGTAATATTTTGTAAATGTATTGCTTTTTAAAAAGTAAATTACCAACAAAAAATAAAATGTAAATAATTGTAACATTTGATTTTTACTTTTTCATAATGTGAATGATTATAATACTTATAAATTTTTTTTTTTTTTTTTTTTTTTGTAATTTAGAAATAGAGTGGATAGAGAACTCTACAATTGTTGTTTTTTATTTAAAACGAATGTGAAATTTAATTACGACAAAAACATGTACAGATTTGCAAACATGCATTAAATATTTTTTCAATTAAAAAAATTTATACAAACGTTTTTTATAAAAAAGAAAAACACTTATAATTTTTTAGAAACTTATTTAAGAAAAAGTTATAAAAAAATTTTTTTTAGAAATTTTTCTCAATTACCACAACTTTTTGTAAAGCCCTTTTAAAAACGCATACAGGCTGCATGAGTGTGTTTTATTTTTTTTTTTTTTCTTTAAGTTTTCTTAAATTCTTACCATAACTATTCTCTTCAATTACAATAAAAAATATGAATTAAATTTTTAATGGAATTCCGTACGTGTGTGCAAAGCAGAAGGGAAAGAAATGTAAAAAATGCATATTAGTAAGGCCTATTGAGCGATAATCTTATTGAACTTCTACAAACGAATGTTAAAGCTTGTTTATATATAATGACCTCATAATTTATGAAAGGAAATTTGAAATTGGAACAGCAATTAAATAGTAATAATATAAATATTAAGTTTTAAATTTAATCAGCTAATATTTGTTTTTCATGTGTTCAGATATAGACTTAAGCACATTTAAAGAATGTATACAATCATTAAAAATTGTTTATGCGTTTATCAATAATTACATTTAAAAATACTTGCCTAAAAATTTCCTTTCAGTATTTTGTAATTAAAAAATTACTTAACTTAATTGAAATATCTATACATTGATCATCTCTGCGAACCATCAATATATTTTGAAAAAAAAAATAAAAATAAAACATGTGTAATTTATGAGCTTTTGAAATATTTACTCAATGAATGTTTTATATCGTAAATATAAATGCAAACAAACATTTCAACAAAAAAAAAAAAAAAAAAAAACCAAGTTCCATATCTATTAAAAATTCAATAAATTTATCACTAGATAAATAAATAAATACTTTTAAGTAGACAAACAAGATACGAATACATCTAACGCGCATTGGAGTAGTAGGTATAGTGTTTTTCTTTAGACGTTCAACGCCCTTCACTAAAATGATTCTTAACGATTTATGCTACAACTTTTGTGAACATGTAAAATATTTTAATTTAAAATACATATACATAGATAAATGCATATGTGTATATACATACATAAATGCATATGTATTTAAGGGTGTTTTTTACACTTCATGTAAATAAAATTTCTTATGTAATATTTTTTATATAGAAGATATTAGCGTTGCTTTAAGTTTTTAAAAATTCTCTGGAAATATATTTAAAGCATTAAACTGTGGCTATTTTGCAGTTTTGCTTTTAACTAACCTTGACCGCTTTTTAAGTATATAAAATAATGTATTTGAATGATGAGTAGAAATCCATTCAGTTCTAAATATTTGTTAATCATACGAAATAGAATAAGAAATATACGTGTGCATGTATGTTTGTATGTATGCATGTGTGTATATTTACTTTTCAAATTTATTTTGTTGCCTCATTTACTTTGTATACATATCTGTTGAAATTTTGTAATAAATACACCCAACGTCGATGTGTATTATGGTCAAAGTAAAATTTTGTTTTTATATTGTTAATCTTATTTATGGCTAAAAAATATTTTCTATTAATATTCTTGACCACTCCAATGTTTCTTAGAGCAATACTTTTACTTAAGCCCCACCTTTTAGTGTTCTTGTATTTTTTTTTTTTTTTTTCATGACGTTCTTTGTGAAATCATTAGAAAGCACCACTAGTGTGGCTTAGGCTCTGCCGTTTGTAAATATCAGAGTGAACCATAAAACTTATTTTATTTAATTACTAAAGATATTTCTTTAACTGATTGTTTATTTTTTGTATTTTTAGAATAAACCTCTTGTAGTGGAACCTATAGACTTTGAAAGTTTTATCTCCAAAAACAAGACTTTAATACAAAATGATCCCCAAAGAGAATTACTCATGTATCCCAATGACGATGTATCGGTAAGTAAAACATTGAATATAACCAACTTAAAATTTTAAAAAAATTTTGACTTTGTAGGAAAAAATTCTTCCGCGAAAATTACGCACGAAATCTAAATCGATAACAGATCGCTTTGAGCCACCAAATGAATCAATAGTTTGTCCCTTGCATGGTGCTAATAGTGGATCCACGTCCAATGGTTCACAAAATGTAACGAGACAAAATAGTAATGCTTCCAATAGTCCACGACTGACACAACGTCAATTAAGTAGTCAATCCACAGCTTCCAATGGTTCCATACAACAGCAAAATGGTTGCAGCATTTCGCGCAAAAGTTCGCAAACTTCAACGCATCAACTTAGTTCGATTAAATCGCCTACCTCATCACTTGAATCATACGAGTCTGCATTATCAACGAATGGCACAAGTAAATCTATTTCTTCCTCGTCCTCAACACTCAAATCAAGTAATCTAGCACAACCGGAAGATGATGATGACTTAGATGCTATAGGTGATACAGTAACAAGTAATAGTAGTATTAGTCCTCCGGCTAAACCAAAATTTGAATGTAATCGTTTTACCCGACAAGCTTTGTATACGTATAGGGCTAAAAATCATTTAATACATTATAAATATCATGAATATGGTGGCACTTGCCATGATTTGCCAAAGTAAATTGAAAAAAATCATAAATTTCTTTCTAAGAAAACTCAAAAATTCAATATTTTACAGAAAAACTCCATCAGAAGTTTTAAGAGAAGAAGTTTACGAAATTGATGCCGATCAAGATCGTATAGATGAGCAAATGTCCCGCTCTCAGGCTGATTCTATTACTAAACAAGGCTATCTATTTAAAGGACCAGATTCTGGTTCAGATCGCATGTTTGCCAATATTGGTAACAAATCTTTTAAAAGAAGGTTAGCTTTTCTTAGAAGATTTGTAAAATTTAATTTTATTTAATTATCATTTTACTTTTACAGATATTGTTATTTACGTCAGGAAGTCGATGGTACTTATATACTAGAACTTCACAAGGATGAAAAACAGGGTGAGGCGAAGGCCACAATAGTAATGGATTTTTGTACAGATGTTGTGCAGGTGAAAAATTTTCATTTTCTTTGTTAAGAAAACTTACAAATTAATATATTTTAGAATCCCAAACGAGGTCGCTATTGTTTTGAACTACGAATGACTGCAGGTCACAAATCCTTTACCTTGGCTGCCGAAAACGAAGAAGATCTTAAGGATTGGTTAAGTAAACTTTCATCGGTATTGCAACAAAATAAAATTCAAGAAGACAAACGTGTAGCATCGTTAGAAAGAACACCTCCCCCTAGTCCCAGTACCGTAGTGTTTGGCACTCTCAAGGGCCTTGATCAGTCCATGAATCCTCAATTAATTAAGTACGGACGAGAAACTGACATATCCATAGCACAAGCACGACGAGAAAACAGACGACGTCTATTTGCCAATTATCAGTCAAATTTAAAGACGACGGCAGCTGATAATGTGGATCAGTATAGAGAACAATTTGGTAAACGTATATTTCTTAGGTGCCAAAGTCTAAAATTCCGCCTACAATGTCCCACTGATAGTCAAAGTTCGGCAGATGGCAACCATATGTGTCAGGTTGAACCATATATAACTAGTCTGGCTCTGTATGATGTACGCACAGGTCGCAAACTTACAGAATCATTTTATTTTAATATTAACGATGAAAATATTCGTGAAATGTTACCATCTAGCCCAGTGTCACATTCGGTGGCCTCTTTCAATGTTCCCAAAAAAGATATGCACGACGAACGCACAAGAAGTACTTCGCAGGCCTATAGTACTCTAATAGAAAATCTATCAACTGAATTACAGAAATTTACAAAAGAACATTTTGTCAAATTAAAACAGGCTTTATTTTCTGTCACTGCTCCTCATGCCGATATATTTTTGGTTTTGAAAATAGAAAAAATCTTACAAGGAAATATCGTGCAAGCCGTTGATCCTTATTTAAAAGCAAATAAAGATCCAAGATTTGTACAAAAACTACACAAAAATATACGCAATTATGCCCAGAATTTGGGCCATTATAGGCAACCATTTGCTTGGGCGGCCAAACCTCTATTTCGTTTGTACAGCAGTGAATTGGATACGGAAAAAAATGGCGAATTTGAATTCAATGTCATATATCGACAAGAAGCTAATAAACTTAAAGACGAAGAGCTGTTAAAATTATTAGCAGAATATCGAAAGCCAGATAAATTAAGTAAACTGACGGTAATACCGGGTCAATTGAAACTAATTATTGAGGAAGTAGAAAAGGTGGAAGGTAAGTAAGAATACAGTTAGAAAAAATTGTTGTAAACTGTAAGCTATATATATTTTTTTTAATATTTAACTAAAGGCTCTTTTACCAAATCATTAGTACCATTGGTAAATTTCACTTTCCCCCCTACTAAACCAGCCACCTTAGAAATAACTGAATTCCAAAGTACTTCTGAACGAGATTGTCATCCATTTACAACATTTTGTAATCATTTATTTGTATATCCCCTAAATTTACAATTTGATAGCCAGAAAATATTTTCCCGTGCCCGTAATATAACGGTCGTAGTAGAGTTAAGAGATTCAGACCATGAAAATTCCAAGTCGTTAAGGGTAAGCTACAAAAATTATACATTTTTAACTTTTTCTTTACTATTTAACATTTTTTTTAGTGTATCTATGGGCGTCCGGGACAAGATTTTCTAGTCTCTCAAATTGCCTGTCCCGTTTTGCACCACAACACTACACCCTCTTGGTATGAAGAGTTAAAATTACGTCTACCTTTGGGTATTTTCTCCGAGCATCATCTTTTGTTTTCCTTTTATCATGTTTCTTGTAATCTGGGCAAAAAACGTGATACAAATGCTTCGTTTGAAACACCTATCGGTTATGCTTGGCTACCGTTGTTACAGAAGGGCAAAATAAATTTGGATGAACAAATACTACCAGTAGCAGCCACATTACCTGTGGGGTATTTAAGTATTCAACCCTTAGGCCTGGGTAAAGGGGTAAGTACAATTTTGTTGGTTTAATGTTTTTGTACATGCTAATTTTGTTCAAGTAATCATCCTTTCACCAGCCAGTTATTTTTATGACAAATAAGTATGCTAAAAACTTAATGTTGCTTAAATAAATTAAAATCGACAAAATTAAATTTTTATCATCAATTAAACAATCATTTTATATTTGAAAAAAATTTAAATATAGTTTAAAATAATAAAAAAAAAAAAAATTTGACCCCGACGTGATTTGAACACGCAACCTTCTGATCTGGAGTCAGACGCGCTACCGTTGCGCCACGGAGTCATACGTTAGTAGTTGTTTTAACATTGTATTTATATGTTTAGCATATTCACAAAGTTTTAACATTTGTCAATAATTATGCTAAAAACCATTGAGTTTAACAGTTTGAAAACCATAGTGTGATATTTAGTTTGAGAATGACTGTTTGTGTATAACATTACAGTCAATGTATATTGTTGAAAATAAATTGAACGTGGTTTTTCTTAGTACAACATAACATATAGGCTCATATTAATAAAAACAATAAATTTGAAATCAATTTTAAGACAATTTTGTATGAAAATTTTAAAATAAAATAATTTTTAAACTTGTTTAAAATTTTATAAATATGGAGGTTAAAGTGTTCATAAAAATACGTTAACTTAAATTTTGCCAGTTTGTTTTGATACAAATATGCAATAAAAAATTAAATTTTAAAAACATTCACTAAACAGTTTTGTTGTTTTTTGTTTTGTATGGTTATTTGTATTACAAACATTTTTAATTATTTTATTTTTCACCTTTACATTTCTTTTTATGTTTCGTGACGTGGCTGTGGGTCTTAAATTGTATACATTTAAACATTTTTACATCATCGTGTTTCTGTTTACTCTTTATCATAAATCACAACACAAAACACATTTTTCTTTATACCAATTTTACACATTTATACTCTTAATTATTTATGGCTATCTACAAAAACAAAAAATACCCTACTTTTAGCAGAATTGCGGGCCAGATATACAATGGATCGACAATCAACGCCCTCTTTTCGGTGTTGCTCTACGTATGGATTCTACAGTACACACAGCCGATCAACATTTGCACAATTTATTTGCCCATTCAGAACGTCTCTTAGAAGGTGGTAAAACTTCGGCTATGCCAGCGGAAACAGAAACTTGTAAAATCTTAAAAGCAGCTCATGCCATTGATATAACGACCCTTATTAATTATTTGCCTACAATACTAAACGAACTGTTTACCTTGTTGGTGCACACACAATCCGAAGAAGTAGGTTTGAATATTATACGTTTGTTAATTAACATCATACACATGATAACTGAAGAAGCGGGGCGTAAGGAGTTATTAGCTTCCTTTGTAACCTATGTCTACCATGCTCCCTACTATTCTCAAAAGATTTCTCGAACAGTTCATGGTGAGCTTTGTAAACATTTGCCCTCAATTCTACATCCTCACAATACTGACTTTTTGGTGGTCAACAAATTTATGCGTTATTCGGGTATATTTTTCGATTTAATTGTAAAAAGTATGGCCCAACATCTCTTGGATACTGGTAGAATACGCATGCTAAGAAATGAAAGATTTCCAAAAGAATTTCCGGAGAGATTGGAGAATCTTATTAAGGTATTGATTCCTTATCTTATTTCGCGATACAAAGATTTACCCGTGGAAACCCAGCATCTTAATAAGTCCCTGTCACAGTTTGTGCGTAGGGCTCTGACATTTATGGATCGAGGTTTTGTTTTTAAACTAATACGCTACTATATGGAACAATTTTCTCCGGGAGATCCTCGTGTTTTACAGGAATTTAAATTTAATTTCCTACAGGAAATTTGTCAACACGAACATTACGTGCCCTTTAACTTGCCATTTGTTTTGAATCCGAAAAATCGTCCCCCCGAAATGATGCAGCATTTTAATTTAACCGAAGACTTTTGTCGGCAACATTTTTTGTCGGGCTTGTTGCTGCAAGAATTAAAGAGTAGTTTGAACGAAGTTAGCACTTGTAGAAGACATGCTTTGATGGTATTAAAAAATCTATTGGCCAAACATGAATTAGATGATCGTTATCAAAATAGAGGTCAACTGTCGAGAATTGCCTTGCTGTATGTGCCTTGGTTGGGCATAGTAATGGATAACATACAAAGAATCGATGATCTCTCCGAGGTTACAACACCCAATGGGCATGTTTACGCCGACTCGGCTTCTTACACCCAAAGACTTTCTTGTTCAAGTAGTTACGTCTTTGGCAAAGATTCTACCTTGAATTCTAGCAGTTCTACGCCCAGAGGTAAAAATCGAGCTACGTTACACATTGAACATCCTAGTCCTGTAAGAGCTTCTGTACATCTTAAGGAAACGAATTATTTGACAGCAATAGCAGGGCCCGTCATCAGCAACGGCTGTTCAGATAATTCTCTTAACTCACTTACGTCAGATTCACAAAACTCTCAAGATAATACTTTGGGTGCTAATGGCAACAACGTAGAAAATAATTTAGAAGTGTCTTTAAGAAATGGCCACAATCGTTCCATAAGTATAACTCATACTACAGTGTTGCAAAGGTGTGACAAATTTTCTGCAGCAGAGAGCAAAGATCTTCTTTTGGGATTTTTGTTTGTCATTAAACATCTCTCACAGGAACAAATGATTGGGTGGTGGCAAAATTGCAATGAAACTGAAACCATTAACTTTATGACAATTTTAGAACTGTGTCTTATACAATTTCGTTATGTGGGTAAAAAAAATCTAAACTTAAATGAAGAGTCACGAGATGCCCGAGCTTTGAGGGCCGCTAAAGCTAGTACTTTGCCAGCTAGAACCTCTCCAGCAGCTTTAGAAATCACTTCAAATTTGAATGAAACTGGAACTCTAAATTTAACACACAATCGGGAAAATTTATTAAGTGAAACTACGAGAAGTCAACAAGCCTTGTATGAATCCAATTTGGCTACTGAAGTGGGCATGATTATATTGGATTGTTTGGGCTTATTTTCGGTTCAATTTAAACTAAAACTGATCGACAGTCTTTTATTGCCCAAATTGGCGCGTGTTTATCTTAAATTTTTGCAACTGGGTCAATCGGAGAATCTATCAAAACATGTTTTTGCAGCCTTGCGGGCTTTTATTAACAACTTTTCGCCGGCTCTTTTTAAAGGCAACGCCATTCTGTGCGGTCAAATGGTTTATGAACTACTAAAGGCGTGCGACAGTCGGCTAGTGCAAATTAGACATGAGTCCTGTGCCGTACTTTATCTACTGATGCGTAGTAATTTTGAATTTAGTGGACGCAAAGGCTTAACAAGAGTACACTTACAAGTCATTATTTCAGTGTCACAAATGATTGGCAATGTAATTGGTCTTAATAATGCACGGTTCCAAGAGAGTTTATCGGTTATAAATAGTTATGCAAATAGCGATAAAGCAATGAAGGGCACTGGTTTTCCAGTCGAGGTTAAAGATCTTACAAGGCGCGTTAGAACTGTTTTAATGGCAACGGCCCAGATGCAGGCCCATCACATGGATCCCGAACGTTTGCTGGAATTGCAATACTCATTGGCAAATTCCTATGCCTCTACTCCAGAGCTAAGACATACTTGGCTGGTAACCATGGCTCGTAATCATGAACAAAATGGTAACATTTCAGAAGCTGCTTGTTGTCATCTCCATATAGCAGCCCTAATGTCAGAATATCTACGTCTCAAGGGAGGCGGCACTATCCATTGGGGTTCTGCAGCTTTTTGCAAGATTTCACGCAATATTAATCGAGACGAACGAGGTCTCAAATTAGATGCTGGTTCGCAGGACTCGCAATATACCGAACAAATGCTATTGGAACAGTTAAAGCAATGTGCAGTGTTCTTAGATTCAGCCGAACGTTACGAATGCTTGGGAGAATTATACAAATTGATATTACCCATTTATGAGAGAACAAGAAACTACAACGATCTCCAAGAATCCTATGAACATTTGGCTAAGGCCTATGGTAAAATAATTGAAGTCAATCGTTCTGGTAAACGTATGTTGGGCAGATTTTATCGTGTGGTTTTCTTTGGAATGGTGAGTTTATTTAAATAAAAGTAATTTTTTTATTTGTTTTGGATGCATATGGTTTAATTAAAATTATATTTGTAAATTAGATGTATTTCGAAGAAGATCACGCTGTGGAATATGTTTATAAGGAACCTAAATTAACATCACTTAGTGAAATTTCTGAACGCCTGGCTAAGCAATACAAGGAAAAATTTGGTGCCGATGTTGTGAAATTAATAATGGATTCATCACCTGTAAGTTGAAATATCTAGAGTTATGGCAAAAGGATTCGGAAATCTTTTTAGTATATTATCTATTCACTTTTTACATTAAATGAAAGATACAGTAATGTGATTTTTTAAATAGAAATAAATTTTTATTTAATTTAATTTTCAATAAGCTGCAAAGTAAAGTTTTACAACAGAGTTTGCCTAAGTACTTGCCAGATCTTCAAATATGTCTACAACATTATTGGAATTTCTTCGCCAAATATTATTTGAATGAACATGTATTTATTTGAACAAAAAGTCCGACAGTTTTATAGTATCAAGATCAAAAAATAAATTTCGACGCTGTTTAAACGGGGATATGATAAAAAAATGAAATGCACAAATAGTTTTACATCTTAAAAAAAGCAATAACGCTTTTATTCAGCTTACTTTTTGAGTTTCTGTTTCGCGTAATTTTGAGGCAACCGTAGCTCGTGGTGCTTTGGGCACGTATTCTTTTGTTTTATTTCCAGTCGATTTTACTGTACCGCTTTGTGTACAAGATCTATAATAAAAAGAATGAAATAAAAGTATATAAATAAAATGTTTCTCCTCAAATGTATGTATGTGTGCAATATTACCTGTTAGATGGTGAACTTTTTTCGAAAGAACTATTAGATCTATTTGATGCTGTATCAATATTAAAGCCTTTTGTAACTTGCTTCTTAAGTGGCAGGTCTGCGTATTTGTTGACATTGATATTGGACTGTTTAGCACGTGTTGAGGGGTTTTTAGTTGAGTTTGTATGTTGAACTTCCACAGTTGAAGTTTTTGGTCTATTTTGTTTTTTAACTTTTGTCAGTGCATTGAATTTGTTGATTTCTTTAATTTCAGTGTTAGGTTTTGTTGATAAATTCACCTTTCTGACAGTTCCAGTCTTTACTGTTTCAAAGGAAGTAGATGTGGTATTTGGATTAAATTTTCTTTTGTCAATAACTTGCACCTTATTTTGGTTTACATTAGATATTCTTCCCATAATGTCAGAATTATTTGACTTTCTTACATTGTCTTGATTTCTAGGCTTTTCTATGTGAGATTTCGTAGGTGTTGAGATGTATAATCCATTATTGATTTTATTCGTAGTTTTCTCTAATAATGTTTCTTTGTTTTTAGAAAGATTTTCATTAATTTTGTCTCCATCATCACTATTTGAATTAAATTTCTCATCAACACTTTTTGATGTTAAATTTATTTTTTCATTTAACTCGGGAGTATTGTGTTCCAATTGATGATTTTTATCAATTAAATCATCTTCTAATTGTGTTTTAATCTGGTCTTTTGATGTAACTTTGTCAGTTATTTCAATTACATTAAAATTTTTATCTTTGTTGTCGCTTCTTAGGTTTTTAGGCTCATTACTATGTGATATTGAGATTTCAGATTCTGAGCTGGTATGTTTAACTGTTGATGAACTAGTGAATAACATATAAACTTGCATTTTGCCACTATTCAAATCCTCTTGATTTTCATTTTTTAAGTCATTTACTTTTGTAGCTTCAACAATAACATCAGTTTTGGTGTCATTGTGTACTACTGGATCATGTGCAACATTTTCATTATTCTCAATTTTTTTGTCTTGATTTTCATTTAAACCTTTTTTTAGTACCAATACTTTTAGGTCATCCTTTAATTTAATTCGTGGTTTATTTTGCAAATAAGAAGGATAAAATTCTAAAGCATTTGGATTTAAATTCGATTGAATTTTATGTCCACTAACGGTAACAATTTGTTCTGCTTGATTTTTAGTTGACACACTTTGCAGAACTTGATCACCTGACATCGCTTTACAGTTAAGAGTTTATGATGGGGCTTCTTTCTTTTTAAATCGGGTTTCTTTATTATTTTTGAATATATTTATAAAAATATACATAGATTTTTTCCAAACATTCGGAAATAAATATTTGAATACATATTTTTAAAAATAGAATTGTCGTTTAAATTACAGTGCTGTCAATGTATTAATAATTTTTTGATTTGGTGAAACAGTATTGCCAAAAGCCAATTTAATTTTAAACAATTTTTAAATTTTAAATCAATTTCGTTTTTTGCAAAAAAAATTCGAAGTTAAAAAATTTTTATTTAAAATAGTCACTTCCGGTTATGTATATAAAGTTTTTTCTATACAACTCGCTCAATTTAATACTTTTATATAGGTCTAGGTCCGAACAAAAAACGAATTGTAACTGCGACCATTCTTTTGAACGCCATAACTAAACAAATAACCATTAAAACAAAGACTAGCGAATTTCAGAAAAAAATTGTTTGATTATCCAGTTCACGTGAAATTTATAAAGAAATTCCCCTTTCAGATTCTTCAGTATTTATAACGATTTTTTTTTGTAATACTAGTGGCGAAATTAATATTTTTTTTCAATTTTGCATTGTAAATTAAATATTTTAATTTTTTTTTGTTTAAGGTTAATATAAATGATCTCGATCCCAAATTGGCCTACATACAAGTAACACATGTGATTCCATTCTTTACAAAAGATGAACTTGACCAAAGACTTAATGAATTTGAACAAAATCATGATGTTGACACATTTATGTACGAAACACCATTTACAAAATCGGGTGCAGCAAGAGGAGCCGTTGAAGAGCAATGGAAACGTAAAACCGTTATAAAAAGTATTTAACATACTAACAATGACTTAATATGAAACGAACAATTAATAAAAACAAACAATTATTTTTATATTTGATAGCCACCTATTCTTTTCCCTATGTGTTAAAACGTATACCCGTCAGGTCAAGGGAAATTATAGAGCTGAGTCCCATTGAAGTGGCCATAGATGAAATGCAAACAAAGGTGTCAGAATTAGAAGAAACTATACTACCACCAGCGGATGTTAAAAAATTGCAGCTTAGACTACAAGGCAGTGTAGCGGTACAAGTTAATGCCGGTCCTTTGGCCTATGCTCAAGTCTTTCTGGATCCCAAAGTGGTTAATAATTTTTCGGTAGATCGGGTGGAGGATTTAAAAGATGTTTTCAGGTACATACTACATACATATTTATAAAAATAAAAATCATAAAATAAAAATCAATGTGAAAAAATATGTTTCTATTTATTAACATTGTTTAATATTTAATTCCTCTTTTCAATGCAGAGATTTTATAGGCGTTTGTCATACTGCGCTACAATTGAATGCCCGCATGATTTCAAGTGATCAAAAGGAATATCATAATGTTTTAAAAGAAAACTATCAAAAGCTGTGCCAAGCCTTAAGCGAGTTGCTGGACGAACCCTTCCAACCTTTAGATGACAGTGCCAATAATACACAACGTAACAGTATGGCCTTATTTAATGCCATTAGTGGAGCTTCAAATAATTCAAGTACTGCCTAAATTACGTTTCAACGTTTCAAATATTCGTATTTCTCTATCTTCTATCTAGTAGATGAAAAAAAGAACCCAAAACCTAAAAAAAGTGAAATATATTTAATGCGTAGTTTATCTGTTATCATCTCTATATGAATGTGTGTCTCTGTGTGTATCTAACATTGTGTTACTAACATTAACATTTTTTTTTACAATTTAACATTATATCGAATTTATACCAATTACAAACTATTTATAACTAAATCGAAGTGTCATAGACTTTAAAAAGAAGTACGTAAATTATAGTTACAAGTTCTACTTAGTAAATAAAGAATTTTAAAATCAAGATTTTAAGATTCCTTCTATTATTTTTTTAAAGTATCTTGTATGATACAAATCTTTAAGTTTAAAAGTCTTTATTTTTAACTTTTTCATACTTATTGAAATTAATATCTTGTTGAAAATTTAATTTTGAAAATACTTAACAGTAAATTACATATATTTTATTAAAAATATTTTATGCAAAATAACATGTCCAGCGACCAGTTAGATATTATGTTTAATACTCGTTATTGCTGTCCTACAGAGGAGCCTTTTTAGAGCAATGGAATATGATTTTCCGGTAGTTCCTTGTATATTTTTTTATTTTAAATTTCAGCGCTGCAAAATTTTCTAAACCTTTGTCAGCATATAATATTCTTATGTTCCAAAATGGAAGATTTTGACTTTTTTAATTTACTTCTTCATCTGCCTTTTCATTTCCTTAGTCTTGCACTTATATTAGAGTTACCTTATTATTTCTTAACTTATTGAAGATGTAAAAGCATTCCACTTTTAATCTATGATAACAGATCGGACTTTTATAGCTTTAATTACAGCATGTCTTTCAGTCTTTTCAGTAGTCTATTTGCAGCTATTGTTATATCTTTACTTATGGTTATGTAAAGTCTAGGCGAATATACTAAAGATCTAATTTCATTGCTGGTTTTGGACCCACCTGTCTTCCTTTTTTTCACAAATGGTTAGATTCTTATTAAATTCTGGTTTTTGTTATGTCCATACATATTAGACGAACCACTTTGCAAGATAAAAATACATTTTGCGGTAAACATTTATATATAAAGTAATCTCTTAAGGCAGTTTCGAAAAAAAATATTTTTTACATCTTTCGTGTAGTATTTACTCACTAGATCTCAGTTTATACCATCAACAATTTTCGAAATTGTCTTGAAAAAATACTTTATATTCGAAGGAGTAGGATTATTTCTCCCAGTACGGCTTAATGCATTTACATATGTATTAAAGGTATGTTTATATTAGGCAAATATTTAACGAAATAGATATGACCACTTAAATGTATTTATTTCTGTTGCAATTAGTAAATGTTTATTCGATTAAAAACTTTCAAAATTTCAACAATTGCAATTGAGTATAATTCGTGTAACGAAAATTACATAAAGGTAAATAAATATTTATCAAAAAGAGTGGTTACGCTTTTTTCGGTAAATATTTATCTAATGTGAACATAGTTTTAAAGATATTTCAAAAAATGTTTTTATTTTTCCTCTTTCAATCAAAAGAATATTTTTCACTCAAAATCTTTAAGGTATTGGTATTTAGAAAATCTATTTCATCTTTAACTTAATACTAATCAGTTCATGTTTAGTTTTTAGAACTCTTGAGATTCTGTTTTCAGTACGAGTAGAATTAAAGATATTTAACGTTATCGAATATTAAAATATACAAATTTGTTTCTATATTTGATATTTATTATTTCCTTTAAAAATGAAGTGTTATTCGCTTATAAAACTTCAAACTTAATTAATTTTTTTTAACTTTTTTTATTTTAGGTTTTCCAGTTTACTAAAAACACATTGATATACGAACAAATATTTAATTAACCCTTGATTTTATTAATTGCATCTACAAAAAAATAAAACCAACAAAAAAAAATTCCCTCCACAATACCCCAAAATTTTTCAAAAGTCCCTTGCACCAATGCAATTAATTTTTAAATCAATACATGCATTATTTAACTATAATAATAATAATAATAATAATAAAAAAATACATTTGTGTTAATTTACAAAAACAAGACTTTGCTTTATTTTACAGTTTAACTGTTAAAAACTTTAATTGTAATTATTATTTGTTATTTTATATCTATTGTTTTTTCTTGATTTTATTTTTTAAAACAAGCTGAATCTTTGCATATATTTAAGTTTCTTTTATGCCTTACGAACTGTCCATAAATATATAAAAAAAACCCTCTTAATGAGTTCGAATCAAAAAGTAGATTATAAAATTTATATATATTAGATTTAAATAATATTTTAATTAAGAATGTATCTTGACCCATAAGACTACTTATTTCTAGTTTAAGTTAGTTTCAGTGGACCATACAAAATAATATTCTCACTGATATTCAATAAAAAAAATTTCTAAAATTGTGCTAATTTAATTTTAAACTTAAGCTACTCTGAATTTTAATTTGAGTTGGTTTTCCTACTGTGACGCTTAATCTCCTTCACAATAAATTTTTAAATTTACAAAATTTTTACTGAACAAAACTTTCTTACGAAATTTGTTATTAATTCTTTTGTGAATTACAAACTTTATTAAAATGTGGGGTTAAGTGTCTATATTTAAATCTACATACATATATATTACAAAAATCTCTACGCCTTTATTATAAAAATATTATATTATTTATAGATTTATATATATTTTGTATGTATCTATTGTATATTTTGTAAAATCATAATCTTAATATTTTAATTTAATATACACTATATTTTTTCAATTTTATTAAAAAAAAAGAAAAATGCAACTACCAAAGTATTCAAACTCACCATTATTTAAATGTATGCGTATAGTTTAGGAAATAATCGAAATATTAGTTATTACTAAGTATAGATATTCTTGTGTTAAATACAAAAAAAAAAACATAAAATTATTAAAAACTAGAAATCGTCAAAATATGTCTTACGTTAATAAATGTTTAAATAAAAATAAAAAAACTCTTTGTTTGTATCAGGTTGGGTGTGTGTATGTATATATGTTTTCGTAGGATTAAAAAAATGTATATAACATTTTCTAAATAGAACTATTATAGTGATAAAAATCAATCGACTTCTAGTTCGATTTTGTTTATAATACCGACGCATCACTTTCATTGCGTTAAAAAACCGATCAACTTTTTTCTGCTATCAGAAAAATGTAATATTTTTTTTTTTTGTGTTTTTCTTAACTTTCTAAATATTTCAAAAGCTGAGAGAACGAAAAAGGTAATTTTTTTTTCCAAAAATTAAAAATGGAGATATTCAGCTTTTACTGAATAGCTCAACATATCTGTATAATGGTTTTTATAAAAATCGCAATACAGGTATCCTCCCTCTATAGAATATATTTTAATTTTGTTATTGTAACAAAAACAAAACACATGTATAACTCCAACGCTTGACGCTCAACGCTCTTGTTTAGGTTAGTATTCGTGTTTCTATACCGCTTACTTTGACTGTAAAATTCTGGTCATCATTATTTGTTAATCGGCCCATAGGTTAGGTTAGGTTAGGTAAGGTTTAAGAAAATACAGTCTATACTGTCAATAATCTACAACCTCACACAAACGGCATAAGTCGATCGAGTTCGGCTCCCATTTTGCAAATAACAATCTAAAAGCGCAGTGACCGGTCAAGAAGCCAGTAGCAGATTTAGATCTCTTAAGATATACTTAAGTATTTTCGTTCTCCTCGATGATATTGCTGTCCATAGTTTGTAACTGCTGATAAGACTACGTTGAATTTAATTTTTTAAACCAGAACAGCAGTTGCTTTTATTGAAAAATGTTATGTGTAAATTCCCATTAGCGAAAGATAGCAGCTCGTTAGTTAGCATAAAGTTTATGGTTATGAATAACGCCGTTAGGAATTATCATCGCTCCAATAAAATAAGCTTCATTCAATGTCCAATAAATTTTTTGAATTGAGCCAGATTTTCAGAATAAAATTGACTAATTTGAAAACTTTGAGTCTGGTCATAGTAAATTACAAAATCTAGCTTTCCTTATTAAATGCGAAATCAGTTGTCACAGAAGGCAGTGCTGTCAATTTAAAGTTCTATGCCTCTAAAAAAATATGCTTCATTAGCTGATTGATCTTATTTTCGGTATCTTTCGTAAAAATCGTGCTCACCTCAATAACGCAATTGCTCACGCATTTTTGCAAAACTAAAGCCACTGATGTGAATAACATTTTTATTATGATTTTAATTATTTTTATTCTAGATTGGGCAAAATCATCGTCTTTACTTCAGTGGTCATAAATGTAAATTAAATAAAATCGAAATTATCGCAAATATTTTTTTGTGTCATTATATTTATTCATCATAAAGGGTCCGCCAAAAAGCTTTTTTTTTTTGAAAATGCTATAAAAAAGTGTGGCTGTGTGGCACGTAGCCACACCAAATGTTGCCAATATCCTCCTCTTCAACTTTTGAGAACAAAAAATCGATGAACATGGCCCGATAACGATCGCCATTGACTACGGTCACTTCTTGCTCATTTTCGAAGAAAAATGGCCCAATTATGCCTCTGAACCATAATCCGCACCAAACAGTGACTCGTTTTGGGTGTTTCGGTTTTTCAATGTATGCGTGGGGGTTTTCTGTGCCCCAAATGCGACAATGTTGCTTGTTTACATACACGCCAAGATCAAAATGAGCTTCATCTGAAACGCTGATTTTTTGTCAAAATCGGCCAAAGTAATGTCGCAATATTTCCCAGCATTGTTCAAGCGTATTCACAACCATATTCGTTCAGCGAAAGGATAAAACTAATTATCTGTCAAATCAGACATGATCTAAGTGTTACCATTCACGAAATTAAGCACTATGTGAAAAAAAAACGTTAGATAAAGAAAAAAATTGTTTTCTAATGAAAAAATATTGCAAAAAACATTATTTTCTTTAAAAGGATATTGTATAGAAAAAAATTATTAAAAATGTATCTCATATCTCACCCTCCCTTAAACAAATAAAACACAAACTTCTATAATTTTGTTTTTATTAAAATAAATGCAGATTTTTTTTATGAATTTTATATGCACTTTTTGACCGAAAAAACAATTTAAAAAATTTTATTTAAAAAACATTAATGTCTTGACGAAATCTTGTTGGTTTTTTTTTAGTTTAGATTCTAATGAAATATATTTATACAGGGTTTTTTTTCGAATAGATAAGAGATGTTAAGGAAGACAAAACCATCCATACCAAAAATTAAGTTCGTATAACAAAACAAATAATATTCAAAAACAATAACAGATTTTTTCATAAATAAACATTTTTTTTTAAATTTAAACTTAAAATACACTTTTTGTTTTTCCCTTTTTATTTATATTAAATTACAATAATTTTTGTTGTATAACAATTAACCATAGATCAGAAATGAAGAGATTGATGGAGTGAGAGAGAGAGAGAGAGAGAGAGAAAGGAGGGATGTTGCTAGTGGGCATGTCGAAATAATAAGAAATTGTTTACAGACGAAGACCAGGATTACGTGAGCGTACAAAGTTCAAAAGTTCATCGGAATCCTCGCACACGAATGGTTTAAGATGATGACATGCTACATCATGCCATTTAACACCATCATTATAGAAGTTGTTAAGGATGGAGAGGCATGACTCGTCATTACCTTGGGCAGCTTCACGATTATCGGGTTGAGGTTGATTGTAACCGCCAGTTTGAGACCAATCGCCAGTGTTGCGCTGCGAGGTGGGACCAATTTTAGCACCGGAACCAGACCAAAACCAGCCGTTCTCATTAGGAGGTTGTAAATCGGGACGATCGCAGCCAGCAAAATTACACTTACGACCTGAGGTCCAGATGTAACGAACATTTCCGCGAGCGATGCGTTGCTTAACAAATTCATTTTCTTGGGGAGTTTCAAGTGAAACGGCATCCATACAATGACGACGACAAATGTTGCGTGCATCCAACCAATCGACTTCTAAGCTGCGGGTAGGAGCATGTTCCCAGCTGAAGAAGTATGAATGGGAAACACCACGAGCATCACGGTACGAGGCGTGTCGTACCCCTAAAAGTTGAGAAAAAACACAAAAATTTAACTATAATTATATATTTGGTGAATTAACAAGGTGTCCTAAGTGTTGTACTGTCAAAATTCCTTTAAATTGTATAAAGGTTTACAAATTTTACAATAAACACCACTGTAGATTTTATTAATTTTAAAAAATATTTTGACATTACGACACTTGGCACTTCTTTTGAATACAGCCATTGATTATATTTTGAAAAATAAAAGGCGACGAATATTTAAAGTAATGCAGTCGGTCTTCCAAACTTACGATTTGCACAACTTCTAGGATCAGGTAACGCTAAACGCCTTTGAGCCAAAGTGACTGTGGCTCCCAAAGCCAATACAAACAGGGTATGTAGCACCGACATATTTTTCTTTTTGTTAAAACAAAATTTTTTCTTGAAAATAAACTGAAATGAAATGAGATTTAAAAACGTAAATTAGTTACATAAATCTAGCACAACAACTTTTTCGTTTGAAATTTCAAAATAAAATGATTTTTTTTCTTTCAATTTTGCAATACACCTTAAAATTTGAATAAACAGTCCCATTTTTCTAATAACAGGTGGAGTTTGTTTTTGTTGTTGTTAGTACGGTCATTGGTCTTATTTGTTTTATCATAATGTTGTTGTTGTATTAACCAGATAAACAGACGCACCCAATGATGATACGCTTGACTAAACTCGAAACTACTGTTGGAAAATGTGTTACAGTTTTATATATAATTTTTTTTATTTGTCATCAAGTTTTTGGGGGAATTTTAAGATTTTTAAAACAATTGTGCTTTTGTATAAAAAAAAATTAAAATAAATTAATTTTAACGCATTCAATGATTGGAAAGTTGTCTGTATGTATTACGTATATATGGTCAACTGAAATTCAAGAGGGCGTCATAAAAACGAAAATGAAAATAGTTTTTTATATTGATAACATTATGTGAAAGGATATTATGGACATATAAAAATTTAAATACCTATTCATCTGCAGGCCACAGATTGTTCAAGTGAGCAAAAATGTATACTAATGAAATGCACTTACAATCATATTTTTTTCAAACAGACTTTCTAGATTTGGTTGTTCATGTTTTGTTTACAAAACCAAAAGTTCAACGCAATAAAAATAACACTTGCTTATATGAGACAATTTTTTCAGTTTAATAAACGATTTAAGATCAAATATTAATTGAAAATTTATTTTACTCAGCAGTCAAATAACTAAAGCAAACATTTTTCTATTTTTTTTTTAATTTAACTTAATAAATATGTATAAAAAAGGCAAGGCAAAAAGGTGGTCTTGATTCGTCAGCTGATTATTTTTTTCTTCACTTCTTTTAAATTTCAGCTGTCTAGGTCCATAGATACTAAAAACAATTTTCTCTTCTCTCATTTATTTCAAATGGCAAAATGCATATTAAAAAAATATAAACCAAAATTTTATTTTTGAAGTGCGGTTACCTGATGAATAAATATGCCTTGCGAACATGTTTAAACATGAAATATTCAATGAAATCTACGAATTGCACTTAAACTGTGTGCTTTGCTTTTAGTTTTCTGATATTTTGTCCTTTCAAATTTTTAAGGGATACAGAAATCAAATATTTTTGTTAATAAAAATATCTTAGTATATTTGAAATTTTTATGGATAAAAAAAGGGAAAAATCTTTAGGATGTAAATAAAGGTTTTTTCGGAACAAAACAATGTCTCTCAAAAATTTTTTTCTTTTATATTCTTTAAAGCTTTTTTGCTGATTAACCAAAATTAAAATTATTTTCTTTTTAAACTCTGCGAATGTCAATATTTATAATAATATTTTATACTTTGTATCCTTAAAAAAGTACTGTAGCATAATAAGTGTGTAAAGTTTTGTATGTTCAGTTAAAAAAAGCCTTGTAATAACTACTGGTACTATTTTTATATCAGTTTACAATATTCTATGATTGTTTTTGGTAATTTCCGTATAAAGATTTTGTAAAATAACACAATTTCTTTTCATATATTTTTTAAAGTTGTATAGAATTCATACAGAGATGGGAAATTAAATTTTTTACGGAATGCAAAAAATGATTTTTTTATTATTTTTTTGCTTCCTAAAAACTTTGAGCATTTAAAGAAACATAAAAAAAATATTTAAATATTTTGTAACTCTGCAAAAGTAAGATTTTTACAACTTTACTTTTTATCCTTTTTTATTTGCTTGTCTTTTGAATTATGTATTTGATGTTTAACAATACATAAAATAAAAACATAAACCAGTCACAATCTAAATCCTGCCAAATATACATTTTACGCGTTGTTGTCATTAATTCTTTAAGGATATAGCAAAGTCGAAAAGAGCATACAAAATAAATGAAGTCCCATTATAGACATTTTTTTTTTTATACCCGCCACCAAAAAAATGGTGGGGGTATATTCATTTTGTCATTCCGTTTGTAACACATCGAAATATCCATTTTAGACCCCATAAAGTATATATATTCTGAATCAGGGTTTGATTTTATGACGATCTAGCTATGTCCGTCCGTCTGTCCGTCTGTCCGTCTGTCCGTCTGTCCGTCTGTCCGTCTGTCCGTCTGTTGAAAGCACGATAGAGGTCGCACCGAAAAAGCTAGGGGGCTCAAATTTTGCCAGAATCTTTCTTATAGACAAGGTTTGTTTGGTATTGAAAATTGGCTAAATCGGAATATTAGGAAGAGAGTTATAGCTCGAAAAGCAAGAGTAGGTCGAAAAAACCGTGTCCTTCAAACATCGAATAAAATGGAATTGTGTCCAAACGCATTAACGTAGACTCATGAAACTTCGAATATATATTTCCTGAGTAAAAGCACTATTTTTCCCCGAAAATTGTCTAAATCTATGCATTAGGAGAGGAGTTATTGATCAAAATGTACGAAAATTTATACCGCACAGTGTATTTTTCGGTATATTTAAAAACAAAAACGTCATAAAAGCAACAAAATTGGATGTACGACTCTGAAATTTTGCACACTTTGCTTATTGGTGAGACGCTTTTTTGTAACGGAAAATCAATGTGCCACGCCCACTTTTACGCCCACCTCCCATATTACGTTTTACCCAAAATTCATATAATTTCTCAATTTATGTAGATTTTGGAATAATAAAGGGCTATATTGAAACATCTCAGTTGTACTCATTCGAAAATACAACTTTGACACGCCCACTATAACGCCCACTTTTCACGTTATATACCGTTAATGAAATTTAAAAGCTCATAAAACCGCCAAAATTAGAGGTATGATGATCAAATTCGCTACGTATATCCTTTTAGGCAATGTCATTACTGCGCCGGAAAATTAGGGCGCCACGCCCACTTTTACGCCCACCTCCCATATAACGTTTTACTTAAAATTCATATAATTCCTCTATTAATAAAGATTTTGGAATAATAAAGGACTATATTGAAACACCTAAGTTGTACTCATTCGCAAAAATAGCTTTGACACGCCTACTATAACGCCCACTTTTCACGTTATATACCGTTAATGAAATTTAAAAGCTCATAAAACCACCAAAATAAGAGGTATTATGATAAAATTTGCTGCGTATATCCCCCTAGGCAATGTCATTACTGTGCTAGAAAATTGAGTTGCCACGCCCACTTTTACGCCCACCTCCCATATAACGTTTTACTCAAAATTCCTCTAATTTCTCTATTAATAATGATTTTGGATTAATAAAGGGCTATATTGAAACACCTAAGTTGTACTCATTCGCCAAAACAACTTTGACACGCCTACTATAACGCCCACTTTTCACGTAATCTACCGTTAATGAAATTTAAAAGCTCATAAAACCGCCAGAATTAGAGGTATGATGATCAAATTTGCTGTGTATATCCTTCTAATCAATATTATTGTTGTGCCAAAAAGTTTAGGTGACACGGCCACTTTAACGCCTACCTCCCATACAACGGCTTACCTTAAATTCATGTAATTTCTCTATTGACAAAGTTTTTGGGAAAATAAAGGGCTATATTGAAATATTTAAGTTGTATTTATTAGTAGAAACTTTATTGACACAGCTACTTTAACACACTTTCATTGAATTTTATTTCATTTAAGGACCGATGTTGTATTTAAATAAAACACAAATTATTTAAGATATTATTATTTCTTTTTATAATGATAATATTTGTATGGTTCAATTATGTATTTAACAAAATATCGGCCAAATGGCCCCCCCATCCTTGGCGCCACTCCTCTATCTGATGGTCGAAATTTTCAATGACAATGTTGATGCTCAATTATTGGGCATGATGATGAGTCGAGGTTGACTGCTCTTTTGCCACACTATCGCAAAAAACAGCAATAGTTCCCATTCAACGAACTAAGAAGGCATTCACAGATTTTCTAACATTTTATACAGACCTGTTTTGCAGAAATTTAAATATCTTTTACAATTCTCCCGATTGTGGACGAATTTGAACGATTATGTTGATCAAAAGAATTACGAAGTGCACAAAATGCATTTTGATTTGAACGCCCATTTTTATAAAAAACCTGAATAACTTTAAAGCGTTGCTCATTTGCGTATCTTTCCACGGATCAAAATGAGTAAGTTTGAGATTGAGAAATGTCAAGTAAAATGCAGAAAACAAACTTAAAGACTAGGTGTAGTTCACCTTCAACTTGGGCCCTTAAAATTTAACCACCCTCTACAAAGAAAGTGATACATATTTTATTATAAAGAGATTATTCCATAATGATTAACAAAATAATAAATATTGTGCTTTAAATGTACACAAAATTGGTGGTGGGTATAAAAGATTCGGCACAGCCGAATATAGTGCTCTTACTTGTTTTAAATTGCAAAAAGGTTTACGCAGCAAACGCAATTAATATTTTTTATCAAAACGGTTTAAAAAACTAAGTTTTGAATACGTAATTATTCATATTACTAGATATTTATATAACTAATAATCTTCTAAAGGTTCTAAAAACCTTTTAATGGAGCTAAGGGAAATTACCCCATCCATTCCAAAATAAATTTTCTTTAGAAAATATTGTTTCAATAATTAAAAAAGGAATAAAAAGTTATTCGAAAAATCGCATTTTTGAATAATTGTACAATATTTGTAACCTAGTGGTAATATTTTTGTATGATTAAAACATATGCGTTTGTTTTATATTATTTGGAATGCAACATGCCCGAGGGCCAGTAAGAGTTAATTAATTAATTTCAATTCCTAAATTTTTTGAGTTAAAGATTTGACATGTATGTTAAAAGGAAGAATATTTTTTTTCACTCGACTGGAGGAGAACCGTATAAACTGAACATTTTAGTTATAGCAATATCTTTAATATTTAATACTTTTTATTAATATTTTATCTTTTCTATAAAATTATGATGTGTTGATTGGGCCTTTTGCACTGCCCAAGACGACATGTACTAAGTTAATATGTAATTAGTTTAAATTATATGTTTTATTTAATTAAATGACTTTTATTACCTTCACTAGTTTTAGTTTGCTTAAATTGTTTAAATATTTTTTTGCGTTGACAAAAAATTATATCAAAATCCTAATTAAATTGTATTTCTCAATAAAAGTATTGTTTGTTTTCATTTAAATTCACATACATATAACAAATTGTTTTGCAATCAATTGTCATGAACGTGAGAATTACAATAAATTTAACCAAAGTTGTGTGAAGATGTCAATTAGCTGTTTAAATTGGAAATATGTTGTAAAAAATAGGGAGGTTTAGATACATACACGCAGACATACATTCATACACACTTACAAACATACAGAAATACGTACATATCTATGCTAATTCTTAATGCATAAAATAAAATTGGAATATATTCAGAATAGTGTTCATAATGTGAAACATCGTTATTCGTATGAAATTTTAAATAACAGCAATTTAATGGTGAGCTTATTTTGTATTGTTCAAGCGTACAAAATAATTCGAGCAGGAGGATCCAATCAATTTTAGGGGATGTAAGAGAATTTGGAGAATTAATGAAGTTCTAGGAAAAATTAATTCATTTTATTAAGCCTGGGGCTCAATTCTCGTTCTGTGAAACTGTGAAATGAAAAAGTTTTTGTATAGCAAATGGTGTGGTGGCACCATATGATATTACACACAAAAACTTTTCATTTCATAGTTTCATAGAACGAGAATTGATACCCTGGTATTCGGTTTAATATTTCATGCGAATTTTCGTCATACTCCATATAAAAAAATTCGTAAGAAATACTTATGGAATAATTTTGCCTAATCAGTACATACTTTGTTTATACGTACAAAAACATGAAATGTTTCTGTCAACATCCGACAACTTTTTATTTCGTATGAAATATTATGAACAAAAGTTATTTAGTACAAAATTCAAATCAGGAGCTGACCATTTTTTTTTTGTTTGCTCAATTTAAAGATTATTTTTGGATGTCAAATTTTTCGTGTGAAATAACTAATGTTGATAAACATATTTTTCAAATTGAATTAGAGTTCTTTAAAGTTTATATTAAACTAGATATACTTTTTTTTAGTAATTGTGCAGTCGCCGTCAATATTAATTTGTTGCCCTTCTCTTTTAGATTTTATTTAATTATTGTAAAATTTATTTTTTTTTTAACTCTAACATATTTACTGTATTCACAAGGTGTCCTAAATTCAAATGTTCTATAATAATGACATGAAAAATATGACTGTTGTAAACGACCCTTCATAACTAAGTGTGATATATTAAATCACAGATATCGCTAAATTATTGATAAGAGATTTTTTTAACAAATATTACAGGCAGCTCTACTTAGCAGACTCTTAGCCGATCACCGCAGATACCTGAATAGTAATAACAACACTATAAACATACCACACACAGTATTATTATTTTAGCACAGTTTTTACTTGAAAAGCAACAACAATTTCTATATACTATTGTGAAACCCTAGAAAATTATGACGTGTTAGGACACTTTGTTAATACAGTATTTATGTAATGTAAAATACCACGATTTATGTGATAAATAGCTGTATACATTGTTTAGCAACATTGTTGAAGTATTAAGCGTGTTAGAATAGTATCTTAAAATTAGCTCAAAATCTTTTTTTATAAAATTTATTTTTAGAAATTATGCTAAAATTTAAAATAGTACGACAACACTTTGAGGTCTTCAATATTAATAAAAAAAAAATCAAAATGTATGCATATTTGTATGTATATAGATATCTAAAAGGTGGTTTTGGTATTTGCAATTAAAACTGTTTCAGCAATTTTGATTTTTTTCCTCACAATTGTTGACCCAAAAATGTCGAAGTCTTAATACCATATAATTGTTTAGAGAGTTCTTCAAGTGTCATGTATTATGTTCACACTTATTTGAACATAATTATTTGTTTCTTTTTTTTTCATAATTATTAGTTTCATTTTATACATATAACTTTAAATCCGCTTGAGAAAATTGCATGCATAACTTGCAACACATAGAAAAAAAAGAGTAAATATAAATCTAAACATTATTATCATTTGTTTGTATGTAAGACAACAGTAACTTGTAACAACTACAGTAATTTAGTCAGTAAAATATTTAAGCCATTCATTCGTCGTTCATCTAAATGGCCATGAATGTGTTAAAACAAAAACAATTCAAATGTTAGAGAAGAAGACTGCTGACTCCTAAGTCATGCCTCCTCACATGCCACAGGCAGTTTATATGTTTCTCAAAAAAAAAAAATAATAATCGACCGATAGGTTTATAAGATAAATATACAAGAAGAACACACTTGCCAACTTGCAAGTGGATGAAGCAGTTGTATTTAGTAGTGGCACCAGTAGCTTAAACAGGCGAAACTTTTTTAATAATTGTTAATGTTTTGAAGATAGATTTTTTTTGTGATTTACAGACTAGACGGATTTGCTACCTCATTACGAAAGCCCACATTTGTCATGCATTTCGTTGATTCGTTTTAAACTTTTTTTTTTTAATTTTTATTAGATTTGTTTTTTATTGTTCAAAATAATTACTGCTCGTAAAACAATTTAATAGGCAGTAGTGCTACTTTCGTGTATTCTTTTAAGAGTCTTTTATAGTTTAATGTTGCAAGTTGCAACTAATAGCATTGTCATAAATTAGCACTTAAAAAATGATGATAAACTTTATTAGAGTGTAATAAATAAGAAACAAAAATTTACTAAAGAAGTAGTAGTAGTTTTTTAATTATTATTCTATTTTTAACCCGATTTATGAGAATTAGCTAAACAATGGTCCATTTATTTATTTATTTTGAAATATAACATTACTTGTTCTATATAGCATTTTATTTATTATTTATTTTATTTACAATCTATCCAAAAAGGGGTTTGAGTAAATTTGATAAATTTTCATAAATACAAATTTTATTTTTATAATTTAATTTATTTAATTTAATTTTAAAAACCACAATCATTTGTGAGTATTATCAATCAATAATGTCAACATAAATATGTATATTTTGCTAGCAGCATGATGCAGTGACATTTTTAAAATTTCTATTTTCTATTGAATAACCAACTTTTGTGATGCTATCTATCAACATACTTATTAGAGAAATTTTAAATAATACAAAATGATTATTGTTTTTGGCCTTGAAGAGTCATTATATTAAAACCAGGCTGGTTAAGGACAGTATATTGCTTGTTGGTGGATTTGTTGGCTGCAGGGGCACAGTAATTACGAGATTTACAAAATCATAAAGTTAGATGGTAGGATATGCGATTAAATTAAGTGATTTCTTGGAGAACAATTCAGGGAATATCGTCGGATTTATTATAAGACCTGGGTGGTTAATATTTAGTCAATGATTTCTCTTTTTTTTTCTTTCTTTCCACAGTGTTTTGGCTAACTCTCTTTTTAATACTTATTATTACTTTTTTTCTGTATTTCTATGTCTAAAGGGACGCACAATGCATACTAAGGGTCTTCGAGTGGGGGTGTTTGGAAGAGTTTTCTAAGTGTCTTGCACCTCCCTTTTTAACTTACCTACTAGGGTGATCGACTCGGTTTTACAACCGGTGGAAAACCCGGTTTTTTTCTCTTTCAGCTGGCGGTTTTTTCTAAATGCTGATTTTTCGAATATCGAATACACCGGTTTTTTTTTATCCGAAAAAGCCGGTTTTTTATTTTTTTAAGTTTATTTTCATATATCTTTGTAACCAATCGTACCATAGTATTTTTAGTATGCGAAAAGTTTCCAAAAATCAGAAAATAAAAACTATTAAATATTCTTCCATAATATTGTATGAAATTTATTTGTTGTTTAAAAAACAAATGTAAAATAAGAAAAATAATTGAGCTTAAATATTAGTTTTTGTATAGGATATAAACCTAACGTTAAAAGTTAAAGGTAATTGAAGCATAAACTTAGTGTAGTTATACTACACTACTTAGTAGCATAAGCTGTAGTAGTTACAATAAAGAAAAACCAATAATCTCTTCTTACAGATCCTAATTTTTACTAATGGCATCGAGTGTCTGTCAACTTAAATTTCAATTAAACCATCGAACAAACTAGTTTATGCCTATATTTGTATGTCTGTCAGGGGTATAAAAAAGAATTTTTTAAAATAAAATTTTAAAGATTTTAAAATGTATATCAAATTACGGAAATCATTTCTAACAAAATGCGTTAGTGCATATTAGTTTAAAAGATCTAATTAACATTAAAAAAATGTACAGAAGGAGATACAAAAATTTATAACAGCCTTATAAGAAGTCTTATTTATTTATGTATTTATTTATTTTACTTGTAAGAAGTACCTTTTGTCCTTAAATTCAACTAATTAAAACCAAATTAGTCAACTGCATTCATGTCAGTTATTGCGTTATTGTGCAGCCAAACGTATATAAACTGTAAAAATTTCATATTTAGATATAATTTTTATTATAATCTTTTTTTACAAATTTTTTTTTTGATTTTTTCTTTAAATTCTTTATATTATATACGAGACCGGTTAACTAGTTTTTTCTCAATTATCAAAATAGCAACCGCTTTTTTTTAAACCGGTTTCTTAAAAAAGTCGAATAATCGATCACCTTATTACCTACTTAATCAGAATAAAATATCTTTTATGTGTTTCCATTGACATGTTAGTGAGTGCATTTATACAGGTTATCTCGTCGCAATAGCTTATCGGGAAGCATAATTCAAAGTTTGCTTAATTCGCCTGGATTTCATATCATTATGCAGAGAAAGAGAAAATGAGATTTTTTTTGGTATTTAACAATTATCTTATGTAATAATTTTTGGATGTACCTTTTTTATTTATAGCAGTTGTTTTTACACCCTTGATAATGGGTTACACAAAAATGTATTTATGCCCTTTTTTAAATAAATTTTATTAGATTATAACAACTTTTTCATCCCTGATATACGAGTTCACCTTAAAAGAAATCATATAATAAAAAGTTTTTTTTTGTTGTATTAATTTGTCATTGCATACACCTGTAGAAATATGCATTGCTTGTTATTGTAGTATGGCTTTTAAACTAAAAAAATAATTTGGACATTCTTCTTTTATTTAAATAGAAATTTAAATAGTTTGATCTTAAGTCACATTTCTGCAAAATGATAATAAAAGCTTTTAACATGTGTGTACATCTGTGTCGGTTAAGTCGTATTGTACTATATTATATACTAGCTTGTGCCTGCGACTTCGTCTGCGTAGTTATCGGGATAAAAGGTAGACTTAGGATTAACAACAAAAATAAAAATATTTACAACAAAAACAACCCGTTTAGGATGTGTGATGATGAGTTTGCCAACGACTTCGCATTATTATCGTTAAAAAAAAAGTAGCCTATATGTTATTCTAGGTTGTTATCTATCTACGTGCCGAAATTCATTTGGTTCCGTTCAGCCGGTTTTTCGTGATTGAGTAACAAATATCCAAACATCCAAACAAACAAACATTCACATTTATTATATTAGTAGGATACTTCAAAAATCAATTAAAAATGAAAAACACCATTAAATGTCTGTATTTGTATTCAAATTACTTTCTTCAAGAATTTTGAAATATCTCTTAACTTTGTAATAAATGTTATTGCTTCAGTAAAATGTCCTAGCAACAGCTCATTTATACAAATAATTTTTTTATCACTAGTTTTTCAAAGTTTAATAGTATTACTTTAAATGTTGTTTTTACATAATTTTAATGCGAAAATCTATGGAAAAGTAATTACTATTGAATAAATAATTCCTTTTCATTAAAACAAAAACTATAAAGCAACATTGTCATCAACCACTTCATGACTTTAAATACCAAAATGATTCACAAGAAATTTAACTGGTATTCGACGTTGAATAATTTTATTTTTGTTAAAATGGTTTCAGCTACTTTATATGAGTTTTTAATTTTTTTTTTTCAAAAGCATGACAAGTGTTTATAAAATATGAAAGGAAAAGCAAGCTATTTAAAGATAAGCAATTTGTATAATTTTTTCACACTCATGAGTCGGTAAGTAGTTGCATGCAGGTATGTCCATGTCTGTATGTTACTTACAATACTAATTTAAACAAGTTTACAACTTTATCTTCTTTGCATACGTATACGACTCCTTGACTGCACAGATGTTAATTAAAAATAATTTAAGTTGTCAATGAAAATTTTATCATAAATAAATTAACGCTGAATGAAGTTTTGGCTAACTTAAGTATACAAAGTTATAAAATATTGCAAAAACCAGAAAGAGTCTTAAATTTTTTTCTCAAACCTTCTTCTCGCTACCAGTTGAAAATGATTGCAATAACAATATCAACTGATGAAGAAGAGAATGGCTTATGAAAACCACAGTTAAACGAGTCTTTTTATACGAGGAATTATTGTTGGTTTTTTCGCTTTTAGCAGATGTACTAGTCGAAAAATTATGAACAAAAATAATATTTTTTTTAATAGATTACAAAATTTGTACGACTGCGCGAATTACCACGTAAATTATGCAATAAAATGCTTAAACATTTTTAATAATAAAAGGAAAAATATATAAATTTTTTTTAAAACATTATACTGAATGTGTTGTTGTTAAATATGTTGCTTGCCTTCACAATAAAGCCGGAAAATGTTTAAACCTAAATAGACTTAATTATTTTGCCACAAGCTATCAGTATGTAAGCATGTTAGAAAATTATTATTTTACTGTAAAAATATTAGGGTATATTTTTGCATAAATGTAAATGATTATTTTTTTTTAACAATTTGTATTCAATTAATTTAGTTTTATTTCCAGGTAATAAATGTAGATATTTTTCAACCACCGTTAATTTTAAAAAATAACTATTTCTTGTTAATATCTGTAATTGTTATTATCAATATAATTCTTATAAACTTTAATAATTTTTTTTATGTAAATTAAAGTTATGTGTTTATTGTATTAAATAAAATTTTATTTAAACAGTTGTTTTTTGTATTGAGCTTGAGATCACTTTTTTTATAAAAAATAGTTTTATTTTATTTTCCGATATTTCGCTACCACATTGGGTAGCTTCTTCAGGGAAAGTTTTTACAATTTTCAACAATTAACAATTAAAATATTAGAATTGTTGAAAAAACAAATTTTTCCGCCCTTTTTTAAAAAATTTGTTTATATAAATTAAAAAGATCGAAAAAATTAATTTGTAGAAAAAAAAAATAAATAAAAATAAATATCATTAATTTGATAAATTCTAACTAATTATTGTTAGAATTTGCTTTGTCTTTTGATAAAGTAACAAGTAAGAGCGCTATATTCGGCGGTGCCGAATCTTATATACCCTTCACAACGTGTAGTCATGCAATAACAGTAGTTTGTGTCACCATTCATCCCATATGAAATACGTACATACATATATAAAAACATCCCATTGTAAAATTATAAATTCACGTATGTATGTTAAAAAACAAAAAAAAAAAAAAAATAAAAAAGAAATTTAAAAAAAAAATTAAAAAAAAATTAAAAAAAAAAAATTTAAAAAAAAAATTATTATATATATAATAATAATTATTGGTTTTCTTTGACCTTTTATAATAATATATGTTTAATAGTTTTTTAAGCTTAAGGTCCTTTTAATAATAAAAAATCTTTCTGTTTTGTTTTATATTATTTGATCAATATTTCGCTACTTCTTTGTGTAGCATCGTCAGGATAAACGTTTTTATACCCTTCACACAGTGAAAAAGGGTATATATAGGTTTGTCATTCCGTGTGAAATTTCTACAATTTTAATTTCCGACCCCATAAAGTATATATTTTCTGAAAGCTTATGAATAGGGGAGTCGATTAAGCGCTGTCAGTCTGTCCGTCTGACCGTCTGTCCGTGTGTATGTTGAAATCAACTTTTTGAAGCCCCCAGACATCGCTTGGACTCGGGTGAGGCATTAAAATATCAGAAATATTCGGGAGTAGATCGGTATTGAAAATCGGTACATAAACCACTGAGATATGAGCAAAAACCCACGACCACCTCGATTTTTTTTTCACAAAAACAACATTACAACAACAACATACATACATACAAACGTGTATACTGGTTAGAGAAAATGTGGCATCGAATTCCAGCTGAGCAAAAAAAAAATTTTTTTTTATTTTTTTTTACATTTTTTTTTATTTTATTTTATTTAATATATTATTTATATTTTTATTATTATTTTTTTTTTTAATTTTTTTTTTAAATTTTTTTTTTTAATTTTTTTTTGTTTTATATTTATTATATATATTTTAAATATTTTTTAAAAATTTTTTTTTTTAAATTTTTTTTTTAATTTTTTTTTTAATTTTTTTTTTTAATTTTTTTTTTAAATTTTTTTTTTTTTTTTTTTAAATATATATGTACGTAAATTTATAATTTTACAATGGAATGTTTTTATATATGTATGTTTTTTATATGTATGTACGTATATCATATGGAATGGTGATACAAACTACTGTTATTGCATGACTACACGTTGTGAAGGGTATATAAGATTCGGCACGGCCGAATATAGCGCTCTTACTTGTTTATTATATATTAGTTTTTTGTTGGATTTGTGTCTTGATATTTGTTATTTATTAAACATATATATATAATATATATAAAACAAAAAAAAATAAAAAAATTTTAAAAAAATTTTAAAAAAATTTAAAAAAAAAATAATAATAAAAATATAAATAATATATTAAATAAAAAATAAAAATAAAAAAAATAAAAAAAAATTTTAATAAAATTGAAAAAAAAAATTTTTTGGCTCAGCTGGGATTTGATGCCACGTTTTCTCTAACCAGTATACATGTTTGTATGTATGTATATTGTTGTTGTAATGTTGTTTTTGTGAAAAAAAATCGAGGTGGTCGTGGGTTTTTGCTCATATCTCAGTTGTTTATGTACCGATGTTTCTGATTTTCAATACCGATCTACTTTCGAATATTTCTGATATTTTAATACCTCACCCGGGTCCAGGCGATTTCGGGGGGCTTCAAAAAGTTGATTTCAACATACACACGGACAGACGGTCAGACAGACTGACCGAGCTTAATCGACTCCCCTATTCATAAGCTTTCAGAAAATATATACTTTATGGGGTCGGAAATGAAAATTGTAGAAATTTCACACGGAATGACAAACCTATATATACCCTTTTTCACTGTGTGAAGGGTATAAAAATGGCATTGCAAAGACATGCCAATATATTGAGCACATTTACAACGATGTAAAACTCATTTATGTATGTTTAACATATGATAATTTACCACATAAATTATAAACTTTTTCACATATTTAAATTCATAATCCCTAATTCCTGGAAACGTTTTAATAAAATTTTTAATGTTTTAAAAAATTATTAAAGTTGTTGAACTCAGGTTTGCCTACTGGACTATATAAACATGTTGTTAGCAACATTGTCTAAAAGCTTATATCGTGTTGCCTGTCAAATTAAGTTATGTGTTTGTACCAAGTTTTCAAGAGTGCAAAAATTTGTTTATTTATTTATTTATTTTTATAAATTTTATTCTGTTACTTTAAAATATTACACTTGTAAATACCTGCTATTATTTATTTTTGAGCCTATGAAATGGTTTGTTGGATAAATAAATAACCAACAAACATTTCAAAAATTGCCACATAACCGATTACGTCGGAGCAGTGATGATATTTAATGAGGCCACCAATTTATATATCTTTATTCGAACAAAAAAACAAAGCTATTATCCTGATGTATAGACCGATGCTTAAAAGTTTATTTTGGAGCGACTCGACTGTGTTTTAAGGTGGGCTAATATGCTTAACTTTCTGGAACACCTTTGCAATTTAAAGATGTGTTTTAATGTCCCATTGATATTACAGTTAAATATTCTTTAATTCTATCAATAAACTCTTTCCCTATGGAATATAAAAAATGAATACAAAAAACTGCATTGTTCAAAAAATATGCAGCATTGTTAATAGAAACGAAAGCAATATCGATGCCTTACTTCCTCAACCTCGTATCTTAAAAAATAAAATATTTCAGGAGAGAAAAAAAAACGGTTAATCTTTTTATACTTCGGTGTTTGGTTAAAAGTTTAAATGCAATTATTAAGAAATTGATTGTATTTATGTATATTGGTAGTAATAATATACTAATCGTTTGATATAAAAAAACAAAATTTTTAAGATACGAGGTTGAGGAAGTAAAGCATCGATATTAAAGAAAGAAGAAGCGAAACTTAAATAGGAGAGCTTATTTGGCTGTGCTAAATCTCTTTACCAACACAAAGTACGTTTGGAAAAATTCCAGTTTTTTATTACATAATAAATTTGAAAAATTTTTAAAAGGTTTATACGAAATATTTTGTATGAAAACTTTTCCACAAGTCAAGTCGATCTTTTTATGTAATCCGCTATTTGGTGGTGGCAGTCAACTATGATTTCTTGATCTTCTAGTCAAGGCCTGTAAAAAAAATCACTCTAATACTTGTTTTAACAAAATGGAGGCTAATTAGAATTTAGAGATCTTGTTGAGACACCCAATATATCGTCGCTGTTCTGACGAAATCGGTTATGTGACTATTTAAAAAAAAATTTTATTGCTCTATTTTAAACCATTATTAGTCGTACGTTTATCCACCAAACCGTTTAAGTATATCTTGATTGGTTCAAAAATAAATAAGAGTCAGTATGCATAAGTTTAATACTGTAGAGTACGAAAAAAAATGCTGTTTTTGCTCTCCTGAAAAGTCAATAAAAAACACATAATATTATCTGTTAGAGCAACGACAATATATAGATTTTAAATATAATTTTTTTAGATATTAATTTTCCCCCTGCAGACTTGATATTTGGGGACCTACATATCTTTATATCTTTTTTTAAGAAATATATTTTTGAGTAATTTTAAAGCTGGAAAATAATTTTCGTTTATAAATTTTGTTAAAAACGAATTTTGCAGTTTTTCTTTTAATGAAAGTAATGTTTTTTTAATGAAAAGATCTTAAGAATCAAGTCATAACATTTATTGGCATTATATATTGACTATTTCTTTGATGATTTTATGCTTATATGTTACTAGCCAAACCCGGCGCGCGTTGCTACGCCCCTTCATGAATTTTAATCGCATTCTAAATTTTAATCGAATATCAAGTGCAAGGCTAAAAACTATAACTTTTTCTTTATGAGCGTGGCACTGCCCACTTTTCTAATTACGAAACTGTATAGTCATGACAGCTCAATAAGTGTGCAAAGTTTCAGAAAAATCGGTCCAGTGCAAGTACCTCAAAATGATACCTTTTTTTTAATGGGCGTGGCACTGCCCACTTTTCTAATGACGAAAGTGTAAAGTCATGACAGCTCAGTATGTTTGCAAAGTTTCAGAAAATTCGGTCCAGTGCAAGTAGCTAAAACTGATAACTAATTTTTTATGGGCATGGCCACGCCCACTTTTTCAATCACGAAATTATAAAGCCATGACAGCTCAATATGTGTGCAAAGTTTCAGAAAAATCGGTCCAGTGCAAGTACCTCAAAATTAAAACTTTTTTAGGGGCGTGGCCCCGCCCACTTTTCCTATCACGAAATTATTTAGTCATGACAGCTCGATATGTGTGCAAAGTTTTAGAAAAATCGGTCAAGTGCAAGTAGCTAAAACTGATAACTAATTTTTTATGGGCGTGGCTCCGCCCACTTTTTTTCACCCATAAACACTCCCTGGTATGTGTACAACAACTTACCAAAGTTTGAGCCCGATCGGTTTTACAGTTTCGGAGTCTATAGCTAACACACACACACACACACACACACACACACACACACACACACACAGAGTTTCACTTTTATATATATAGATGAGAGCACAAAGAAATATTGTAAAATTATAAACGGAACGACTTAACACCCACAGTGAAGGATATAAAAACTGGTTCATTAAATATTCTATAAAAGAGTTAAAGATTGTAAAATTAATATTTCAAGAAATAGAGTTATTTTTTAAAAATTATCTTACAACTTTCAGATTTAAAACTGTACTAAATTCAAAATATGAAAAATTTTAACTTTAAATTTTAATTTAAATTTTATTTTAAATTTGTATAAATGAAAAAATTCCAACAATTTTTACATAAGATCACAATGTTTTAAACATTGCAATTGTACATTAATACCATGAAATTAATATTGCCCTTAACCATAATCATTAAAATGATTATAAATATTATATGTATGTACATATGTACGTTAATAAATGCCATCCATGACCTTAGACAATTTTTGATGTATGTATTTACATACATAATAAAAAGTTTAGAAACATAATTTAATGTACCCACAATTCCACTGACAGTCTGACGTGAGCGTACATAAATCTTCGCAACATAAATATTGTAAGTATGTCAATATTTCATTGTGTTTTCTTCATCCAGTAAACGATAATGAGTATTAGTTACGAGCAGTTAAAAACCCAAAACAAACTTTGTTATAGCGAAAGTTGATTAATTTTTATTTTTTTTTGTTCATCGGTACTAAATAGTAAATAAGAAAGTATGTTTTTGTGTGTGTTGCAATTGTCATTGTCTTCCGCATAGTGAATTTTATAGCAGATACATAAATAAATACCACAACCATGTGCAGTAAACAAAGTATAAAAAAGATGTATTTAACTGTCAAAGTATAGAAATTTTGCTTTTAAAAATATTTAACAAAATTATCAAATAAAAACCCTCTTTTATTGTAATCGTTTGTGGAGGTGTGTATCTTTTAACAAGTTTAATTTATTGCATTTATTGTTTTAACAATATAAATAATAGTTACTATGTTTTTTTTTTTTTTTTTTTTTTTTTAATTTACTTACATATGGGGAGTTTTGTTTATTATGCATAAAATGTTGAAAATTTTTAAGTTTGTTTTGTTTTTAAGTAAGTTTAAGTTTACAGAACGGTGCAATTTAATAGTTTTCTTTACAAATTCATTAATGAAATGTCATAGAGACACAGTATTCATTATTTAAGTATATTGTTAACGGTTGACAGTTAGTCGCTTAACTTGTGAAAAGATTATTTTAAAGTATTCGGGACTCTACTGGCAGACTTTTAAAACGGTTTTTTTTAATTAACTTTTATTTTAACTCACGATTTTTAAGTAGGTTTACATACAGTACGGTGCAATTTAATGGTAGTGAAAAACTTTTACGCTCAATTTCATGATTATTAAAGACACTACCACAATCCTTTTTTATTTATTTTTTTAATCTATTAATCAATGTTGACACTGTTTCCATTTACACCTTATATTCTATTCAATATTTCACGCGAACTGTTGTTAAATTCCATATAAAAAAATTCCTAAGAATTACTTATAGAATAATTTTGTCTAATAAGTACTCTTGTTTATAAAGTAAAAATCACATATACAAACACATGAAATGTTTCTGTCAACATTCAGCAACATTTTTATTTGTCTGAAATAATACAAAAACTAATTTGAAAGCCCAAGAAATAATAACTAATACAACAATAAATATTTGGTAAGAAATTCAAAGCAAGAGCTGATAATTATTTTTGTTTGCTCGATTATTTGTATGTCAAACTCCTAGTGTGATAAACCTAAAGTTGCTCAAAATATTTCACAAATTAAAACAGAGTACATACTAGGCTTTTACATGTAACAGTTTTATATTTTAAAATTGGTACTTTATTGAAATATTTGATGGTAGAACTAAACTGTTATAATTCGATTACTGCGCCATCTAAGAAGTAAAAAAATCAGAGATTTTTATTTTTGACTAAAAAGCTTATTAAATTGTGAATATGAGTAGTTGTAATTAATAATAAATATAAAATTTGATAATAATTGGGCTACCGCTATACCTATCGACACTCTAGAAAACATAATCTTATAGTTGAGAGTGCCGGGAATTGCAGAGATTAGACTCTAAGGAATTATATCCCACCTATCACGTTCGAATGCCGTAATTCGGCCCCGGTTTTTCTTAAACGTTATCTGAGGTTGCAATGTCCTGTTAAGAAACTACATTGTACATTCTTAGATTTGTTTTTTTCACAAACAGAATTTTTTTAGCTTGACGTTGACCCGAAAACTTTCTCCGATGAGAAGTTACTCCTTAGAGAGATTTATAGGCACTGATATATATAGCATAAGCATCAGCTTGAAATATCGAAGATATTTACTCATACACAAGCCTTATGGGTATTAGCTATTTTATTATTTTTTTTATCATAATTTTTTTTTATCATAATGCGTAAACAAATAAAAATTAAACTCATTTTAGGTACTGCCCTTAAATTGCACAGTACTGCATGTAACGAAGTATGTACTCATGAATATTTGAAATATTTAAAATATTGTTAATAAAAAGAAATGGTTATTACATGCAAATGACTTAAACAAATATAAATATGTTTATGCATTTTTATGTTAATTTTTAGTTTTGTCATTTCTATAAACTCTATTTATTTATTTATATTTTGGAAACTTTTTATATTTTGTGGAAATTTTTATTTATGTACATATCCACCAGTTATGTTCGATTATTTGACATCATCTAGTTAAACTTTGTATTTGCACTTATTGCTGCTATCCATATTTATTTATTTTTCTTTAGGAAATTTTTCTCATTTTTTTTCTTCTTTTTGTTGGCCAATGACAAAATATGTTCATACATACATATATGGATTTGAACAAAAGTTTTATTGTTTTGTTTGATTTTTTTTGTTAAATTTTATTACATAATTACATTTATAGTGATTGATTGATAGTTATGGCTAATACCTAATGCGAGAACGAGTGTTGTTTAAAAATTTTTTATAAGTAAAAAAAAGATTATATAAAAAAATTTAAAAATGACTAATGTTAACTTTTATTAAAATTTTGAATTGGTTTTATGATGCACATAAAGTTTTTTAGTGATAATTGTATATACAAATTAACAGTTGTTCCCAAAACAAACAAGGTATTATAAAAATTTACAAAGTCACATATTGGTGGTAACATACTTAAATAATGCTTAAAACCTAAAAATGCACCATATGTACATACATTAAAAATTAATAAAAAGCAAAACGAAACAAGAATATTAAAGGTATTCACGCAGTCGTACAGCTTTACTTTTGTTTACGTAAACGCTATTTTTATAAAATTGGTTACCAATACGAAATAAGAAAATTATAAATATTTTTTAAAATTCATATTCTCTAGTGTCAGTAATTTTTTAAAAATAATTCTTATTATTTTCATAAATTTTTTTTTGTTCTTTCCATATTCATAAATTGTTATTTAATTTAAGTTTTTGTTATCTTCACTCTACCGAAGCTTAACAAAGTTACTTTTACTTTGTCGGATAATATCAAATATCATGGAGTCATTTTAAATAGCAAGCTATCGTAGAAAATGAATACAAAGGTAAGAGTATTGAAGGATATAATGGCTATGTATGTATGCAAAAGTGTCATTGACAAGACCTGGGACTTAACCCCAGGGAATGTAAGCTGCCTATATAAGTCAGTTATCAGACCGATTACATTCTACGGAACTGTGGTATAGTGGAAGGTCATGAACCACGCCGTAAACCGACGAAAGAATTTGAAGATTTCTTGGAACATGGCGAACTTGATCACGGTGGCGATTAAATCAACTCCGACTAAGGCATTTATTACTATGTTGAACTGGCTGCTATTAGACTTCGTAGTTAGAAAACTGGATGGTACTACAGAGCATGTCAATGACAGCATTTTTCTCTCTTATTTTTTTTGTTGGTAATCTCTTTAAATTAGAACTAAGTGATCAAAAGTATTTTTTAAATTATTTTCTTCTCACAGTTGTTGTTTTTTTAAGAATTTTGCCCCTCCCTGTTTCGCCAGACTTAAATCGCTAACGTGAATACCTTTAATATTTTATTGTTTTATTTATTTGTCAAACTTCTACACAATTTAAAATTGTTTGTACCAAGGCAAAATCACATCAAGTGCCCGTTATAAAGCAGCTGTTAATTTTTTGCTCCATGACTTCCTGTCTTTGTTCAAGCCTGTTTATTATTTTTTTTTTTCATTTCTGATTAAAGTAAAGATTTAAATTTAATAATTTGAAATAATAACTCAAACATTTAGGGCCGTATTCATAAAAAAATATTTTAGGTTTATTAAAGGCTTATTTGACAGATGTTGTAGAGAAATTTGTCAAATAAGTCTTCAATAAACCTAAAATATTTTTTATGAATACGGCCCTTAAAGTACATATAAACCTTTTTTAAAAGTCAAAAGTGAAAAAATTCGTTACTTGATTTTGACAAATGCCTGAAAATAAATGCAGAAATTTTATTTGAATTCGTCACAGCATATTACAGCTGCTCAATTACAGCTCCCGTTTTGAAAAATAGAACAACAAAAAATAAAATCGTATGTAATAGAGTTGGGCATATTTGTTCCTTTTATTGATCGGTCAATTTTGTAAAGAAAAGAACAAGTTCGTTCTTTTTATTCACTTGTTGACATGTTTCCTTACTAAACGATTGTTGTGGGACTTGTTTATTTATATTCAGTCAGATGTTTTTTTTTGTGAATTAGTAATAATAAAGGGTCCGCCATCTAACTTTTTTTTCAACTAGTGCTTATTTCGTGAATGGTAACACTTAGCTCATGTCTGATTTGATAATTAGTTTTATACACTTGAACAACGCTGGGAAATATTGCGAAATTACTTTGAAAAAAAAAACGTTAGATGGCGGACCCTTTATATGTATGCACAAACAAAATAACAGTCATTTCTACACAGTTGATTGCAATAAAATAAATTCGAAATGATTTCTAACATAATCATTTACATATTAATTTAAAAATAAATATGTGTTATGTGGTTAAGAATTATTTAATATTTTATTATGCCCTTACGCGGGCGGTTTTTTACTAAACATTGCTTTGTTCATACATACACATACACACATGCATTTCGGTTTGTAACAGTTTTCTAAAGTTCAAATGGTAAACGAATGATTCCACCATTTTTTTGGTGTCATTAACACTTTCTTAGCCATGTACATATATACACATATTATACAATTTTCAACTAACTAGTGTTGAAGCAAACAATATATTTTTTGGACACATATGCTGCAATTTTTTTAAATTTTTAACATATACATGCTTATTAAAATATATTTAAATATTAAAACATTTTGGAAGAGATAAAAGCGATCCTTCTATTATGTTTAACATATTATAAAAGGCGTACTTGTTATGTGGTGAGGTTACACTTGAAAAAAAAAAACAACAATATGGGTTTTTTGATAAAAAAAATTCATTAAATTATATTGCTTGAAATTAATCAGTTATTAACTTACACTACTGCTTCTAAGAAGATATTATTTTTTTAAGTGTATAAATAAAAAATTATTGATTTATCAAGCAATAAATATATGCTGATTTTTTTTTATTTTTAACTAATAAATTTCATATATGGAACACTTTTTTTATTTTTTATATTTTTTAGAAATATGGTTTTAAAACCTATGCAAGTGATTGTGTAATTGATATAAATGAAAGTTATGACCCATTGTTGTGGACTTTTTCAACACTCTTAATTGTTGAAAGTTGCCCTCTAAATTGTGTATGAGTTTAGTAAAATTATATAAACATTTTAAACGTTGCATAGAAATGAATTAATTAATTAATAACAAAAGAACAAGAAACTTTCAAAAATAGAAAGTTTTGTTTATTGTTTTGGTTGCTTAAAATCTTTATGTAAATTTTTAAATACAAATTTTTTAAACAGATTTCATGTTGTGTTTTCGCCGATGTGGAGTTTTTCTTATAGTGTGAAATCTTTTAACATTTAGCAAAATTTTATTCCAAAGTTCTTTATATGCAGTTTGAAACAACCGCAGTTATTTGTTTAATTTAATAATTGGTTTAAAAGACTTTAATATACAACGATGCAGGCACTAAAATAGTAGTAACATTAGCTGTTGTACCGCCAAACAATTCGTTGTCATTAATTTGTTGTCCATTTTATTTTTAATTGTGCCTTATAAAAGTTTGTTCAAAACAAGTCGTTTTAATTTTTTATAAATATTTTTGGGATTCGTTTACATATTTGAAAAATAATTTTTATACAATAAAACGCGAAAAAGATATTACTGGTTGCATGTCAAATTTCTCAAATGAAATGATTAATGTTGAACTACATATTTCACAAATTTGATTAGACTACCGTTAATGAAACCTAGCTGGCAACATATTAACATATTTATTTTTTAATGACAAACATATGTATATTATAATCGTTAAATTGTATAAAAGGTTTTCGCCTAACTTTAATTGTGGTGTTTTATATATAAAGTTAAAATTTCTTTAAATTTTAGACACAAAAGTTGTAAGCAATATTTAAACTTTCATTGTTGATAAATATAAAGTAAAGATTATGCTATTGTATGTATATAAAAATACAAAAATTATTGAAGCGAAACTTATTTAAGTAGCTACATTGATTTTATATCTTGGAAATTGCATAAAAATTGCCAGATATTAGGAAAAATATTAGTAATCATAATAACCATAACAATTTTAGTTAACAAGTTGTTGCATTTGCTTGTAATAACCATAAATTTCATAAAGATATTCTATTTCAATATGTTTTTATAAATTCAGCTTTTGAAATATACGCCCTTTTATTCTTACTGCAAATTATGCTTGTATACATGTTGCTAGTAATATTTATTGCAAATTGATTTAAACTCTAATATAATAAAACTTATAAACTTTTCATATAAAATTATTAAATATGAATTATAAGCATGTTATGGCAAGCACAAATAATCAATAAAATTGTTTTAGAATTTTAGCTAGTAACATGACATACTTTTTCTGTTTTAATTGGACAAAAAGTGTGAAAGTTTAACACTAAAATAAGACAATAAAATAAACTGATTTTTAAAAATAAGAAGTTGCTTACGATTTTTCTCTTTTAGTATGACTGTACATATTTTAATATTTGTTTACTATTTCGTTTTGAATTTTTAAAATTCTGAAAATACAAAAATGTCGTTCATTGATTTATTTCAACATGTTGCATTGAGTAAAAAGGTTTGTATGGATGTTTTTGTTTTGCTGTTAAAACATGGTTACATATTTTGTCTTATAAAATCATTATTTTGAACGTAAAATTGAATTGTTGTAAAATGTTTGACCATTAATTTATGTTAATTGTTATTATTATGTATGTTGTATCTAGTACACACAACCATTATATTCAAATCTTTTAAGTCCTGAAAAAAAAATTTCTTAAAAAAACAAAAACTTTTAATGGCACATTTTTAAATGCAAACCGGAAACATTTATTTCAAAGCGGATATTAAAACAATCTTTAATTATTTGGTAAACAACGGTAGCCTATCAACATACCACAAAAACAAAAATAATTAGTACATAATAGAAATGTTTACAACAAACATTAATAAAATATTGCACGTAAACATGAAAAAAAAATGAAATTAAAGAAAATTAAATATGTATACAAACACTATAAGGGGTTCAGAAATCTAACCCACTAACCGGCTTAAGTGTTAAGAAAAAAATAAAAGTTACTTACAGCTAGACAACTAGAGAAACGTTTATATGGCCAAGCATGCATCAAATGATGCAGAGACAGCGTACACATGTTTTAACAGACATAAAAGGTGCGTTACTTTTACTTAAACCATCATTCATGAAACTAAAATCAACAAAAACATCATGACCGTTATGGGGTTTTTGTTGTCGTCATTGCTTCGAGGTATATAAATCGTAAATCGTTTATAAATTATTGTTGGCTGTTAAGTTGGCTATTATATACGTACATACAAATATTTCCTAGACTTAAGTTAAAAAAAAACAATTAATTTTCTTTTCTTAGTAAACATGAAAAACAAGACTGTAAATAACAGCAATTCCTTTTGTAGTTCGAAATCCAGCACAGACAGCACAAAGCTTAGACAGGAGCAGAAAAAAATCATTATTACTATTTACAGAATTATTGGAAAATACCCGCAAACGAGAAGTTTGTAAGTGAAAACTTTTCCTTTTAAATAAAAAAAAAACAAAAAACCAGCACATCTTTTAAACTGAAATAAAAAAAAATAATAATAACTTAAAAGAGACTGAAAAGAAACTCGATAAATGCATAAACGTGAAGCTTCAAGTCTGTCATCTTTTGTAGAAAAAAAATTAATAAATTTTTAAAATCATGAATGGGTTTTTAAAAACATTGTTTATCTTAAAAAAACATAAAAGTAAAATAACAACGTGACTGCAATAAATAATGTCTTTAGACGAAAAAAATTCAATGATAAAAAAGATACCTTTGAGTTGTACACACATACATACATACATATTTCTTTTTGTGGATTAACTTTTTAAGTCTTAATAAATGCTTAGAAAAATTTCTTAAGCCACATAAAAGAACCTCACTCAATACAAATTTTAGATGTGTACTTTTATGTAACAAAAATTACGTTTAAAAATTCATATTCAAAGCAACATACAAATTCCAAAAAAAATTTTTGTTTTGAATTTTTGAACGTAATTCTTGTTACGTTTTTTTAAAACAAACTGTAACTATTAGGCAGCAGTTTGTGTGACAAAGCGTTAAACACATTATTTGATGTTTAATTTTTCTTTTTTCTGATTTAAATTTGGTATTTACAGCTTATTGGATTTACTTTCAAAATGAGAGTGGTTTTTCCAGATCCAGCGATTTTAAGAAATAACATTAAACTTTGTAAGGACCAGCAAAGCGGTCTGGGTTAACAATTAAAAAACAGAAAATATTAGTTTTAAATTTACATATGTTTGCATTTTACTTTTTTTTACAAAATAGTTTGGTATTATAAAAATTTAGCTGTCAATCATTTTTTACTTTCGAAAGATATGGTTCATTTTCATTAGTGCAGTACTAATCTAATTAAGAAAAAAAATACATATAAGTTTGTTTATTGTTTTGATTAGGTTTTCCGAAATTCTAACTAAGAAAACTTTAATAATAGTGGTCTAATTTTTATTTAAGAGCTTTTAACCCCCTGCACATAAATCCATAAATAAAGAAGACATTCTATCTCACTGTTGGCATTAAAGAAATACCAGATTCACATGGACGTTCGTTCAAAAAATGCAAATCACAAAAAAACTCATCAAGACACTAAACTGCATGCCTGCACCACTACACAATTATGTACAAATATCCCATCTCCCTGGCACAGGCTACAGTAGAGTAATCATCTACTTAACTAAACAAGCTAAAGATTAATGAAATGAAAGTAAGCGGACAAAATCAAGATGCTTTGTCAAAGCTTATTGCTTTTAAAAGGAATAAACGAGGAAAATTTAAAAAAATCATCAATATCATGTATGTTTGCATTCCATTCTTAATTTAAAATTATATGAACATGCTGCAGCAACATTGTAATTATTTTCATTTTGAATATGTGTTTATATTTAATTAAAGCCTAGTACAATGTTTAAATTTGTAAAATATGTTGAGTAAAATTAAATTTTTCACACGAAGAATTTGAAATACAACAAAGTTTTTTAAATCGAGAAAAAAATTTCGTACTAAATAACTATTGTTCATATTATTTCATACGAAATAAAATGTTGCATGAATTTTGAGAGAAACATTTCATATGTTTTTACAGTACAAACACAACAATTAAAAAACACAAGAATTTTTTGTATGTGTATATGTGACATAATTTTTTTCTTTTCTTGTTTAATTTTAATAATTTTTTAAAAACTTTAAAGTAAAAACTTTTTATTAACTGTTTTGTAAATGTAAATTTTTTTAAATGTTTTAAGTCAACGAATTATTTATTGTAGAATAAAAATAAAAACATTAAGTTTGACAGATGCAGACATATTTTTAAAAAAGTTGGTAACGCTGATTAATTGTATATATAAAAAAAAACAGTCAGCTGATTGGATACGAGTATCTTCTTAATCTCTCTTGGCATAAACAGATATACTATTTAATTCTAAAACTGATATCATAAACAGATAAAAATTCTTTTAAATGAAGTTTGGTAACAGAAAAATTTTTCCGAAATCCATTTAAAAAAATTTTGTTTTTTTTTTGTTTAAATACTTTTTTAATAATTAAATTAAATTTAACTTAATTTAATTTGTTGAATTTGTGTTTTTAAATTTTCTTAAATTTTAATGCATTTGGTGCAGAAATACTGATGGAAATTTGTTTTTAAATATTTTGTTACAAAAATTAACAAAAAAATTTATTTTTTAAATATAAAAAAAAAATCGGGATTGTATTTATATTGTGACAACTATTTTGCTTTAACTATTTAGGTTTAAAAACTTAAGACTTTTTAGAGTCTGTGATCTACATATTTCGATTTATGTCAAATTCTGTTTGATTCATTGTGAAGATTGTTGTCAATTGTATTTTTTTTTATTTAGATTATTTTGTATTCTATTTATTAACGTAAATATTTTGTTATATGCATTAATACAATTAATTTAGAGGCCTGATAATTGCAACAGCTAATTTATATAGTATTTTGAATGTTAACAAATTAAATAATTCATACCATCAAACGTCCATACATTTGCTATTTTATTAGTTGTAAATGCATAGTAAAATTTCAAATAGACTTTTGTATTTGTTATGATTCAGTTTTATTACAAATGCTTACTCTAGCTATTCTTTTGAATAATATGAAAACTGTATAAATGACTAACGATTAAAGGCCAGTATGCAGTTCTGTCTGAACTTTAATGCTCTATTATAAGTATGTGCAAAAACAACTACAACCTAAAATTCAGGTTTGAAAATTTATCAGGCATCATTTACTAGTACGAAGCTGACATGATTGGTAAAGGAGTCTCGACGTTTCATATGTTTTAAACGTGAGTACATTTTTTGAATATTCGCATATTTTTTACTTTTATTTTTATTATTATTTTCTAAACGAATATTTTTCTGTGTGGAGATAAATGGAAAATTCCGTGCATACGTCTTTAAGGTTTAATACCTTATATGTTTATTGTGTTTAGTGCCAAACAAAATAGTTTTTTTAATATGTAGTGCTAAGTAAAATACAGCAAAATTTTACTATGAATATAAGTGTTAATAATTTAACATACCAAAGCCATATCCAAAGAAAATTTTAAATTGTTTAACTTTTATATTACATACTTTAATAATAAAAAATTAATAATCAATGCAATATTACTTAAGAAGTTATGCAGAATACGACTAATAAAATTGTAGCAAGCAGAGGTTAAAAACCAATGTATGACCCATGTAGCATCTTAAAATGTTTTACAAATTAACATATTTAACAGACAACAATATTACCAACAATACTTTAAACAAAGTAGCTGAAATCTGCTTTTCTATACCACTTTTGTATTACTAAAATATTACTTGTTTTTTGTTACAAAAAAAAAGAAAATATTAAGATCAATAAATACAAAATACCTGAAATGCAAATAAGTTTTTGTGTACACAATAAATAAAAAATGAAAAACACAAAACATTCCAAAGAAGAAATCGCAAGTTGTTCAACAACAACATTAGCAATATGACGACGATGATAATGTTAACGATGATGGTAATTGTTTAATGCTCGTAGCTTATCTGGCACCAGCTTCATCATACATTTGTATGGGATGCTTGAAGGCTGCTGAAAACTTCGGCATGTCAATGTTCATTTCGGTTACAAACTTACACTCTCTGCAATATAATTGATCCTCAAAAAAATAAAAACAAAATCTACTTTTACATAAAACCTGGGCGGGAAAGTGTAAGCTTTTTTCTTATACGTACAGAAAAAGGAAAAAGAAATAACAACTGAAAAAACACATACATATGATAAATTTTAATAAAAAGCGAAAATAATCGAAAGTATGCAAAGACTTTTACTTGACCATAAACAATTTAGTTGAAAATAAATAAATGCGGTTTAAACTGAAAAAAAGTCTTATTGAATTTGCTTAAATAAACCACAGTGACCGCCTATTGTAAAGAAAAAATAGTTTTTTTTTATTCACCGCGCAACCTGTTAAAAAGATGTTCAAGAAATTATCACCTTTTTGATATGCTTAAAGAGAGCGAGAGAGTTACAGACCTCAAAGAGTAAAAGGAAATGTAACTTAATAAATATTCAAAGATTATTGAATTTAAGAAAAAAGTTCTCTATTATTAAAAGATACTAAGTTATTTATTAATTAAAAAATAAATAAATACGAAAATCAAGAAAATTTTACACGGGCTAGTGTTGCGCATGTTAATAAAAACAAATCTATTGACATTATACATGTAGAACAAAGCATTTCATATACTGCTGCTGCAGAAATCTAACTTTTGTTCGTTTTTGATATATTTATCCAAGAAGTTGTTAACGAACTTATTTTAACGATAATTTTTTCTGTGAATTAACTTATGTTTTTATTAAAAGAATTATCAACATTGATTTTAAAACTTTATTCTTATAAAGTAAGCAAATTGTGACATACGATCGCGATCGAAGTTTTAGAGTTCTTGTCAGCTAATCAAACTTGAACGTTAGTATGTCGCTATTTGGCCCCTGGCACTCTGTTTGGATTTGTGAAATACATTCGTCAAGTAACATTACTTACATATTTCATTTGGTTTGAATTTTTAACGAAATAACTATTGTTTATATTATTTCATAAGAAATAAACTGTTGGTTAAATGTTGACGGACACATTTCATTTCACAGACTATACAATTTTGGCAACATTATTCCATAAGTATTTCAAAAGAATTTTTTTAATTGGAGTTTGGTAGCAGTTCAAATGAAATATTATTGGTTATTAAAGAATATTAAGGGTATTCGTTTAAATTTCTGTTTTTTTTTTCAACTTTTAAATTGCTTGCACTTAGATTTACATAACATAATTTTAAATTTATGTGAATATTTAAGAGCCAATTTAAAGTTTAAGAGATATAAAAGGCACTTAGCAGTTTAAACGACTATCCCTATTAGTTTTATAGGTTTTAAAATTTTAAAGAATTGTTTTTGAATAATAATTTTTCCAATAAATATATTTGGCTTATTCACATGGTACAAGTCATAGTTATTTTTTAAATAAACATTACATTACTTATTTTAAATTTTTTGGAAAATTATGGCTTTATGACAATACGACACTTAGGACTTCTTCTAAATACACCAATTATATAGAATATTTATTTAAAACAACACATATAATTATTAAAAATAACATTTTTATTGATGTCCATATTTAGTTGCAACATAAATATTTAATCGTTTTGAACAAATAGTAAATAGTCTTTTATTTAAAATGCAAATGCATTAAAATTAATTTGTAAATCTACATATATAAAAATAGATATTCTTTAGACATGCATTAATCAATTATAGCACAAGTGCATTACAATATTCTTTTGTTTTTTAATTGCTCATAGTAATTTAAATTTATATTTGAAATAACTTTTTTTTATATATATTTAACATTTAACACCTGCAACTAAGTTTAGAGTTGAATTTAAAAAACAAAATCATAATGTGTTATGGTGGCTTAAAAGTGTATAAAAATACGAAAAGATTTCAAATGCAAGTAAAATCCATCAAGCAAAAATATTAATACGAAAACAATATGCAAGACACGTTTTGTTGTTATTATAATATATATATTTAATATATTTTTGGATTTTATTATTTGGATTTTTTAAAGTTTTGATGGCGGTGCATAAAGTAATTGATCTAGAATACACACCACTTTTAAGAATTACTTCATGGCTGTCTTTCTGTACATCTTGATTGGCTCAAAAACTACTCAATGTTTTTTTTTTATTGGTGTAGAGGTACCTTGAGACCTGGATTAACGTATATTTCTTTGATCTTAAGCAAAAATATCTTAAGTTGGAAAAAAAAATTTTTATTTAATACCAAATAAAATATGCATATTGAATTATGGCCTAAATATACAATTGTTCTACACTTAAGTGATAAATACCGATTGATAGAGTGAAAAAATTTAGTAAAACCCAAATTATTTAATTAATATTAAATATTGGCAAATATATCGATCGTTCGTAGAATCTGTTTTCGTAGATATAATTTGTAAAAAAAAAAAAAATTTGTTTTTTTTTCGTGTATCTTTATATATATAATAACAGGAGAGGTTTATCATTCGTTCGATAGTTTCTGGAAGGATTAAGCCTACTCTGACAAAACTAAAGACGACTAAGGCAGAAAAGGATTAAAAATATATAACATTTACTAAACATAGCGATGGCAAAAAGTTAACACTACATAACTAAGGTTTTTTAATAATATAATTTAATTATTGTATAATAATATAAAAGATATGAAATGAACGATGGAGAAATCGTATGCCATCATTATCTTTTGTTTAAAAAATACCAGTTACACGTTTTTCATTAAATATTTTTGTTTATATGATCTGGTTTCTAGTTGCTGTTGTCTGTTGCCTAAACTGTGAAATTTAATGAACGCTCAACTAAAGACAATAGTAAGAATTTAAGGCTAATGAAATAGAACCCAAACTTAAAAAAATATACAATTGTAATACACAAAATCCGTTTCTGCAAACTCAAGGCTCTTGCAGTTCTAATTTTGTATGTTTAAAAAAGGCTTGAAGGGAAATTCCTAAGGAAAAAATTGATGTTACTGTGAAATTAAGCCTTAGCGTGTAGAAGCTATCACAGGAATAGTCAAAGCACTGTGCTGGGCTCATTTTCTATAGACGTGTTTGAAACTCTTTCCATGTTTTTTTAAATTTTCTTTGCCTTCCAAATATTAGGTTTCCAATCAATATTCAAACTCTCTTGATACTGTTTAACAATGGAAACAGTTTAATGGCGGACCTTTAATTCTTTGGCCAATTTTTTGTACGATAAATTTGGATTTTTATTTTTTTTTTAATATTTTAAGCATTTTTTAAGTACTTCTTTTTCATTATTATTATTATTATTATTATTTTTTATGTTGATCAAACACACAACAAATCAACTAGTTTAAAAAAGTTATTTCAGTTCAATGAAAGAACTGAAGCTTTTTTTGTTTAAATTAAAAAATTAATTTTGTATATCAAGTTCCTCATGTGAAATAACAAAAGTTCTCAGCATATTTCACAATTTGAAACATTGACTTCACATTGAAATTAAAAAAGAGCTCAAAAAATAATATATTATACCTTGAAAATGTTTCTAGCAACATGTTTAGTGTTTTCATAACTGAAATCCTAGTATGTGCTTTCTCTGGACTTTTGACAAAACAACTTTCTTCAAATTTTCTAATATTTCAGGAGAGCAAAAAAGAAACAAGAAATAAAATAGAACTGAATTTGACTTAAATCTTTTCGATTAATTTAACGAATTAAAATTATTGTACACAAATTGAAATTTTGAAGACTATAGACTTTTTAAAAATTTTCAGGCAAGCAAAAAAAAAGAAGTTTCAAATTTCTTTTATAAATGAGTTTAAACAAAGCGTTTTTAAAAATTTTTATTTATAATTAAGAAACTTGAAAATCGTTTATCTCGACTTAAGATGTTTTGCTATAATTTCACAGATATATTTTTTTATTGGATTTCCTTAAAAATTGTTTTTATATTGATTCTCAAACGGAGTATAAAGTTGTAGGAACTTTAATCATTATAGTATAAAGTTAAAAAAAGACAGGTAAACTATTTTATTTTCAGAATTTGGATATTTTAATTTCCTTGTAATTATAACACATAATTGTTTTAAATGCTAACTTTAATATAGTTTCTTTTAAGCTAATTAATTATAATTCTTATTACTTATATTAAGCAAATAATAAAAGCGTGTCGTTCTATGAATGTATGTGATTGATTTCTATATAAAAACTTGCTAACAGTTTTATTAACAATATTCAACTATGAACTTGATAACTTATAATTTTAAAAAATCCAACATCTTATGGAAATGATGTCATATTAAACAAATCACAATATTTATGCATTTGATTAAGTATTAGCAAAAAAAACTTATTTTAAATTCAAAAACGTGAGTCAAAATTAAAAATTATCCTCAAAAGTCTTACCAAATTTTCTATATTTCAATTTTGTTCAAAAAATATTAGCTCACATCAACAACAATCTCTAAATGCTATAAAGTAATACACCAACACAAAAAAAAACGTTTATTTCAAAAGCACTTCCTTTTTGTAGGATGATTTTCCCAATAATTTGGAATTTTTTTTATGCATATATTTTTCTAAGTTTTTTATTATTTGCTTACATGAAGCAAAAAGTTTAATTTATTTTTTTTTTTTCACTTACACTTGCTTTAATGTGTTTTCTTTTTTTTAAAGTTCGTTTCCAAACAAAAATGAAACTTTACTTGATGTTTCGTTATTTAAATTTTCTTGTTGAAACTCTTGACAATCCGTACGCAACGATATACTTTTACCAACTGATCGTTGAGACTATCTTACCATGGTTTATAATAGCTTGTCCCAAAAAAAAGCACAACTGTAAAAAATAAAAAATAAATAAATAAGTGAACAAAAAAAAACAATAACAAAATCAACGGCATACAAGCCAAACATGTATGTATGTGTACATACAAAGCAAATGTAATCACAGTTTTTGCCATTACACTAAAATACTCCAAACTATTGAATCTCATCAACATCAACAACATACTGACAGTGGAATGGGATGGTGTAAAAAAGAATAAAATAACACCAGGCCCAATTTATATATGCCTTTCGAATTAAACATAAGTTATGTTAATATTTTGTAATCAGAAAAATTAAGTAAATTTAATGAATTGTTTCAAAAAGTTAGTTTGTCAAATTTTCAGAGAAAAAGTTAAATAGTGAACTTTGTTATTTGATAAAATTTAAAAATATGTGTGCTATTTTTGAGCCACATGAAGAAAAACAATTTTATAATTCCTGACTTTTAAAAAGTTATGCTTAAGAAAATTTATTTTTTTTTTCAATTAATTATTATAATATATACAGTCAAATCCCGATAATTCGTACCACGATAAATCGTAATTCCCGATAATTCGTAATAAACTGCGCTCCTTTGAAAAAATCTCGTTAATTCGTAAAATTTCCATACATTTTGGTCCCCTCGCTAATTCTTAATTTTTTTTTTTCAAATAAAATCGTCTTTACCGCTTATAAATCGTAATTGTTTGATAACTACTACCTATAATTCGTAATAAAACAACAAAAACATGGAAAGAATGCTAAAAGCTAAAAATATAGAAAGTGATGACGACGACGATGATGGCAACAACGAAATTCCCTTAATGACGAACAAAGATGCAAATTTGGCAATTAATAAATTAAAATTTGATGTCTCCAATCATACTGTGGACGAAGAAATTTTTAATTTATTAATAAAAATAGAAAATACATTGGACAACCTCCGTGAGAAAAGTCTGAACAAATACAAATCATTCATTTTTTTTTTTTAATAATTTTAGATAATGTAAATATGTACATTATGTAACGTATTTTACGCTAAGTAAATAAATTTGCTATTTTATTTTATTTATTTATTTTGTATTTTATTTTTAACAATTGTTTTTTATGTTTCTTTTATCGTTTTAGTAAATAAATTGAAAACCCCGGTTATACGTATTTATTTTATTTTAACCCCGTTAAATCAAAACCCCGCTAAATCGAAAACCTCTATAATTCGTAAGAAATGCCCGGTCCCTTGTAATTACGAATTATCGGGATTTGGCTGTAATTTGGATTTTATTACTACCCTCTTATATGACTTTGGAATATTTATACAAACCGTGCAACAATAAATAATCCGGCAGCATTAATATATTTTACCCTCCCTGAAAACTTTTTTTCTTCTCTAAAATAATGATGGAGGAAGCATTTTCCATTTTTATTGATAAAATCAGAGTACGAAAACAAACAAAAGGAAACGTTTCCAATAGTTTTGTTTCGATCATTTTAGAGAGGAAAAACAAAACGAAACAAAACCCAGGATAACGGTACATGCATTTTGTTTTGTATTGTTTTGTACTATGAGTGCAAACAAAACCAGAATCGAAAAGTACTCAACTTCAATATGTAACATGCAAAACAATACAGTACAATACTTTCTGCAAACGTTTCAAAACGTTTGCTGATTGATTTGCTCTTTACATGAAAAAATCTACATGTTTATTGCTGCTTGTTGTTGGGAATTTTTTAACATTTTATCTACCTACATTAATTTTATGATCCTAATAACGATATGAAGTCACTGACTATAGTTTGCGAATTGGTAATGGTGCATTGTTATTATGATTGTTATAATCTTTTTGTTCTGCAAACGTTTGCAAACGTTTCATTCTTGTTTCGTACTCAAACGAAACATACCGTCAAAGCATAGCTGCCAGATAAAATAGGGACAAAATCGTCTAATTTGGGAGAAAAAATCGTCAAAATCGTCAAATAGTTTACTCAAATCGTCATAAAAACGTCAAAATAAAAAAACGCATTTTTCAAAACAAAACATTTTTTATTTAATGCATAACATAACAAACTTTTTAAATCCAGAGAGATCAATGGTTTTATTAGACTCTTTTAAGTTAAGAACATGACAATAAATATAATCCAAATTTAGAATTAATTTCGAAAAATAAATATTAATATGTATATAAATACAAAAAACAATAAATAATGAATTGGCTGCATCTAATTCAGACTAATTGGCAAATAACTATAATCATTTCTTTCTAAAGCTTCTACCGATTAAGGTAGCTTTAGGCAAGCGTTAGGCGAGCACAACGCCAAAATAAACTACATCGTTTCGCTTTTTAGCCCATAAATTTATTTCTGGATCTGCAAACCAGTTTTCCTTAATTTTGTTCTTCTTGTTGGTTACCTGTGAAAAACACCATTAAAATTTCATTTTAGCTACTACAAAGTTTTGTATAAAAAATGGATGAAATTTCTACTTACAGAGGAAGAGCTGCTAGAATTTTCATCATCTTGGTTTTCTATTGAAAATATAATGTTTGATTTTTAAGGTTTTAATGTATAATTAAAAAGAACTTACCATTTTTTTGAAGTATTTAAGCATATTAATTTGTCACTTAAATAATTTAAATAAATTTACTTAAAAAACTAAAATTGTTTTAAACGCATTTCCAAATTTATATTTGTTCGTGTTGTAGGTATCAGTTGATAATATGTGAGATATACTATGTTAAAAATGTACAAAGTGGAAAAATTACCCACACAAACACATTAAATAATGATCGATATATCTCTTTCACTCTGTTCTGTTATTAATAACATAAAAAACCGTTACAAATTATTTTTATTTAGTTTAAGGTTGATATAAAGGTAATGAAAAATGTTGCAAACTTGAATTCTTGAAAATCGTCAAAAACATAGGATAAATCGTCAAATCGTCAACACTAAATTTTAGCACGTAAAATCGTCATGTTTATGCTCTTTTGCATTGAAAAGTTTGTGGTTTTGTTTTGCTCGCAAACAAAACGATTCATGAAAATTGAAAAGTTTCTGACTTGGATGATTTGTACTGTGTCTCGTTTCGTTTGTTTTCGTTCACTGGATAAAATACCTACAATTGTCTAAAAAGAAATTCACATACAAATTAAATGTTAACTGATTTTCTCTAACAAGAAAATATCTTAAAGACACAATATGTAGTTAAGAGCTTACATTTTTTGGAATTTTTTACACATTTTAAAAATTTTTTTGCTATAAAAATAACTCATTTCTGTTCTTTTTACAATTTCATATTAAGACATAATTGGTGCCTTCAATAGAAATGCTAAGTGTCGTATTGTAAAAATTTTCTAACTGTTTTAAATAAATAAAATTATTGTTTTGTTGAATGTAAAATTTTTTAAGTCATTTAAATTTTTTAAAAATTATAAAAATATGACACCTTGTGAATTCACCATATATCTTTTATAAATATAGGCAGTAATTTACCTTTATAAATATCAAAAGTTATTAGGTGCCACAAAAACCTAAATTTTATCTATTGAAACTTTTGAGTGGAATATGTCCAATAAGCTTATATATAATACAGTGATTTGTACATATCACAGCCACTGTTCAAATACATTCATCAGTATCTGCAGCAGAAGCATAAAATACTGCAAATAAAAATTGCTGCTACCAGCTGTAAGCAACAAAAACAAAAGCAATAAAGAAGCAGTTCTGTTGATTGGGTTGGCTTAAACCATACAACACTCGACTTACATACATATTTATGTAAGTATGTATGTATATAAGTATATGTACGTCCTCTAAAAGAAAAAAAGTTGTTAGAGATTCAGTCAACTTAACTTGACTATATTGCGATCTTCTTACCTTCTTTCCCCCCCAACAAAATTCAGACTCTAGTAAAAATCAAAATAAAAAAAATTAAAAAAAAATAATAATCTAATACAATGCATGAGAATTTTTAGCTTCAATTCTAATAATTTTTGTTGGTTGGTTAAATGATTCACTTCTTCTTTTTATTTTTTTATTTTTTTTATTAGTTTCAAAGTTTGTACTGTTGTGTCTTTTATTTTTACAAAACTTTTTGTTTTGTATTCAAATACATTTGTTTCCATAAACAATAATAATATAAGACTTGTAGTACAAACAACTAAACATATCTAAATACTTATTCCTCATTGCCGTCATCATTAACATCAATGGCAGGCAGTATTATTAATGCTGGTTTTATTGTTGATTTTGTACATAAACAATGGTGGTGGCACTCAACATCTGTACGCTGAAGCAAATTAAGCCAAATTTTTTAATTATTAATAAAAAATAAACAAATACGCTACAAATATCTAGAATGTTTTTAAGAAGTAATAGTTAATTAGATGTAAGCAACATGTTTCAGGTAAAAAATAAAAACAAATGAAAGGTTAAAATGATGCTAGTGATACACATACATAACTATGTATGTATATACATATTTATATGCAAGCAATTTTATTGTAAAAAACATATGATAATAAAGTTCTGGGGATGTAGATATTAACAGGAGGGCTGCTCAGAAAGTATTTGTTTGTAACTTTCAACTTTTTATAAAAATATGTTCTTCAATGGCGATCTAAAATTAACTTAACACTAGCAATACAACTAGGATGAACAACGAATTCATCGGTATAAATTCACTGTGTAAATTTTTCGTATGAAGCACAATAATTAAAATTGATGAATTGAAAAAAATAATCCAAGAATTTCAATCATCAAGATAATAAAAATTATTATGTATGTGATAGCATTAAAATATACATTTATAGAAAATCACATTAAAAAAAATCTAACTCGATGAAATAAATTTCTATAGTGAACTTTTTTGAAAATTTATTTAAAATGGTATAAAAAAAATAAAACAACTATTAAAGTAAACAGTAAATTTATTGAATAAAATAATACAAAACAGAAGCCAGACATGATCACATTTACTCATTTGTTCATCGTTTGCCAAAGTAAGAAATAGAAACCAGTAACAGTGCTATATTTGGCCGTGCCGAATCTTATATACCCTTCACAACGTGTAGTCATGCAATAACAATTGTTTGTATCACCATTCATCTCATATAAAATACGTACATACATGTAAAAAACATACAAAAAAAAAATACAAAAAAAATATATTAAAAATAAAAAAAATAATAAAAAAAATTACAAACAAATTTTAAAAAAACATTAAAAAATATATAAAAAAATTAAAAAAATATATAAAAAAAATAATAAAATATAAATAATATATTAAATAAAATAAAATAAAATAAATTTTTTTTGGCTCAGCTGGAATTCGATGTCACGTTTACTTTAACCAGTATGTATGTAGGTTTTTGTTGTAATTGTGAAAAAAAACGAGGTGGTCGTGGTTTTTTGCTCATAGCTCAAAAAGCTATGGGGCGATTGTGCTGAATTTCAATAGCGATTCATTCCTGGATATTTCCAAGAGATTGATACCATATAGAGATCTAAGGAACATATAGTTGCTTCTAAAAGTTGATTTCAACCAACACACGGGCAGACGGACAGACGGTCAGGGCTTAATCGTCTCCTCTATTCATAAGCTTTCAGAAAATATATACTTTATGGGGTCGGAAATGACAATTGTAGAAATTACAAACGGAATGACAAACCTATATATACCCTTTTTCACTGTGTGAAGGTTAAAATAAATCTATTGCAGAGTTTGCCGCGTACGGCGAATTTTGTCCGACATCATGATTGTGTGAACTTTCATATACACAAATGAATTTTATTTTTTTCATTACGAATATTTGCGGCCAAAAATTCGTCGTTCGTTCCAGTTGTGTTCCCAGCATTACTCTTCATCTTGAATAGATATCGATTTATTCGCGGAAGAATAAAACGTCGACTCAATAACAAATACCAATTGTTCTATGTTCTTCTGTGTAGGTAAAAGGTGTTAAAGGTATTTGTTGCTGTTTTAATGTGTTTTATTCCAAAAATGATTTCGGATGTCAGACATAAGTACATACATAAATGTACGAAAAGATGTTTTGACATTGTTTGAACAAGAACAAAGCATTGGAAATGGGGACTTGACTTACACGCGACAAATTCATGCGAACACAAAAAATTTAACAACCGGATGTTCGTCAGTCCCGAAACAGGCGAAAATTCCAGAAAGTAAATATTTATAAAACATATAAAAAATAGGCAGGAAAATTAAAAATTATTGAAAAAAGTAAATAAGGTAAGAATGTTAACAAGTTATAGAATCTTACTGCAGGACATTTATTACAAATAAATTAGTTTTTTTTCATTATTTTACAGTCATTATACATCATTGTCATTGCAAAAGTCATCAAAAAATTTGATACTCGTCTTAAAATACGTTAATATTTATTCCTTTAATTAAAAGTATTATTTAATGTTTTTGTTAACTAAAATTGAATATAATTTTAATTTAATGAGAAAAGAGAGAGAATCTATGAACAGCTAAAGTTTACACTAAGTAACAGGGTACACTTATACAAGGTGGCTGTGCCAGCCCAGCTGACTATTTTTTTGTGTTCTGGATTATGTCAAACCACATATTTAAAAAAATGATTTCAACTCCGGAAATTGTCAAACTCCATACATAAAAAAGAGGGACAAAAATTGCTCTCCTTTACGCTATCACCTTATGTAATTACACCATGCTAAGTAAAGAAAAAATAATTAATAGACGAATCAGGACTACCTGATGAATAAATTTGTCTTGGTAGTAGTTGTACGTTGTAAGAAATTCATTTCAATATATTTGTTAGCAACAAAAAAGTACAAGAGGATTAATTTTGCCAGCTCTGTTTATACGACACTTTTTAAACAAACTTTAAAATTGTTGTATGTGTTGTACAAAATATTAGTAGAGAAATTTAAAAAAAGTGTACAACTGTTGCTAAATTCAACGACGTACAACTCCTACAATAGCTTGTAAAATTATCAAATTAATTTTTGAATTAAAATTAATTTTGAGTTTAATTTAAACTATAAGAACCCACTTTTATTTTGTTAACATCAAAAAAAAATTCCAATTTGAATACATTATTAAACAGGAACTAGAAAATCGACAAAGATGCCAATTTCTGAGGTCACATAACAAACTGTTTGTATGCAATTATTTAAAATCTCTATAGAAAATAATTCACTAAAAAACACCAAATTTAATGTTTATAATATCTAAAAGTACACCACCCGTATGTCATTGTTAAAAAGTATTATTCTATTTTATATTTTTTTAAATAAACATCACCAAGTATTTGCACAATACTTTGTGATTTAAACGTTTCTTAAAATGGATATAATTTTTAAAACATTAATCTTATTTTGCTATTATTTTTTTTTTTTTTATAAATAAATCTACAATTGTTTAATTTTTTTTTTTTTTTTAAATTACCTTGAGCATTGTGTGGTTTTAGTTACCAAAACACTTTGCGGCCATCATTTAATTATTTTAGTTATTTTTTCTTTAAGTTTTTAACTCAAATATAGAGGGGCGAAAAAGTAATGTCGTAGTTGAACTGGCTGTCATGTTGTTATAAATGAAAACATAACCAGCGTTGTATTAATAAAATGTTTTTCTGAAAGTATAAAATTTATGACATTTATTAGAAAAGGTTATATCGCTTAAATACCCACCTCCAAAATTGAATTGAATTAAAAAAAAATGGTAGCTCATTACTTTTGTCCCACCCTGTAAAATGCACTTACATTTTTAATCTTCTTTTAATAATGAAAAATTTTAAAGGTGTTTTTGAAAAATACAAAAAATCTACTTGTTAATAATATATATGAAATATTTAGAATTTAAAAAAAAAAATATTTACATAATTGGTGGTCAACATATTTCGTAATTATGTATAATTTTAAGATGATGATTACACATTTATGTATGTAATTAGTTTAAATCAAATGCATATTTCTTACTACAGTAATATTTAATTAACGTACAAATTGGTTTTAAGCTTAAATTAAACTTATAAATTACCCTATACAAGAACAAAATTAAACAACAAAAAATATATATAATTAAAGGGTTTTTTTAAAGAGGTTTAGTTTTTTGAAATAGAATAAACCAAAAATGAATTTTTTAAATTGAAGTGAAATTTACTTTACTCATAGAAGCCAATTCACGGGTCCGAAACTTGCGGTTACCAAACGTTTTCTTTGATAAATCATTTGTGGTACGAGCTATGTATTTGACATGTTGCGGCGTCTTATTAAAACCAAAGTTCCTGGACATCATGGTTGTTCAATTCTTGAACGAAAAAGTCAGTTCTCAAGGCTCTTTAGCGGTCACCAGTGACCTTAACGTTCTGACCAGCATCGTTTTTAAATGGGTACGCAGCAATGACTCCACCAGCCCATAAAGCACAACAAACAGCTAGTTTTTCTGGATGTAACGCTATCTCAACATACACTTGAGAATTATCATCACTACAAATACGGCAGTTTTGTTTATTGACGTATCCATTCAAATAAAAGTGAACTTCATCGCTAAACAAAAGTCGCTTATGAAAATCGGGATTGTTTAATTAATACGAGCCTTTATACATAATTAATTTGTAAATAAATTACAAATTTAAAATAATATTAAAATTATAGGGATTTAAATTTTAATAAAAAATCTGGTTTTGGGATACAACCATTAATTCAATAAAATTATATTATGTATAATTTGATCAATAATAGACTTTCTAGAAAAGAAATCTATCATAAAGAATTAATTGTCGATTTTCTCGAGAATAGTAATCCCAAAATATTTCAAGTATGATAACAGGAGGTGTTATTTGGTTTTTTGAGAGTTGAATAAAAGGTTGATCATTTTCATGTGTAAGACAACTTACATTAAATTTATTCAAATAGTGGAATATTCGTTTAGAGTAGCGAGTCCGTTAATAATAAATATTTCATCGTTTTGGCGATCTCGACTAAAAGGCTCATTGATCATTTTCAATTCGATAAATCTAAAATAATTCACAAGATTTAAATTCAGGGATGGGATTTTTAAATTAATTTTTAGATTATACGAATACATATACAATTATAATTCACTATACCAAAATAAATGAAGTTAAAAATAATACTACATATTGAAACTGCTTTCAACAGGGATCAACGGCATTTTTGTTTTGAGTCCGTTTACCGAATTCAGGCGTTGCTTTTAATGCGTCAGTCTTTTCATGAAAAAATGGGCGCCAGTTAGAGAGGTGTTGCCAAGTTAAAAATTGTATACCTCTATAAAAAAACCGTTATACAAGTTCTTAAAAAAAATCCATACATTAAACATATAAATTGTTAAAATCTTAAACAAAAATATTCCTCGTTATGTTTAAAAAAAAATTGATGAATACCTCATATATCTGATTGTAACCCTCTTCAAAATAAACTTTTAAAACGCCGATAAACAAAATTTTTTTTCTTTCTTATAGAATCCATTGTAACCTTGTTATTTTATTTTATTTGACAGTTTTGTTAAAAAATTGTTTATTTAAAGAAAATTGAACAACAAGTAGTAACTGTACAAATTGTCCTAATAACTTTGAAATAAATATGGTGAACATGTTTATCGGTTTCAACGTCCAAGAGATGGCTTGTGCGATTAAGAAGGGGTGATTTTGACGCAGAAGACAAATAGCACCCTGGATAGTCAAAACAATTTGAAGACCAATTTGTTGTCAAACGTAACAAACTTACAAGTTTATTGGGAGCTACTTGAGCAGCAATTCTTAAGCCTCTTTGAGAAGCAAGATTCATCCAAAAACAAGGAAATTTTTTACAAATATGAATTAATTAAATATTGTTTTAAATAAAAAAATCTATCCAGGATTTTCTACAAATCGATATTGTATAAAGATCTATAAATTAAAATTAAATATTAAAGGCATATTTTAAATATTTTTATTGTAAGCATTGTTGCTTACAGTACTTGCTATATGAAAATAACTTTGATTCTGCTGTTTTGACTCCATTACATTCTTTCAGACTTTTAAACTTGTAGTAACCTGATACGAGTATTAAATTGAAACGTCGAAATATTAATACGTTTTAATATAATTATAATATTAAATATTTTTCAAAATTTTATTTGTAAAAAAATGGTGAAATGGTAAAAAAGGTTTCAAGTTAACATGTTTGTGTTGAAAATGAAAACTTTTTACTGGTGATAGTTTATAAAATACGAATTGTGTATTTTCAAATATTTATGTCTTCAGTACTAGTGAACCAAGAAATCGTCTTGTTACATAAAAATTTCTTTTAATTTCATGTTTCATGGTTAATCATTTATTATAATTCCATTTCCTTTTTTTTGTTTTCTTTTAAGTATTTATTATGTAAAAAAATAAAAATACACAAAAAAAAGGTATATTTTTTCCAAAGTAAATAAATGAATTTTTAATGTTCGTAAAAAAAAATAATGAAAACATAATAACAATATGAAAATACTTAACAATAATAAAGTAATATCATGCAATTAATTTTTATTCATTAAGAAATAAAGACGATATGTACATTTATATGTACATATATGAGTGTAGTTATAATATAATTAAAAGAAATGCATAATGTCAACTATTACTACGACTGCAAGTACAACACGCACCATCACCCGTTCTTTTACGAAAAAGCCATCCAAGTTATAATTAAAACTTTCACAACTATTTTTTACATAAAAGAAAAAATGCAATTGAAAACTGTTAAAGAAATGTTTAAACAATTTAAATCCAAATAAATTTAATAATAAAAATAGTTATATTAACTTATAAAAACAAATGTTAAGACTTCATAATGGAAGAAATGTCAAGTTTCATATTGACAACAAAAATTTTTCTAAAAATAAGAACCATAAAGTTTTGAAAACATTACATGATCTCCTCTCAATTTTATTAAAGTTTAAGAAAATTTACTTCATTAAATCGTTTTCAAATCTGTTGCTGGTCTTGAAGTGTTTAACAAGTGACTTCCAGTTGCATTCAACTAGATTTTTTCGGTATTTTTTCTCATGATTTTTGTACCACAATTCTGGTTTTTTCCATTTGGTTATTATTATTATATTTTGGTCTCATTAATTATATATTTTTCGGCTTAATTCTTCACAAATGTCTTTGGGTGACATCTTTAGATGATGTATAAATATATTTTTTTATTTATAGCGGTTCTTAGTTATGTAAATTCGACTTCAACCCCAAAGTATACTGTCTTCACTTTGTACTCGGGTTTTATTCGCTATTAAATATCATCTTTGAATAAACCCCTCGGGTAAAATGATCTAATTTCGTACAAACAACATTTAGTTGTTTTTATACCCTTCACCTGTGGTGTACAAGGGTATATATAGCTTTGTCATTCCGTTTGTAATTTCTACAATTTTTATTTCCGACCCCATTAAGTATATATTTTCTGAAAGCTTATGAATAGAGGAGTTTATTAAGTCCTGACCGTCTGTCCGTCTGTCCGTGTGTTGGTTAAAATCAACTTTTAGAAACAACTATATGTTCCTCAGATCTGTGTATGGTATCAATCTCTTGGAAATGTCCGAGAATGAATCGCTATTGAAATTCAGCATAATCGCCCTTTAACTTTCTAAAATATGAGCAAAAAACTACGACCACCTCGTTTTTTTCACAATTCCAACAACAACCTACATACATTCTGGTTAAAGTAAACGTGGCATCGAATCCCAGCTGAGCCAAAAATAAAATTTTTTTTTAATTTTTTTTAAATATTATTTATATTTTTATTATTTTTTTATATTTTTTTTTTATTTTTACAAATTTTTTTTAATTTGTTTTTATTTTTGTTTTATTTTTTTTTAATTTATTATTGTTTTTTTTTTTTTGTTTTTATTAAATTTTTTTTTTGTAATTTTTTTAGAAACATACATACATACGTAAACTCAATTTATAATTTTACAATGGTATTTTATATGAGAGGAATGGTGATACAAACAATTGTTATTGTATGACTATACGTTGTGAAGGGTATATAAGATTCGGCACGGGCGAATATAGCACTGTTACTTCTTTTTACTTAATTTTTTCTATTAAATGATTTAGCAAAAATTCAAAGTGGTTATTATTTGATAAAATGATATCAATAACAACAGCAAAAATATATTCAAAAGCGGCTTAGATAAGTACATTTATTCAATACTCGTATTATTTACATCAGTATAAAAATCATAAACAACAATAAAGTTTAAATAAGAAAGCAATATAAAAATAAACAATATTAAAAAAATAATATTGAGGACAAATTGCAATTGTTGATAATACCGGAACTTAAAACTTATAATAAAAAGCTACCAATTCTCAAAAAAGAATTATATAAATAAAAAATTATTAAAATATAACAAAGAAAATAAAACAGTAAAGTTCATTAAAAACCATAAGGAATAATATGTTTTTCAATTTTAAAATTTAAAAAAAAAAAAAATAAATTTACAAATATTTCACATAATAAAAATATGTGTGACAAAAAATGATTTATACAATTTAAAGCAAGTAACTAGTATGCAGAAAACATGAAGATGATTTTTAATTACGAAGTTAATACTATTAATTAATATTTTATTGATTTTGCTCCAGTCATTAAAATGAGACTGTTAATTAAATGAAAATTAATAGTTTTAGTTTAATAAATATTGCGAAAAATATCAATTGAAACAGTATTAAAAAATGAACTAAAATTTCTATAATTTTCAAAAATTATTTTAACTAATAATCACGCCGAAATTTGATATTTTGGTTTAATTTAAATAAAATATTTGTTGTTTTAATAATATTAATAATTAAACCTGTTTTGAATAAAAGAACCTAAAAAGAAAATAGACATATTTTTTATATATTTTCTTGACCTAGTCGACATTCATAGGATTAAGGTTTTATTAGGGGTTTTATTTCGCTTCCAGATAGGGCGCACAATATGCTAATCAGTCATACGTGTATATCTGTCGTAGGCATGGGCTTTTTAGTTCCCCTCTTTTCAACTAAATTTGTAATCCAACAGAATATATGGTGCTGCAAAGAATATTGACTTTAGTCACATCTGAATAAAGTTCAAATTATAAGGAACACAGTCTGTTTTTCAGCAATGTATGTACTCACTGGAATTGTTATCTGCTTATTGGCCATTTATATAATTAAGCAAAATTTTATTAAACCTTTCCTATAAAATCAAATATTTTTTTTTTTTTTTTCAATATACAACTGAAAGAAATTTCTAAATTTTCCGAAACATAAAAAATATTTTAAATATATTAAAAATATAATTCAAAAATAAAAAAAAAATTAATCATCAAGTCAATCATAATAAAAATATTTGCAGCAATAATTTTTAATAAATTATCTAATTTTTGAATAATGTAAATTTAAACATTAACTTTCTGCATTTAACCAACAAAACTTAATTACTTTTTTATCCGATTTGCGCCTGCTTCAAATAATACTAATTAACTTTTCAAAAATTATTTTCGGTTTTGTTTTTCTTTTGCAACATGTATTGCAACATGTATTGCATTTTGTAATTTTTTTTAACTTTCATCGGAAGTATAATGTCTGCATAGGTTTTTACATAAATTTTCCCAATAGATTTTAGCATTTGTCTCTTTTAATATGAAATCAATCAATATTATTAAATTTTTACATCAAATAAGCAAGTAATGCTAAACTCGTCTATTTAATTATATAGTAAGTAACTATTAAGTATACCCAAAACTATAAGACAATTTGTTGTTATTATAATGTGCATTCTTCACGCTGCCTATTCCAACATACATAACGGAAACCATTTGTGATGTATGTGATGCGTTCTCATACATGTGAACGTAAGACTGAGGATGATAAAAATGAAGTTACACATATAGGTAGTTCACAATAAGTCTCCATTAATAATAATAAGACGTAGTTAATAGATCATTACCTAGTATTAAGCCCGATAACGTAAGTATGAATATTTGTTTTTGCCAAATAGTAAAGCTGAAGTTCTAGGATATAGACTGGGAAAATGGAATAATTTAAAACTGCTGCTGCTATAATATATTCTTACCTGTATATAAGGTAAAGTTAGGGTTGCCAGATAACAAAACTGTAACTGTACAATGGAAAAATTGTCAATTTAAAAATGTACTTATAAGTAAATTAAAAATAAAATTTTATTTAAATGTTTCATTACAAGAATAAAAAAATAATTTCATAAAAACAAGGAAATCTGACAATTAAAATTCAGTCATAAGTCATATTACATATGTGTGTGTATAAAGGGTGGTTATATTTTAAAGGCCGGCGTTGAATGTAAACCACACCTAAATGTCAAGTTTTTTTTCTGCATATCATTTAACATTTCTCAATTTTAGACTAACTCAATTTGAACCATGGAAAGATACACAATCGAGCAACGCGTTAAAGTTACTCAGGCTTATTATGAAAATGGGCGTTCAAATCAAAACGCATTTCATGCACTTCGTGATTCTGTTGGTCAACATAATCGTTCAAATTCGACCACAATCGGGAGAATTGTGAAAAATATTTAAATTTCAGCAAAACAGGTCTGAATGAAATGTGAAAACATCTGTGAATGCTCTCTTAGTTCGTTGAACGGAAAACGAAACTTTTATCGCGAAAGTATGCAAAAGAGCACTCAACCTCGACTCATCATCGAGCTCAACAATTGAACATTAACATTTTTATTAAAAAATTGGCCGACATTTTGTTCCATACATTATTGAACCATACCAATATTATTACTAAAAAAAAGAAATTAAAATAATTTCCTAAATAATTTGTGTTTTATTCAAAATCAACATCGGCCCTTAAAATTTAATTACCCTTTATTAGTTTCAATCACAAAAGGTATAAATATTTATTTGAGTTGCGACATACATATATTTTGTATTTTAGTTTACAGAATATAGCTTTTTGGCTTAAGTCACAAACAAAAAATTTTTGAACTTTCGTTAAAATTTTCTTTTATTAAAAGGATATTCTTAAATTATTTTTTAAAAATAAAAAAAAAAATTAAACTGAAAAAATTAAATTTTAGCTGGTAACTGTAAACGTATTTTAACGAAATTTTAATATATTGGAAGACTTAAGAAACAAACATCAAAATTAACTTCATCAATGAATGAGTTGTTTTCTAAAAACGTTCGTTGTTTAAGTCTTTTGTTTTGTTTTGTTTTTTCCTTTTCTATCTAGTTAAACATAACTAGCGGTTACATATTACATATTAAAACTAGGCCATTTTGTTTATAAAAAGCAAAGTATAATAAAATATTTACTTCTATTTATGCCAAAGATGTAAAAATTTTAAATTCGTTCAGTTTACCATTAATTCGAAATTATATTAGATCCAAAAAATAGAAGAAAAAAAGCATAGAATTATTAAAGCAACTAAATTTTATGTTAGTTGTATTTATAACAACTACATATAATTTAACTTTATAAATAATTAATTATTAAATTAAGAGCCACTTAAATGTATCAATTTGTTTTGGAATTTCAAAATGCAGCTCAAGGAAAACTTTTATACAATTAATGAAAATTATGAATTGTTGCCTTTACATCTTTACTTTTCAATTATGCATTTAGCGTTGTTTTTTTTTTGTGCTAATGCACACACAAGGTCAAAAGGTGTAATTTCATTGAATATGTATACATTTTTATGGTCAGTAATATAAATTAAACTAAATTTTTTTTTTTTCAATTTATAAAAATGCTTAATAGAATTACACATTGCAGTTATAGATAATACAACAAATTTACTTTTAAACTGTCAATTACATTTGTATTTATGCGTGTGTGCTTTTGCAATTTAAGCGCTCATCTTCATTTTCAATGTCAATACAACTAAGTGAATTAATTTAAAATTATTTTTACTGTAAATGTTTTTCAAAGCCGAATAACTGATTCTAAACAACATTCTAAAAATGTTCATTAATTTATAATGTTTTAAATAGTGATGTTTTAAGGGTAAAAATTTTATTAATTTTACAGGTGACATTGTATGTAATAAACTAAATAATAGCAATTATGAACTAATATTTTTTTTTTTTCAAAAAATATGATGTATGTACTCGTATGCATGAATATGTGTTAAATTAATTGTTTCTTATTTCATGAAAAAATTATATTTTTAATTTAAATTTTATTATATATTCTTATTTACATTCAAATTCTTACTATATTATTTAGGCTCCACAGGTACCCGCTTTTTGGTCTGGTATTTGATTCAGCTTTAGTGGTTATTTCTAACTAACTTAAAACTTAATCGTCTAATTTACGAGAAGCATGATTTTGAGTATTCATCACGTTGCAATTTTTTTCTAAAAGGTAATCACGTTGTTAAAGTTAAAAAATAAGCTTGAGATTACTGCCTCATCTAGATTCAAAAACATAAGGATTTGAAAATCAAGAAAAACTTTAAAACAGAAAAGTTTGTATTTACTGAATTGCCATTTAGAAAAAAGTATCAAAACTTTAGCGGATCACATTCGAAAGTTTATCATATAACCTTTGATTTGATATACAAAATAATTATTTTGAGAAGCCATGGCTAATTTTTCATAACCTACAATTCGGGAAGCTTAATTTTAAAGGCGACCTTTCAAAAAATTAAAGAAAATATGTTTTAGAATTGGTTTCTTTCTCTACAGTTGTGACAAATTTTAAAGTGCAACAATTTTTGAATTTTTAAAAATTAGGGACCGTATTCATAAAAAATATTTTAGGTTTATTAAAGGCTTATTTGGCAGATGTTGTAGAGAAATTTGTTAAATAAGCCTTCAATAAACCTAAAATATTTTTATAAACACGAGGCCCTAGATATTTTTAAAACTGTTTAATAATTTTTCAATTTATAGAATTGTTTTAAAGAATTTTATATTGAGGCAAATGTTAAATGTTTCAAACAAAAATCCCTTCAACACAAAGTGACTTTTGTGTTTCTTGTATTTTTGGTTCTGGATTTTACTAGTATTATTGTTATGGAAGTTTATAGAACAATGTAGATCGTAACTATTCTGGTAGAACTAATATAAATGCTTGAACAAGCGCAGCTAATATATCAGTAATAAAACAAAGTGTGTTGAGTGTATATTAACTTGAATTTTATAAAAACTAATTTTAAATTTTATTAAATTTTCCGGCGTAAATCCGGAACCTCCTAGTTTCTCAAATATCTCTTTAAATGTTTATATCAAGAAAAAAGGAATTTTAAAATATTTTCAATTATAATTCCCAAATATCATTTAAAATATATTTTCTGTGTATTCGGGACACCATGTTCTGGCAAAAACAAAACTAATCAGCGAAATCGATTAAGCTGTCATCAATTGATGCTCTAACATACATGCTGCTGTGGTATTTTTTATATCGAGTATTTCCAAAGCGATGACTTTACAGAGTTGCGACTGTGTCTATTTTTCCTTTTTTTTACAAACATTGTCTTTGTAAATAAAAATACCATAGAAAAAATTCAGTGAAATCGGTTAAACTATTTTCAAGTTATTCTCTTACATACATGCGGCAATTGTGTTTTATATATAAAGTAAAATTTAAGAAGATCTGTGTACACGATGCAAAAATATATAATATGCCACATTTCTATATATTAGATATTAATTCTTAAGCCAATATTAATACTTAAATCGATATTTTGCTACGCAGTTTACACTCACAATATACAACCGATTTGAATATTAATACACCATCCTGCAGATGTGCACAATTAATTATTAACATTGGTTAAGTATTTTAGGAGTTATAAGCGATTAAACTTGCTTCTAACACACGCTTAAACCATATGTGTGTAATTAAACAAAAATTAAAAACATGATGCATGTTGAATCAACATTGTTGCTACAAATTGTTTATGCAAAGAGTGTCTTTTGTGTTGGGTAAAAATACAAAACAAAGAGAGTGTAGTTCAAAAATGTTTTGTTGTATAATTTTTTTGCTTTGAATTTGGTGTTCACAGTTTATTCGATTTACTTTAGGAAAGAAATTGTTAGATCAAGTTATATTTTGAGCCTAAAACTTATTTACGGCTAAATTACGGATCGCAATACATATGTATGTATTAACATATCTGCGACTGTATTACTCAAGTCGTTTTTTGCATTAAATATCCTCTTTCGGCAATTATTTCAAATCAGTAATAGTCATGTTTTTTTAATATTAAAACTTTTTTTAAATTTTAATGCTCGCAAAACCAAAATAGAAATATATCTATCTCAGTGTTGCCTATTCGTGTTGACCAAAAAATTATGAATTTTATACAAAAACTTACTAGAAATAGATTTAAAGGAGATTTAATTAAAATAGATAGCAAGTGACTGCGGTTTATTAAAAAAGTAATATATTTTTCACTGTTTCGGACAGCTGTTAATGAATACATAACTTCAACTAAATACTGACTTTTAGTAAAAGTTAAAATTGTCAGTGAATTTTTAGCCAAAGCTTGAAATGCGGTTGTGTTGGTGGACGGGTTGCCCGGTAAACAAGATTTTGAATTTCATTTCCAGTGGTAAACTTATCTTATTTTTATTTGTATTGACTACCTAATTTTTTTAAGTAAATATATAGTAAACAACAAAAGCTTAAAAACTGAGATTTTTCAATTTGTTTTTATTCCTAAAAGAAAATATTAATTCATAAAAAAATAAAAAAGGAATATTTCTGTAAAAATAAATAAGATTAAAACAATAAAAATTATATACTTTATGTTTTTTTTTCTCATAATTTATTCTTTTTGAAACTATTTTTTAGCCAATTTTCAGTTCAGTTTTTCGCTTATTGAACACAGTTGCACTTTTTTGTAATAATATATTTGTTGAGTTTTTACAGTAATTTTTTTACATATGCACAGAAAATCTTTCTGAAATATTTATAAAGAAAAATTTTAAATTTATTAAAAAAAGGTCAAAAATTTTCTTTAAATAGATTTAAAAATAGCTAAATAGTAGCTAAATACATTTTCTTTCTGGCTAGTAGTGTTCAAAAAAGGCTAAACTTACCCATAAAATAGTTGCAGTTGTAGTTTAAGAATAAACTGCAATTTTGAAAATAGTTTTTAGAGTTTTTTCCTGTTGATTTTATTTGTCATCGTTTCAAATTTTTCTTGGCACCCACACAAAGTTCTTACCGAAATCTGACTTTAACGCTTAAAACTGACATGTAAATATTCATATTTAAGTAAACTATAACAGAAAAACAATTTTAAACATCAATGTGATCTTCAAATTTTCAAAGAATTTCTATATTATTGGTCTTATTAGAGGCAACAAGTTGAAAATGCACAATTATTAAGGCATTCTTCTGAAAGAGCAACCTTTTGTGAATAAGGCACGGCTACTATTTGATTGACACAGAATGGTGGCACATACTGAATTCAACAGTAAACCTTCTAAAGAGGTTGCTAAATGATTTTACTGATATGCACGCTAAAATAGAAAACATAAATTCTTAAATGATGGAAAATTACTTTGTATGTATGTAGATAACACAGTTCAACACACAAAAAAAACTTACGGGGTTATGACAATGGGTTCTGTCCGAGCTAAAAATTATAAGTATTTAAGCATTTTGAAAGATAACATTGGAATTTAATATTTATTGCTTTTGACTAATTTATAACTATTAATATTTTAAAAATATTAAACAGAAACTTAAATTTTATTTTAACAAAAGTATGTTCACCGAATTTTAATTACTATTGGTTTTAGCTTCCGTATAATTTCGCAATATATAAATCCCTCTACAGTATTCTATGAGACTAGACCATAATTTACCATTGCTTCTATTTATATGTTTTCTGCTGACTATAAATTTTTTTTATATTATACTTAAAGGAATATTTAATTTGTATCAGCTATTTTATTAACGGTTCAAACACCGACAAATCGCAGCATGACCACCAACAACTAAACGACAGCACTAATATAATTATATGTATGTTTGTAATGTATAAATATTTGTTTGTTGTACTTAGATAATACAAGCTAATGCTATAGAAGTATCAATAGGATATTAAAAAAATACATCCTATTTACTGTCGCTATTTAAGAACAAAACTTTAAAAGAATGTAGTCTTAAGTAAAATACAAATTTAAAAAGAAATGGTTTTCATAGTAAATAATTTTAAATAATTTTTGTAAATAATTCAATTTTAAATAATTGCATTCAAAAAGTTTTAATCTGGCTTGAAAATCATCTAGAGTTTTATTGCTTTTATTTTACTGCCTTAGCTTCTTAAGAAAGCAAAAAAAGAGAAGGTAAAATAGTTAAATATACAGCTTAGTATTACAGTCCCATCTGGTATAATATTTTCAATATGTCAGGTTTTCCTTTTTGCCATTGCCCATTTTTATTTAATTTAAAATAATTAGTTCATTTACTGCCGGAGGAGGACAGTACAATCAATATTAGATTTAAATGAAACTGAGTATTATCAAAATCAAATGTTTTATTCGCTGTGACTGAGGTAGAAATAAACAGCTAGAAAGTTAAGTGGAAAGGCATGCTAATCACTTAAGCCTTAGCACCCTCAAACGCTGTAACGCGTTCTTTAATTAGCGAACTTAGATTCAACAATGTATTTTATCAAATAAAACAGTTATTTAAATTTCTGTATTATGTAGAACAGTCACTTATGTATTAATCACACGCTACATACATTGTAACTATGTATGAAACTACTTAAAAAACCAGCCACATGTTTTAATGATTTGCCGCAAAGTAATTTTAGTAGTACTATAGAACTCCCTTGAAAAGGATTATATTCCTATTTAACGAACAGTTTAAAATTTTTTAATAACATAAATATATATGTACATATAAACAAACAAATTAAAATTTTAAATTTTACTAAAGAATAAAATGTTTTCACACATAATTGCCGATAAAATTGATAAATTTCGTAAAAGTTTTATATCGAATCAAGTGTTTGAGGCTTTGCAGCCATTGTTTTTCCTTACGTTTCTCTATGGCTTAACGCCCTTTCGTGTGATTAAGAATAAAGATGGTGAAAGTAATGTACAAATGTCATTTTTCGGTTTTGTCAATATTGCTGTTTATATCCTACTCTATGGCTGCTGTTATATAATATCTTTACTGCAAGATGAAACTATAGTGGGATATTTTTTTCGTACGAAAATTTCAAATGTCGGCGATACGATGCAAATATGTAATGGCCTGATAACAGGAGCGGTCATATACATTTCTGCAGTAACCCAGAGGAGAAAATTGCTAAGGGTCTGTCGTATTTTATACATTCTAGATACGAATTTTGCCAATATAGGAATAAAAGTGAAATATTCGCGTATATATCGTTATTCCATAGTCATGATTATTTTTCAAACTGTTGTAATCGGTTTCTATTTTGCGGGTGTATTTCGTTTATTAAACTCAATGAAAGTTACTCCTTCATTTAGTGTTTGCGTTACGTTCTTCTTGCAACATTCGGTGCTGTCTATAGCCATATGATTATTTTGTTTTGTGGCACGTAGTTTTGAACGCCGTTTGGTTATACTGAATAAGGTGAGTAGGCAACAGTTGCATAAGTACACATTAGGTATTAATGTTAACTTTAATTTAGTTTCATTTATTTGCTGACCCCAATTGGGCAATAAAAAAACATTTTTATTTTAAAACACTGAACATGTAAAATAAAATTATTTCAGTGTTTTTTGTAAATATCAGAATAAAATGTGAAACATTACCTAAAAAACAATGACAATCTAATAAAAATAAATTTAATTACACACATCGAAATATAAAAATATTAGACTAAGGAATGTACGGCATGATCTTAGCAGCATAATTTAACTGTGTTGTATTATACCTTCTGGGAAATGAGTGGCAATTGTTGTGGAGGTACAAGGCCCGTAAATTGTTTAATAAAGGTATATGAAATAAGTATTAAAAAATAATACTATTTTGATAAAAATTACCACAAACTTTTATATATTTAACCATATTATAATCCTTAGAGTAAAGCATTAATTATTAGTCGAGAAAAAACATCCATATAACACAGAAGAGGAAAATGTTTGTGTATATATACACCATTCATTATGTTTTCTGACTTTATTACATTTTGTTTTGTTTTTCTTCATATAACGTTGCCAAATGTATAAAAAAAATCAACCTTAATATCACATTTAGAAAACTTACAGAAGGTATGGAAAACGTACAAATTAAAAATATTTTATATAACCGGTTTATTATACCAAAATAACTGATTAATTCGATTTTAAATAAATAGACATTTAAAAATAACTGGCTTCAGCAAAACTAAAAAACCCGGTTAGAAATCGGTTATATCCAAAAACAATTTTACACCTTTGAAAAATTTTAAATATTTTTTTAAAATATTTGGCATTAATTTTCCATATTAAATATCGAACTGAATCTTTAAATTAATTATTAAAATTTCAACGAAATTTAGAATGAAATCGCGTTCATTTAACCAGAGTAAACAACTTATCTAAGCAGTACTGCCAGCAAAGGGTTTTCAAAATTAACACATACCTACAACTGAATTTGTATGAAAATAAATTTTTAAATTAATTTTAGAAAGAAGACTAGACTCTATCTGTAAATCTAAATTTTATAAATCAAAATTAAATCTCGTTCGTATACAATCGTATCCCTTAAGAACGGCAGCACCGATTTCGACATTTTTTTTTTTAATTTTTACCATAACCTGAAAAAGGTCTTATAGAAATAAAAATTTACCATGCCCGCTTTAACGCCAATTTTTTTAATTTGTCTAAAATTGAAAAACGGCTGGACCGGCTTGATTTTTAACCCAATTTTTTTTAATTTGAATTGGGTGTGGCACCATAAAAAATCAACAGTTTTTGCCACATATCCAGAGTACCAAAAAATTTGTGTCGGGAATTATAGTTAAGATTAAAATTAAGAACAATGGGCGTAGCACCTTCAATATTTTGAGATATCTAGAAAACTATTACACCTATAATCTAAAAACTTTTTGTAGTTTACTTTTATCTCATTTCTCTAATCCCAAAAAGCGATACGATCGGAACAGGGGAAGTAATACAAAAACTAATTTCAGGAACAATAAATGTTAGAGTTTTCAGTCCTAGTGTTACGCAATTAAAAAAAAATTGTATAATACATTCATAAATTTTACACAATTAGATAGAAGGACGTGGGAGGGGACGTGGCACCTTTCATACACAAAAATATATTTAATGGTATATCTGCGAAACTATAAGTAATTGCTATTAGCTTTAAATTTGTGTAACTGACGACAATATTAGTTAACTTTTTCGATCGCAAAATCGATTATATCAGGTGCCCCCACATTTGAGGTCATTTCAGGAAAACTTTAACCTCTATTTGGTTTTTATTTATTCCGAGCTACTTTTAATAAAAATTTTCTGGTTATAACAATAACAATTTTATAGTTAGAACCAAAAATGATAAGGATCGGTTTGCATACCAATTGGTGTTAGATAATATTAAAACCACTCTCTTAATGAATACAACATAAACAATTTGTTGGGCCCAGCTAAACGGTCCGAGTTCTTCTAGTGGAGAAATAAATAAATTTTCAAATTATTGAAATTTACAATGAAGTTAATTTTTTTTTAATTTAATTTTAATTTTAAGCAAAATTGTCGAATTTTTGATAAAAAGATTCTAAAACGATAATCGGATTTAAAATATTGCAGAGAGATTTGATAAATAGATTAACCAGCCCTAATTAAAAAAATAAAAAAAAATATTTTCGATGTTTTTTTATTTATTGAAAATTTAGAAATTTACTGACATTTTTTAAACTTTATTTTCGGATTCAGAACCCGTTGATCAAAATCGCTGTAAACTAGCGTTTTTAATTAGTAAGTTTTTTTAATACAACTTAATCAAGTTTAGCAACAGGCGTGATTTATTAACCGTATTTTATCATAAACTTAATTTCCATAACTTCGTGGCGAACTGCAAGCATTGTAAAATATTCCTAAAAAGGTTTTTTAACAAAAAAGGTTTTATAATTTGATATAAGACTACGCATGCTACACGTGTATTTGAGTAATTAATTAATTACTCTGACGAGTATTTTTATTGCAACTACAACTTTTGTTAATTATAATTTTATTAAATTTAATTAAAACAATGTTACATATCAATAATTACAGTACAACAGTGAGTTTGAATTCGTTCATTTATTCCTTTTTATATTCATTCATTTAACGAAACATTTTAATATTGATATTACTTAGAACAGAGTTTCTCAAATTATGTTCTTAAGGTAGGCCTTATTCTGCTTGGATTTATGTATTGTAACAATTAATTCTAAATTTATATAAAATTTTATATACACATTTTTTATGTTGACCCTTTTAACATGGTGAAAAAAAAGTTAAGAATTTCTGGCCTATAATAAAATATGTTATTATTTACATACACATCTACTCACATATAATTATACATTCATTTGTTCTATTCACAATCCCCTTGTATTGTACTTTTGTTCATTTTTTTTTTCAGTTTTTATTGTTTTTGTTCAGTTCATTGTACAATATTTTGTTAACCAATATAATTTAATTTCATGTGCTACAGGGATGACAAATGAAAATTTTTAAGCAATTAAGAAATGATTTTTGAAATATATATTTTTTTTGCACCTCGATAAATAAAAAAAAAATTATTTTTTTAACTCAAATGTTATGTTAATATTTTAATCTTGGTAAAACACTTTACAAAAACTTATTTTTAAATATTTTGTGCTATGAATTTAACAACCTGTCCATATTTTTATTATTTGCCTTTTAACAATACATCAAACAAACGATACAAAAGAAATTGTGTTCACAATTAAATTAATCAAAACTGTATTTTAATAGAAGATACAATATACGGTGGGGGTTAAAAATTAAACAATTGAGCTTATATTTCTGAAAATTGTATCATACTTCACTTAAATATGCCATCAGGGGTGTTATTTAAATATCAACAACCACGCATATTATGTCACAAGGAAATGCAACAGGTTTATGGCTATAAAAACATTTAAAGGACAGAAACATTTCAGGATAATAAAATTATAAAAGTAAAACAGCAACAACAACAACAACTACAAAACCAAACAACTTTTACTTTATACTCGCCATATGCAAATTATATTTTTTTCATTTTTTCAGTTGCCGTTTTGACTTCCATTAGAATGGACGAGAAAATAAATCCAGAAACGTCACACTTGGACACTACCGTACGTAGTCGCATACGAAGATTTTTTTCCGCTAAACGTTTGTATGAGTGTCTGCAACCGTTGCTCTTTCTTACCTATTGGCACGGTCTAACGCCATTTTATATAAAAAGCAACGCCAATGGTGTTAAATATTTAAAACACACCATTTGGGGTTACATCAATGTCGTGTTTCATATAGTCGTCTATAGTATTTGTTACATTTTCACTCTGATCAATGATTGTGAAACCGTGGCCGGGTATTTTTTTCGATCTCGTATAACACATTTCGGTGATTTTTTACAAATATTAAGTGGTTTTATTGGTGTGACAGTGATTTATCTGACAGCCATTATTCCTAAGCATTATGTACAAAAAAGTTTGGAAATAATGCAGGCCATGGATGATCAGCTGCAAGGTGTGGGCATTAAGATAATGTACAGCAAAGTCTTGCGCTTCAGTTATATATATATTTTGTTTATGGTCACGACAAATCTGGGTTATACGATTTTTAGTTTTCAATTGCTGAAATCGGCGAATGAGACACCATCAGCTTCTTTGCATGTTACGTTTGTGCTACAACATACCGTGGTATTGTTTGCTTTGGCCATGTTTTCATGTTTCACAAAAATGATTGAAATGCGATTTAATATGATGCACAGGGTAAGTATGGAGTAGATAATCTTAAAATTTTATTACAAGCTTTTGAAAAAATCTCAAAATGTATTTAAAGCGAGTTAGTTAGTCATCAAAATTTCGCCTAGAGTTATAGTACAAGTACACTATTCTAAAAACAAAATTTTCGAACAACAATATTTGTGTGTGTACCAGAGAACTGCAACGAGCACCCGTTTTTATGATTTATGATACTCGCCATAAAATGAGTTGCGCCGTAGTTCATACAGCCTATTGCTTTTGCATGTCCTCGCTTGCAACATACGAGCCTTTAGCAAACACAATGAAATTTATAAGAGTTCTGTATTGTATTGTTTCGTAAATATACTACAACAAATTTACTCTCTTTTATTCAACGTTCCCTATCTGCCCTTCACTGACCTAGAGTTATAATTGCCTGAGTGCACAAGTGTTTACTCGCAGCATTCGTCATTCGTAGTAGTATTTAAAGCAGCGTTGCCAGATGGTTTAGGAAAAAATCAATGATCGTATATTTAAGTAACCATGTAAGGCTAAATTCATTATGAAATAAAATGAATTTAAAAGTTATTACAAGAAAAATTTTCGTAAAAAATTTTAATTAAAATATATAATGAATGCGACAGGCTTATGAATCACAATTTTTTTATACGTCATTTTCATTTATATGTAAATAATTTTACAAAAATATTGACCAATGGCAACGCAGCGCAGTCCATTATTTCATTGTGCGACGTAGACACAGAATTTACTTTTTATATATTTATACATTTTTAAAAACAAATTTTACAACAAACACAATTATATTCTATGATGCTAAAGATGCACATTAGAACAATTTTTTAAATGGCTGAGTGCGCTGTTTATGTAATTTTTAATTTTATGTATTTAAAATTTTATAGATAATAATAAATAAAATATTTTAAAAAAGTATCACTATTTTTCATCCATAAAATAAATAAGAAAACATGTACTAAACCATTTAAACGCCTAAAATCGTCTTACCTACGACAAATCATATAATCTGGCAGCCACGTTTTCACTTAATGTTGAATTTTAAATACACGAACATATATATAATAAATATGAATATTGTGTAATATTTTCATGCATAAGCTCGCTTTATATGAGTAACGAGCCAACGAGCCAACATATCAGTAAAAGCGAATGCTTAAAAGTATTCGAGACTAAAAATGATTTAGTAAACAGCGAGTGCGATCGCAAGTATTATGTATTGTTGCAGTTCTCTGGTGTGTACTGGCTGATTAATTAATAACCCTTAATAATGTAAAATTATATGGTTGTAAGTATGAGTAGAAAGATATATATGAAAAATTACTTTTTTTCTTGTGTTTCCTTGTTTTCTTTGTAGTTATGTAGTGAAATTTGATATTTTAATTGTAATTACCATTTTGCACTTGCTTAAATGTAACAATATTATATGTTTATATATATATGTATATATTTAGAACATGATATAACACATAACACGTTTTTATTTTTGTTAAATAAGTATTGTTGACCTTTTCTTGTTGCTGATTTTTTTTTTTTACTTTAGGTAAAAAAAAAATTAATTTGTTGTTTTATTTTTAAAGAAAAGATTTCAAATTTCTTTATTTATTTTATTCCAATATTTCGACCTACTTCGTAGATCATCATTAGGGGTCCAATAAAATCAATTATAAAGAAAACAATTGTCAAGTGTATATATCTTTAAATCTACAAAACAACAATAATTACAATTAAAAATATTTTTGATATAATTTTATATCGAGTTGAAAACAATCTTATTTACTTATAAGCTAATTAACAACTAATCTTTGTTTTGTCCGGCTAAATATAGTTCTTAACTCATAAATAAATTTACCAAAATTTAACTTTGCGTTATGATAATAACTCTTATAAAAAATAATATGTTTAAAGTATGACGTCGCACGTGCCAACAAGACAAGTTAAAAGGATTTTGACTTTTTCAACTGTCAGCTAAATCCTCTTAAAATCAATTGCAGATTGATTTACAATAATAAGCAAAACGTAATGTTTAAACAAACCTATATATTTTTGAGAAAATTAATTCTTTTTAAACCAGTTTTCTGTCACACGCAAACCTGTTTTGAAGCAGCAAATTAAAAATGTATTAGTCGGTATTAATGAGCTGACAATCATTTTAAATAACGCAACCACAACTTGTACTACAATTGTTCACATGATGGTATAAAAACAAGAAAATGATTAGAAAACACTTTAGTGTAAACTTTCTTTATCTCCTCTAATAAACAAACAGCAGCATAAAATGAAAGCATTTTGGCACGACTTTTTCAAGCCCAAAGACTATTATGCCGCCGAAAGGACTTTACTTGACATAACCTTTATATTGGGTTTGACACCGCTACGCATTCGGGGACCCACTGGCAAACGCAAAATGGTCATTTCATACTTAGGTTATGGCATCACTGTACTGCAGGCTATATTTTTTGTCTATTGTTTTTTACATTCATTTTTGGTGGATGAATCTATTGTGGGTTTCTTTTTCAAAACGGAAATTTCCGAAATCGGTGATATATTGCAAAAATTTCTCGGTCTGTGCGCTATGCTCATACTATTTGGTGCTAGTTTACGAAAAAGTCGTGATATGATCACCATATATCATACGGTGGCCGTTATAGATGGTCGATTTTTAAATTTGGGTGTTGAATTTAATTATCGTTACATTATGAAATTTAGACATTCAAAATTGATTATGATGACAATCGTTTGTGCTGGCTATTTGGGCAGCAGCTTATGGATGCTATTTCACAATCAAATATGGCCCTCGTTTCAAGCGGTTGTAGCATTTTTTGTGCCTCATATATTTCTGCTAAGTGTAGTTGTTTTAAATGTTTCGTTTATGATGCGCTTTTGGCAACATTTCGATTTGTTAAATAAGGTAAGTGAGAGAAGTTGAATTATAAAAAAAATTGTTCTTTTAGAAAAAATAAAATGCACGTCATATGGAAAAAGTTTTCAAAATTTTAAAAATCTTTACTTAAGTATCACAGTTATTTATTAATTCGCTTAATGTGAAATATTAAGACAAACATAAATCAGCACTACAAGTCAAAATCGCTAGATTGACTCAAAATATCATTGTTTTTCAATAACAACAATAGTTATGCAGCCAACTTTACACTGTTAACTCTGGTTTATCTAATTTCAAAGTGCTAACGCTGCGATAGTTAGTTTTGCTTAACAGTGTTAAAATAAAATTTAAAATCCAATTAGATGAAATAGTTGTTCTTTATAGTTCTTCAGGGTTGTCAAGTATGTTTAGTAAGAAAAATTTATGTATTATATGAAAGTTAATAACCCTACAATTGATACCACTTTGTCGCTTTGCAATTACTAGTCAATAGGAATACAGACTGCGTAACGTCAGAGTTTCATCATGAGCATATAAATTTTAGTTTTGTCCACGTGATGAAGTAATATTTATTTTGTCATTTATGGGCTTTGCTTCAAATATTTTTTATGTACATTTTTTAAATATAAAATAATTAAATTTTCAACATTTTAATTTGATATTTTTTACTGTATATCTACATTTTAAAGGCACAGTATGAATATTATTGTGTGTAAACAAGGGGCAGAATAATGTTAAAAATATACTAATGTTGATAAATTATGTGTGTTGAAAATTCCTTGACCAAACAATCGTCGGAATATTTATTATTAAGTATTAAGTGCTAAGGCCAAACATCAAACTGTTTCATCAAACTCACGTTTTTTGTGATACTGTTAGTAAAACCAACTCACATGTATTGGTTTTAGTGAGTTTGACGAAAATCAAAACACTTTTGATTTTTCACTAGCTCTGCAGCAGAGATACTAAGCCAATTTGATGTATGTACGCGTAACTTTAAAAAATCATTTTGACAAAGTTTTTATAGCGACAACATCATTATCGTATATAATTTTAAGTGTTTCCCTTTGTTAAATAACTTTAAAATAAAGTTTGATGGAATTAGTTAAGTATATGGCTGTGCTAAGCAAATCGAAACAAAATATAATAAACACATACATACAATTTGATCCAACAGTTTGATGTATGGCCATAGCGCTTTAGTTGACGAACAAAAGTCTCCGCTAAGTGTAAAAATGTGTCTGTATTACCGTTAAAATTATAAAAATTGCATCAAAATTTCTTTTTAGCTGCATACTAGCCAACAGAAAGAAGCCTGACAAATTTTCAAACCTAAATTTTAGGTTGTTTTTTATACATAATTGTTATGTTATGCTATTTCTTGTTGTTGGGCATAACCTAAAAACAAAAATTATTTAAAAAGTTGACATTAAACAAGAAAATGTTGAAAATTCATATTTATTGGTAAAATGTTTAAGAAAATTATAATTAAATATTTAATAAAACCTTTTATTTAAATTTATTGTAAATCATTTTGTTCTGGTGTAAGTTCATTTTCTTATAAATAAAAGAAATTTAGCCTGTGGTTGTGACTTCGCCTTCGTAGTTATTGGCCTCTTTAAATTTAATTTGAATACGTTTTGTCATTTTTTGCGTGATTAAATGAAACATATCAAAACATTTAAACATACAAATATTTACATTTAATTTTTTGGTAAAGGATTTAATTCAAATATTTAAAACAACATACTTTTATGGACGACGCTGGATAATATAATTTTTTACGCCAGTACGTGTAAATTTTTGGACTCTCGACACCTTTTAACAAACGACTAACTTAATATAAACGACTAACTTAAATTCATTTATTGGGAATTTTCTTGGTTATGGTGATAAAGGGTAGCCTATGTGTTGATCTAGGTTGTTGGCTATCTGTGCCAAATTTTAAAACATCCAAACATACAAACATTCACATTTATTGTATTATATATACTTAAGTAGTATTAAGTCCTCTCAAAATATTTGTTATTTCAAATTCAAGTCAGATTTTATAATTTAATTTTATAAAATTTAATTTTTTTATTTTATCGAACTTTCCTGTTTAAACTAATATTCAAATTTTAATCAGGCTCGAGTTCATATTAACATTCTTTTATTTTTACAAATAATTTTTATTTTTAATTGTGATAAGGAAAGAATAATCTGAAAAATTATATTTTTACCGACAACTAGCCGAGTGGAATGCATTTTCGAAACCAGTTACGATTTCATCATCAGCACTCTTTGATCGGTGGGTGCATGTTGGTTGTAAATATCATCTATTTAACTCACTGGACTTAAGTTAATTGAATTCGGTAACTACTTTAGTTTTCCTTTTTCATATATTTTTACCACAATGAGTTAGATTGAAAATTTTGCCCAGCAGCAACCCTTTTGCTTTTTTTGTTATTATGATAAAAATGAAAGATAATCGTAGCTGGTTTCGAAAATGCATTCCACTCGGCTAGTTGTCGGTAAAAATATAATTTTTCAGATTATTCTTTCATTTATCACAAATAAAAGAATTTTTTTGTAACAATAAGAATGTTAATATGAACTCGAGCCTGATTAAAATTTGAATATTAGTTTAATTTTATAAAAAATAGTTTCATTATTCATTTGTTAAAAAAAAAAACGTTAACGTTAAAAAGTTTCTAAATCAGGGATTAATTGATGGTTTTTTTTATTACAAAATTTTTTTTTCAAGGAAAAGACAAGCAACTTACTCATGTGTATTTCCATTTTGATAATATGTTTCCAATAAAAACTTTTCTTTACTATTCTTCTCCTTCTAATGCTGTAAGTAAATATTATTTATTATACTTTTTTTATGTAAAATTCTTTCTTTTTAACTAAAAATATTACCTTTTCTCTTTCCAAAATAAATATTTGCAACATGCCGGCAGACATGAGAATAATTTTAAATACCGACCCTGCTTGAAAGTTTAAGTTCTGAGGAGGATGATAAAAAAAAGTTGATTCTTTAATTTTTTTTTTACTAACGTATTTTAGTTTTATGAAAGAAAAAAGTTATAAACATAGGAAAAATTTCAAAATTACACATCTGCATTTTTATGAAAACTAACATTTAAAATAGTTTTGTTATAATTTGTTCATGGTCGCAAAGTTTAGAATACGAAAGTTAGTGCCAAGTTAAAAGAAAAATACCTCAATTTTTAAACGTTTTGGTCTGCATTCAGCGAATAAATATAAATTGAATTTATTCCTAAGGGATATTATTTGTGTCATTTAAATATTTGTACATTTTTATTTTTCAACTTTAATTCAATTAATTACATTGATAACATCATGACATATGCACATAAGAAACCAAATAAAAACAATGACCACAAACAAAATAAAAAAATAAAATACTAGACTGTCTAACTGTCTACCGGACTCTCAGACCATAAGTGTGCTCTAATAAACTATTGAAATTTTTCTATCAAATTAAACTCTTTATTAACGAAATGTGTGTTACAAGGATTATACCCTTAAGTGTGCGGATATTTTTACATGATTTACACAATCCGGGAGATGTTTACGCTGGTTATCGTGTACTTTTAATAATCGCTTTTTGTACCGGCATAATACCATTTCAGTTTTCATCGCAGCCCAACAGACACCTCAAAATTACCGTGTTTGGTTATTTAAACGTTTTGGTTCGCATTGGTTTCTATAGTTTTGTTTTTATCTACAGCATGAATAATGAACACTCACTGTTGGCTCATTTCTATCATACTGAAATTTCGAATTTTACCGATGCTTCGCAAAAGTTTAATGGCATGTTTGCCATACTCATAATTTTAATATTTGGTATATTCAAACGTAAATCCTTGATGAGTTTAATGCAGCAATTTGAATGCTTGGAATTGCATTTTGCACGCCTTGGTGTTCAATTTAGGCAAAAGAAGTGTGCTCTTAAGATAAACACTGCAATACTAATAAAGTTTTTTGCCAATCTTTCCTTTATACTGTATGGCAATTTGGTGGTCTTTGCTCATAATGATATAAATTTATCGTGGACTGCACTTTCTTCATTACATTCGCCCCATATAATAATCAGCGGTGTGGTGGTATTTTTTTATACGGCATTGTTTAAAATTACTCATTATTTTAAAGCTGTCAATGAGGTAATTTTATATATATTTTATTTTGCTACTATTGCTGTATTTATGTATGTATTAATGTGTTTGTGTACGTATAAAATGTCATTTTTATTAACCTGAGTGCATTATTGTTATAAAAATATCGTTGCCTTCACTTGTACAGGGGCTGAGTGAAATTTAATAAATTTGTTAAGAGAAGAAAAAAACTTAGTAAAATGATTTTAATTTTTTAATTTTTATCAATCAAACTTTTTGTTTTAAACTTTTATTTAAATTTTTATTCTGGCATAACTTTATTTATAATTTTCTTTTTTATTACAAAACTATCAAAATCCGGACCGCACTGCAGGCCCCAATAAAGCTTTTTTATTGTGTTCAAATGCAAATAAGTGCCTTGTTCCTTCATTTGATGCTGTTTTTTTAAGTTGTAACATTTTTGTAATAAACTAACAGGATTAAGAACTTGTAACTTTTATTATTCTTGAAGTACGTTAAATATTGAGGTTTTTTTAGAGGAATCATTTTTGCCTGCAATAAGCCAAATAAGATAGACTAAAACAACACAAGGACTAAAGATGTAAATTTATCCTTTATAAAGAAGGTGCTTCACCCAGTATTCTTTTCTAGCTTAACTATGCAAGGTCTTATTATAATAAACAATACGAATTACGAATATTTAATAATAAAATTAGACAAATCGGTTCAGCCATTCTCCAATTAAATTCTATTGGGCAAAGAAAGGACTTGACCAATTTTTCTTTCCTTAAAAATCTTATAATCTAAGGATTTATGACGTCTTAATAGCCTAAAAAATGGATAAATGAGGTAATCGCATTTTATTCGATGTTAGAAAGATATTTGTTATAACCTATTCTGACATTACAAGCTATAAATATCTTCTTAATAAGCCAATTTAGCCAATTTTCAACATCAAACAGGACAAACAGACGCACACACATACTGACAGAGAGACGGACTGACATAGCTACATGGTCCTAAAACTAAACCACAACTTAGAAAATTTTATGTAGTCTAAAATGAATATTTCGGTATTTTACAAGTGGAATGACAAAAAAATATATTCCGCATACCACTTGTAATAGAGGACACAAATCTAACAAGATATTAATTCAGAAGGTCTAACACAAGTCTAAAAAAAATCTAAACAATAAAATATTTATTACAAGTGAGCTGTATTAGGGTTTCGAAAGGAATTTTATTATCAAGCATAAAAAACTAACAGTGTTTAACTCACCGGTGTATGAAGTACTTAGTGTAAGTATTCTTACTCACGGTTGTAAATCATAAAAAAATATTTAGACAAAAAAATTATCCATGCAACCAAACGGTATTACAGATGGTAACTAACAACTATTGAATTAATTTGTAAAATAAAACAATATTGGCAATTGGTAACTCAACTGAAGTTCGGTTGCAATAGAAAATCGACTAATAAATAAAAATATTTCAGTTTTGTATGTATGTATATGTATAAAAGTATACTTTTAACCAGCTAAACCTGGCTGGCACCATGAAATAAAACACATTCGTTCATTTGTGTAATTTCGAGTTTTTTTATTTTCTTTTAAAAATTAATATTTTAATAAAAGATATTTTTATGATAACTATCAAAATAAATTAATTTTTGAGTTAATCGAATATTTATCCCACCATTGATAGAAAACCTACAGATAGAAATTTTAAAATTTGTTTTTTTAATTTGGTATTGTAAATAGAAAACTAATTTAGAACATACATATGTACTCCATCAACAAAATTAAAAAAAATGTTAAAAAATAATTTTGGATTTTTTTCTAAATAGTCTTCTGAAATATTTATCTATATGCCAAAAATCCCATAAACCAGGATTGCTTAAATCCATTTATATCCCACAAACAAAAGCATTTTATATATGTACAGTACCAATACGTATAAGTGATATTATTCAATTTATTAAAGTAAATATTACTTATACGTAATAAAATCAATTGTAATTTGCGTTTCGATTGCAGTTCACTATAACTAGAAAATATTTCCTTAATGCATGATTGTTTTATTCTATAAACTCCTCTTTTTAACCCTGGATGGTTACTTTTCATTTTAGTACATTAAGGTTACACTTTGTCGAATCGAACTATTAACAAATAAATAAAATCTAGCGGAAAGATTTTTATTGTAAAATATAAAGAAAAAAAATTTTAATTAAGAATTTTATTAAAAAATAAAGAAAAAAATACAATTGAAAAGTTATAATTCTTTTTCTCTTTTAAAATACGATGCGACATTTTTTTTTTCCTTTTTTTAAATTAATCGAATCGACGAACAGTAACCATACAGGGTTAAGGTCAATTTAACCTCATTAATTTAATAGCTAATTTTCTAACAAATTTCAAATAATTTAGGTGTTAAAAAATCTTTGCCATCAATGGGATACTCGCAGCATCAAAACAATTACACACAAGCAACGTTCTCTACAATGTTTAGACTCATTTTCGATGTATACCATCGTTTCGAAAAATCCTGCAGAAATTATACAAGAATCTATGGAAATACATCAGCTAATATGTGAAGCCGCCTCGACAGCCAATAAATATTTCACGTATCAATTGTTGACCATAATTTCAATTGCATTTTTAATTATCGTTTTTGATGCTTACTATGTGCTGGAGACTCTGTTGGGAAAATCAAAGAGAGAAAGTAAATTTAAGACCGTGGAATTTGTGACATTCTTTTCGTGTCAAATGATATTGTATTTAATTGCCATCATATCAATTGTGGAGGGTAGCAATAGAGCTATTAAAAAGGTAATTTTACACATTTCTGCATATTTATATGCATAAAAAGACCAGAATAATTAACTATTTTGTAATGATTTATTATTTGCTTCTATTGTAGAGTGAAAAAACTGGTGGCATTGTGCATGCCTTATTAAACAAAGCCAAAAGTCCTGATGTAAAGGAAAAACTGCAGCAATTTTCTATGCAATTAATGCATTTGAAAATTCATTTTACCGCAGCTGGTTTATTCAATATTGATCGTACCTTGTATTTTACGGTAGGGCAGACATATTTATTTAAAAACAAACTATTATAGAGAAATTTATACATATTAAATTCTGTTTTGTTTTACAGATAAGTGGCGCTTTAACTACATATTTAATAATTTTGCTACAATTCACCTCCAACAGCCCTGCAACACAAAACGGTTGCTATCCAGCACTTGCTGTAGCAGCAAATCATACTCAAACCTAAAATTTTATATATTGTTAAATTATTTTAAATTTTTCAAAACAATTGCTTGTGTAAATATTCCACAATGGTATCCATAGCTTCAATGTACTACTTTTTCCACTATTTTAAGTTTTGTAATATTTGAGAAGATGCGAACTCTATTTCATAGACCTGTAGTTCAGTTTTTTCACAAAAATATTTAAATAACATGTAAATTAAACTTTTTTAATTTATTTGTAGTGTAGATTTTATTCGTTTCTTAGACCTCAGATCCTCACAGTATCGCTTCACTGTGCGTCAGTTCTCCTCGCTTGCATATCGTTGTGATGAATTTTTTCTATTTATTTTATTAAAGTTTTTACCAAATGTTGTCAACAACGGTGATAATAATATGACAAAAAAACTATAAAACTGAAAATAATAAGTGCATCATATTATTTTTCGATTTTAAACGATTTGTAGTCGAAGCAAGTTTTGCTTTTATGCCTGAAAATATTTTGTTGTTATTTTTTTTATTTTTTATTTTTTATTTTTGACAAATAAATAAATAAATATTTCTGATTTTTTCATACTATTAAACGTTGAACAGTTTAAAAATATAAGCGATATAACAAACAGTTTTATCATTTTCAATAAACGATACGAAGTACATGGGGGGTTGTGAATTAAACAAATATTACGAGTTCATATAGTCAAGTATTAATAAAAATATTTATATGTATGAAATACGTACACAAAATTGTTTGTTTTAATAAACACTTGTAAATGTCAATTATAGATGTATATACATATATCGTTTACCACAATTCAAACATATTAACACATACTTATACGTGCGTGCATACATACGCAAGCATACCGATTTACCAACTGACAATCCCCACAACTTTTATTTCATCCCTACACATTTATAAAATAAATGTGTACGAATATAAACAAAGGTCATCTTCATTTGTCTGCAGTAGAGTTTTAATAAAGGGTGCTTTTTTTAGAAATGAAAATATAGTTGGATAACTAATTTGAGAGTTTTGAGCGGATCAAATCATTGTTTATACGCCTTCAAAACAGGGTTACCGCTCGTCGACTAAAGTAACAATTTGACCCTTTTAAGGTCTTTTGTGACTTTTTGTGAGAGTTTTTAAAGCTCAGCTAGATTTGCGATTTTTTTACATTTTGTTGCGTCTATTTTCCTTTTTTTTAATTTTCACAAAAATAAATTTTATTTAAACACATTAAAAAATTCATTGATATTAAATTTCTTTTTACAAAAAATTTACAAATTAACGAATAGCGATCTAGTCTGGCATATTTTCCTTTGATAAAAAATGTCTCTAACATTATTAATACAATTCACAACCCCAGTTGTATTGTACTATTTTATTATGTGTTAACAGAATTGTATCCTTGTTGTTGATAATTTCCATTGAATTTCAACTCACATGTTTTTAAAGTGTTGTGTTTCCACTCCTGATTTTTGATTTGTCTGACGTTGCATATCAATTGACATATAAAAATACTATCTATACAACACAAATTGTGTTCACAAATAAATAAACTAAAACTGTATTTCGATAGACGATACAGAATACAACAGGGGGTTGTGAATAGGACAATTTGTAGTGTTACACAATACATTTTTACGGTTTACTCAAACTTACTTCAGTTTATTTCAGTAAAATTTATTGCAATTTTTCAGTTTCAGTATCCTCAAAAATTTATGGTAAAGTTTCAGTAACAGTAAAGATTTAAATTGCATTTTTTTTAACAGCAATATTTTTTCACTGCAGTATGCCCATATATGTATGTCAAATACATGGTTTTGTTTTGTATGAGTTGTAATTTTATTTTTATTTAATACTAGCCAAACCCGGCGCGCGTTGCTACGCCCCTTAATAAATCGAAATGCATTCTATATTTTAATTGAATATCAAGTGCAAAAACCTAAAAATTATAATTTTTTTATGGGCGTGGCATTGCCCAGTTTACTAACCACGAAATTGTAAAGTCATAATAGCTCAATATGTGTGCAAAGTTTCAGAAGAATCGGACCAGTGCAAGTACCTCAAAATTATAATTGTTTTTATGGGCGTGGCCCTGCCCACTTTTCTAATCACGAAATTGTAAAGTCATAACAGCTCAATATGTGTGAAAAGTTTCAGAATAATCGGTCCAGTGCAAGTACCTCAAAATGATTCCTTTTTTTTATGGGCGTGACACTGCGCACTTTTCTAATCACGAAATTATTTAGTCATGACAGCTCGATATGTGTGCAAAGTTTCAGAAAAATCGGTCTAGTGCTAGTACCTCATAATTATAACCTTTTTTTATGGGCGTGGCCCTGCCCACTTTTCTAATCACGAAATTATATGGTTATGACAGCTTAGTATGTGTGCAAAGTTTCAGAAAAATCGGTCCAGTGCAAGTACCTCAAAATTAAAACTTTTTTAGGGGCGTGGCCCCGCCCACTTTTTTTATTACGAAATTATTTAGTCATGACAGTTCGATATGTGTGCAAAGTTTCAGAAAAATCGGTCAAGTGCAAGTAGCTAAAACTGATAACTAATTTTTATGGGCGTGGCCCGCCCACTTTTTTTCACCCGTAAACACTCCCTGGTATATGTACAACAACTTGCCAAAGTTTGAGTCCGATCGGATTTACAGTTTCAGAGTCTATAGCTAACACACACACACACACACACACAGAGTTTCGCTTTTATATATATAGATTTATTATTATTATTTTATTATTTTTATTTAATTATTAAAGAAGTGTGTGCAACTTTTTTTATTAATAAGGAGCCTTTTCGTAAGATTATAAAAAAAAATTACCTTTTGTGCCATTTTATCAAAATTACTTACGGTAACCCTGCTTCAAACATATTACAGATATTACAGTCGACGGTTAGAGGTACTTATACATGATTTATACTAACTTTTTTGTACTTTTATATAAAGGCATATATTAATTTTCACAAAATGGACTATCTAACTGGCCAACTTGTTCGTATAATTTGAATATAAGAAACTGTTGTCTACAATTACAAACCAGAAGCAGTTGAGTATTAGAAAGCTTATATTTTAAGCATAATTTCTCCAAATATTGTCCAAAAATTTTACCTTAAAAAATCATTATACAATTTTTTTAATATCTTTTAGTGTTTGACGTTAAGACAAAGCTAGTTCCATATTGTAAAAATACTCTTTACTTTTCTTCTCAAATAAATAAAAAAATATATAACATAAAGGTAGCATGAAGACACACTAAGTCTGCAATATTAACCTGAAAGAGAAATAAATCTAATTTGTTCATGTACGGAATACTCAAACACTCATACAAAATGTTTTTTTTAATTGTTGTCTTTTGCACTCAATTATGACGAAAGTGACAGTGGCAATAACCATAAACAATTATTGCTTATTTCGCGTACATCAATAAATACAAACATACATACGTTACATTAAAATATTTATATACATATACCCGTCGAATAATTTCTATACAAAAAGAGACTTAAAAGTAAATAAATTTAGTGAAAATCGTCGAATACTTATGATATCATTTTTTTTATCCAAATAGCGTCCGCGCTCTAGAAAAAACATTCCACCTCTGTAATACTTACTACAGGAAACTATTTAGTGTCTTAAATGTCACTTTTTACTGCAAATATATACAGTGTATGGTGATCGATTCGATTTTACAACCGGTGGAAAACCCGGTTTTTTACTGTTTTAGCTGGCGGTTTTTTCCAAATGTTAATTTTTCGAATGTCGAATACACCGGTTTTTTTGCTTACAGAAACCGGTTTCTTTCATTTTTAGTTTTATGTTCATTTATCTTTGTAACCAAACGTACTATACAATATATATTACTCAAAAAATTTCCAAAAATCAGAACATTTATTAAATACTCTTCCATAATATTGTAAAAATTTATTTGTTGTTTCAAAAACAAATGTAAAATAAGAAAAATAATTAAATAGTATTTGTTTTAAATGGAAAGCAGGTATTTTATACGTTGTTGCGCTTATAATTTGCTGTTCATTAAAGTTTTTTGACCAAATTATTGTACTTTGCAATACTTTTTGATCTCATTTTCGAATTTCATAATATTTTGCTTCTACGAAATCTAGCGACATGTACTAAAGATTATCCATAACTTAACTAATATCTCTGATGACATATGACTTGTATACTAAAATAGTTTGGCACACAAAGGGTCATTATTACAACTTGCCTATAAAGTTACTGTTAATAAAAGGTAATTTTGACTACCGTAAGCAGTGAAGTGACTTTTTAATATTTTTCCTTATTGCAACTTCCTTGTAACAAAGTTTTTTTTTTAATACGGCAGTACCAGCGCAAATACCGATTACTTTAAAAAAATGATTAAGTTCTTAAAAAATGTAGTGGCAACAATGTAAATTTATACATTTTATTTACAAAACAAAATTTATTTACTGTTTTATGTCACTTATATTAGAAAATTAAAACTTAAAAAAAATTAAAAAGGTCGAAGTAGAAAAGAAAAAATATAAATCACAATTTAGTTGCCATATTTTGTTTCATGTAGAGATAGCGACTTTAAAGTAACGATTATCAAAAACTAGACTTTCATTTGCTGGCAGGTAGTAAGCTTGACGCATATACTAGTTTTGAGGTTAATACAATTTACTGTTGATATTTTAAACTTAAATTATACAGTACAGGAGAGTTTTTAAAAACTAAAGATATTTTTTTTTAATTATACACAATTTCCTAAAATTGATTTTCTAAATAAATAATTAAACAGATAAAAGCTATCTGCTTGTAATGGGTTCATCTTATTTTTGGTACCTCACATTTACAAAATATTTTACTCTGCATATGGCATCCATTGGAAATCCATGTTTCTATTTATACAAAATAATAAATGTTTTCATTTACATAGATACGCATTTGAGAATTTAATGTTTTACACAAAAACAAAAAAAATATTTTTTCATCAGGTGATCTTAATTCTTCAGCTGATTATATTTTTTTTTCACTTTTTAACCTGGCGAATAAATATGCCTTGTCGCAAAAATATATAGTTATAAATCGTTCTAAAGACAAAGCAGAACGTTAAATTTATCTACGTGTATTAAAAAAAAACATAGTTTCCAGAAATGTTATAACAAATAGTAAAAAAGAAATACTTGATGGAAATTGAATATGCCTAAAGTTATTAATAAAACTATATTTTTTGATACTATATAACATGCAAATATATAAAAACAATTAGATAAGTAATACACAGAGAGAAAATCTATACTCATAGTAAGATAAAAAAAAACTATATCTGTAAATAAATTATTTTTTTTTTAATTTTAATGGGAGTATGATCTAGAATAAAAAAATACTTTTTTAGAATTTTTCTTTGTCTGTCTGTCTGACTTTTTGCACACAAAAACTACTAGATGGATTTTCATAATATTTTATATGGAAGTAACTTGTTACCTAGCTTTTAACCATTTCCATTTCAGAATTTATCTTTAAATGAATACGATACAACAATATTGTTGCGACCAGCTACGTGGACCGGGTTCAACTAGTTGTGTATGAACTGAGAAATTTGGGAGGGGTATGATTTCCATAAGTATATTAATTTTTAATTAATATTATCTGTAACTTAAGATTTGTATTTTAATATACAAAATGACATTACTAGTTTATTTAGTGACCTTAATGTAGAGATTAGAGGAAAACACAATACGCTTTAACTTTTATCGGTCTGTGTGTCAGCGTAACTAGTCATGTTCTGGTTCAGTGTTATATCTCTTACCTTTAGGATTATACCAGTTAATGTCATAACAAGCGAGTAAACACTTTAAAGCTTTTAGTCCAAACACGTTAAAATTATGACAAAATTGTGAGCCTTGAGACATTTTTATTTTCACAGTGTAAGTATTTGTTCATTTTGTTGGTTTGCAATTAAATAATTCAAGAATTGCTATATGTATATGATTGGTTATAAATACAAACAAAACAGTACAAATAACAAACATATAATAAATATTAGCAAAGAAATCAATAACCCCTGCTCCTAATGGTGTACCGTTTTATACACAGACATGACAATATTTATTCTACATTATTGATAAAGGGGTGTCATGTTTATTCAACCTCTTAACATCAAAAGTAGTCCTATACAGACAATAGACTAGATCCTTACTTCAAATACAATTAACAATCATTCATAGCTTTATTCGACCGTATTTATACCCAAGTTACTAGGCAAAAATAAGAAAGTCACCATGTCACAGTTATAAATATGCTCTTTGTAGCATTAATATACAAACATAATGACAATTAATATTGATAAATAACAACAACAAAATATGATGATACAAAATATTTTAACTTAAATGACATTCGATAGAGTTACACACACAACAAGGATTCAGTTATCAACAAGTGGCTTTCTAAAGCGGACGTGTACAATATTGATAAATAGTTTATTTCCGGTGTGAAAAGAAAAGTGTTTTTATTTTTTTCTTTTTAATTTTTAAACACAAGAAATGGGCTTTAAAATCTGGGAACGTTTTTCACAAGCTGACAACATATTTCAATCGTTACGACCACTTACCTACATTTCCATAATTGGTTTAGCACCCTTCCATTTGAAATCCCAAAAGGAAGTGCGAACTTCGGCCTTGTCATTTGTTGCTGGCATTGCTCATTTTCTGTTTTTTTTATTGTGTTTTTTTCTATCGTATCGTGAAGGTGGCTCTATTATTGGATATTTCTTTCAAACAAACATAACTAAACTGGGTGATGCTACACTTTCGCTAACTGGCATTATTGCCATGTTGACAATATTTGGATTTGCCATAGTGAAAAGGAATAAACTGATAAATATCATACAAAATAATTTGGTTGTTGACGAGATTTTCGTACGTTTGGGCATGAAATTGAATTATCGCAAAATTCTATGGTATTCATTTGTAATATCATTTGGTATGCTGTTATTCAACGTTATTTATTTGTGTGTCAGTTATATGCTGCTGCGATCGGCCCAAATAACGCCCTCATTTGTAGTGTTTACAACATTTGCCCTGCCTCATATCAACATTAGTATCATGGTTTTTAAGTTTTTATGTACTACACATTTAGCGAAAAGTCGCTTTCATATGATGAATGAGGTAAATATGTATATTTAAGTATTAAAGATTTATTAGGGCATGACTAAAAATAGATGTGAAAATTACTTTTAAAAGTAATCAGGAGTTTAAGCAAATTTAAAAGTATTATAGTATTAGTATTATTTACTCTAATCTGCTGTTTATTACATTGACTTGACAACGAAGTGATAGGCTTTAATTCGAATCTAATTTTCTGTATACGAGCTCAAAGGTTTGCTTTCATAAATATATATTATTATGATTATCTCTGCGATTATATCTTTATTTAAGAATTATGAATAACCATATTTAGAGTTATATTTTGCTTAGTGAAGGGGGTGCACTGCCCCCCACAACTGTTTTTGCCTTCCAAAATTTAAAAAAATTTTAATATACATTTAAAATTAACTCAGTTTAAAGCTTTGTCATTTAGCTTTTACCACCCTCAGACAAATTTTTAGCTAATAATTACAAATAATATATCTGTGGCTTGGAACTAAAAGGGCCAATGTCAAAATATTTACTTTTGAGAAAATTGGAATAAAACTTTAACTTTTATATATGCTTTCATAGTGACATTGGCTAGCATTTTATTTATGAAGCTGTTCTGGGTTAAGTATGACTTAACCCATACTGAAAAAGAGTAAGAAAGCAAATCTAATGCAGAAGAGCAAAAAAGTGACATTGGCCTTTTAGCTCCAAGCCAAAGATATGTAGTAGGATTTAATGTATGAAGTAGCAGTGAACTTATTTTAATATGAAAAATTTGGGTAAAACAATTATTGTGGGTTTTTTCCTTTATCTCAGTAATTGCTGAGATTTATTTTGTTAATTTTATATAACATCGTAATTATAATTGGCAACAATATGCTTTAATTATGACCAATATACATATGTACATGAAAATTTCGAAAATTTGATTTTATTTCACAAGTATATCTTATGTAGCATATAAAATAAAAAACAAAGACATAGACATAGAATATAAAATTAGTTTTGTAGAAATGACAAATATGATGAAAAATCTATATATACTCTTGCCACTTATAGTAAAGGGTATAAAAAATTATATGAAAGCTCTATATTAACATTGAAGAGAAAAAGGATTTAAAAACACAATTTTTTATTAAAAAATGTTTGTTCCAAATAAGTCAAAAACTTTTGATTAATAGATAACAATAATGTTAATGGTACTCCTCCAGTTGCAATCTAAATAAAAGCACGCTGTTAATTGTAGAATTCTCTAAAAACTGTATCATAGTACAGATACACGACGCTGACTAGAACTTACATAGTTATGTTTGAGTTTCCATTTATCTTTTATTTTTTAAACATCGTTTTATTTAACAATTAACCTTATTTACACTAAGAAAACGTCTGGGCTTTTCCACACTGATAGACTATCTGTCGTATTCATAAAAAATATTTAAGATTTATTTGAACATTTTTGGTACAGCATCTGTCAAATAAGCGTTTAATAAACATAAAATATTTTTTGTGAATACAACAGTTTTTCACTAAATTTATAATCCCCCAATATTCCAAATTAGTGTATAGAACAGACTTTCTATTAAATATTTATTTAAGATACAAGGATAGTAGAAATTTCATTTATAATATTTGGTCATTCTTTAGTTTACAATTTACTTAGTTCTCTCACTTCAATCTTAAACTAAGACCAGCTTAATTTCAGATTCTTCAGGACATTTTGGATTTTCACATCGAAGATAGCAATGCCATGGAACTTTCTCCTCTCCACTCTATAGTACGTATCAATCGCAGTATGCCTAGAAGACGGCCAGCTAATATCTCATTAGCAGCCAGTAAACGTTATAGTGTTACCTCAATCATCAGACAAAGTCCGGAATTTTCCCTAAAACAAGTTACAAATATACACAATCTTCTTTGTGATATTTGCAATACAATTGAAGAATATTTTACATATCCACTGCTGGCTATAATAGCGATATCATTTCTTTTTATACTATTCGATGATTTCTATATTTTGGAAGTAATGTTAAATCCAAATTGTGTCGAAGTCTTTGAGGCCGATGAGTTTTTTGCTTTTTTCTTTGCCCAAATGTTGTGGTATGTCATTATAATATTTTTAATTGTAGAGGGCAGTAGTAAAACTATTAAAGAAAGTGCCAAATGCGCAGCCATTGTTCATAAGACCCTAAACATAACTGATGATCCGGAAATACGTGATCGTTTGTTGCGTTTGTCGTTACAGTTGCAGCATCGTCGAGTTCGATTTACAGCAGCGGAGCTATTCAATTTAGACCGTACTTTGATTTTTACGGTAAGTTTTTCTTCTTATGCGAATTCATAAACATAAATAGTTAAACTATAATTTAATTTTTTATTTATATATACAGATAACTGGAGCTGCTACTTGTTATTTAATTATATTGGTGCAATTTCGTACTACACATCACTTAGGTGCCAATCAAAATGCCACGAATTGTGCATCGTAAAATCTTATAAATGTTAAAAATATTTTAATCAATCTGAAATTGTAATAAATGTGCCTTTTGTTAAAAGAGATCTTATAATTCTACAATATATTTTTGTTATTTGAATTATAAACAAAATTACAAATCTGTAAAAAAAAATTCGTTTCATTGGGCACGTCTTTAAAAATAATGAATGGTAAGCATGCACATGACTTTCCAATATTTTGGCCAAAAATAACCCTAAACGCTAACAATACTTTTAACAATATTGAATTTTATTTTATGTTAATCCTAAAGTTTGGTGTCCTTTAAGCTGCCTTAGATAAGGCCGCTGTTGTTTTTTTTTTTGTCACTTTAAGTGCAAGTGCCTATTAACTATTATTAACCTCTTAAGACCTGAATAAGAACAAATTAATTTTTTTCGGTTTTTATATATTTATTTTACTTTTTAGGATAAAAATATAACAATTATTTGTTATTTTATTATTTTTTTTTTATTAGTAGTAATGGAAAAAAGTGGTGCACATATGTGCACCTCAGCTCTTAACATATATTTAACAACTGTCAAAATGCTTAACGGTATGGTAATTTTCAAAACAGTTATTTTTTAAAATACATAGATATACAAAAATTTATAAAGCAAGTGAATCCAACCAACAAGTTCAGTTCAAAAATAAATGTTTTTTACTCATGATCATGGCCTACTAGAAATTTTTTTAAACGTTAAATCAAAATTTAAAAATAATGAGTGCAACTTGGTTTTGATGCTTGCTATTCATTTTTAGTAAAGCCTATAATCATATAAAATGCAACAAAAGTAAAAAAGTCACATCAAAATGGCATTGCTTGAAAAATTGAGTCATAACTAAAGGTACACATATGTGTACCTGCGGTCTTAAGAGGCCACCAAAAAAATGGTGGGGGTATATTCATTTTGTCATTCCGTTTGTAACACATCGAAATATCCATTTTAGACCCCATAAAGTATATATATTCTAAATCGTGGTCTGATTTTATGTCGATCTAGCTATGTCCGTCCGTCTGTCCGTCTGTCCGTCTGTCCGTCTGTTGAAAGCACGATAGAGGTCGCACCGAAAAAGCTAGGGGGCTAAAGTTTTGCCAGAATCTTTCTTATAGACAAGGTTTGTTTGGTGTTGAAAATCGGCTAAATCGGAATATTAGGAAGAGAGTTATAGCTCGAAAAGCAAGAGTAGGTCGAAAAAACCGTGTCCTTCGAACATCGAATAAAATGGAATTGTGTCCAAACCCCTTAACGTAGACTCATGAAACTTCGAATAATTAAACAATTTATTTTCATGTACTAATGACTAACAAATTTTAAAATTATACAAAACGTATTTCGTTTGAAAATCTTTTAAATGCAAAATGTTATAGAAGTTTAAAAAACAAAATCTTACTAATAAATTTCTCGTTTTAGAAAAATGCAGAGAATGTATATTTTTTGAATCACCCTGTGGCCCTTAAAATTTAACCTTAAATTCACTTTCTTCCTCTTAAATTCATGTAAATTCTCTATGAATAAAGATTTTGGAATACTAAAGGACTATATTGAAATATCTAAGTTATGTTTATTAGCAGAAACTTTATTGACACGCGTATTTTAACGGCCACTTTCATTGAAAGACTAAATTTACGAAAACATTTTACTAGCATACCGAAGTTATAATGGGTGGTTTAATTTTAAGGGACTATGTTGATTTTGAATAAAATTATTATGAAATTATTATCATTTATTTTTATAATGATAATATTTGTATGCTTCAATTATGTATGGAACAAAATATCGGCCAAATGGCCCCCCAACCTAGGCGGCACACCACGATCCGATAGTGCAAATTTTCAATGACACTGTTGATGCTCGATTGTTGGGCACGATGATGAGTCGAGGTTGCTTGCTCTTTTGCCACGTTATCGTGAAAAACAGCAATGTTTCCCATTCAACGAACTAAGATGGCATTCACAGATGTTTTCACATTTCATACAGACCTGCTTTGCAGACATTTAAATATTTTTTACAATTCTCACGATTGTGGACGAATTCGAACGATTATGTTGACCAAAAGAATCACGAAGTGCACAAAATGCATTTTGATTTGAACGCCCATTTTTATAAAAATCTTTAATATTTAAAAGCGTTGCTCGATTGCGTATCTTTCCACGGTTCAAATTGAGTTAGTCTGAGATTGAGAAATGTCAAATGAAATACAAGAAAAAAGTTGAAGTTTAGATGTGGTTCACCTTAAACATGGGCCCTTAAAATTTAACCACCCTCTACAAAGAAAGTGATACATATTTTATTATAAAGAGATTATTCTATAGCGATTAACAAAATAATAAATATTGTGCTTTAAATGTACACAAAATTGGTGGTGGGTATAAAAGATTCGGCACAGCCGAATATAGTGCTCTTACTTGTTTTTTAATTAATAATTTCAACTGGGACGAACGACGAATTTTGCCTAGTATTAAATAGTCTCATGTTATAAAACGAACTCGAGAAACAGAGCTATGAGCACATAAACACGACTGCCTTTGTTTTTTCACTTAGTTTCACTACAAAAATTAAAATATTTTAGTCTTAGGACAATTTATAGCCACATTTGTGTCTATTAATAGATGTAATATGCATCTAGAGACATTCGTGAAAAATTTTGAAAAAATCGGTCAGTAATTGGCAAAAATTATTTGGAAAAATATATATGTTTTTTAATAGTATTTTAAAAATGCCGTTTGAATTTTCTAAAAAAAAAATATTACTTGTTTGATGGTAATACTGAATAAATTTTAAAACATCTTAAAAGCTTTCTTTGAAATTCTTATAGAATAAAATATATTTACTTACTTACCTATTTAATATTTCCATTTCTTTTTGGTTTATAGTGTAGATTTTTTGTAAACATTAATTACACTCATAATTTCATAATATAATTTGCAAAGATAATAATAACCTATTGTATATTTTTATTTAATTATTATTTAATATATTATTTATAAATGGGAACTTTATTTAATTTATTTTAACTACACTTTTCTTATTTCTTTTTCCTATTTTTTTGCAACCACTTTATGACAACTTTTTTACTTTTTATATTATATGTATGTACATATTTAATAAAACCTTTTACTTCTATTTTTCATTCTCGAATTGGCTAAACTACACTACGTGCTACAAGCATAGCTTTATTGCATAAGCTTTATTGACTTCGCTAGAGCTTATAATAAACACTATTAAGATTGCACAAACACATACGTATTAAAGGAAACGAAACGAACAACGGCACAAAACGGAAACAACGACCGGCCGACTACTAACAAGTCAAACACTATAAAAATTTTTCTTTATATCTCATTAATTTTACAAATAAATTAATTCACACACATATAAATATTGAACAATTATATATTATTATATTTGATAGAAAACTTTTGAAATATTTTGCATTTTTAACAACGAAAAAAAAAGTTTTTTTCTAAGCAATTGCACTTGACATCCGAACCGAGTAAAAATTGCGCGAAAACTGAATAAAGTACTAAATTAATAAAACTAAATTACAGGTGTTCTAAAAAACTTGGTGTAAGTGAGAAAGAGTATATTTATATGCGCTTATAACTTAATTGTTAAATGCGGAAATGATAAAGATGTAAGTGGGAAAAATAATGATGAAAATAATAAAAAAAAACGTGAGACACAATTAATACCGTGCATTGTGTGTGGACTGCCGTTTATTAAAAAAAAATGTTTATTTAAAAATTATAACCATAATAAGTACCGAGAAAGAACTCTTAACAAATTTCAGTAGGTATATGAAATATAAATTAAAAAAACGATCTATATTTGAAAAGGTTGCATAAACAGAGTTTTTAATTATTTATTTTCATAAAATAAAATAAACGCACATACGATTTTTTGGTGAAGAAAGGGAAAACGTTTAAGTATAAGAATTATTATATTTGCACCTCTGTGAAATTTTAAACGCTTGTTGTAATTAAATAGTATTTTAAAAAATGCCGTTTGAATTTTCTAAAAAAATATTACTTGTTTGATGGTAATACTTAATGAAAATTAAAACTTTTTAAAAGCTTTCTCTGAAATTCCTTTAGAATAAAAAAAATTTACTTATTTATATATTAAATATTTTCCTTTCCGTTTAGTTTATAGTGTAGATTTTGTTAAGAGATTTTTTATAAACATTAATTACACCACATATATTACCCATCTTTTCCTATTTTCTATTTCTATTTTTTTGCAACCACTTTATGACAACTTATTTGCTTTTTATATTATATGTATACAATTTTTCAAGCTCTTAAATATTTTTTAAAAACGTCAAAGACAGCAAATTAAAAACCATGGTTTCAAAAAATTTGTATGAGAAAAACTAATAAACCGGTTTAAAATTAATTAAGATTTAATAGCCAAAATACAAGTACTTCGATGTTTTTCCTATTTTTTTTTTTTTTGTTTCCATACCACCGAGAGAGCCAATATGGGTATTAAATAGAAGTGCTTAACCATGATATCAACCCAAGATATCAACCATTGACAACAGTTTATTGACAAAAAAAATTTTTACCAACATAATTTTTCATTTTTAATCGGAATCTATTTGTAATAAACTGAAATTAAGATAATTTTAATATCTCAAAAAATCATTTATTTAAAACAAATAAAAAACGACGTACACGTGATACGAAGTCTTACAAAAATTAATTACATTTGTATAATAACATTTTATTGCATACATTAAGGGTCTTACTGTTGCTGCTCTAACGTAATCGGTTATGTCAATTTTTAAAAATTTTTGTATTGCTCTATTTTGAACCTTTATTGGTCGTTCATCTATCCATCAAAAAGTTTAAGGATATCTCGATTATTTCAAAAATAAACAATAGTCAGTATGCGTTAGTTTAATACTGTAAAGTAACATTTAGAATGCTTTTTTGCTCTCTTGAAATCTCAGTAAGAAACACATAAGTGAATTTGTTAGAGCAACGACGTTTTATTGTTTATTGAACTGTTAACAAGATGAATCAAATTAATAAAAAAAACAAAACTGATTCAATGTTTAAAAAAACTTGTAGGAATCTATATAAGACTTGTGCAAGAAAGGCCCATACCTAAACAAGAGCGTTGAGCGTCAAGCGTTGCAATTTTGCATGTATTTTGTTATTGTAACAAAAACAAAACACATGTAAAACTTTAACGCTTGACGCTCAACGCTCTTGTTTAGGTATGTGGGAAAGAGTCATAAAAAACTGCCTAAAGTAAGTATATTTATAATACAAAAAATTAACCAAAGTATATATATGTAGATATGTTTAACTTTATTATTTTCGCTTTTGGAAGCGTTTGAAAAAAAATATTTTATATATTTTTTGTAATAAGAAATGGTAATACAGTGCAAATAGTTTGTGTGATAGTGCAGTGATTTATATTTTTGCTGTTGGTAATTCCGTATCCAAACAGCTGATGAAAATTAATACTTCAACTTTTTTTGTATTTTGAATTTACTTTTCATTATTTTTTTCATAATTATGGGTAAAAGTAGCAATAAGAGGTAAATATTTTTCACAAAAACTGAATTTTATTTTTAAATTTACTTTAAATCTTTAATAAAAATTACAGACCATGGCGAATATTAGTTAAAAAGCTACAAAGGAAACGTAGAAGACAAAAGGCGTCATGTCTGAGGGACAAAGATTTGAAAATTGGTAAGCTAAACTCTAATTATTATTATTACAACTATCTTAACACAGAAATATAAACCTCGCTCCAATTATCAAGCTGAAATAGAAAAACTTAAAGATCCCTTGTACAAATCTTGGGTAGAACAACAAGAAAATTGCCAGCGACAGCAACAGTTGGCAGAGGAGAATGAACGACAAGAACAAGAACTTTTATGGTTACGTAGAGAGTTATTGGCACAACAACAATTTAAAAAAGATGAATTGAAAAGATTAGCTGAAGAAGCAAAATTAGAATCTGAAAGATTGAAACAAGAACAGGATTTAAAACTGCTTGAAGAGGCTCGAGAAAAGAAACGCGAACAGATAAGAGTTCAGGTTGAAAATGCTACCAAAGAATTTAATAATATCATGAAGTGTATGGAAGAATACTTGGACGATTCTTCTGTGAAAACTCCTGACAGGTTAGAGCATGTAGTTGAAACAAGACCCGGTGAGAAGCCATGTGATTTTTTTAATAAAACCAATTGCTGCCGTTATGACCCTGTCTGCTCATTTAACCACAAAAGACCCTTACTGTCAAAAATTATTCTAATCAAACATTTTTTTCACCATCCTCTGCTGGACCAACAAGAACATGATGAATACTCGCGGTCCGATAGTGAATTGGAGTTAAGTGAACGAGATTTACGTGAATCTTATGATGATTTCTGTGAAGACGTTTGGCCGGTGTTAGAAGAATTTGGCAGTATTATTAATTTTCGTACTATACGAAATGTGCAAGCGCATTTAAAGGGTCATGTTTTTGTGGAGTATTCGGAAAAGAGGTAAGCGGTCATGTCGAAAACAAAAATATTGTGCATTTAATTAGAAATAAATAAATGTAATTATATTAAAGTATATTTTAAGTCAAAGAACTTGATAATTCGTTAACCATAATTCAAAGCTGTGTAACTATGTTAAAATAAACTAGTTCCACTTTTTAATTTAACTCACACCTAAATATTTTCTAATTTTCAGATCTGCATTGAAAGCTTTTATTAATCTTCAAAATCGTTACTATGCATCCAAACGTTTAAATGTTGAATTTTCTAATATACGTCAATGGCGTACGGGAGTTTGTGGTATGCGATCAGTATCCTTTTTTTAATCAAAGCGCTTTTATATAGTACCATATGTGAAAAATATTACTACTTAATATAATTCCATATTTCCTTAACTTTTATTTTGTGATTTTTTAAAGGCTTATCATTAGACCGTAAATGTCAAAAAGGTGTTAAATGCAACTATTTGCATTTAATGAGAAATAAAAATAACAAATACAACCAGCCGATAAATAAACCAGAAGGATCAAATTGTATTAGATCACAAAGTTCTGCAATAGTTCATGAATCTTCTAAAAATAGGTAAGAAAGTCTAATTTTTTTTTTTTAATTAAAATTTTTAATTTTTTGCATTTTTTTTTAGTTGGAATACCGAAGATGCCTTTACAACAAGTCGTAATTGGCGTTGGTCTGAAAGTCCTGAAGTCGAACTTAAATCCAGAAAAAGACAAATAAATTCAAAAGCTGACACTAAAACAGAACAAACATATTCAGAAAGTCCAAAAAATAATACATCAAATTTACAACGTAGTAAAAGATCAAAATCAAAAAGTCCGAATACGAGACAACGTTTTAAAAAATCAACGTCAAACAGTCGGAATTCAAAACAAGAAAAAGTACAACGTACCCGATCAAGAAGTCCCAAAAATCTTTCATCTAGCTCACGACAAAGAAAATCGTCTCATAAAAAATCAAAATCAAAAAGCCGAAGTTCGAAGCACAGTAAAAAATCGCAGAAATGAAGATCAAATAGCTCTTCTTTCGTTCATAATAAAAGTTTTCTTAACTGATAGTTATGCAGTCCTTATTCTTATCATCAAAAAAAATACAAAGTAGAGAAAAAATTTCGACATAATAGAAACAGAAGTGGAACATACATATCCAATTTCAAGACAAATAGGTAACGATAAGGTAAGACGTGCATTTTTTCTAATTGAAACAAAATTGATTACATTTTATAGTGTTATAAATTGAAATTGTCTTTTCTGGTTTCTGGTATGTTGGTTGCATAATTGGGTAAATTTTAGTAATTCATGATAAAATAATGTACATTGTTGATCGCTCTTTTTATCAAGCCCTTTTTCCCCTATGTTTAATGCCAACACAAAGTAGAGAAATGATGTTGCATGTATGGTTTATTTGTTTAATTTGATATTTCAGAATTATTGCTGTTATAAAATCCAGATTTATATTAAAAATATGGCAACACACTTTTGTTCTTAATAAATAAGCACTAAAGACAAATTATTTTTGTATTTATCAAACAAATAGAACGGTTTCTTAAAAATATTTATTCATTCTGCTAGTTTTACAAGCTGTTGAATGTTTATATTAATCCAGCCTGTTCTGTATTCCAGGTAAAATCAAAAATGTTTTTGAATCGTAAATGTCTTATCAAATCGTGATTCTCGTTGTCAATTAAAACAATTGCTTATTTTTATTTATTTTATTATATTTTTTTTAGTTTTTTCTTATACATTTTTATTTTCAAACAGTTACAAATGAATAAAAAGATTTTTTGTCGAGAGATAGGTAAATCTGAATGATAAAATAAAGAATTTTTTGAAGTGTTTATTATCTTAGAGTATTAAACTAATAAATATTTTACAACAAATAAAAACATTTTTGCATTTTTACAATTATATAGAACAGAGATTTGTAGGTCATTTGAACTCATATTTTATATATATTAAGTGGCAGTTACTTGAAAATAATAGGTTTGTAAAATTATAGAAAGAATAGAAAAATCGTTAATGTAACAGTAAAAAAATTTTGTGGTTTTTTTAATTGTGTTATAAATTCTAAAGTCTATTTTGCTTTCTTTATAAAATAAAAAATAAAAACAAAAAATAAAATTAAAATAAAATAAACATCTCCTGTAAGTACAAAATAAATTTAAATTTAAAGACGAATACCAGGATTGGTAGCAGCAACATAACGTAACAATTCAACGTTATCTTCGCAGATAAAAGGCTTCTCGTGATAACAGGCAACATCGTGCCAGGCGATACCATCATTGTAGACATTGTTTAAGACTGATAAACATTGTTCCTTGGTTTGGTTAATGTCGTATTCGGCGTTATCTGGTTGAGGTCGCTTCTTGTGACCGGTTTGAGACCAAGGATTGTAGCCCCAGCCTTGAGGAATGCGGTTAGTTGCTTGAATTTTCTCACGGGTGGCAGACCAGAACCAACCGTAGATGTTTTTGGGTTCCAAATCGGGACGGTGTTCGCAACCGTTAAAATCGCAAATGCGACCGGCAGTCCAAATGTAAGGAACATCATTTTGTTGAATTACACGGAAGATGAGATTATTTTTTTCTTGGGTTTCTAAAGCAACCAAGTCCATACAGTATTCACGACACAAATTACGACCATCTAACCAATCGACTTTCTTGTTCGCCAATGCGGGAACGTGAGAACTCAAAAACATGTTTTTTCCACGATAAGAGAATTCCTTTGGACCTAAAAAGATAAAATGACATTAAGTTTTTATTAAATATAAGGTTTTCTTTAAAATAATTCTCATCATTTATATTTGTATGTCATGCCATTGCTCTTTAGTAGTAAATTGTTATTTGCCAATTTTGTTTTCATTCATGACTTAACAATTTCATTTAGCCTTAAGACAAGATAGTTGGTTGGTTACTGATGTTGTTTAAATGCCTAATATCTTGCGAAATATCTTTTAACAAAAAAATTTATAGCTCCAATCATTATTATCGAAAACTACTTGCGCAATATCATTATCAAGCACATCATGTTTTCTAATATTTTTCAACAAAGAGGAATTATGTGTGTAATGTTTTTGTTTTGTTGCTTATTATTACTATTTGCTTTAGTGTTAAGAAAATTTTAATGCCCTACAGTAAGTTATATACATACATAGGTATATTCACGTGTATATGTACATATATAAAGACAACAAATTTTTCCGTTTAAATTTACACAGTTTGCTAAAAACAAATACATATCTGTTTTTTTTATTTATTTATATTTGTAATATTTGTTTGCCTGTGTATTTTACACTGCAACAAACTCGTTTTTAAAGTTGGTTAGCAGCTTCCATTTCATTAATTCATTAGATGCAATACTTTTGCGTGATGCACAATGTACAAATATTGTTTTTACTTTTCGTTGTATACTTTGTATGTACTTGCTACTATGTTTATAATGTATGTACATATGTAACTATATATTTGCAATTGCAGCAACAACACTAGTAACGATAGCAATATGTGGCAAATGTAATATGCAACCTCAACCTATAGACATTGCTAGATACATAAATAAGTTTAGTTTTACAACAGCACCCCTTTTGGCGTATAATTTTCTGTTTTACTCTGTGGTTGTGCTGCAACAAAAACAATGATGAGATAATAACTTTTTTCCTGATTGTTATTAAATTTCTTGTAATATTCATTTAGATGTAGAACCAAGTACGAACAAAATATTTTTATTTAAAATGTTATTTTTGTAGAGTTTTTAACAAAAATTTATTTGTTAGCATGACATTTTTCTGAAAAAAAAAACGTTTACTAACGTGATTTTTTATGTGATAGTTTGTTTGAGCTAAAGATAAACAATTCAATATTTCGATAGACGTGTATGTTACAAACGGAATGACAAAATGAATATATCCCACTATTCTTTTTATACCCTTCACACAGTGAAAAAGGGTATATATAGGTTTGTCATTCCGTGTGAAATTTCTACAATTTTTATTTCCGACCCCATAAAGTATATATTTTCTGAAAGCTTATGAATAGGGGAGTCGATTAAGCTCTGTCAGTCTGTCTGTGTGTATGTTGAAATCAACTTTTTGAAGACCCCCGAAGTCGCTTGGACCCGGGTGAGGTATTAAAATATCAGAAATATTTGGGAGTAGATCGGTATTGAAAATCAGAAACATCGGTTCATAAACAACTGAGATATGAGCAAAAACCCACGACCACCTCGATTTTTTTCACAAAAACAACATTACAACAACAACATACATACATACAAACTTGTATATTGGTTATTACTATTTTTATTTTAAATATTTTTTTTAAATTTTTTTTTTATCTTTTTTTAACATACACATTGCATGACTACACGTTGTGAAGGGTATATAAGATTCGGCATGGCCGAATATAGCACTCTTACTTGTTTTTTTTTTGTGGTGGGTATAAAAATTAACGAAAAACAAGTCTATTAGTCTATTATTTTTATTTTATTTTTATTCTATTAGGATTTTTAAATTTACTTAAAATGTAAAGAAAAACAGTTTTTTGCGTTAACTGTAAATTTCAGAATTTTGAGTTAATACACTATTGTTGATCAAGTGCGATATGTATTTTTTAACAACAATAAAAATTAATAGGTCTTTATGAGCTCTTTATCAAAGGTTGTTATTGTTAAGGAAAATTTATACAAAGTGTTGTTTATGGTGCATAACAAATTATTTTTTTTTTTTTTTCAAACGCTCATCTCCATACAAACTAAAAATTATATTTAGTCTTGCAATGTAGTTGAAATTGTTAAAATTTCAATCTTTCGAAATAAGAAAGAGAATTTTTGTGTTGGACTTATATATTCCATTCATAACTGTTTTGTTTAAAGGTTGGTGAGTGAGAAAAATAATAAGCTGACGATGCATATCGATTATAAACGATATAAACGATTTTGAAAGTTTTAGAGCATTTCACTATTTTTTAAAATAAATTTAAATTTTGAAACCTAGTATTCAATAACAAAAAAGGTTGTCAACCCAAAAGTATTAGTCATCCTAGAAATAAATAGCCTAACTAAAGGAATTTTTTCTAACACTTAGTGAACGAATTTTGAGTTATAACACTATTGAAGTAAATGAGTGATTTAACTTTTAATATTTTTAACGTAAAACACGCTCAAAATACATAAATATTTATTGAGTAACTCCGCTGCAAATGTTAAATCCAAATACATATATTTTATATTAGAAATTTTCAAATTAATATTTTTCAATACAGAAAAAATTAAGTGTATGTAATTAGTTTTTAAATATTTATTGCGAAATAAATGTTTGAGCATGGCTTGGCAGTAAAGTTTTAACATAAATATGTTTTTGAACATAATTTTGAGGAAAATTAAATATTATTGCCATTTGAAAACTATAACAAAAAACTGTAACAAAAAAGATTTAAAAAACAAAACACACAACAACAAACCAGAAAATAAAATGAACGGCTGAATAGAATATGCTAAAAGAAAATAATTTAAACAGCACAAATCGGAAAGTTGTCAAATCCTAAAAGCAAAATAAATATATACATACTATCACGTGCACGTATGTATGTGCGTATGCACATGCATACATATCAATTAGATATGTAATTTAATAAGTAATATTTTTTTTCGAAATGCTGCTGCGCTATGTACAGCTAGCTGGTAACTATAATGTTAATAGATGGCGATATATTGCATAGTTTAAATAAAACACATATTCATAAAATACACAAATGCATAAATAAGCAAATAACTTAGTTACCTATTAACCTGATTTTTAACAAAAAAAAAAACAAACTTCATAGTTTTTTCATAATAGAAAATTATTAACAATTTTCTTGGTGCAAAAAATAGATTTGTATGTTTATGTATTTTTAACAAAATTGTTATGTTTGATAAATATTTTGTAACATAAAAAATTAAAGCCATTGCACTTTATTAACCTCTGTGTGCAAGTAAAATTGTATTTATGTATGTACATATTTAGTTATTTTTCTTTCTTGGTAAAAAATAAACTTTTTATATTTTTATTTTCCAAACTCATTAGCATGATCTTGTGCTTAATTTGGGTCAAGGCAAGTACATACATACATATGCATTTGGTAGTGGCACTTTTTTAAAAACAACAAAATTTTAATTTAACAAAAAAAATATATATTCATGTATGTATATAAATTTTGAGGAGGTTAAATGCAGTTAATTCAACAACATTTAAATGCTTATTTTGTGTGCTTTTGCTATTAACAAATATTAAGTAACTTTAATTGCCTTAAAGATGAAGTTGTAGAATTTTTTAGCAAAAAAAAGAAGAAGAAGAAGCAGACAATAAAAAAATACAACAAAAATCTAAAGACATGATGAGATTTTTTTTTTTTAAAACTTTAATATTAATGCTTTGTGGCACACTAAAATTTAACAATTAAAAGTTCAATAAAATGAAGAAATAAAATAATAAATTGTTGTGGCTAAAGATTTTTTATGAAGATATTTCTAATCTAAGATTTATATGTTAGTCACTATTTTATAATCGTGATTTTATGTTTTTTTTTTTATATAAGATAAACAAATAAAATCGTTAATATTTTTATTTAAAGAAATTATTTCGTTTAATAAAGTTCTAGAATTAATATCATCACCGTTAAATATCTGATTTTTAAATCTAATTGTTTTTTTAACAAAAAAATCTTAAGTGCATGAAGATTGTGACAGAAAAGAAAGTTATGGAGGGTGACAATTTTCTTTATAAATTCTTGATATAGCTAAAAACGTCACTTGGGAAGTTTCCAAAACAAAATCGTTAAAAATTTGCAAAATAAAAAAAAATATTTATATTTGAGACAACTATAAGTGACCGGTAACACCTAAAAATTATTTCTAAATATTAAGGTATACCAATCGGCTTAGAATTATCTTCTGTATCAGATAAACGATGTACTCAAAAAACAGCATTCAATTTCGTAACATAATTCGTTGGAGCCAAAAATGGATACTTTTGATCTCTTTTCTGTATAAATGCATACATCAGAGAATAAGTTAATGGCAGCAAAATATTTCTAAAAAAAACTCCTAGAAAGAAGGATTAAAATTAATCTAATATTTTCTGCTACCAAGGGATGTTTTTTATACCCTTCACACAGTGAAAAAGGGTATATATAGGTTTGTCATTCCGTGTGAAATTTCTACAATTTTCATTTCCGACCCCATAAAGTATATATTTTCTGAAAGCTTATGAATAGGGGAGTCGATTAAGCCCTGTCAGTCTGTCAGTCTGTCCGTCTGACCGTCTGTCCGTGTGTATGTTGAAATCAACTTTTTGAAGCCCCCCGACATCGCTTGGACCCGGGTGAGGTATTAAAATATCAGAAATATTCGGGAGTAGATCGGTATTGAAAATCAGAAACATCGGTACATAAACAACTGAGATATGAGCAAGAACCCACAACCACCTCGATTTTTTTTTCACAAAAACAACATTACAACAACAACATACATACATACAAACGTGTATACTGTTTAGAGTAAACATGGCATCGAATCCCAGCTGAGCCAAACAAAAATTTTTTTTATTTTTTTTATATTTTTTTTTTTTAATTTTTTTTTATTTTTTTTTTAATTTTTATTTAATATATTATTTATATTTTTATTATTATTTTTTTAATTAATATTTTTTTATTTTTTTTTTAATTTTTTTTTATTTTTTTTTTGTTTTATATTATATATATTTTAATTATTTAAAAAAAAAAATTTTTTTTAAATTTTTTTTTTTAATTTTTTTAAATTTTTTTTTTCATTTTTTTTTTTTTATTTTTTTTTATTGCATGACTACACGTTGTGAAGGGTATATAAGATTCGGCACGGCCGAATATAGCGCTCTTACTTGTTTTTTTTTTTTTATACATATATTGTTTACTTGTCGTCTGGGCAGCCAAACCAAAAAAAATTATTTTTTTATATAAATTAAAACAAATGTTTTTTTTTCTATGAAATTTTATCAATGTTTAATTTTTTATTTTGCTATTCAAACTATTGCTTTTAAAATATATTGCTATTAGGCCAGTGCTTTTTATATTACTTTAAATTTAACAAGTAAATAAATAAATTTAAAAGTATTTTGTTTAAAGTAGTTCCAAACCTTCCCTATTCAAATCTGTTACAGTATACGTAGCTTTAAATTTTTGTTTCTATTTATTATTCTGTGTTTTTGTGCCGCAAAGAAAAACTTACAATTTTAATTAATTTAAGCTGACTTTAAATGGAATTCAACAAAAAAAAGAACATACAAAAAATCTTGTTTAACAATAAATGAAATTTTGTTTTTATTAAAATTTTTGTTGTAGGCCTTATTCAAACTTTACGAAACATTGAGTGTTACAAAAAACAGCAACAACAAAAACCCACAACAAGCCACTACTTACTTTTTATTACGGCCCCAAAATAAAAAAAACAAATTGTTAACAAACATTTATTACATTTAATTTATACTTCAAATCTGGAAATATTCAAATTAGAATATGGGTACAAGTTGTTACATTAATTTTAATCTTTTGGTTTGAAAATCATCAATTTAATCCCAAACTAATGAAATATTTTATTTATTTAAATAAACCAATTAATTAATCTTTTTGTGTTTTTCACAGATAAGCAACCAATTTATTCCCTAATGATTTGAAAACGTGTTTTTGAAATGTGCTTAAATCAATGTGCTGTTGCATTAATTTTTTTTACATATTTTTAATTATTACTTATTGTGTGTTTCATTTTTTGTGTGATCAAAGCAAAAATTATTAAATACATACCAAAAAACGTAGTTTTCCAAATACAAAAAATCAAATAAAAGTTAATAATGTTTGTTAATCATATAGTTAGCCAAACGGATGTACGGGGTAGTACAGTGTTGCTATTTTGAATGTTTGTTTTTACCGCAAATTAAGATGAAGTCATGTAATTAATTTTTTTTAATCTAAACACTTCTATTTAGCAATTCTTAAAATATTAAAGCAACTAGCGTTTTTTAAAGAAAATTTTTTGTGGGATAACTAATCACTGCTTATAAAGATTGGAAAAGGTCAAAACTGTCTACACTGCAAATTACGATAATTGAATTACAGTTGCATCTTTTTTTTATCACTAAAAATATATGAGTAATAAATAATTACAAATAAATTCTACTGAGAACTCTAGTGGTTTTTCCTTTATCTAAAACAAAAAAAAAAGCGTAATCGTTAAGATTAAATCGTAATGTATCCTTCACTGCAATTTACATATAGTAGAATATAAAACTATTTATGCTGAATTTTTATTGAGATTTATACATTAGTTATAGATAAAAAAGGGAACATACAGCGTTAATTTGACACAGAAATTGATTTTAAGTCGATCGGCATACAAACCCAAAAGTGGATGTGTTACAAATATCTACACAAACGCTTGCCACCTATATGGTGGTGTAGGGTATAAAAACAAATGTTTTTTTTTTAATTGAGTTATTGCAGTTTGAGAGCAAATGAACTCATGCTATTTTGCTAGTATTTTTCCACTGGAAACAATTGCCATAGAAACAATAAGAAAACTAAAAAAACGTTACTTGAGTCTCCAGCATGGTAAATTTGTGCAATATTGTGAAATATTTTTTTTCGTTGCATTAAACAATCGGTTTCTAGCAGACAAAAAGATGCTAAAAAAAATGTAAAATTTTGAAATAATTTCAACATGCCCCTGTATACTAGTGACGATCTTTTAAAACCCTTATTTCCCAAATTTGTTTAAGCTTATAAAGGTGTGCTTAAAACAAACAATTACGGCCTAAAAATGTTTAACATTTAACAAATGTAATTTTATTTTCGCTTTCAACTATCAATTGTTATTCTTTTTTATTTTTTTGTAATTTCACTTTTCTTTTGGTCATTCGTTTTGCAATTTTCTATTTTAATTTAACAGCAAACGCTGAAAGGTGTACGTACACGTTTGGCTGTTGTTATATCTAACTACCACTTCCGATATTTTCACAACAAATTACAAATTCAAACATTAACCGTTTATGTGAGTTATGTATGTCGTTCGTTTTCCCTTTTGGAATAGTAACACGTTCGCACAAGTTCTTTTATAAAAAAAAAATTAAATTGAAATTAGAAATTGTATACTTACGGCTGGCACATTTTGCGGGCACAGGCAGTGACAAAAATCTGCCTGGTTTGGTGGAGGTGGTGGTTGTAGTTCTGGCTTCACTAATGGCTGGTTCAGCATATGTAGCTGCCACACAGAATGCAGCTAAAACCAAGGTGACTTTCATCTGTAATTACAAATTTAGTTTAAAAAATTAATAATCACATTAAATTACTTTAAATAATTTGTTATCAATATAATTTTGCCTTAAATGGATTACTATGGCCAAAAGTTTACACACATAACAAAACCAACAACTAAAGCTCTACAAAATACCGTAAAAAAATATTCTTTAAACTTTAAGCAGTAGATTAGTTACTTCAAGTAGTGTGCTTTGAAAAAAGAGCGCTTGAGTACGAACAACATAGCCACACAATGAAAAAACAAAAGAATATGACTGTATTTTTGTCTTATTTTTATTTTGTTAATATGTTCTCAGTTTTTAAAATTAGTATCTTGAAATTAGCCAAGCAAAAATACTCGAATGTACTTTACAAACAACAGCATTTTCAAAACTTTTCATACAATAAAAACACATGAAAAAAAGTCGAAAATCTCTTGAAATTTAAAAACAAATGTGCTTGGACATTGCTTTGCTAAGAAAAGAGGTGAACTAGTTGTTCTTAAGGCTACACTATTTAAAACAGTATAAAGTAAAGAGTATTCTTTTTTTATTCTTGCTCGTCGAATCAGTCGCTTTTTTTTTTGGATCACTTTACTTAAATTGCAGTAACAGGAATATTAAAAACATAAAAACAATTTTGTTAATGATTACAATATGATTCTACAAAAAATGCTTCAATATTCCTTTTTTTTTTATAAAATATTTTACTTTAATTAATTCTTAAAAACAAAACGCTTAAAAGTTTTTAACAGTTATTTTATTTTTTATAAGAATCCTTGAATTGTTTTAATTTTTTTTTTTTAATAATTTTTGAGTTGATTTTTAATATTAAAAATCTATAGCTCTTCATCAATTTTATAAATTTTCAAATGGACCACCTTCATTTTTTTTAATAACTACCTAAAATATTGAATAATAAACCTTGATAAAGTCACTGCGTGTTTTGCAGGCGTCAAGCAAAATATTTCAATAAAAAATTAACTTATTGCGTAATTTTTGTTTTTTATTATTTTTGCTGGCCTCTTCAATGCAATGATTTTAATGAAATTTCAATATAAAATTCTTTTAAAAAAATACTCTATTTAACACAAAGAAGAAAAATCAAAAACCCATAATAACCTTATAAAATGCAAATTAACGTTTTTTTTTTCGACACTCAACGTTTTACAGGCCAACTTAATAAAACGTTTTTGCTGAAGTTCTGCGTCCGGTTATCAGTCAAAATGTTTTTAATTAATTTTTTATACACAGAGTGTTAATAGTAAGGTAACAATCTAAGAAAATTACCACAAAGAGCTACAGCAGCATGTGTATTTGAACTATAATTAACAACTTATTATTGGTATAAAGGTTGTTGTCAATTTTAAAATTGATGATAATGATCTCTATAAATGATATAACACTATTTTAATATAGCAGGCCGCTCTTGTATACACTTGAATGGCAAAAAGTTTAAGATGAGCCATCATGCATACCTATTAAAAATGCAGAATGTATGCGTGATAATGGCGTATACGCATTGGCATCACTTTTGAACACACATTCCATATGAATGGTTAAGTTTGGCATGACATGCCGTGCCGTGCTTTGGCACGATGATAAGTAGTATATTTTATATACAAGAAAAAAAATCAACAAACTACACTAAAAAGCTTTTGTATTGGTTTTTATGTCAAGGATGCATTTATTTTATATTATTTTTTATAAATATGTATAAAAATGTACAAATACATTCACGAAACCGGTTGCCAATACATACATATAGACTTTTACATCTACTAATTGAGAAGAAGCTACGGCGATAATTTGTTTATTGAAGCATTATTTTTTGTTGATTCTGATTCAAATGGAATCGCTTAAGGTGATAGTGGTTGTAAAATAAAAATTAACATGCTCTTATGTATGTATGTATGTATGCATGTGTATGTCTTTGCATTTACGTGTGCACATCACCTTTTGCTATAAACTCAACATGTGTGTTTACATTAATACATATACTCACATGTATGTTAACTGTGAAGAATTTTAATTTTATATGGCAGACAAATTGATAGACAATGAATGATACATCAATGACCTTTAAAAAAATTTTAAACTTTAATATTGAAATTGAAGACGGACAAAGTGCTACAAGCACCAGCAGTTTTTTGTGTATTTTTTTTTTATTTAATTGGAGGGCACTGATATGAATTTAGTTGAAATATTTTAAAGGGGTACAACACTTTTACTTTTTATTTAAGTTTTCAAGTAAATTGCTGAAAAAAATGTGTTCAATACGTAAGAATACATTTTTCGAAGACGTTTTGTTCAATAATAAGCAAGGCTCGTAACTGCATAACTCTGTTGAAATAAAAAATAATAAAAATTAAAGAAGATACAATGTTTCAAAATCATAGCATGTAAATAAAGGGTCCGCCAAATAACTTTTTTTTTTTTTTAAAATGCTATAAAAATGTGTAGCTTCGGCTGTGTGGCACGTAGCGCCGTCCTGTGAAAACCAAATGTTGCCAATATCCTCCTCTTCGATTTTTGTGAACAAAAATTCGTTTAACATGGCCCGATAACGATCGCCATTGACTACGGCTACTCCTTGCTCATTTTCGAAGAAAAATGGCCCAATTATGTCTCTGGACCAAAATCCGCACCAAACAGTGACTCGTTTTGGGTGTATCGACTTTTCAATGTTTGCGTGCGGGTTTTCTGTGCCCCAAATGCGACAGTTTTGCTTGTTTACATACCCGCCAAGATCAAAATGAGCTTCATCTGAAAAGATGATTTTTTTGGCAAAATCGGCCAAAGTAATGTCGCAATATTTCCCAGCATTGTTCAAGCGTATACACAACCATATTCGTTAAGCGGAAAAATAAAACTAATTATCTGTCAATTCAGACATGAGCTAAGCGTTACCATTCACGAAATAAGCACTAGTTGAAAAAAAAACGTTAGATGACGGGCCCTTTACAATAAAATTTAAAAAAAAAATTGTAAAAAAATTTTTATTTTAGACATATCGATGGTCGAAAGTTGACAACACGTTAGTGACAAACTGTTTTTGTATTGAGATAATAATGTTTAACATCATTAGCACAACTGAGAAATCGTTTGACAGTGTCAACCTTTGATCGTCTCAATTTCGAAAAAAGTTTAATATTTTTAGGTTTACGTTTGACATTTGCAGAATATGACGCCTACGCTCGAAAAAAATTGTGAAATATTAAAAAATTACTTCGAAAGTATTAAGTGTTTAACGCAAACAGTAAGAAATTTACATGAAAATTTTTCAAAAAAAAAAAAAAAAAATCGGCCTTCAGTTCAGTTTGTGCGTCAATTCGCAAAGCGATTGAATAAAAATGAATCGTTTTTGGACAAAGCAACTTGTGCACGTTCTTTTCCAGTGCATTCAATTGAAAACATTGCTGCTGAGGCGGAGGATGTGCAAGAAAATCTGTCTCAGGAACTGAACATGTCTCGCTCTTCTTTAAGAAGAATTTTGATTGGGTTGGGGTTGATTGGATGGGGTACTGACAAGCGAGTCGTGGTAGTCATATAAATGATATCGTGTACCATTCAAAATTCAACAGAAAAAATTAAAAATTTAAAATTCAAGAAAGTTCAACAAAAATAATCAGTACTTTTTTTTAGCCGAATAAAATTTTAATTTTTAAATGGCCCACCCTATATAGCAATATTAATTTCATTCAATATAATTTTAATTTAAATAGTTTTCAGCAGTTGAATATAGTCCCCACACAAAGAAAGCAGCACTTTTTATCAACATTTTATCTAGTGAATATAGATATAGACTATATAAGCTCACAGATTTTAATTTAATTGATTTCTATTCAAAAACATTTTAACTGTACAAACCGTATGAAAAATAGATCTTATAAAAGTGCCCAACTATAGTAAATATTTTTAAATAAAACAACACTGTTTTTAAAAATAAATATGTATATTAAACTAAAAGTTTTCAAACGCATGTACTATTTATGTATGTTTGTCTGTTAAAAGTTGCATAATTTTGCATATTAAAAAAAGTTAGTGGAAAATTTTAATTCTATTTTTATTTTATTTTTTTTTTTAAGAATCCACATGTCTAACTAATAACCTATTATGTATGCAAAAAACTATGTATGTGGTTAATAAAAACAGTAATAAAATTAGTTAAAACAAAAACTACTACATAAAGTATGAGTCACAAAAAAAAATTATACTTGTATTAAGTAAGAAAAATAAAACTTAAACCGCTCAATATAAAAATTCTTACAAATACGTCCATTTTATTTAAATATTGTACAACTTCATTAAAAACCAAAAAATTGGCATATTAGTCGATATTTTTAAATTTCGGAAATACTCCCATTAAAGATTTTAAAGTGGCTTTCGTTACCTTTTTGGACGAGTTGGTACACTTACGCTAAAAATCGGGCATGTCCTGGGATACCTTTCCACAAGCCGAAAATCTGGAGAGTTGGGTAGATTTGTCTCTGGTGGTTTAAAATTGACATTATTGTTTAAAAACCACTCACGATCTTTTTCTCCATAATGGAATGATGACAAATCGGAACAGAAATATGAAGGCACTATGTGCTGTTTTAAGAAATATAAAAACCGTTTTTGTGGACACTCCGTAATATATATTTCTATATTTATCATGCCAGATGCAACACAAGAAACTTTTTCGGAAATTTTGTTTGTCCGCTATCTTCCTTGCACATTACCTCGTGCATAAATCACATGAAAATCTTTACCCAGAAGCTTTTAAAAATCTGCCAGTACATACGTTTATTCATTACACTCATTACACAACAAGTGTATTTTTTTATAAAATTGTACCTCAAATTTTTTTACTCGTTTTTTAGCTTCTAAATTCTTTACCGCATTGCGATCTGAACTTTATACGATTTAACCCTTAAATGCATGAGGTCAGCTCCTTGCATGGATACTAACCTACTTTAATGTAAAACCGGTCGCTAATCACGAATTCATCATTATTTTTTTTGAGAAATGTACACTTTTTTCGGAAAATCGGAAAAATATACATTTTTTATTCGTACCATATATGGTACATCATGCATTCTTGCCATTCTTAGGTACACACAACACTTCATAATTACCATCATGAAGCATATCTGCAACCTCATTTGCATTGTACTTTTTTCCATCAATAATAAGGCCATCCATATCTTAATAAATAATAACTATAAAAAATAATAGTAAAAAAAACCGACATCTAACACAATAAAAATGCATGCGCTGGTGCATGGTGTACCATATAAGGTACCTAGAAAAACTGAGAAAAAAACTATTCTAAAGTACAAAATGTGGGCAAGATTTATTATAATTACTTAAATAAGCCTATAATTTATACACAAACACTTACCTACAGACGAATAAATAAATTTTTTATTTCGTTATTCACTACTGAAATTTGATTTTAAAATTATGTGCAAAAAAAGCATGTGACCACTTTAGAATGTTATTATTAAGTAAATTAAATGGTGAGAGAGTTATAATGGTATTTTTATGAAGAGTAATATTGTCAGCATTGCTTTAAACTGCACTAAATTGCTTTTATATTCACATCGTTGGAATATTGTACGATAAAAGAGATGTACCATATATGGTACGATATGCATTTAAGGGTTAAGCCCAACGTCAGCTTTAGCTCTGCCCACAAAAGAATCAGAGCATTTACCATTACTGGCTGCTTTTCGGATGAAAGTGTTCGGTTCTATTCGACAGAGTTGTTGGACTTATTTTGCCTTAATAATATTAATAACGACCTTTTTTTCTTCCTGCTCCAGCTTTTCTTTCAATGCTCAAGTGTTTCTTATACAGTTTAATGGCTTTTAAAACAGTGTAATGAAGAATTTTCAGATCTTTTGCAATTTGAAAATCCTTTTGGATTTTTAAATTTTAAGTATTTTTTCACGTACTTTATTTTCGCGGTCCATTTTGACCGAAATAACAGTTGAAAATAAATGAAAAAATAATTTTCAGAAGCTAACGTGATTAAAAAATAATAATTTGTTGGACCAAGGATAAGTTTTGGCTGGAATAGTGTGTATAAGTTTTTTTCTGGCTTACACTTTATTAAAAAAAATCTACTATATATTTAATATTTTTTTATACCACATCATATGTATTAATGATTCAATAAACATTTTGTTTTATAGAAAAAAAAATTTTAGTAAAGAATTTTCAAATTTTGGGAGGGTTGGAGAAACCTGTCAATCTACTTTTCACACACTAATTTAGTCAATCGGTCTTTAAGTCCATCTTTTGAGCTTAACGCAATTTATATTTTAAATTCCATACATTTTTAACATTATTAGTTACTAAATATTATTGCATTACTTTAACTTTTATTACTACTACATACATATTTATTTGTTTATTTGCGTAGGCTTCTTTTTATTTTATTGTACATATGTATGTATGTAAATATTGTATATTTTTATATTATTTTTTATATGTTGTTGTCTTTTAATTGTGTTAATCAGTTTTGAATGGTCATTGTAAAGGCATAAATAAATATATGTATGTGCATATTTTTATTTGTTTGTGTATTTATGGTTTTAAAATATTGTTCAACATTTATTTGTGTTGACAGTGACATTGTGGTGCTGCTTATTTCGCTAGCTTGTGTTTCTAAGTATGAGAGTTTCGTTAATTTATTACAATTAATTAAAAAAATTTGTGAACTGTCAATTTCGTTTTTTGGCTTAGCAACTTTTTAATAATGTTCTATAATGTTCCATTATTTAACTACAGCAAATATTTATACATTCTGTATGTATGTACATATACATACATATATATATTTAAAATGATTTAAAGTTAATTTTTTTTTTTTTTTTAAATCATATTTAATAGTATTCAAATTTTTTTAAAGTTGGTCATTCTAAAATTGTATATGTAAAATCGGATTGAAATTCACATCACGAAATATTGTTCTTTAAATTTGACAAAACCAACAAAACAAAAATGACATTTTATTATAATGTAGTCTTATTAGACTTTGTGTTATGTATTTGAACTTTTTACTGTCCGTTTAAAAAACATTCTGTCGAAAATCGTTAGAATTTATCTAAGAACTACCTTTTACTTTTTAAAACCTTTTACTTATACGTTTCGAATATTTGTAAGAAGAGATACAAGATTTTTGAGGCCATATACTTTGAAATTTATAAAAAAAAAAAAAAAACGTGACTAAAATTTTATTTTAAAAGTATACCTGTTAAAGACTCGACTTAATTCTTTAAAACAAAAATCAAATAGAAACATTTGTAGAAACTATTAAATTTTTTTATTTGAGAAAGTTAAATTTTTTAAACGTTCATTTCAAAAAAGTATTTTTGTATAAACAAAAAAGGTGGCGCAAAATTAATCACCGTATCTAAAGATGTTAAAATTTTATCAAATGCTCATTTTTGTCATTTGTGAACTAGCCAGTTGTAGTTACAAACAGAAAAGCAATAAAGTGCTATACTTTGAAAGAGCATAAAATAATTGTGTCGACTATTTTAAGTCTAAAATCGTCATTAGCAACAAACAGAAAAGCAATGAAGCGCTATACTTTGAAAGAGCGTAAAATAATTGTGTCGACTATTTTAAGTCTAAAATCGTCATTAGCAACCAGGCACATTTGTTGTACATGCATTAGAATGCATTTCCGTAAAATAATAATACTTTTGTTTTTTTTTTTAGGAAAAGTATCCTTTGTGTCAACAGAGGTGTGAAAGTTAAGGAAGACAGATATACAAAGATTTTACCAAAACTTCTAAACAACTTAGTTTTTATTTTCTTTAAGTTGGCAACACTTTTTTTACTGATGCTTATTTTGTCGTCTGTCAAGTGATATATGTTTAGTTTAGTTTAGTTTAGCATTTTAATATAAATAGACTTACGCCTAATGAGTCTAAGACAATGATCCCGATTTTTATAAGCGAATTTTGTTTAGCGATGAAGCTTAACTTTTGGTTGAATGACTACGTCAAGAAAAGTTCAGAAGCTGCGGTTTCAATAAGACGGCGCAACATGTCACACACCTTATTCCACAATTGATTTATTGCAGAAAATGTTTGGTAACCGCATAGTTTTACGTTTCGGTCCCGTGAATTGGCCTCCAAGATCGTGGCGATTTATCGCCGCTAGACTATATTCTGTGGGGATATGTGAAGTCGCTAATCTACGCCGACTAGGCCCAAACAATTACTTTAAGGATAACATTCGCCGCGTTATTGCCGATATACGGCCACAAGATAAGACTTCGTCCGATCGAGCCGTGGCTGTCATATGCCAAAAGTCATATTTATGTTACAATGACAGAATATTATCTTTCGAGTAAAGTAAATTCCATGTCAGTTTAAAAAAAATGTATCTTCGTTTAATTCCATTTCAAAGATCTAAGCCTTTAAGGGTATACATTTTTGAAATGGAATAATATTTAAAAAAAATATAATTTATTTAAAGAGTGGGTCAGAAAAAACTTATATGAACTATTGTTGTTTTTTAGGCAGAGCCAAAGCTAAGGCGGGGTTGAAGTCGTATTAAGTTCCAGTTCTCAATACGGTAAAGAATATAAAAGCAAAAGAACAAGCCAAAAAATTGAGGTGAAATTTTATAATAGTATACATCTAATACCTAAAACCAAATACAACGTACATATGTACTGGCAAAACTCGGATCAACATTTTTATGTGGTTGGTGGACAAGGTTATGTTCAAGAACAATACCGGACAAAAAAAGAACAAAGAAAATTCTCCGAGAAGTTGTAGCAAAATAAGACAATTTTTTGAGACATCAAAAGCGATAAGCACAGAAATATATATTGCAAAGTGTCTACAGCACGGCTTTTGCCATTCTTAAAATAGCACAGAGTGCCTTCATATGTCTGACCCGATTTGGCCCTGTAATTATGAAAAAAGGCCCTTTAAACAATAATGTAAATTTTGTACTTGGGTAGGCAAATCCAGTCAACTGTGCAGAACTTCAGCCTGTAAAAAAGTATTGGGCTCTTGTAGAAAATAAAATAACCCAGGAAAGGTATTCCAGGATATGTTCTACTTTAAGCCTAAGTTACCAAAAAGGTAACGGAAGCAACCATAAAATCTTTAATGGGAAGATTTAAGGAAAATATGAATACATTTATAAATGCCGATTAATTAGCCAATATTTTACGGTTTAATGAATTTGTACAATATTTAAATAAATTTAAATATTTTTTAGATTTTTTTACATTTACGGTTTAAGTGTTTTCTAAACCCACTCCTTACTAACATTATACAATATTTTTTTTCTAAAAAATATTTTAGGTTTGTAAAAAATTTCACGCTTTTTTATAAAAATATTTTTCAATAATTTTGAAAAATTCGCATGTTCTTCTGATTTTTTTTAGATTTCTTTAAAAAAAATACACAACGTATTTTAAGTGCAAATATTTTTGTTTTCTTTTTATTTTTTGAATCATAAAGTTTATGTACATTTTTTCTTCGCACTCAAAATAATTACTTCATTTACTAAATAACTATTCATTTATTTTTTTAAATTTACATTTGTCATAAATTATTATGTCATTTCTCCATTTAGCATAAATTCATAACCAAAGTTGCACAATATTCGTTGTTATTATTGTTGCATGATTGACACATATTTTTTTGAAAATTCTATTATGTTTTTATAAATTGTTTGTTTTTTAAGCGCAAACTGTAAACTATAACAGTAGGTAGCGGAAGAAACAAAAAAATATTACACATGCACTCTAGACACAACCGCAGGCAAAAGCAGGAAAACACAAAAGACTTAGGCAACAAACTTGTTTGTCTTATTCAAGCTTTTTTTCTTTTCATTCATTCTGTGAAATTTGTTTTTCTACGTTATATTTTCTTAATACTTAAGTTTAGTTTTCATATTTAAAATTGTTTTCTTGTTCACTGTATTATATATTTTTTTTTATTATTACACCACTTCTTTTGCTGATTTAAAACAGTTCTTTAAAAAAGTTTATTTTTTTATTTTAGTTTATATTAAATCAAGATAATCCATAGTTAACCATTTAAGTTATTTTAATGTTGAGTACAAAAATACGTCACTTTTTTTTTTCGTTTCGAATAGTAAATTTTCAATATCCTTTAGGTGTTTATTGTTTGTTAGCTCCTTTTCATCTTACCTTGGAATTTAATTCACTTAAATACACTCTGGATAAATTATTCGGATATTTTTCTGTTTTTTATTTATAAATGACCGGGTTTGGTACTGACAACCAAACGCTGAAACTGGCAAACGAAAACAAAAATCAATTGCGAGGCGCAAAGTATTTTATAGTCACTTATATTGTTACTCATACTAAAGCAGACAAAATCAACACATATACCTTAATAAAACAAGTTAAGAGCATACACATGATGTTGGTGATAATGTTGTTGTTGGTGTGTTTTTTTTTACTATTTTTTTTTTTTTTAAATAACCAGTGTGTTTTTTATTTTAATATATTGAAGATGGTTGTAGAAAAAAAACCCACTATATCATCATCATCATCTTCTTCTTCTTCAGTTGAAGTTAAACAACAACAATATTGTTGCTTTTTTATATTTAATGTATGAATAAAAAAATCTAGGTATTGATGAGTTTTAATTTTGTGCATATGTTTTACACTATAATTGTTTATATCATTAGCATGATCATAGTTTAAGATCAATAATCATAATAACAATGTTAATGATTTCTTTAAAAATTCTTAATATTGAAATGAAAAAGTTATTAAAGAAAATTACAAATAAATAAAGCACTTCAATAAAACAAAAAAAAATATTATTTTCTAGAAAAAATATGTTGTTCTTAATGTTTTTTTCTAAATTTTGTAGAATCTTCTCAATATGTATTTAGCAACAAAAACACACACACACAAAGCATAAAATATAAAAAGATCACAATTTAAAGAAGCAGCAAACAGCTATCAACACTTTAATGCACATATTAATATTTATAAGTTGTTTTTTTTTATATTTAAATTCTCATAAAATGAATATTCAATTTCTTTAATTTATTTAAACATTTTTCGAAATTTACAAACTTAATGAACTTACATGTGTTTGTATGAACATTAGGATTATCCAAAAATTTTTTGAGGACCATAACAAGTTTCTTCTAATGAATGAGATGGCTTATTTAAAACTGGCCAAATAAGATCGTCAAAATTTTAAAATATTAAATTACAGTACCGAAGAAGATATATTTTAGACTCTTATCGGTTTCTAAGGGGTGTCTCGAAATGCTTTTTTACATTTTTGACAGGGCACTACGCAAACAATTATTATTTAATTAATTTTTTTGTTCCACTCTGCGATAGTTATAAGTGTCAACAATACTTTGTTAATAAGTTTATTCAAATTATTTAATCCGTACTTAAAATGTCGCCAAATAGAGAAAAAGTGAGAAAAAATATTGTGGATATTTATAATGAAAATAAACAACTTTTTTACGCTTTTGCGACGGGCAAAAGTGTCCAGACAGACTGCCCGTAACGTTATTTTTAAATTCAAAAAAGACTTGTCTATTAAGCACAAGAAAGGTGGAGGGCCTCGTGGTTTTAGGAATCCTCAAATTGTTAAAAAGGTGAAGGCACTTTGGAAGCAAAATCCAAACATTTCCATTCCTGATATTGCACGAAAACTAAATATTTTGAAGTCGCTTGTAGAACGAATAAAGAAAAAAGAAAATTTAAGAACATTAAAAGTCAAGAAAGCTCCAAACCGATACGAAAAATGAACAAAAACGGCAAGAATAAGAGCAAGACAGTTGCTACGTCACAAATTAAATAATTTTAATGGACGTATTTTAATGAACGATGAAACCTATTGCAAGGCTGACTATTCAAAGCTTCCTGGCCAGGGCTTTTATGTTTCTAACAAAAGAGCTAATGTTTCCGATAAATTTAAGTATAAAAAGATTTCAAAATTCGCCAAAAAATATATGATATGGCAAGCAATATGTACATGTGGAAAAACTTCAAAGGCAATCATTGTGAATCGTACAATGAACAGCCAATTTTATATTAATGAGTGCCTGAAAAAGGCTGTTTTGCCATTATACAGAATCCACAATATACCTCCAGTGTTTTGGCCCGACTTGGCAAGCTGCCACTACAGCAAAGACGTCCTTGAGTGGTATGAGGCCAACAAAATAAATTTTGTACCGAACAACATGAATCCACCTAATTGTCCAGAGCCAAGGCCTATTGAACGCTATTGGGTTATAATTAAGCAGTACCTAAGAACAAAGTTCAAAGCTTCTGCAAATGTAAAAAATTTGGATTTATTTGGAAAAAAGCTATCAAACACTTCGGTAAAACGTGTGTCCAACGTTTAATGCAAAGCGTTAAGAAAAAAGTGTGAAATTTTGCAAAAGAAAATAAAATTTGAAATTTTGGTTTTTTGCATAATAAAGTTTAGAAATTTTTCTCCATAACGGCAATAAAATTTATTTGTTGTTTCAAAAAAACTAGATTTGGGAGACATTTTAAAATGTAAAAAAGCATTTCGAAACACCCCTTATTATTATTCACATGCAAGAGCCAATTATTTTGAACGTATTATAATTTGTCAAACATTTTTGAGATAATACAAAAATGATAAGTACAAATTTCGGGCACTAGCAGCCTTATTCTGAAGCTCGCTAAACCTATATAACTATCACTAAAACTGTAAAAAATATATTTAGAGATTTTGGGGTAATATATTGAGATTTAGCTTTAGCGAGTTATTAATATGGCTGCAGGTGTCACAGTCCCATTTAATAACTCATTAAAATATTAACATAAACAAATTTCTATAATAAGACTAAAAGCAATTGTAATATCATCGAATATCGAGTTTCACAGTTCTATAAAACAAATCGAAAACAAAAGCTATATTTGCTCTGCTAGTTTATATAACAACACATTTCATGTGGCTTTATAAGCAAACGTTGAAAAACTGGATCTCCCAGATTTAAAATATGTAAAATGTAAAAAAAAATATTTACACATACCACGCTTAATTGAGTTTTTAATAAATACATACAATTTAAATACAAATTCAAAGAAAATAAAAAAATATTTGTTTTGTTATTTTAACTTGTATCTCAAAAATCATATAAATATAGCCTCCTGTTAATAGTGATAGAGGAATATTACATTTTTAGCGTACTTGTAGAGTAGAGCGTTTTAAAATTGTGAAATCTGGACCAGTCTAATAATATTAAATTTTTTTTTTATATAATAATATTCTGTATTAATTATGCCTGTATGCAAACAGTACTGAAGTACTTACTTAATCCTTTTAATTTGATAATTGAAATAAAAATTTCAAATAAAATAACATATAGGTTAGGTTAGGTAGAACAGGCAGCTGTTTTGCAGTTCACTTTTGTCCATTATATTGATCCCTTTGTGATACCTGAATAGAAAAGTATTTAAGAATAGAAAAGAGAGAAGAGAAGCAGACAAGTCCAGAGTCTCTGGCGGGAATCGAACCCGCAAACTAGCAGACCAGCACACTACTGACTAGTCCACCGGGACACCCGGTGGCATTAATATATTTACTCAGCAATTTTTTTATTATTTACCGATGATGCTGGGAAACAGGTTTGTTACTATGTGTAAATATGATATACATATATATATATGTATGATATTTGTTAAAATTTTGGAACAAATCGGTCACTAATCGGCAATGTATAGTCAACAATTGTTTAAAACAATATTTTTTTTTTTTAATTTTGTCATCAAGCTTCCAATTAATTTTTGGGCGCGATCGTGAAACAAAATTGCAAGTGAAAAACTAACAGATCGATTTAAAACTAATTGATAAATACAACTAGTTCAATGATTTTCGTAAAATTTACGAACGATTTTTTCTGCTTCTGGATAAACGATAGGGTAAGTGTGCACTTGATTAAAAGAATATAGTAAACCATAAAAAAAAAACAATAAAATCCAAGATGACCTTAATAATTTTCAAAAGTTTTTAGACATTCAAACTATTATTTAATATTTTTGAAATATTTTTAAGTAAAACATTTGAAGATTTCTAAAATTCATAAAGTGCAATACACCTTATACAAAAACTTATTTAAATATTATATTTTTATATTAGGCTATAAGTTCTATATTTAAATATTGTTTTAACCTTTTTGTTTATCGTTAACACTTTGTCTAAAAAATAATCTAGCACTTTGGGTCACATTTTAAAACTGTTTTTTAAATAATTTTTGATGAAAATTTAAACACAAATAAAAATAAATTGCACAAAACAGTGGCATAAACGTTAAAACTTAGTGATATGTTAAGTTTCAAGTTCCTATTGCCGTTAAAAGAGTGTAAGGTGTAAATCATTATTTGTCAAATGTGTATGTATTTAAAAGACCAAAGCAACAAACCTTTTGTTTTACATACTAATAATCACAGTTGGTGTTAATATGTTTTTGTATGTGCTGTGTGTATTGTCTGTTTAAAATATTTTACAACAACATAGCGAGTATTGCATTCGAAACCCTTAAGTGTCTGTAAAATGTTTGTTAATGATTCTTGTGTCATTTTTTTATTTTTATTTCTTGATATATTGTTTTATTTAATTTTTTGTTTGTCTTTTTTATGTACATTATTTTTCTAACTACACATACTATAGTATAAATAAATTCTTCTTCATGTAAATCAAGTTAATTTTTATGTATTTTATATGAGAAATACAAAAAAAACTCATATGCAAACAATTCACACATTAGTTTTTATTTTTACTTATTTTTGTGTGTTTGTATTTATGCAATATAAATATGTCAGACCCAAAGACGTACGTCATCATCAACATCATAACTATTATATGCATGTACAATGTACATACAAACATATTTGTAATGCAAAACATGTATGTGTCTAGTTATAGGTTATTGTTTAAAAGAGTGTCAATCATACTTTTAATGAAAAAAAAAGATATATCAACCATAAAATTTAAATTAAACAAAAAAAAAACAAAATAAAGTTCTTTTAAAATATTAAAAAATTCCGTGCCATCTTAAACATAAAAACAGATTTTATTCCTTAACAAAATTTGTCTATAAAAAAAAATTGTTTATTTTTTCTAAATAATTACATTTTTTATAATTAAAAAACTGAGAATCTATAAAACTTTATTACTCCTACCTACAACGTATTATTTATGAAATAATGGCTCTTTTTTAAGTATTTTGCAAGTTTATTGGCTCATACAACTTTTTTGCGAATGTTGATAAGTTTGTCTATGTTTCAGTTTATCTACCTCATTATAAATTTGTTTTAATATTTTATACTTTATTTGTCAAACAAGCCGTAAGTGTCGTGCCGAAATTTCTTTAACAAAAAAAATTTGATTAAATTAAAATTAGTTTGAATGCATAATCTTTAAATACACATACAGAGTAGTCCAAAAGTAACCATGACATTTAATTTTTTTTTATTTTATTTATTGTTAAAAAAAAACTTTATAAAATAAAACAAAAATAATTTTAAACACAATAGTTACTTTTAGCCCACCCTGTACATACGTACATATATATTGCTTATTTCACTAATACAAATAGATAATTCGCCAAATGCAAATTACTAGACCGAAAAAAAAGTAAAGTAAAGTGTAAAGTGTTTTCGATAATAGCAGATCGGTTTTGACAGTCTTCAGTTACTATAAGCAAGTCATTTTGTCAAATTACATGATTGACCAGTATGTCTAAATAATAAAAAAAAAATTTATTGCAATAAGTTCTGATTAGTGCAAACGTTAAGTGCAGCTAAATATATTAGCCAGTAATCTATATAAACAAAAATTAAATGATATCCGTTGATAAGCGCATCACTGGAAAACGGCTGGATCGGTTTTGCTAATTTTTTCTTAAAAGCTTAGGAATTGTTCTTACGGACACTTATGCTGTACAAAACCAACAGTTTCTGCTGAATATTCAGATAACTGTAATACCTAAATCATTCAAACTTCATGTGAGATATGATAATAATACCTTAATTAGTTGAGCTTAAAATGAGCTAGAAAAAACTGTAGGCGTGGCACCTTCATTATAAATAAAAAACATTTTATTTGATATCTAGAAAACTATTACATCTAACAACTTAAAACTTATCTCATTTGTCTTATACCATCAAAAAATCGATACGATCGGAGTAGGGAAAGTGATACTTCAATACAAAATACTCATATGTATTTCAGAAACTATAAATGTTAGAGTTGTTAATCCTGTTTTTACACATTTTATTTAATGTACTATTAATTTGGATAGTATCAAATAAGGGGTCGTAACACCTCCCTTGCGAAGAAAATATATTTAATGGCATATCTCCAGAACTACAATTTTTATAGAATACAAATTGCGCGCAATTTGCGATATTTGTTTTGGTTACGTTTCTGAAGGGGGAATTAAGTAAAAGCCTAAATCCGTACCAGGTGTACACAAATACATGTTGGGTTTCTCTACAGAACCATAATCCCAAACTCAGCTAAAATTTCGACAAGCCAGGAACCCAGTTCCTTAGATGTAATTCCTTAGGGATTTCTGAATCTAAATTCCTTAGCTATTTCAAGTTTGTCTTAGTATCCACTCTCTTCAACTTAATACAAACTTACAAATTTTAATAAAGTGGAGTTTAGACTAGCGCGAGTAAAGTTTACTCCGAAATTATTTACATGATAAATAAAATGTACTAGATTCTTTTAAAATACGCGAATTGAAAAAATACACTATAAAAAAATTTTCTAGTTTTTGTTAGCGATGGCTACAATCAGGACAAAAAAATCGTTTTATATATTTATAATTTGTTTTTTTTCTTGAGTTTGAGATCACTTTTTGTTTATTTCTCTACCAAACAATGACTAGCTTCTTTAGGGTAAATATACAAATTATATAAATAAATTCAAAACAATTAAGTACAAATTGAAAAAAATAAATATTCTGTATGGTTTTTACAAAAAGAAAAAAAACAATATTAATATAAAGATCAATAAATTTAGACGATACTTTTTATAAATTTTTGTAAGTATATTGTTTTATTCAACAAAAGTCTAATAAATTAAATAATTAAATTATAACATAATTTGTATTTACCAAAGAACACTTTGCATAAAAGATTTTTGTAATTTTTATATTTAACAAATTAAAATTTATGTGTTTTATTTAAATTTAAGTAACGAAACTTGTTTTCGATTTCAGTTACAAATTATGAAAAAAGATGAGGAAAAAATTTTAAATAAAATAATGTGCTTAAGTTAATTAAAAAAAACTCATCTCGCGCCATCACAAGCTTTAAAATTGTTTTTAAATGTGGTCAAGATTCAAACTGGTACACAAGTCGCGGCCATTGTAATCATTTTGTAAAGTTCAAGAGTCATTGTGACCGTCAGTAGCACATCAAAACCACGTTTTTTCAAATACATACATATATTTTTCTTTGTATATTTCATTGTTATTAAACTTGGTTTATATCTTTGTTGAATTCTCCTTCTTCTCTTTCTCTCTCTCTCGCTCTCTGTATTTTTTATATACATATGTACGTATGACTAGCAGTTGCCAAAAGATTTTTTAATACGTTTATATTTTAATTTATCTTCAGAATCAATGTTTAGTCTGGTCATTTTCATTTGTGAATGACTGTAAATCAATGTTGATTCGCTATTTACGATTTTTTCTGCAAATCGAAAATTTTAATTTACTAGCAAATGTCAGAAATCTTGTTATATTAGAAACATACTATTTGTATACATGCAATGGATGATAATTTTATTACCCGTATTGCAGATAAACATACATATTCATAAATGTATATATTTTTTGTTTTTTGATAAATATTATATTGATGTTAAATATGTTTGTATTCATGTATGCATTTGTGCATCACTGTTGCCAATTTAGCCATTTTTAAACACTCTTAACCAGAAAAATTTTTATTCAGCCATTTTCAAACCTTTTTCTTAATTAATTTTTAACCTTTTTTGAAATACTTTAAACTTTTTTCTTACACACATATGTAAAAAAAAATCGTTGTAAATATAAATGTTCAATTATTAAAACTCTCAACAAATGTATTACTTCCAAAAGTGCAATAGTGTTATCTTGTAAGGTATTTTTAATTACATTTGTAAACGTTACAAAATTTTTACTTCGTAGAGTTTTAAAGAAGTGAAGAATAAGCAAAATAAATCTGTAAAAAAATATTCTCACAATTTTCTAAAAAAAATTATTAGTAAACCAAAATTAAAATCCAGAAAGTTATAAAATTGGGAAAAAAATTTATTTTTTAAATTTTATTAATTTTTTGCAGAAACCATTTTTTTTTTTTTTTTAATTTTAATTTTTTCATAATTTTTGTTGTTTTTTTTTAATTTTTGCAAAAATAATAAATAAAGAAATTAGTTTGACCGAAAACATTATCGTTTATATAAAAAAATAATAATTTTGGCGCTGTTTTAATATAAAAAAAGTATTTTTTTACTTCGAATTTTTAAAAAATTACCTCAGGCAAAAATATTCAGAATCTATTTCAAATTCTTGTCTCTTGTTTGCTAGATGACTCGCTCACCAACACAACTGCATTTTAAGCTTTCGCTGAGTATAAACTTAAAATTAACTCACAGTTGTTAAAAAAATATATTTTTACAACTGTCCGAAAAGTTAAAAATATATTTTGTTTTTAAATAATTCATGGTCCTTAATATCATAAGTTTCAGAGGGTATGTAAACAAATATACATGCTTTTTGCTTAATATTGAGTTTTTAATTTACAGCCTGTTCTTGTAATATGAATAAATTTATTCGTTCGTAAAAAAAAGCGAACGAAAACTGTTTTGCGTTCTTGTAATGTTGATATCAATTTTTTTGAGTGACAACCAAAGAGCTTTCATATTTTCAATATATATTTGGATCTTATAAAATGATTTCGTTCATTACAAATTAAAGAAAACGTCAAAAATAGTCGTTAAATAAAAGCCATTCGTATGTTTAAAATAATTTGTTTCAGTTCTAGTGTTATTGAAAATATAATAAAAATAATATATGAAGGCACTCATTTATTACTACAGACACTTTTGATTTACAAATTAAAGATCTTACTTTGTTTCCAACAGAACTTTGGTAGCCTCCGGTTGCAACAAATGATAAAAATGTTGCTAACTTATAAGTTAGCAATAATTATTAGCAGCAGGAATGTGTGTTTCGAAATGGAGTTTTCGTTCGTGGTTCCATTTCCTGTAGCAACAAACAAAAAACACATCTTTGCTCACACGAAAATTAGCTAAAAATCTAAAAAGATTGATATGATAAAACAATCTACATATCGTCGTTCTCGAATTTTTGTGTTCTATAGGAATATGTAGATCACGTAGATGCTACTAATGACGTGCACTGCCATTTCTTTTCCTGTTAATCCTTATATCAAAAGCTATTGTACCAAACATTTTTAGTTTCTTGCAAACAATATTTTCTTTTTATGTTATTTTCAAACAATTGAATATTTATTTTTAGTAAACACAAAACAGCTGATTTGTAGCGTTAACACCGAATATAATACAGTTACATGTAAAAGAAAAAAATACGAAAACAAATGCGTTGGTAATAATGTTCTTTTAGGATAGAATAAAGCTGTTTTTATGTCAAAAAGAAATAAATTAAAACTTTCAAACGGTTTATGAAAACCAAAATTAAAACATTTTCGTATTGAAACGAAATGTTCGTGTAAAACGTTTTATGTTTTACAAGAATAGGCTGTTAATCTATTTTGAAATTTTAAGGCTTTTTTACTAGCCATTTAGTAAATTTTTTAAAATAAAATTTAGCCTTTTTTGCACTACAAATTGACAACACTGGTTTGCATACATACGTGTATGTGCATGGTTATTTTTTATAACAATCGGTCAGTTGTTTGGTTTGTTTGTTCGTCTACCTGATTAATTTTTTTAATTAATTATTGTTGTTTTAGTGTAGTTTCATATGATGTCTTCGGAGTTAATGTCTGATGGTGTCGTTGTTTGTCACCATTAATCGTATATCATCAGATGATGTGGTCAAACAAGTGCACTTTAAAACAAATTAATGCAAATTATAGTTATTTTTATATATTTTCTTTGTATATTCTTTTGATTTTTTACGTTTTTCTTTTTTTTATTTACAAGGTATAAAAACATTTTAAAGTTAGTGTTTATAATTTTGCCAAAAAAGAACAATTGATTTTACATATGTATTTAGATATATTTAAATAATGTACACATACTTGCTGAACCCAGTCTGCATTGCTGGCTCCAGCAATATTTCTATATATTCATTTAAAGATAAATTTTGATATCGCAGTTGTGAAAAAAACTGTGAAGAAGTTATTTTGCAGGGGTTCAACTGATGATGAAGTGATTTAATTAAGTTAAAAACATTAATGGTTTTAATATTAGCGTGTCATTGGAGACAGCTTTTTACATGAATATATTAATGAAATGCACTTCGTTTTAATAAGTAACTAGAATTTATGAATATTTAGTGAAAAGCAACTGATGCTTCATGAGTTAATTTTGCTTACATTAATTTTTTAAGATATTCTGCACAATGTTGCATTTATTTTGAAGCACTTCATTTATGACAAACAATTTCGCAATTAAAAAGTCATTCAAAATAAATGATTTTTCACTATAGATTTAGAAGTCTTGAATATGATTCACTTAGCTCTACTTCCATTTTTTGCTGGATTTATTTGAAAATTTTAATGCCACAATATATAATCTACAATTAAGAACATAAAATACGACTTTTAAGAATTTTTTTTTTGTTTGTCTATTATCTACCTGCATGTATTCCTCAACTTAATTTATCCAAACTACTACTGGAGAGATTTTGTTAAAACATTACTTATAACATTTTTGTATGTCTTTTTGAACTCAATTCGCTTACAAACTATTTGTATGGTACAGTCAATTTAACTCTATAAAACCACAACATCTTTATGAAAAGTTCTGCCCCTGCTGACGTTAAGTTAAATAGAAAATTGACAGAAGATGATCACGATGTTACAAACTTTTCAGTGCTGTTTTTGAAAACATCACGCAGACGTCTAAAAAAAATAAAACAAAAAATAAAATAATTTTTAACTATCGGAAGTGTCAGTTTTTTATGTGCCATCTTTTATTGCTTCGCATTTAAATATTTGTGTTAATAAAATTACTTCCGGTTTGTTAACTCTAATTTGTACACACAAAAATTCTTTCATTTATTATGCTAATTTTATTTATTTTATTTATTTTTCTTAACGCAAGAAAAGAATTACAGTTTTACCTTAAAACCTTAAAGCACTAAGAATTTATAAGCAAATTTTGAATTTTATACTCCTAGACCTAAATCTTATGAACGCCGAAACAAAATAGATTTAAAAAAAGCAAGATTATGAAATTATAATTTTTATATTTAATACCAAATAGAATTTTTGAAATGACCTTTAGCGTTCTTTTAACAGTTTATAATAAATGGGTTTTTGGTTTTTTTTTTTTGTTAAATTTTCTGGTTTTCTGTATAATTTAATTTGATATAGAATAAAAAACCCCATTAATAGATGCTACATCTGTTTGTTGGCTTTAATATTAGAAAGGCATATTACTTCAAATAATACACCTCCTAAACATCTTAAACAAATAAAAGATAGAATTAGTTTTGACATAATGATACAAAACGAACACATTCAAAAAGTTTTTTAACTAAAAAACGAGCTTTTGCAAACAAATTATAAAATAAAAAAACTGCATTTTATAATATTCTAAAGGACATTTATTGAAAGCTATTTATGAGGAGAATCTTAAAGTAACTTTCCCTAACAGTGCAATAAAAACTTTTAGCAAGAAAATAATCATCCTTATCGTAAATTTTTGTTTCCATGAAAATTTCATTCCCCTCTATGTTAGAAATGGTTTTAAGAATTTCCCGTGGAATATTTGTTCCCTTCATTTAACAGCTGGTATTTTACGGAAAGCGATAATATTTCGAGGGGGAAAATATTTTCGACATGGTTGAATAAGTTTTATAGTAAATTTTAAAATTTTTATGGAGTAAAATATATAATATTTTTAGTTAGAATTAGCGATATTCAACATCTTTTTATTTTTATTAAATCAAGTCGCTGAAAATCTTATACACACATTACAAAAAAAATAATTTGAATAAAAAAGTTAACTGATCATTTATTTAGATAGAAACTAACTAAAAAACATTTAAAAAAAAGTTACATATACGAAAATATTATATCAGACGTTGTATAGTGGTATTATTGTGGTAATAAGTATACATATAGAGTTTAGTTTACCAAAAAGTATTAGCGAAAGCACAGGCGAAATAACAATTGGCGTTAAGAAAAAACATTTTTATTTAAAAAAAAAATAAATAAAAAGTACAAGATATCAATATAAAGATCAAGAAAATTAGACGATACTTTTAAAAACAAGTAACAGTGCTATATTCGGCGGTGCCGAATCTTATATACCCTTCACAACATGTAGTCATGCAATAACAATTGTTTGTATCACCATTCATCTCATATAAAGTACGTACATACATGTAAAAAACATACCAAAAAAAAAAAAAATTACAAAAAAAATATATTAAAAATCAAAAAAAATTAAAAAAATTAAAAAAAAAATATTAAAAAAAAATAATAAAATATAAATAATATATTAAATATAATTAAATAAAATAAATAAAAAAAAATAAAATAAATTTTTTTTTGGCTCAGCTGGAATTTGATGCCACGTTTACTTTAACCAGTATGTATGTAGGTTGTTGTTGTAATTGTGAAAAAAACGATGTGGTCGTGGTTTTTTGCTCATATCTCAGAAAGTTATGGGGCGATTGTGCTGAATTTAAATAGCGATTCATTCCTGAATATTTCCAAGAGATTGAGGCAGAGGGTCAGGGTTTAATCGACTCCTCTATTCATAAGCTTTCAGAAAATATATACTTTATGGAAATGAAATGAAATGAAATGAAAATTGTAGAAATTACAAACGGAATGACAAAGCTATATATACCCTTGTGCACCACAGGTGAATTGTATAAAAATAATCAAAAAGAATAGCTAAAATTTTGGCTTTTTAAGCTAACAAATTTCATGGCATTTAATATGGTCCCGCGATTTTGTTTTTTAAACGCCATCACTTTTTAGGGGCTTGTAAATGATCAATCGTTGCTGGTTTATCATCATAGACAAGAAATTTAACGTACCCCCTACAAAAAGGAGGCAATTCACAGGTCAACGTTTGGCTGCACGCGTCGTCTTGTAGGAACTATATACATATTCACCTGGCACCAATATCGGTTTTAAAGACAAATGGGCCGATGATTTATTTGGCATGTAAATCCCACTAAACAATAATTTTTTGCGGGATGTAATGAAGTTTCAAAAGTCTAATGAGAATGTTATTCTCTCAAAAAATGAAAATTCTACTTGTTCAAGCCAGGATAAGGCTCATTATCGCTGAAAGATTATTTGACGATAACAATCTGTTTCAATTCCAATGATTCTCTAGGGAACAGACGAAGCAATTAATTTTCCGCTAGTTTTAATTGTGGATCGATAAATTCGAGTCTTCTGTCACACTAACGTGTGCAGAGGCGATATGGTACGAGCTCGATTTGGATGAATATTATCAAAGAGAGTAAATGTGGTCATAGCATTGCATATCAAAATTAATCTTCCGGTGTTTTTATTAAAATATATAAATTTTTGTGTCTAGAGGCTACCAATACTATTACTTACCAAAAGAACAAATTTTGTTTTCTCGCCCCTAGATCCACGCTTGATCTAAAAAATTAAAGCCGAAGTAACAAAAAAAAGTTAGCTTTAAAATTCAAGTTACTATTTTTTTATAGTGAATTTTAATAAAATATACGATTTTGTATATATAACTGATAGCAATAAAATTAACCAAAAACACGGAAATTACATTTATATACCAAAATAATTGTTGCATATGTACATAAGTAGGTATATTTGATGTTCATATATTTGTTTAATAAGTTTTTAACTAGCACGAACAATATTTTACATGATTCCATAAAACTTTTACAAACTAACATGTAATTAACACTATTTTACAACTCGTATGCAAAACAACACAACAGAATTTTTTTATTTATGCATAGAAACCTCCTCCTTAACCAATAAGTGTTTTTAAATTATTTTTTTTTACATGAATCAGTTGAAGAAGGTGTGCAAATAATTGTGTATCAAAATTATAAATTTTTTCCACAAATGTTTGTTTGAAACTCTCATTTAAATATTGTACGTTTAAATCTTTACAAGTAAACGTCATCAAAAACATCATAAAAGCAAAAATAAAACTGTGTTTTTTTTTGCATTCTGTTAAAGATCTCTTTATTAGATCTGTGTACACGGATGTGGCAATAATAAAAAAATTTTAAATTGTTTTAAACAAAAAAAGTAAATTATTGTATAGTAAGTTATTAACTATAGACGCTTAGGAGAGTCTACTAGTACAAGTGTCAACAACACAAATGAATAACAAAACTAAAAATATACCTTAAGTTTAATGGACTTACATTGAGACGTCCTTTAACGCTTTAAAATATAAAAAACTTTGTTAATGTAACATAATTTTATTTGAAATATTGAGAAACAAAATAAATACATTCATATATAAATATGTCTTCAAAATTTTAACATACATAAGAGCCCAACCTAAACAATATCGTTGAGCGTCAAGCGTTGCAATTTTGCATGTATTTTGTTATTGTAACAAAAACAAAACACATGTAAAACTTCAAGGCCTGACACTCAACACTCTTGTTTAGGTTTGACTCTAAGGGTACTGCCTATTTTTTGAGATCGGGAAACACCAAAATAAGTAGTAAAAATATATTTCTTTTATTTTATGCTTGCATTATTTCTCGAAGAGGTACTTGATTTTTTAAATATTTTTGCAGAAATGTAAATTTTTAGAATTGAAATTTTTCAAATGTGTCTTTTTTTATATCTGTATATTTCTTTATATTTATATTATAAAGTCCCAAAATATGTAATATGTAAAGATGTTTTTTATTTACAATTTTTAGGGTAAATTCAGGAGCATTTGTATTTTGGTCAACTACAAAATAATTTGCAGTTTTTTTAGGAACAATTCCATGACTAGAAATCAACAGCTACAATTATGTGCAAAAGTTAATTAAGACCTTTGGGAACTAAATTTACTTTTGATAAATTTACTGTATGTACTGTAGCCCACTGCATCTTTAGCTACATTAACATCTTCTCAAACAATATATAATCAGAAGTTAAAAATGTAAAGGTATTTTATCACTAATTATTTTGTGATTCGCCCTTTAGTACATTATGGTGGCAAAGATCTACCATAATTCCTGACTGATCCCTGTCTTATAAGGGATGGATGTTAATTAATATATTTTTATTGCAAGTACAATATGTAAACAACTTTTAAATACTTTTTTTCTATAATTAACAAATATAATTTGTTTAATTTTCATCTTCCCTCTCTCACAAGAACTTAAAAATAAAGTTTACGTCATTAACATTTAGAAATAATGTTTCGATGAATACATTATGCATATTTATTTTATCGTTCAAATGCTTTCTTTTTTTTATTATTTGTATTGAAAATTCATATTTTATGAGTTTTAGTAAAAACAGTTTATATTTATAAGAAATTTACTTTTAGTTAAAAAACCTCATTTTAAAAAGCAAATTGATAATTCTAAGTTTGTAATTCATGTAAATAATTTAATGTATTAATTAAAATATAGGCGATATCTAGAATATGCAACAATTTTTTCCGAATTGTATCCATTTGAATAGCTTGTTGACTACAATATGATTTAAAAAATCTATAAAAATTATTAATTGCCTTAATTAATTTTTGTAAATACACTATGAAACAAGCAAAAATTCTTAAAATAGTTACTATTTTTTGTTTGATCCATTATATTGGTGACTGCAAAAATCATGATTATTTAAAATTTTATGGTAATGTTTTGTTTAAATTTTTTTTTTTTTTTGTAAAATTTAAGATTTCTCCATACATGACAGGCTGTTCCATACATCTTGTCGTAACTTTAAAGCAACGTACTCGATTTCGTTAAGCAAGCCGTCAAAAAACGTTAAATTACCCCAGCTTTAAGTCTTTCTAATGTATTTTTCTGATTGAGCCATCGGTTTTGTAGTTATTTAGGAACAAACTAGGGAAAAACCTAGAATCTATCTATGGATTTTCATACACTATATTTTATTTCGAGTACATGCAGCTTTAAGACAAAGTACTAGTAAGTATTATTTGTTACTTTCTATTTTCAATGAATTTTTTAAATTCATAAATATTTTTATTTTACAAAAAAAATTTTTTTTTGTACTCTCACTTTATCGGGAATAAAACTAGAATTTATCCATTGATTTTCATGCAACAAGATTTATTTTATTTCTTATACATGCAACTTTAATATCAAGTACAAAAACTTGACATTATATGGAGCTTTGACACCAGGAGCCATACGAGAGGTTTTAAAATGGATGTGGGGTTTGGTTAGGTGTCTTCTTGGCAACACTGGGGAGAGAGCTCTCTTTTCGCCTTCCGGATAAATGTAACATACTTCGGGCTGAAAAATTCGTTATCTGGGATGCACGTAAGATGTATATGACTGAATGATAAAAATATCACGTAAATATTTTTTTTCGACGGTCAAGCAGCACTTTTGTCACTCAGGTGATACACCACCACGTTTATACGGTCATTGCAGGAAAAAGTGTTCAAGGCTTGATCAACTGACTAACGTTGTTATGAATTGAATTTAATTGTCTGCCATTTTTGCAGATGTGCCAAATGTCGTTGTACCATCTAGGGGTGTCTTAAGCGATATATTTTTTTCCATTCAATGTCATTAATTTTGCACTTTCTTTTTATAAAAACAGGGTTTTTTTTATTTTTAACAAATGCCGATAGATTTTTTAATTTATTTATTATTTTTTTATTTAGTAAAATAACTTTATAAAATCATTAACATTACAATAAATTAAAATTAATTTCTTAAAAATTAATTAATACAGATTAGAAACAATTTGTACAAAAAAGGAAACATATGTATTTAAGTTTAATAAAAGAATTGTTGCTGAAGTTGTTTTCAAAATTTTGTTCACTATTAGAGTTTTTCACTATTTAGAGTACTGCATGCAAAAATTTTGGTGTTCACTTTATGGAGGTGTTCACTATATCTAGACACGACTTTACTTATAACTGTTATTAAAAATCTTTATCCATAGAATTTAAATTTCGACAATTTTTGTACCTAGAGGATCGTTACGCACTAAAAAAAGAGAAAAACAAGTAAGAGTGCTATATTCGGCCATGCCGAATCTTATATACCCTTCACAACGTGTAGTCATGCAATAACAGTTGCTTGTATCACCATTCATCCCATATGAAATACGAACACGTATGTATGTTAAAAAAACGAAAAAAAAAAAAAAAAAATAAAAAAAAAAAAAATTTAAAAAAAAATTTAAAAAAAAATTAAAAAAAAAAAATTATTTTATATATAATATACATATATAAAACAAAAAAAAATAAAAAAAAAATTAAAAAAAAAAATAAAAAAAATTAAAAAAAAATAATAAAAATATAAATAATATATTAAAAAAAAATAAAAAAAAAATTTTTAAAAAAATTAAAAAAAATTTTTTTTGGCTCAGTTGGGATTCGATGCCACGTTTTCTCTAACCAGTATACACGTTTGTATGTATGTATGTTGTTGTTGTAATGTTGTTTTTGTGAAAAAAAAATCGAGGTGGTCGTGGGTTTTTGCTCATATCTCAGTTGTTTATAAACCGATGTTTCTGATTTTCAATACCGATCTACTCCCGAATATTTCTGATATTTTAATACCTTACCCGGGTCCAACCTATGTCGGGGGGCTTCAAAAAGTTGATTTCAACATACACACGGACAGACGGTCAGACGGACAGACTGACAGGGCTTAATCGACTCCCCTATTCATAAGCTTTCAGAAAATATATATTTTATGGGGTCGGAAATGAAAATTGTAGAAATTTCACACGGAATGACAAACCTATATATACCCTTTTTCACTGTGTGAAGGGTATAATAAATCATCAAAAATCACGAAAAAAATATTAATTTTGTTGCATAGTGTAATTGCTCAATCCAGTGATGTAGATATATAATACTCATATGTATAAAGAAATTTTTATTTATTCATACTAATTAGTACTGCGGATAGGTTATTTGGTTTCAGATTTTTTCAATTCCAAATAACCCAAGTGACATAACATAAGCTTTGTTTAGAAAAAACAAAATATTCTTAATTTCTGGTTTCATTTTAATCAAAATATGTATTTTTCGTTTCATTTTTGCAATTAGTTCCAATTTTATAATTTTTTTTTTGCCCTCTCGTCTAAGCTTTTGAAAACTGCAGCAAGGTTATTTTGTCTTTAAGGTGACGATATGCAAAGTTGTAATGTGAATATGGCGATTGGAGTAGAAATTAGTTATGTGATTACCCTCATAGGTTTTAGTTTAGTTTTAAATGTTTTAATTTTAAACAATTCCTTAGGTTTAATATCATTTACTTTTTACTATTGCAAAAACAAATCTTAAAATATAAGAACCAAAATTCTTTGTCACGATGTTCGTGATTAATAATAAAATATAAAACTTTAACTTATGGATAGAATACTTTCGAATTTTTGGCATTAAAAAAAACGTAGATTATATTTGAATAAATGTATCAAATATTTATCAAATAGATGGCGGTTTGCCAATAAAATCTTTCAATTAAAAAACAAATAATCTTGTTATAAAATAAAACATCAGTCGAAAATATTCTATTCTTTTTGCGTTTTCAAACGTTGTTGAGCACATTATAAAAAATTAAATACTTAACTTAGTTTTGTTTTTTCATCTATGTGAAGTAGGTTTTGATATTGTTGATCATCTTAAGTACTTAGGTATTATATCTGACACTATACTTTTGAGATATAGCGACAAAATTAATTAAATTAAGTGTTTTAAATTTTGTATGGGTTAGAAATTTTTCTGGAACATTTCAATGTTTTTAAGAATAGTTCATCATTAAATTAATATACATATTAAGTTTTACGTTTTATTTATATTATAATCAAGGCGAATTCAATAAGGTGAACTTATTAGATCAGCTGATCATCAGCTGTTGACTACTTCTAGTGACCACTTGTCAAATTTTTGTGTTTGTGTGTGTTTTTTTTTATTGTTGACATTTGTGAGCGGTGTTTTATTTAAAATTACAAAAATTTTTAAAAATTGTGAAAAACTGTAAAAAATCGTAAAGAATTTGCAAGCAAATAGTGAAAAAACTGAAAAGTTTTAGAAGATTTAGAAAATTGTGAGCAAATTGTGTTGTTAACTTTGTAATTCTTAAAAATTTTTAAACAAACGTTGTTTTTCTTTATAAGTATTTGTGAATTTGTCAAAAACTTTTTGACATATCGTTTGGTTTTACACTAACAAAATACACGTTGTATTTTTTCACTTTGTAGTTGTTTTAGCGACGAGTTCACCTTATTGAATTCGCCTTGTATTATAATATGTATGTATTATATATTTAGGAAATAAGTGTAAAAAAAGTACAACTTTCCAGTACGTTGCTGAAAAGTAATATGAACGGAGTTTTTATATTTCTTTTCTAATACAGGGACGCCATTTCAGCTAAGAAACAAAAACTAATAAAAACAAAAATTTGTGGCCAAAATTTAGGCAGAAGGTGTATGGCGTTCTTTTAGCAATCCCCAAATTCTTACACCGAGAATTTCTTCTTCTTTGAAAAGGACCTTTAAAGGAAAAAATTGCACTTTAAAAAATTCATTTGTCTTATTTTTTAAATGCTTTTATGATTATTTTAACTGCCTGATAACACTTATAGGTAGAGAAGTCCATAAACATCTGAGATATGAGGAAAACCCAAGACCACCTCGTGAAAAACGTTTATACAAACTTGGTATATCGGTTAGAGCGAACCTAGCTTCGAATCCTCGTGAAAAAAACATTCATACAATCTTGGTATACCGGTAAGAGCGAACCTATCTTTGAATCCCAGCTGAGACAAAAACAAATTATTTTTTTTTTTAATTATTCATATATACATACATTTAATTATTTTATAATTTTACGATGGGATGCTTTTTAAGTGGATAAAATCATTATAGAGATAAGAAAAAACATACATTTAGATATATATTATTACTTGTTTTTTTTTTAAATGATTAAATTTATTAATTATTTTTTTTTTTACTTTTTTGTTGTGTTATATTAATATTTTTTGTTATAAGTATTTTTATATACATACATATTTATTACTACGGGTTTGTATTCCGAGTGATATTAAATGGCCATTGCAGTTTTATTTATAACAACAATGCTATGATAATTCCAAATAATTAAATATCACTCCAAATGTACAGGTTTTCAACATGAAGCTTTTGCAATGCTGTTTAATAGTTAACAGTTTTAAAATTTCAAACAATATTTCAAGCAAAGAATTATTAGTTCAATATTTTGTATAAAAACCTGTTAAGAAATAACACATTTATTTAAAAAGTTAAAATTTTAGTTTAAAATATTAAAAAAAAACACTTAATACTCTTTAATGTTTGGTGGCGTTTTTTGTTTGTTATAAATGTATGTAAGATGAATGTCGGACCTAATCATTAAAAGTATAAATAATTATAATAAGAAAATAATAACAAATAAACCAAAATGAAGGAAATAATGCTGTTTGATATATGATATGTAAATATAACCGTATACGTCTGCATAAGTTCTGAATTATTCACTAAAATCTAAATTTTTAAAATTTTAAATCATGCGTAAATTAAATAAAAATCTAAATTATTTTTAAAATCAAACGTGCTAGAATTCGTTGACGTATGCAGAATTTTTTTAATTAATGCACAACTGTTTATTTTAGTATAATATTAAAATGTTAAAAAAATATGAATGTTTATGCATATTTAAAGTTTTGAATATTATTAAATTTAAAAAGACTAACAATAGGAATAACCGAAACACATTTTATAAGGTATTCGCATTAGATCAGATGATGGTTAGCTTTTTCCTTTCTTATATCAAAAATCATACATTTTCACTTTAAAAATTATTATGTAATTTCAGTCAAAGGTGTAAAAGTAATTAATGAAAAAAGTACACTTAGAAAAAGACAGTGTTTTTTTCACAAACTAAATAAAATCTTACGTATATTTTACAAAACTATTTATTTTTTCTTGTTGCGGTCATGAAAAAATAAAAAAAAACTAGTACGTGCACAAATTACTTGTATGAGCAAAATCGTCAAGGTCATTTAATCCATGTGCTATTCCAAATATAACCCTATACATATTATCCTAATTTACAACATAATATTTATAGGAGTTGTAAGTTGTAACAAATTTATTTTATCATGTGAAATAATAAAAAAGTAATAACTTTTATATCTTTGATGTAATTATATGCTACTAGCTGAAACTGAACCACTGGAATTTTACCTTATTTCTAAAAATCGCTGAATCAAAAAAAAAAAACAATCCTCAATTTGAAAGTAAATCTAGTAAACTATTAATACCAAATTTAAAACAGAAAAAAATAATAAATAAAACGACAAACATCTTAACAGGAATCTAAATTGTTAAACACTCTTTCTCTCTTTCTCCCTCTCTCTCTCTCTCTCTGTTGTTTTTATACTATACACATCAGTGATGGTATATGAGAATTTCAGTCTTGTGCCAAAATTTTAGCTAGAAAGTGCCAAAATATATTAAAAAGTGCCATAATAAATATATACACACGTCTTAAATCCATTTATTCAGTTTTTTCTAGATAAATACATTTTATAAAGATGAATTGAGTATATACAAAAAAAAATTCAGACTTCAATATTTAAAAAATTTATACAGATAAATTATATATATATATAGATATTATTATTTATTAAATACATACATATGTATCGTCTAAATTTCTTGATCTTTTTTATTGATTATATATGATTTTTCCAAGCTTGAGATCAACTTTTTTAGTTTTTTTATAAAAAATTATTTATTTTAAAAAAAAATTTGTATACATATTACCCTGAAGAAGCTACCCATTGTTTGGTAGCTTGATCTCAAGCTTGGAAAAATCATATATAATACATACATATGTATATAATATGTAATGTTTTTTGTGAATGAGAAACAGACGGACGGACATAGCTAGATCGTTATAAAATGAAAACTCGATTCAGAATATATGGGGTCTAAAATGGATATTTCGATGTGGTTCAAACGGAAAGATAAAATGAATATACCCCAACCATTTTTTTGGTGGTGTGTTTAAAATTATCATTCGAATCCAGTCATCTGATTAAATCCACCATAAGCATGTAGGATGTCATTCACTTTGAACTAATACTTTCAGAAAGGGGAATATGTTTCACTGTTGCAGCTTTTAGTAGTATTTAAAACAGGGAGAAAAAGCATTTATTTATTTTTAATTAAAAATATATTTCTTCAAAAGTAAGTAAAATTATATTTTTATATTTTTTTAAAAAAGTGCCAAAATTTTATTGCGCGTGTAATGGTGCCATTACACAACTAAAAGTGCCAAAAACGGCACGATTGTGCCACTTTTACCAACAGTGATACACATAAAGCACGCTGTTTACAAAAATTGCTTTGTTTACTTTTTGTTTTTTTGCCTACATGTGATTTGCTTATTTTTTAGTAAAAACTTACAACAACTTACTTGTTACAAGAAATCGATCTAATATGTAAGATTCTTTAAAAATAAATGTATAGGTAAAATTGTTAATGTGTTGTACAAAAGTTTAACAGAGAATTATCAACAAAATATCTACAACGAAAGTAAATTGAATTGAGCAATTAGATATTATAAGTGATAAACTTATGCATTAAATTTTAAAATATATTTATCGACCACTGTTTAAATCGGTAATTTAAAAAATTTTTAACTTTTGAATGTGAATGAACTTTAAAAGGATTTTTTAATCAACAAAACCCCTGTTGAATCATTGATAGTTCCTCAAAATCAGTCGTTATTAAAAAAAAACCTAAAAGCACATTTTTCATAAATAATTTTTTTAGCTGGCTAAGCTTTTAAGAAATCGAACATTCTAAATTTTTTAATGTTTTTAATAAGTATTATACACACATACATACATACATATGTAAGTATACATAGAGACAAAAAAAAACAGAAGAATATCTTAAGCCTTGCTTATAATATATTGTTGTCATGTTTGTTGATGGTGCTAGGTCGTGCCAGCCGGATTTAAAGAAAAAAAAACTTGATTATATTAAAGACGATACACACTAATACAAAAACAACAATACATACATATGTATATAACAACAAAGTATTAAAGTAAAGTATTAAAAAAAAACTAAACTAATCAAAAAATTTAACACAAAAAATAAAGGAACAAAAATCATCTGCATTTTATTTATAATTAAATTGATATATTGTATTAATAATATATTTTGACACAGTTTAATACATTTTTAATGATTTCTATTCTCTTCGGTTCTACTATTATCTAACAACTAGCCAAACCCGGCGCGCGTTGCTACGCCCCTTAATGAATCGAAATGCATTCTGAAATTTAATTGAATATCAAGTGCAAAAACCTAAAAATTATAATCTTTTTATGGGCGTGGCATTGCCCACTTTTCTAGTCACGAAATTGTAAAGTCATAACAGCTCAATATGTGTGCAAAGTTTCAGAAGAATCGGACCAGTGCAAGTACCTCAAAATTAAAATTGTTTTTATGGGCGTGGCCCTGCCCACTTTTCTAATCACGAAATTGTAAAGTCATAACAGCTCAATATGTGTGCAAAGTTTCAGAATAATCGGTCAAGTGCAAGTACCTCAAAATGATACCTTTTTTTTTATAGGCGTGGCACTGCCCACTTTTCTAATCACGAAATTATTTAGTCATGACAGCTCAATATGTGTGCAAAGATTCAGAAAAATCGGTCTGGTGCAAGTACCTCAAAATTTTAGCCTTTTTTATGGGCGTGGCCCCGCCCACTTTTTTAATCACAAAATTATAAAGTCACGACAGCTTAATATGTGTGCAAAGTTTCAGAAAAATCGGTCCAGTGCAAGTATCTCAAAATTAAAACTTTTTTAGGGGCGTGGCCCCGCCCACTTTTTTTATCACGAAATTATTTAGTCATGACAGCTTGATATGTGTGCAAAGTTTCAGAAAAATCGGTCAAGTGCAAGTAGCTAAAACTGATAACTAATTTTTTATGGGCGTGGCCCCGCCCACTTTTTTTCATCCATAAACACTCCCCGGTATGTGTACAACAACTTACCAAAGTTTGAGCCCGATTGGTTTTGCAGTTTCAGAGTCTATAGCTAACACACACACACACACACACAGAGTTTCACTTTTATATATATAGATAAACATAATGAAAGACTTAAGAAACATGCGGCCTTGAAAAAATGTGTATCAAACGAATTCTTAGATTTTCATTAATAAAATATTTAAATTGTTAAATATTTATTTATATACATATGTACATACATATATGTCTGAATATATTATATTATTTACTGTTTGCTTTCAACCACGTTATATTTAATTTTAAGACTTGTGGTTACAGGTAGAATTAGTCTTGAAACAAAAATTAATTAATATTAATTAAAAAAATTCTTTTAAAAGTCAGCTGCTAAAGTTTCACATATTGTTTTCTTTTTCTCCTTCTCTTCCCGTTTATCTTATATTTAACACAATAAAAAAAAATTCTTTTCGTTGTAAATGCTTTAATTCAGTAGATTTTATTTTAAAATTTCATTTAATAATCAAAAGTAATTTGAAAGATTTAAATTTTATTTGAAATTTTTTCATGGTCCAATAATTATAAAAAACAAAAATTTTATTTTTAACCAGAGATCAGATAACGGCATTCGATCGAGAACGAAATTTTACTCGAACGTTAGAGTACAGTTCAGTGTACTTTTGGGGTCGTAATTTGACCACAAAATTTGTTTGTTATCTTGTTCAAACTCATTTTTTCCGCAATTGCGATACTTACGTATTAAATAGGTCATGTATATTTTCTAAGTGAGGTCTTTTGTGTAATATGGCTGATCTTAAGTGTTTTATGGAAATAAAAAAAGTTTCAAATAAATGTAAGAAAAATTATTGTACAAAAGTGGTCTTACATACAAATGATTAAAAATAGTAGGTAAAATAGTTTACTTTGCACTATAACTATGAAATAATGGTCATTAAAGTTGCATTTTTTTTTTTACATAAAAAAAATATGTTTTTTGTTTTGTTCTCATATACCAATGACTTTATATAAACCCTTTATCGAAATGGCCAATTGACTTTACCATTTCGAAAAAACCGCATTGTTTGAAGCCTTTTTAGAATAATCCAACGCGAAGGTTCATTTTATAATGGCTATTTATTTCACCGGTCCGTAAATCACATTGAACCTAAAATTAATCTCATTACTGAACTGAATATTGGACAGGGCAACACTTCTAAATTACGATTTTCGGAAAAAGTTAACTCAGTTTACAAGGATTGCTATGGTGTTACTTAATAAACCAGCACTTATGTTTTTAACCTTCACCAGTGGTGCCAACAGTATATATAGCATTGTCATTACGTTTGTAATTTATACACTATCGATTTACGACCCCATAAAGAATATGTTTTCTTAAATCTTATCCGCATGTTGGATGAAATTAACTTTTAGAACCCCCACATGTTATACAGATCTGTATGTGGTGTCAATATTTTTCAAATTTCCGAGAGTGATAAGCTATTGAAATCCAGCACAATCGGCTTTTAACTTTAGTCGTACTGTTCGTATGTGGAACAGACTCCCCGCTGAAGTTTTTCCAGCCACTTACAATCTGGAAAAGTTTAAATAAAATGTCCACAAACACTACTCCCTTTCTCCTCCTACCCATAACCTATTTTCCTGATACCAACACAATGCATGCATGAATAGAGACATCCCCTGAGTGTTGTATATTAAAAAAAAAAAAAAAACAATGAAAAAGTTAAAATTCAACATGCCGTCTAAAACAAAATGGCAGAAATTTTTTTAACGCCATCAATATGGGTATCAAATGAAAAGCTTGACTAGTAGAATTCAGTTAAATATGTAAAAATTGTAAATAAAATATGGCCTCCGATGTAATAAATAAAATGGCATATAACATGAAATCTAGAATAAATTGCGATGTGGGCATTATACTTATGAACATTATGATAAAGGGTTTTGTGAGATTCGGAAATTGTTTTTTTTTTTTTTTTAATTAAGTATGAAAATAATTGTCAGTTTTATAAAATTTGGTATAATATTTGAAGGTAAATATAGTAGGAGTAAACGTGACTTTTTATGCAATCACACTACAACAATGAATTTAGTATAATTTTTTATACCTTTTAAGACTCTTCCAGAAAATATTTAATTATTTCTAGGCAGACAATTATAATATATCAATACTCAAAAAGAAAATAATGATGTTAATAATTCTAAAAAATTGTTTTTACTTATTTGTTATTAGTACACGATGCTCAAACCTAATAAAATACGGATGTTTGTTGCTACTATATTATTTAAACAAAAAATTAAGACATTTTAATACATTTGTTAAATAAAATATAGTTAGCTCCCAAAAAGAGGTTGTATATATAATTTGCGATTTTAAAGGTTGTTATTTTTTAACCCATGATAATGTTATAGTAAACCGTACAATGGTTTAAAAAGAGGTAGACATGGCGTTAAGAGTGAGATGGTATCAGTTTACCTTAACCTTGAAAACAAAAAGCAAAGTAAAATTAACAAAATATGATCACTCAAATAAGCGGCTCGATCAATGCTTTGATTCATACATACTTATAAGTATGTGTTTTGTGAAGACGATCTTTTTTACAATCGCTAAGTTTCTTATATTTTTTTTTCTGTTCTTGTGATACTAAAAAAGTTTATTTATTTTAAAACATCCATCCACACAAAAAAAAAAGTGAATGCATAACACAAAATTGGATTTTAAGTGGCACGAAGTCGCTCAACATCCGTGAACAAAGAATAAGAATGAAACTATTGAACGCGAAAAAAAAATTTTTAATAATAATAATTAACACAAATGTAAAATTTTTGAATAATTAAATTCATAGGTTGACGTAAATAAAATTAGTTACTATAGAGTATTTATTTGTCATTTAAATATATTAAATTGAATTATTTATGTACTATAGCAGTGCAACCACGTATTTCGATTAATGTCGATTTTATGTTACTGATGCCACAACTTATTTAACACAGTTGTAAACATTCGAAGATCGACTTGTTCTGATTTTTTATCGGAATAAAAATTTAACTTTTATATTTTGTTTCAAAATGCATTCAGCACTAACGAAGTATGTCGACGTATGTACGTTTGCTTGCTGACAAATTATTACGCTTATAAAAAATATACACAAGCTGATACGTTATTATTATTATTGCTGAACACATTTTAAAATTATATATTTACAATTTTTTTTTCAAAAACGTATGTATATGTAATTATTTTCATCTCAACATTTTGATTCATTGATAACAATCTGTGTTGACACAAATTGTTTTGTTTGGCGTCTTCGTATTACTTTGTTTATTTTGGTCTTCGCTAGGATCTCTATTTTAAAGGACTTTCGTTTGAAACTTTTATAAAAATTTTAAAGAGCTATATTCACAATACTTCAATACTTAACCAATAGTTTTTTCTAGAACGTTTTTTTTCTTTTCTGCAAAATTTGATTTTAAGACGTACGCGTTTGCCTATAAAAAACACTGATTAAACACTGAAAAAAACAAATTATTTAATATTTAAAGGAAACAAATTTAAAGTCTAATCGAATGCATATTTAAATAACAAAGATTTTTAGTAATACAATAAACCACATAATATAATATTTCATGTTTTTTAAATTTTTTCCAATTAAATTGATAATAATATATAATTTGTAAGCCAAATAAAGTATATGCAAATATCAGGTGGTTCATTAATTAAAAATTATTACAAACAAGTCATATTCGGCCGTACCGAATCTAATAATACCCTTCACCATCTTATACATGGGTATAGTGACTACATCGTAGCTAAGCCTAAATTTCAGATTTAATGTTATACGCCATTTTGCTATATTATTTTGCACTGAATTCTACTAAGCAATTCCTTTCATTTGATACCAATATTAAAAGTTTAAGGTGGGTAAATTTTTAATTGCTTGATTTGACCCATATATAGATTTATTGTACGCAATTTTGTAGTAGCGGCCATTTTGAATTTAAAAGTTTTTTAAGTGTATTTTATTTTTTTATTATTATTTTATATGTATGTCTTAAAAATGCTTATTTTTATAGCAAAAATATGGAAAAAACAAAGGCAGTCCTTTTAATTAGATCATATCTGAAAAAGTTATGAGGAGATTGTGCTGGATTTCATTGTATAAATAACAAACGGAATGACAAACTTATATATACCCTTGGCACCACAGGTGAAGGGTATAAAAATCTATATATATAAAAGTGAAACTCTGTGTGTGTGTGTGTGTGTTAGCTATAGACTCCGAAACTGTAAAACCGATCGGGCTGAAACTTTAGTAAGTTGTTGTACACATACCAGGGAGTGTTTATGGGTGGAAAAAAGTGGGGGGGCCACGCCCATAAAAAATTAGTTATCATTTTTAGCTACTTGCACTTGACCGATTTTTCTGAAACTTTACACACATATCGAGCTGTCATGACTAAATAAATTCGTGATAAGAAAAGTGGGCTGGGCCACGCCCCTAAAAAAGTTTTAATTTTAAGGTACTTGCACTGGACCGATTTTTCTGAAACTTTGCACACATATTGAGCTGTCATGACCTTATAATTACGTGATTAAAAAAGTGGGCAGGGCTACGCCCATAAAAAAAGTTATAATTTTGAGGTACTTGCACTGGACCGATTTTTTTGAAACTTTGCACACATATTGAGCTGTTATGACTTTACAATTTTGTGATTAGAAAAGTGGGCAGGGCCACGCCCATAAAACAAATTATAATTTTTAGGTACTTGCACCGGGCCGATTCTGCTGAAACTTTGCACACATATTGAGCTGTAATGACTACAATTTCGTGATTAGAAAAGTGAGCAGTGCCACGCCCATAAAAAAATTATAATTTTTAGGTTTTTGCACTTGATATTCAATTAAAATTCAGAATGCATTTTGATTCATTAAGGGGCGTAGAAACGCGCGCCGGGCTTTTCTAGTAGTTTATAAATGTTATAGATGATTAGCCGATCAATTAAAACCACCTAATAAAGTGTACCTTAGACTTGACTGAGCCAAATCAAAGCCGACGACAGAATAACGATACCATTGGCCAGTTTATGATAAAATACAATGGTACACAAATAATTACATTATTTGTTTTAACAATCTACTTATACAGTTTATACAGCATTATATGAGATCATCATGTGTCTTATATATTTCATTTACGTAATCATAATCCAATATTATTTGCTTGTATATGGTAATCCGTGGTTTACATTAGTGTAATGTAAAATAACATATGTATATCTTTGAAGCTAAGCAAAAAGGGGAAAAGTCCAAAATTGCAGTTTTTGTTTAAAAATAAGTGGTGTTTAATACATGAATTCCATTTCACCCATTCCATATACGTCTATGCACTTTTAAGTAAGGTTCAAAAAATACTGAGTTCTACAAGAGAAAATTAAATTTAGTCCATAACAACAATATTAAATCTTCGTATTAAAAGAATCTATTTCACTATGCGAATCGACAAAATCTACTCAGCAAAAAACGCTGAGCTATAGCGCTAGTATAAAAAACTTCCAAAGGTTCAATTTGGTCTGGAAATAAAAAAAATATTACTTTATAAATAAATAGGTCAATACTTACATAGAAGCTATTCGATAAAGTCTTAACAATCGATTTACAGAAGAACATTTTAAACAAAGGATCCACTACCAGAATGGTCTAGTTACGTACATGAAATGGAATGACAACGTAAATATTTATTTATTTATTTACTTATAACAAAATAATAAATTGAACCTAAAAAGCCAACACAATTAAAAGACTAGCAACAATAATTTCATATACATAAATACATAAACGTTTGTTGTATCTGTCAATAACAAATTTTCTAGTGAAAGGCAAATACCTGCGGGCTTGCCGCAAGGATCAGTATTATCCCCTTCACTATACTCGATATATACATCTGATGTTACTCTAAGAAGAAACCATGATGCAGCTTTTTACGCGGATGACACCGCCTTTATTTGTTGCGGTAAAGTCTCGAATGCGATTATTAGAAGAATGGAAAATAATCTTAAATTAATTCGTAAATACTATGACAAATGGAAAATAAAAGTCAATGACGATAAAACTCAAGCAATTATATTTCCATTCAACAAATCGCGAAAACGCTTTCCTACTAGATATTTATCGTCTAGGGGAACAATTATCCCATTGAAGGACGAAATTAAATATCTAGGAGTAATCCTTGACAGAAAACTTTTATTCAAACAGCATGTTAATTACATTTGCGAGAAGGCAATTAAGTGTAGTCGTGCCTTATACCCCTTAATTGGCCGAAGATCTAATCTTAATATAAAGAACAAAGTTCTTATTTACAAAATGTGTATTCGACCGATTATGACCTATGGTTGTCAAATCTGGTCCCAAAAGGCTGCTAAAACGCATACAAAAAAATTGCAAATCATTCAAAATAAAAATTTGAAAATAATACACAATCTACCTTTTGGATATCCAACTTATCTTCTACACAGAAACTTTGACTTCAAAACGTTTAATTCATTGACAAGGGAACTGACGCTGTCATTTAATGAAAAATGCAGAAGGTCAAATTTTGAAATAATAAGAAATTTGCTGAACAACCACTGAGAGTCTTTTGTTTAAAAGACACATTTCAGTGATTGTTTTAAAATCTCTTATAACTTCTTAGTTGATGCGAGGTTTTTTATGAACAACTTTTCCTTAAATCTGTGATATTAGTAGTTTCTTTATTTTATTAATAAGATGTTAATTGTTGTAATACTATATGTAAATTCTCATAACTCTGTTAATGATATTGATAAAATGAATAAGTTTTTAATAAAGGATAATAATAATATAAATACATAAGTATTTAAGCAAAAATTTATTAATAATATAAAAAATTAATGACCAAAAAAATACATTGCGCTATTAAGAATGTAGAATCAAATTATAATCGGTGGTAGCATAATGTTTTCAAATAGCAAAGTACACAAATTAATTTGAGATACAGCATTTTATAACTCAAACTTGAAAGGATCCTTAATATATATTTATAACCGTTAGAATTCCGCAATTTTCCCCCTGAACTTATCTTCAATATTGTTTTTCCTAATTGGATAAACTTTTGTTATTTTCTAATCAGAAAAAACTGTGTGTTATCAATAATGTTATATAGATGAATAAAAAAGCAAATTATTCTAACAAAGTCTAAAGAGATGTCGTGTGCACCCTGCGGTAAGGCAGTGCAATTTTAGTACAGGGTGGCAATACTGAAATTGTAATTGAAACAAACATATGTGGTAGACAGAACAGCTGTTTAGCTTGTTTGGATGTATGTAGCTTAGTTTTTGCAATAAGTGAAAAGGGAAAAACACGATAGATAAGATGGTGGAGTGGAGATTTTCCAGGACTGGTGGCGCAAAAGATGGCTTTTGGCTTAATATGTATACCTAAGGAAAAAGGAGGCCATTCTGATTTGAGAGATAAGAAAAGACAGTTGTGTTTGGTGCAAGTCGTATTTTGTACATTTTAAGCAAATTTATTTTCTTGTTTTTTTTGTTTGTGTTTTTTTTAAGTTTTATTGTCAAAGCAAATAATAAAATTAAAAATAAATAAAAAAAAAAAGAACAATAATATTTGGTCAAAAGGCTAAATAAGAACTATACATATATTTTGGAGAAAATTGTTAAGTGGTGCGCAGCCTGCATTTTGTTGAAACTGTTGTGAGTTACCGCCAAACATCATCGCCTGGGTAAAAGAAGAGTTTAGAGAGCCACTAAGGGAATTCATCAGTTGCATCCCGCCATCTTGTCTTCCATCCAGCCTCCAAAGGGTGAAATTCTGCCTTGACAGAACAGGTATTTGACGTTAACGTTAACTGACGGTTGACCTCTGACTCTAGAAATAAGCACGAATATTTTAATATATATATATGTAGTTTTGGGTTTTTAAAAAAACTTAGGGAAAACTTAAATTTTAGTAAAAATTAAGGAATTCAGTCCCCTCGAAAAGTTTGCAAGTAGAGGGTGCGCGTTAGGACTGAAGAGGTGAGCTCACGTTGTAGGTCTGTCGTAAAAAAGGGTGTTTGCCCAGGATAGGGTACTAGTGTGTTTTCCTTAAATTTTATATAAGAATAAACTGGTGAAAATTATATATATATATATATACACAAGTTAAGTGCTGATTAACGGGACTACGGTGATCCACGTATAGGCAGTGAGGCAACGAGTGCCATTGAAGAGAATAAAATAAATCACAGTCTGTGTTTTTGTTAGATATAATTTTTTTATTCTGATAGTTTAACGTTTAAATCTTTGCAATATTAATTTACATGATTACTCAAATTTGCTGTATTTGTACAAAGTTTGTTTTGTTTACATTCTTTGGCTTAATACATGTAACTTATTTATTTTTTTTATAAACTTATGTACAAATTTAAATTTTTGATTGTAACATTTTTAATTGCATTTGCTACTTGGTAATATCAAGAGTCGGTGTACAACCTATAATATTGTTTGTTTTTGTTAATTTAAATAATTGTAAAGACTAGATTAATGTTTCTTTAAGTTATATATTGTTTTTGTTTACCTACAATAAATTATCATTTTTATAATGTTTTATTGAAATTTTTTTTGATAGTTATTATTTTTGAATAATGAGCGAGTAAATTTCAGAGTGGGTAAGTAAGGGAGAATAAACGCTGTGGTAAGGCAGTTTTTGGGACACCCAAAATCCTTAGTATACGGTGTCATGGAGAGACTTGCCTGTCTCTAGTGGGAGGGTGTATTTTCCTGACATAACACCAGTCAGAAGTCCGATGCGTGTATGGGAGAGTAGGGAGTTGCATCTGCTTTGGGTCCCCGCATTATTTTGATTTTTTTTTGCTGGTATGATTTTTTTTGTTAGTTGGTGAGTGCCAGACCAGTTAGTTGGCAAGAACCACCCCGTTCGGCGAGCTCTAGCCGGAGCATACGCGAGCATACCAGCGCCGCCGACAATCTGGCCACTCGATTTTATTGGTAAACGTTTCACCACACGCACCGCCACTACAAAAATGGCGCCCAACGTGGGGCCCGAAGCAAGACAATAACCTAGAATGGAACAATAGTTTTAGTAATTTATTCTTGTTTGTTCTGTTTGAAACGTATGTCCAGTTAGGTATCAACTAAGAGTCCCTGACTAGTTGCTACGATTTTAAACAGAATGTGTTAAAAGTTCTACAATAGTTTTTTTTTTTGCCCAAGCAGTCTTAAGTTGCATCGTTTTTTTATTGATTTTTTTTCTTTTTGTTGATACTTAAACGCTGCGTGGCCAAAAGAGACAATAACTGTAGAACAGGTTAAAGTTTTTTTTGTTAGTTTAGGTATGGATCCATAAGGATTGTATGACACATCTCACCCACACACATGTAAGTCCCGATATGGAGACCTAGCAGTCTGTATCGCGTTGCGACATTTGTTGTGCGTTAGATGAGCATGCAGACCTTAGGATTCATTAATCTCAATCTTTTGCTTACATCTTGAGGCTTAAATCAGGTTTTTAATTTTGAATTTTTAACTGCTCAAGTTGTACCCAAAAAGGTAGGGATACCCTGTTAGATGCCATAGCTTCAGGAATAGTTTTCAGTTAGTAGAATTTTTCATACTCACATTAAGTGATAGTTTTCAATATATTCGATTGCGATTGGTGTAGCGAGTCCTGAGAGTAAGGGGTTTTGTATCCTGCTCTTAGTTGTAGCTTCACTAGTCATTTTGGCCGTTTAAGAGACTATTCCAGAGGTTCCAAACATTTTCATTCTAGCGTAATTCCGTCAACTCCTGAAAATTGGAAATTTTAGAAAATCGCAAATTAGGTATAGCACATACACGCACGAAAATTGATATTTGTTTTATATTTTACTTACTTTGCTACAGTTTATTCTCCCTGAAACACCAGCTCGTTACCAGAATAATTTGGATCTTTTTGATTGGATACATCGAAAGTAGGAGTACTTCATTTTATTTTTTTTTATATTTTCATTTAGTTATTTTATTAACTTATTTTTTTATATATATAGTATTCAGGAAATATTTTTTTTTAAGTTTATTTAATTTTTATATTTATTGGGTTATTTAGTTTTTAGTGTTTACTTTTATTATTTTTTATTTATTTTTATTAATTTAATTTTTCTATTTTTAATTGATATTCTTTTCTGTTTAGGTTTATTGTTTTTTTTTTATTTTATTTTTTTATTATATTCCGAAATACATATTAATACATAGAATCCTGTTTTACTCTTTTATAATTTTGTTTTTACCCTAAAAATATTGGAGATTGTCTGTGTCAGATTTTCGTTTGGTTTTGTTAAAAGGGATCGTTTTCTATTTTTTTTGGATCGGTAAAGTAATTTGCTATTGGTAAATTGATTTATTTGCTAAGGCACTTTTAGGCTAATGGTTTTAACTCGTAGTGCTAGTCAAATGTCAGCCAGTAACAACATCATGGCCACGACAACAGCCATTGTCACCTGTAGTACGGATACCCCTACAACAGTGACGATTACCACGTCAACAAATTCAACCTTCAGTACAACGACTAGAGCGACTCCTGTTACTACCGTAAACCCTATATATGCCGACGAAGCAGGGCCACATGATTTATCCATCAGTTCGGAGGGATTAAATAATACGGTGATCTCACCGACGTTTAATAGTATCACAGCACAAAACATTCAACGTGAGTTAAGGAATATTGACACCGGAACCGTACATAGGGTCGCGCCGACAAATAGTGGTAATATTCAACAGATAGTTGAAGCGTCGATCGGGTTGAGTCAGGCACAGTTTATGCGAGAAGTCGATAGCAAAATACAGAAAGCACTTAATGATATGAAACAGATTTTGCTACAACAGGCCTTACATCTACAACCAGCACAGATATCTACTGCTACACAGGGCGTTTATGGATTGCCTTCACGAGGTCATCCAGTGCAGTCTATAGTGTCTCAGCCACCAGTTGGTTTCCGGCCTTCTGTTGTGACTGTGCGCAACCAACTACCACAGTACAATCAACAACCTGATATGGCACAAATACCACATTCGTTTGTACAACCGCCACCGTTGGTACCAGCTCCTTGCTATGTTGAAGCCGGGCAAAATTTACCAAGGTCCGCAATGAGTGTCGAGCAACCACAGGTAGTTCACCATCAAACACAAGTACCACAGCCACCACAACAGTATATTTTGCCACCAATTGTACCGTCTAATGTGTCACCACAAACACAAGCCCAGTATCAACAACCTCGGGCTGTGCCAGGTAATGCACCACTAGGTCATCCGCAGGAGTTGTGGTCAGCACATGGTCAACCACCGCACCAAAATTATCCTTGGGCTAGGTCGGCGTCACAGCAACACGAGCCTTTGGGTAATGTTCAGTTGGCAAAGTGGGGCATTAAATTTGATGGTACGAATAAGACCATGAACGTTCAGGAATTTATTTTCCGAGTAGGAGCGTTGAGAACAGATTACGGGTGCTCGGATAACGAAATCTTGCGCAGCTTTCACCTATTACTAGAGGGTCCAGCTCTTGATTGGTACTGGGACTACCGAAAAATAGTACACATTAATACTTGGGAGGAGTTAGAAAAAGCGCTTTTGTCTCAATACCGTCGATTTGAAAAGGAGTACGAGGTACAAATGAAGATTTTAAATCGTCGACAATTGCCTTACGAACCTTTCGATGAGTTCTACAATGCAGTAATCAAATTGCGCAATCAACAGCAAAACCCTTATGAGGAGGAGCAGTTGGTTGAAATCATGAGGGGCAATTTAAAACCGTCACTGGCTCAGATGATGTTCTCAGTACAACTAAAGACTTTGTCGGAATTTTGTCGTGAGGTGAAGCGCGCTGAAAACCTATTAACCAGCCAGAGACAACTTTACTCGCAACGTATGAACACAGCTCAAAGAGTAAATGAGTTAAATTATGCTGAGGAGGATTTGTCACTGGTAGATCTAGAAGTAGACGGTATTCGGGCTACAGGTAATTATACTTGCTGGAATTGCAAGGTCGTTGGTCATGGTTTTATGGACTGTCCTAAGCCAGTTACTAGACAGTTTTGTTTCAGGTGTGGTAGGGACAACGTAATAACTCCTAAGTGTCCAAAATGCCAGGGAAACTGGTCACGAAACCCGTCTCGAACTGGGGAGACGAGGTCGACAGCTGTGTAGACCCAGTTAGTCAGCAATCAATGAAATCTGTAGGTAGCGCTAGAATTTTAAGTAACCCGAATAAGTTAGATTTGTGTGTAAAATCATTGCCTCGTTTAAGAGAGCTTAAACCCCTACATATACGAATGAGGGAATATAATGAAACGAAACGTCGAATTTTTGGCACGGTTTCGGATAGAATCAAAAAGGCGCGAGAGCGGTATAAGTTGAGGAAAAGATTAAGGCAGGAAATTTCGGCTGCATCACTGTATGAAGGTAGGGACGCACGTCTGTACACGAAGATAAATTTAGGCGGTGTTGAAATAGAAGGCCTGTTGGACAGTGGCGCCACGGTTACGTGTCTAGGTCGAAATTGTCTCGACGTTGTAAACAAAACCAGTTTGAAAATTAATGATTTTTCTACTACTATTAAAACCGCGGATGGTACCGGTCATAATATCATCGGTAGAGTACGTGCGCCAGTAACGTTTGGTCAAATAACCCACACTATCACGTTCTATTTAGTACCTACTTTGAGTCGAGAATTGTTCTTGGGTGTCGATTTTATGAAGGCGTTTAATATTTTAAAGATTGATAGTCTCACGACAAATGGGATTAATCTCTGCGAAGAGGCAGAGAGTACTCTAGATGTCCTAACCCATAAATTGACTGTAGAACAGCGTCAGAAATTAGATTTGGTCATATTAATGTTTCCTTGTTATAATAGAAAAGGTTTAGGTAAAACATATTTAGAATCTCACACAATTGATACCCGTAATTCAGCTCCAGTTAAGAGTAAACACTATCCTGTATCACCGGCAGTGCAAAAGCTTATGTACGCGGAGCTCGATAGGATGCTTGACCTTGGCGTTATTGAGCTAAGCGAAAGTCCTTGGAGTCATCCAGTAACCCTAGTCCGCAAGGGCGAGAAAAATCGTTTGTGTCTGGATGCTCGTAAGCTCAATGCGTTGACAGTCAAGGATGCTTATCCATTGCCGCATATTGAGGGTTTGCTCAGTCGGTTGGGGGACACGGTGTTTATTTCAAGTGTCGACCTTAAAGACGCTTTCTGGCAGATACCATTAGACCCGTCGAGTAGAGAGAAAACCGCTTTTACAGTGCCAGGGCGACCGCTTTATCATTTTACGGTCATGCCTTTTGGTTTGTGTAATGCAGCCCAAAGGTTATGTCGTTTAATGGATAAAGTGATTCCAGCGGCACTGCGTGAAAGAGTTTTTGTCTACTTAGACGATCTTTTGATTGTATCTCCCGATTTCGAGACACACCTAGAGTTGTTGAAACGTGTATCAATTTGTCTGACCAATTCAGGGCTAACCATTAATGTGGCTAAATCTAAATTCTGTTTTAAAGAGTTAAGATATCTAGGGTATATAATAGGAGGAGGAAAATTAAAGCCTGATCCGGCAAAAGTTGAAACGATTACTCGTTATGCCTATCCTAAGACAGCGAAGCAAGTGCGGAGCTTCATGGGGGCAACAGGCTGGTATAGAAAATTTATACCAGACTATGCCACCATTGCGGCCCCAATCTTTGAGACTCTGAAAAAGGGTAAGCTTTTCAAGTTTTCGGATGAAGCTAAAGTCGCGTTTGATCGCCTCAAGACCTATTTGACTTCGAGTCCACTCCTTAGTCACCCTGACTTTACCAGACATTTTTACGTACAGTGTGACGCGTCAGATATAGGGATTGGAGCTGTTCTTTTTCAGAAGGATGATTCGGGAGAAGAACATCCCATCGCCTATATTTCTCATAAATTAACACCGGCGCAGAGAAATTATTCGGTCACTGAACGGGAGTGTCTGGCAGTGGTTTTGGCGATTAAGAAGTTTAGGCCCTATATAGAATTGATGCCATTTACCGTGATTACTGATCACAGTAGTCTAAAATGGCTGATGTCGCATAAAGACTTGACAGGTCGTTTAGCTAGGTGGAGCCTACATCTCCAATCATATGATTTCACCATAGAGCATAGGCAGGGGAGACGGAATGTAGTACCCGATACCCTATCGCGTTATCAAATGGAGGAAGTCTCGGCAGATGTGGAAGGACTGGTCGATCTCAATTCAAGTGCTTTTAAATCCGGTGACTATCTAGAACTTGTTTCTACTATAGAAGCAAATTCGGAGCAGTTACCTGATTTAAAGGTAGTTGAAGGTTTTGTATATAAGAGAGTACGACCTGGGGATGGAATAGCTTTGCATGAGGACTTCTCATGGAAACTATGGGTTCCACATGAATTGACTAAATCCATCATAGAAAAGTCACACAACTCACCGCAAGCGGCACATGGAGGTGTTGGGAAAACTCTTCGTCGGATTAAAGAGTACTTTTATTGGCCAAACGTGAATATACAAGTTCGCGATTATGTTACGAGTTGTCAAACTTGTAAAGAGACAAAGCCTGCTAACGTAACGCTACGCCCGCCAATGGGGGCTGAATCTTATAGTGAGCGTCCATTTCAACGGATATTCGTAGATTTTCTTGGTCCCTATCCTCGCTCTAAAAATGGCAACAGTTTTATTTTTATTGTTTTGGATCACTTGACTAAATATGTATTGCTAAAAGCTTTGCCCAAGGCCAATGCAAAAAGCATTGTCAAGTTTTTAATAGGCGAAGTTTTCCATAAATTTGGCACACCAGAGACAATTGTCTCGGACAACGGCAAGCAATTTATTGGAAGGGAATTTGCAGATTTAGTAAGGAATTTTGGCGTCAAACATGTTCGCACCGCAATACATTCGCCACAGGCAAACGCGTCTGAGCGCGTAAATCAGAGTATACTTTCTGCAGTGCGATCGTATTTACAGAATGATCAGTCTGAATGGGACAAACATTTGACGGAGATGGAATTTTCTCTACGTTCGTCGTTGCACACTTCAATTGGCGTTACTCCGTATTTCGCGTTGTTCGGTATGAACATGATTGGTCACGGTAGTGTCTATAAGCTAGCTAGGAAATTGAAATGTCTAAAAGATCCGGAATTAAATATAATTACGAATTCTGAGAAAATGGCTCTAATACGAGAAAGGATTCGCGAGACGTTACATAAGGCTTATATAAGGAATGAAAAGTCATATAACACACGCTGTCGGGTCGTAAAATTCGTTCCCGGGCAGGAGGTTTTTCGCCGGAACTTTTCACAAAGTGATTTTAAATCAGGTTATAACGCAAAGCTGGCGCGAAAATTTTTAAAATGTCGTATAGTGAAACCGATTGGAAATAGTTTATACGACGTAGAGGATTTACAAGGGAAGTCGTTAGGGGTATTTCACGCCAAAGATTTAAAACAATAGTTTTAATATCTTTGGTGTACTTAGTCCTAACGTTTCCGCCAGGACACAACGTCTAACGATTTCGTTTATTTTTTTTTTTGGTATATGTATGCTTAAATATTTTTGAAATTTATACCTATTGGGCTAGGTTATTGCTTTTACATATGGTAATAAATATACGTTTTTATTGCAGGCTAATGAATTGTGGCCAAAAGTGACTATGGATGAATTCTGAGTAGCACTGAGTTAGAAGCAAAAGATTTGTATCATGATATCGGCCGGGAAATTCAGTTGCTGTTAGAAGTGAATAAATTATCTGTTTTGCTTAGCTACAACTTACGTTTCTAAACTGATTACATTTGTAATCGTCAATATTCTATTGGTGCAACCTTGTGAACGTCCTGGGGAACTATGCCATTAAGGACTGAAGGTTATTAGTCACCTAGAGTACTGACATTCGTCTGAGTCCGCCTCTTACAGCAAGTTAAGTCAAAATCTGGATAAATTTGGGTCAACCCATGTTCGCTGGCGAGCATGAAATTGTTCACTGTTACAGTCTGATTTTCACGGACGATATTATGAATATTCATGGTATTAATCTACAGTTTAGTCGGATTTCATGCCATGGTTGCTTGAACCTAATTCATTAAGAAATTTATGAAGGTGACTAAAGATATTTAAATGTAAGTTTGTAGTTTTGTTTTTATTTCAAAAAAAAAAAAAAAAAAAAAAATTTTTTTTATATCTTTTGTTACATTCATGAGTTTCGGCCTGAACTAGAAATGTGTGATTTACCAATATGTATGCATTGGTATATGGATGTAATAAATATTTAATTTTTTTAGAAAAAAAACTACATTTTTTTTTTTATTAAATAACTTATTACTTCTAGCACTTACCGAAAGTTTTCTTGGTTGTTGACGTTTTGTTGCTCTTCCTTCATTAGTTGTTGAACTTTCTGTACCCAGAGCTGAAAGGAATTCTGAATTGTAGAGCATTGTTCATGCTTTCAGATCTGAAATAGATAGGACAAATATTAGTTTTGTTTTTTTATGTATTTTATAGTAATATGTTTCATTATGTTGTTTTTACTTGCCAGCAGTTTAAACGTCTCATTTGGTTGGGAGTTTCTGTGTTGAATGTTTTAGGATCTGTAAAATATTTATTAATGAAAATTAGAATTAATTATGTAAAATTAAAACTTTTTAAAATTTTCTAAGGAACCTATTGAATTATTAAACCATGTAAATTGTTAGTTCGCGTAGAAAGTTCTAATAGCTTTATAGGTGTATAAGTTCTTATATTCCTTATATAACTATTTTTAACCTTTGTTTTATTTCGTTAAGTAGAAATTACTAGGGGTTCTTCTCGCCAACAATTTAAGGTATCAGCCTTAAATTTTTGGTGGTTTTAGTCCTAGTATTTCGGTCACAACACACCCACTTAGTTTCAAGGGTAGTTTTTGAATTGGTTGTATTATAACGCTGTTAGTAGTTTTTTTTGACTTACCAATTTTTTTTTTAGTGTGAAAGTGTGGGCCAGTGTCTTCTATGGTCCATAACCAAGTTGTGTAGTAATTGTACCTGTGGGAGAAAGAGATTTGTTAGACAGTTTGTAAGAGAGAATCGGATAGGTCAATTTTTTTTTAAATATGTTTGGTCAAAATAATAATATTTAAAATTTTACAGGATGGTTTGGAATTTAATTTAATATTTTACTTTGTAGTTATTCTGTTGTATTTTTAATTTCTTATGTTTGCTCTTTATTTTTTTTTATTATTTTTTTTTTTTTTGTATTTCTTTTATATTGCTCGATTTTATTCAGTGGGGTTTTTTTTTTCACTGTAAATTTTTGATACCGTATTAAACGTTGCTCACTGAAAAATTTGATTTAATTTATTTAAAAATTTTTTATTTAAGATTTTTTTTTTATTTCTTAATTTTAACGCCGGCAATACTTATCGCTGCGGCCTAGCTCAGCAAACTTTTGTTCGGCATAGCGCAATTTTATATATTCATTGAATTTATATTTATTATTTTTTTTTTTTTACATTTTAATTATTTAATTGTTAATTTATTAACTTATTTATTTAGTTATGTATTTATTTATTCATTTATTTATTTATTCATTGATTTATTTATTCATTTATTTATCCATTTGTTTATATTAAGTTATATATGTATTTTTTTTTGATTTATTGATTTTTTTTTTTTTTGCTTTTATTTAATTATTTATGTATTCACATTTTTTGGGTACTTTATTGTTTTATTGGTTTCACTTTTTAATATATGGTACTAATTTATTTTTGGTTTGTTTTATTTTCTTTGCATTTAATTTTTGTTGCACTTAGTTAGGTTAGGTTAATTCAACTTTTATTAGGATTTTTACTTTGGCACTTTTATATTTTTTTTTACTTTAATTTATATATTTTTGTTTTTTTACTTTATATTTAGCTGCATTTAGTTTATATTAATTTTACTTTTTTCTATTAGATTAATTTAATTTTTTTTTTTTTCACTTTTAATTCAATCACTTTATATTTAGTTTTTCACTTTTTTTGGTTGTTTTAATTTGTATGTATTTTTGTTTTTTCTATAGAATAGTTTTTTATTAATTAATTGAAAGACTTACCTTGTCTTCTTGAGGGATATCCGTGTTCGGTCCAAGTTAATAAAATGGAGTTTCCTGAAAAGAAATAAGAAGTTAGTTTTAATTTTGTTTTTTTGTACAGGAAGTGACATGTTTTATCTTACCTGTCGCTATCGCCATCATTGTAACGCGCTAGAAGAAGAACAATTTCATTGGAAATTTATATTTGTTTAATTAAATGTACTTACCTTTATTCCTCTGTCCTTTTGTGCAGCTGCATGGTCGTCTGTTTCTGTAAAGAAAATAGTTATTATTTTATTTGTTATAGATATTATATTTTGTTCAATTTTATTAATTAAATTACTTACCACCATAGTACTACCGCATGTTTTTTTTGCCATTGATAAATTGAATATATAATACCAGTGCAGTCAACTAGTGGGGTGTATACAAACAGCTGTTCGTGTGTAAACAACCCTGAATGTAGTAGATTTCCGTTTAAGGGTTACCAGTGTGTTAGGGTTACCTTAGTGTCAGTTTAGCGATTTAAATTAGGCATTTAGTTATTATTTATCTATTGTTTGTCTTTTTATAAGTATATTTCCCTCCCATCCTTGATCCGTAGAAGGATCGCCGGAATGGTGGGGTTTGTCGTGTGCACCCTGCGGTAAGGCAGTGCAATTTTAGTACAGGGTGGCAATACTGAAATTGTAATTGAAACAAACATATGTGGTAGACAGAACAGCTGTTTAGCTTGTTTGGATGTATGTAGCTTAGTTTTTGCAATAAGTGAAAAGGGAAAAACACGATAGATAAGATGGTGGAGTGGAGATTTTCCAGGACTGGTGGCGCAAAAGATGGCTTTTGGCTTAATATGTATACCTAAGGAAAAAGGAGGCCATTCTGATTTGAGAGATAAGAAAAGACAGTTGTGTTTGGTGCAAGTCGTATTTTGTACATTTTAAGCAAATTTATTTTCTTGTTTTTTTTGTTTGTGTTTTTTTTAAGTTTTATTGTCAAAGCAAATAATAAAATTAAAAATAAATAAAAAAAAAAAGAACAATAATATTTGGTCAAAAGGCTAAATAAGAACTATACATATATTTTGGAGAAAATTGTTAAGTGGTGCGCAGCCTGCATTTTGTTGAAACTGTTGTGAGTTACCGCCAAACATCATCGCCTGGGTAAAAGAAGAGTTTAGAGAGCCACTAAGGGAATTCATCAGTTGCATCCCGCCATCTTGTCTTCCATCCAGCCTCCAAAGGGTGAAATTCTGCCTTGACAGAACAGGTATTTGACGTTAACGTTAACTGACGGTTGACCTCTGACTCTAGAAATAAGCACGAATATTTTAATATATATATATGTAGTTTTGGGTTTTTAAAAAAACTTAGGGAAAACTTAAATTTTAGTAAAAATTAAGGAATTCAGTCCCCTCGAAAAGTTTGCAAGTAGAGGGTGCGCGTTAGGACTGAAGAGGTGAGCTCACGTTGTAGGTCTGTCGTAAAAAAGGGTGTTTGCCCAGGATAGGGTACTAGTGTGTTTTCCTTAAATTTTATATAAGAATAAACTGGTGAAAATTATATATATATATATATACACAAGTTAAGTGCTGATTAACGGGACTACGGTGATCCACGTATAGGCAGTGAGGCAACGAGTGCCATTGAAGAGAATAAAATAAATCACAGTCTGTGTTTTTGTTAGATATAATTTTTTTATTCTGATAGTTTAACGTTTAAATCTTTGCAATATTAATTTACATGATTACTCAAATTTGCTGTATTTGTACAAAGTTTGTTTTGTTTACATTCTTTGGCTTAATACATGTAACTTATTTATTTTTTTTATAAACTTATGTACAAATTTAAATTTTTGATTGTAACATTTTTAATTGCATTTGCTACTTGGTAATATCAAGAGTCGGTGTACAACCTATAATATTGTTTGTTTTTGTTAATTTAAATAATTGTAAAGACTAGATTAATGTTTCTTTAAGTTATATATTGTTTTTGTTTACCTACAATAAATTATCATTTTTATAATGTTTTATTGAAATTTTTTTTGATAGTTATTATTTTTGAATAATGAGCGAGTAAATTTCAGAGTGGGTAAGTAAGGGAGAATAAACGCTGTGGTAAGGCAGTTTTTGGGACACCCAAAATCCTTAGTATACGGTGTCATGGAGAGACTTGCCTGTCTCTAGTGGGAGGGTGTATTTTCCTGACATAACACCAGTCAGAAGTCCGATGCGTGTATGGGAGAGTAGGGAGTTGCATCTGCTTTGGGTCCCCGCATTATTTTGATTTTTTTTTGCTGGTATGATTTTTTTTGTTAGTTGGTGAGTGCCAGACCAGTTAGTTGGCAAGAACCACCCCGTTCGGCGAGCTCTAGCCGGAGCATACGCGAGCATACCAGCGCCGCCGACAATCTGGCCACTCGATTTTATTGGTAAACGTTTCACCACACGCACCGCCACTACAGAGATATCGATAGGACACTGTACAGGCAAACAAAATCAAAACTAAGGTCAAAGAGGGTAAACGAATCATCAGTTGTATAACATAAATACTTTATATTCAATACATCAATATATAAATTCTTATTCATTTTATTTTATGAATTATTCATTAAGAAATCTCCACATTCATTTTGTATCAAGTTGAAGGTTGCCTAAAGTACCCCTTTAAAGCTAAATCTCTCAAAAAGATATAATACTTTATTAATGGCATGACAAAACCAATTACGAGGAGAATCCTAAACCTTCTTGTTCAAGAAGTGTAACGATTCCAGCTAATCATAAAATTTGATAGCTGATAGTCCACATCATAGCTATTATAAAATCGAGAAAAAAATTACTAAATTTACAAAAACAACAAATTTATTTTATCATTAACTCAAAAAACAGTCTAAAATAAATTTTTATTTCTCAGAAAAATACATAGTGATGAGGAATAGGTGAGCACTGTAATTAAAACTAACTGACGGATGTATTAATACTATAATTCCACTAGTGTTTGGCAACACTTAAATTTAGTGTTATAAGATATCTTATTCAAAGCATTTTTGCAATGTGTAAAATACAACCAAGCATTGACATTTCGAACAGATGTCTTCTAGTAAAACGTCAAATTGACACAAATAGTTAAGCGGCCATCTTTTTCATATTGTCGGTGGTAAATAAATATTATGTATAGTATATAATTTTTAAGTGAAAATAGTATTTTGTTTAAAATTCAAAAAAAGTATTTGAAGAAAATACAGTAATAAACACTTAATACAAAATGTCAATAACCCAGCGCAGTTTTGCGCAAAAATTATCTAGGCAAGTATGGAAAACCTCAATCTCTTATTTATTTCTATTTAAAAAAGGGCGAGGCTGTATTTAGAAAAAAATACCTAAAAACTGTGTGTTTCAGAATGATTAATTAATATCTTAATTATTTTCAGGACTCATGCTAGTGATGTTCGTAAAAATGTGGTCAATTGTCATATGCAAACCAAAACTACTGATTCTTCGATGTGTTCGTCGACAGTAAGTATTTTGGGAATGTCACATATTGCTTTACTCCCGCTAATGGTAATGAAATGTAATAATAATTGCAACATGTTTTATAGCTTTCCTTAACCGAACCTGTCGAGCCTTTGGATTACGAGGAGTTTCTGAGTGCACATATAAACACTATAAATCGTGATCCTTTAAAGAATATACTCGATTTTCCACCAGGCGATGTAACTGTCAGAACTATACCACGTAAAATTAAAACTATTGAACATATTGTGCCTATGGAATGTTTGTAAGTTAATTTTGTTTAATAAAAGATTTTTTTAATTAAGTTAAATAAAACTTTAGTGCTGAACTTCCGCAACATGTTCAAGAATGTGTAAATTGTTATACACGCCCCTGGAAAGTGGTGGAATATGCCCAACGCCACTACTCCAGTTCTTGCTGTGCACGCGAACGTATTGATCGTGGCACGATCAGTCCATCGGCTTATCAACAAGAATTTGAGGTCGACAAAGATTTTTCTTCTTTTGATGAGAGTTCTTTAACAGATCAAAGTAATAGCTGCACTCCAAGTTCCAGGCAGTCTATAGCTAGTTTGTCTTCCGTAAGCTCTTGTACTGATACCTTAACACCTCGTGGTTCATGGGCAAGTTTTGACTTAAGACGATCTGTAAACGATCCCTTAATACCGAATTTATTAGATGATGTTGCTCCAGAAGACATTGACCAAACAAACGAATCAAAAAGGCAGGAGGATAGACAAGAAGCCCTCTTTTCTCTTTATCCCGAAGCAGAAGCCGAAGATATTATTGAGCGGCGATTAACGGCTGAACTGCCTCTTGAACATGTAGGTCATAGAATATTTGTAAAATGTTTGCAATTAAGACTGGAATTAGAGGTAGAGCCAATTTTTGCCTCCATGGCCATATACGATGCCAAAGAAAAAAAAAAGATTTCGGAGAATTTTTACTTCGACATGAACTCTGACACACTGAAACGTATGTTGCATAGCCATGTGCGCTGTGCTGATGAAAGTGCCCAAAGTAGAGCTGGTATTTTCGAAATAAGTTATCCCAGCAATGACTTGTTCTTGGTTATACGTTTGGAAAAAGTTCTACAGGGTGATATAAAGGACTCTGTTGAGCCTTATATTAAAGATGATAAAGATAAATGTCGGGAAAAGGCTAAGCAAAATGCGTCTGACTTCTGTGAACGTTTAGGAAAATATCGCATGCCATTCGCTTGGACAGGTATATATTTAACCAATATTTTCAATGGTGACAATTTTGATAGTGGCAAAGAGGGAGGTGCTTGTTCTTTAAACAGTCAAGAAAAAGAAATTGGAGGTTCTTTGGGTTCTGCAGCCAGTTCAAACAGTTTAGATCGCAAATCTTCGACAAGTAGTTTTGACCAGCTGAGACGCAGAGCAAATGATATGAGTGGAACTTTAACTCGCAGAGGTTCTTTAGAACGTAAAGAAAAACGACGTTCCTGGTCACCTGATGACTTTGCTAATGTAGTGGAATCATTTCGTCCCATTACTATAACAATATCAAGCTTCTTTAAACAAGAAACGGACAAAATGAAAGATGAAGATCTTTATAAGTTTCTAATGGAACTGAAAAGACCTAGTTCAGCCATGAAGAAATACAAGTGCATACCAGGTTCTATTAAATTAGAAATTTCACCCTGTCCAGAGGATGTCAAAAATGCCCTAACTCCAGAATTGGCCAAGATTGAGCCTTACGTAGAAGATAAAACTAGACCTGTTAAAGAAATATTAGAATTCCCTCCTACAGCTATTTACAATCCCCACTACACTTATCGTAATCTGTTGTTTGTATCACCCAAGGAACTAAATTTTTCCTCTAGAGCTGGTTCTGCTCGTAATATCGCCGTTAGGATACAACTCATGGCGGGAGAAACACAAAACGATGCCATCAATGCTATTTTCGGTAAATCGTCATGCCCGGAATACTCTAACGAAGCTTTTACAGCAGTAAATTATCACAACAAATGTCCGACCTTCTATGATGAAATCAAATTTGCTTTGCCAGCACATCTTAAGCAAAACCATCATCTGTTCTTTACTATATACCATGTTTCCTGTCAAAAGAAACCCCAAGACTTGCAACCTTCCGTAGAATCCCCTGTAGGCTACACATGGTGGCCTTTGTTGGAGGATGGCAAACTTAAAGTGGGAGAATTTCAGTTGCCGGTTATGGTAGAAACACCGCCAGAAAATTACTCCTTTATACCTCCAAATGTTCATCTACCAGGTACAAAATGGCTAGATAATCATCGTCCTGTGTTTTCGATCAGTGTGGAAGCTGTAACCTCAGTTCACACTTTGGATCCGAATTTGGATCGGTTCTTTTTAATGTGCGAGTATTTAAATTCAAGAAAGATACCGCCACGCATAGGCGAAGGCAATATGGAAGCTGAAATGAAAAAATGCTTGTTAGAAATTGCAAATGCGGAACGTGAACCGCTAGTTAAAAATTTACATTTGGTATTAGATAAACTTATTGAGCTTCTGGTAACGACTTACAAAATTGGTGGACAAACGCTTTCTCTAGGTTCCACGGTATTTGAGGTTTTGTGTTTGGTATCAGCCAATTTATCGGTAAGTTTATTTTTTAATAATTATATCGACCCCTGTGCGCGAAATTATCGTATATTACAAAAACAAAATTTTACAGGAGAGCGTTTTTATTACTTTTAAATAAATGAAAACGCAAATAACACTGCAACATAGGATAATAATATTTTATCAGCAGATGGATTAATGAATGTAGAACCAATTTGCATAAAAAAGTCGATATCTAAAAAAACGTAACATACGATAATTTCGCGCACAGGGGTCGATATATTACAAGAAAAAGACATATTTGAAAATAAGTTCCTAATTCTAATTTCATTCAATTGAAACATAAATCATAATTTCAAATTACATATAATTAAACCGATACGGAGTGCTGATTATTAAATAGTAGCTTGTTTCAAAAATGTATTCCACTCGGCTAACATGGAATAATTTTTGAAACTATTTTTAAAAAATGATTACAATTTAATTTAGAAAATGTTTTAGGAAATTGAATATTAAAAAAATAAATGAATTTGAGCCAAAATAAAAATGATTTACAATAAATTTATATTGCATTGACACTTCTCTTTTTCTCTTGCTCTTTTTTAGATTTTAAGTGATGACCTTATTGTTGATCAATACGGTCGCCAGTCTTTACTCTCAACGTATGTTCAATTTCAAAGCAAAATTCTTCACCCATTTAGCGGAAAACGACGTATAACTTGTAGTCGCAGCAATGCTGAAGAAATGCATACATCCTCCTCTTCCTCGGACACATACAGTATTTATGATAATGTAGTCGCCGGACGTAGTTTAGATCGTAAAGAACTAGCCATGGAAATGTCCCCAACATTTGTTGGCCGAGATGGACAAATACGTCTACTACATGAAGAACTAGCTCTGCACTGGGTAGTAGCCAGTGGTCGTGCTGCAGAATTAGCAATGAGTAATTCATGGTTTTTATTTGAACTAATTGTAAAGTCCATGATAGAACATTTGGATTTTGCACGTTCTCTACAGGCGCCACGAAAACAAAGATTTCCTCATCAATACACAGATGATGTATCAACACTGGTTCATTTAGTCACTACTAAAGTTGTGGGTTATCACAGCAATGAACCAAAGTTGGCTCAATGCCTTAATGCCAGTTTAAGTTTCTTCATTTTCGACTTGTTTAGTGTCATGGATAGAGGTTTTATATTTGGCTTGATAAAAACCTATTACAAAGTTTTAATATCAAAGAATGCGTCCATACCAGACTTGATGAATTACAAAATAGATTTTTTACGTATTGTATGCAGTCATGAACATTATGTGGCTTTAAATTTACCTTTTGGCACGCCATATACAACAAAGTCTGCTCCATGTAGTCCTACGCCAAGTAACAACTCAAATGCCAGCGGCACGTCATATGTAAGTTAAAACCATATTTTATAGATTTACCTGTTTAAGGGACAGTTTTTTTTTTTTTTTCTTTTTGATATTCTTGTTTTACACATGGTAGAGAAAATTTTACAAACATTAGCATTAAATGAGAGTCATGATTTTTTGAGTTTTATATTTTTTTTATTGACAGGGTTCAATTGAACGGGCTTTACATGCAGATTTAAGCATTGAATTTAGACAGCAACACTTTCTAGTCGGCTTAGTTTTAAGTGATTTAGCCACTGTTTTAGAAGTACCGTAAGTATCATTTTAATACAACCAATATTTTTTATATTAATGTTATTATAATATTAAAATAAACTTTAAACATTAGTAAGATAAGCTAAGCAGCACTAAATAATTCAATTTCTTAGGAATCCTCAATTACATGGCAAGGCTATTAGATGCATTCGCAATTTAATGACTTCTCATGATTTAGATCCACGCTACAGTGATAGTGAAGCTAGAGCTCGTGTAGCATCTTTGTATTTGCCATTGTTAGGCGTAGTGATGGATGTCATACCGCAATTGCATCAATATCTCACAGATTCAAATGATCGTTTGCATAATATGGGTTTATTAGACGATTACCAGGGTCCCCACTCTACCATCGCCACTACAACTATAAGTCCTGAAGTGGCATATGCCATATCAGGATCTAGATCATATGCCTACATGAACGATCATGTAAAAAATAAATCTCCATTGAGTAGTGAAAATACGCGCCATCTTTTGGCCTGTTGTACTTGGATATTAAAGAATCTCGAGAGAACTGCACTATATAGATGGACTTTGGGTCTTTCACCTCATAGAGTTCATCAAATGTTACAGGTATTAAATACTTGTATACCATGTTTCGAATATAAGGGTCAAAAACGTTTGCCAGTATTAAAGCGAAATACTCAAAGTTTCCGCAAGCCTACAGATCTAAAAGAAAAACTGGAAGAATGTATACGTGGCACAAACTCGGCCCGTTATGACTTAATAAATCGACGTAAAGATCGCAACTCCACTGAAAAATTTCGTTGGCGCAAAGATCAAATGCCGTATAGGTCACAGTTTTATGATACTATCACAAAAAGTGATCCAGAATTGGAATTAAGTCACTTTATCGAAGGTTCATTGGCGACCGAAATCACTTTGGTGATTTTAGACTGTTTGGAAATTATTGTGCAAGTGGCTACAAATTCGGAAATACATCATAATCTATTAGGTACAGTGTTAAAAGTATTACTACATGCTTTGTCGCGCAATCAAAGCACGTCGGCTCTTAAGAACTTGTTTGCCTCTCAAAGGTCTTTGATTTTTAAGTTTCCCAATTTATTGTTTGATGAGGAGACGGACATTTGTGCAGACTTGTGTTTGCTGTTACTAAAACATTGTGGTTCACAATTACCTGGCATAAGATCGCAAGCAGCCGCCTCTTTGTATTTACTAATGAGGCAAAATTTCGAAATCGGCAATGTAAGTACATTAATATAAAAGATGATAGGGACGAAATCCACTGTTCCAATCTTTTCGTTCAAGACTTTAGTGTAAAAAAATTATAATTTTAGAACTTTGCTCGGGTAAAAATGCAAGTTACCATGTCTTTGTCATCTCTTGTGGGCACTAGTTCATCTTTTAGCGAACAATCTTTGCGACGAGCTCTAAAAACTATTTTAGTTTATGCTGAATCTGATTCGGATCTTCAGGATACTTCGTTTCCAGAACAGGTACAAGATTTATTATTTAATCTTCACATGATACTCTCGGATACGGTCAAAATGAAAGAATATCAAGAGGATCCAGAAATGCTGCTGGATCTTATGCATCGTATTGCTAAAGGTTATCAAAATAATCCGGATTTGCGTCTCACTTGGTTGGAGAATATGGCTAAAAAACACAAGGAGCGTGCCAATCACACAGAAGCTGCGATGTGCTTTGTTCATTCCGCTGC